>JARHVA010000679.1:3120000-3820000 GCA_037957365.1 Torreya grandis
TCTTGACTACCTTTCCATAAAGTGAATCAAGACAATACAATTTTGGGCTATGATTTTTTTAAATAATGTATGGTCCAATACAATTGGGTTTACACTTTCCTTTGTTTTCTTATTTAGCATTTACATTTATGAAATTTTCTTTCAGTACTAGATCATTTCTTTCAAATTCCTGTTTATGAACTATGTTATTGTAGGTTCTCTAGATTCACTTATGACAAGCTTTGAGATGCTCTACAACCTAGATAAGTGAATGATACATTTTTTTTAGTTGATGGAGACATCATTATCTATATTAATCACTTGTGATGAGTCCTTTTAAAGAGACCCATAAAGATGGGATTTCTAATTCCAAGGGAATAACAGATTATATGCCATATACAAGTGAATAAAGAGTAGCTCTTATTGGTGTATGTATACTAGTGTGATAATCCCAAATTTCATAGACAAGTTGGTTTGGTCATTCATCACCAAATTTAGTGATAATTTTGATGAGAATGCTATTGACCATCTCATTTGTTGCCTTTCCTTGAAAATCACTTGTGGGTAGTATGGTATTTAGAATGTGTATTATATTTTGTTTCTGGAACTAAACTTTTTCACTATTTTGCTCTTGAAAGAAGTTCCATTATTTGTAATTATGGATGCTGGGAGACCAAAGTGGGAAATAATATTGGTCATGAGAAAATGACAAATATGCTCCCCTTTTATTAATTATAGTGGGATTAATTTTAACCACTTTGTAAATACTTTGTTGCTATGAGAATGAATTTATGGTTGTTTATTAATTCTAGGTTGATTTTACTGATTAGATCAAATAAACATAACTTAAATGGCCAAGGTGATATGATAGGTTCAATCTAATATGAAGGTACATGGTGTAAGTTATCATGCAATTGACATTTGTCTCACAATTTTGTAGACTCTTGATATTTTTGTTACATAGTTGGCTAGTAGTAACCTTATCTGAGTAATTTGTGTGACATTGCCTTATCACTAAAATGGCCACCATGTTTGCTATTATGTATCTATCAAATAGCCAATTTAGCTTCTTTTTCTATTAAACATCTAAGCAAGTTTTTGCATAAAGATATTTTGACTAAATCACTACCAATGATGACATATCATAGAGATTTTCAATGCAATTTGTGCTTTTAATTATTTGTAAAGATATTTTGTGTGATATATTTGTTTAAAATTTTGTATATATTGGAGAACCATTTGGATGGTGTTCAAATACATGTGGTGACTAATAATACTAAAGTGATAAGGTTTACATGGGATGCTAACAGAGATTGCAATAATTTAATTATGAATAGAGATTTTATTGTATCCATCTTTATGGGGATCAATGATGTGGCACTTACCATTGTATCGACATGATGGTTATCTTTATGCAGGATGTTCTCAATAAATAAATTATCAAACTGAGTTCATAGATATTAAACCATGTCCTTATAAGGAATCAAGTGTTCTTATCTTTTTGGTAAACATTTGTGACTTGATTGATAATTAATTGGGAGTCGTCATAAAATTTGATTGATTTTATCTTGAGATCCTTAGCTAATTAAAGGACTAAGATGAGATATTCATATTTTTTGATGTTCTTGGTACATGAGAAACTGAGTCAATATGCAAGAAGTACTATGTGTCCCAGAGGATTGATCTAAATTATATTGTGTTATAGGGATTGTATCATCTATATCAGCTAACATATAATCCAAATCATCTGAATGCTACAAAAAGTATGCATGAAAAATTATGGAATGAGTAAACCTATTCTTAAGATATATGGAAGGGAAATCTTTATGTGTACCCAAAAATTCTAAGAGAGATTCATCCTTATCAAATTCATTGAGAACTAGTAGTTCTAATGAAATTGTATCATTGAGGTATATGACTGAAAGTGTATAAACATGATTCATTGTATCAAATGATAATGTGATAGGTGGATAAAATGTGATGTGTTGTGATAAATTATGAGAGGATCTAGTATTATATGTATCATTTCTATATCCAAGTCCTTACTTTCCCCATTGATCATATGCTTCAATGGGATTTATAATTTCCTATTCATGTTTGCCAAAGACCTGAATTGTGTAACCCATCTTTTGAAAATATCATATTGTGAAAGGTGAAGTAAATTTATGGCCCTATGTATTAGAAATATTTGGTGGAGTTATATGTGTCTATTGAATTATAGTAGTAGCAATATCCATATGTGTAATATAGTAATGTGAAGGATCTATATGCTAAAAATATCTAAATGGATATTTATCCATAGGTCATGTGTATATATGGCCTCTATATATGAATTTCAAACATTCATGTAATGTTGATGGAATTATGTGTATAGCATGGATCCATGGTCTACCAAGTAAGATATTGTAATTGAGATCATTTGGCATGACTTGGCATGTTGTAGGTAGTGTTCAAGGTTCAAAGGTAAGGTTTAATGTAATTTGACCCCAAAAATTTTATGTAATATTATTAAAACCTCAAATTATTATATTAGAATGATCTAAATCTATAGTGTGCATGTTAAGATGACATAGAGAACAAATGATATAGATGTTCAATCCTGATCCATTGTCAACTAGGACCCATTTGACATCTACCTTTTCGATTCATAAATAAATATAGAGATGTAGGTGTAGATCTATTATTTGATAAGGTGGAAGGTCCTCTCTCTTGAAATAAATATTCTCTTATATCCATTTCATAGTGTTGATAATATAAGCCACATACGCAGGCTCAAATATTTATGGTACTTGAGTATCTCAAAGTGACACATATAAAATATATTTGTATATGTTAGAGTGATGAAATATCTCTAAAATATAAATTGTACTTGAATAATTAATTTTCTAATCCATATAATTATAATCATAGGTGTTGCAAACCTGTCAAGCTTTAGGACCTCATGAGGACATAATAACATGGACTGCATGGTATACCAAGAACATAGATCTAAAATTATACATGGGATGTGAGTTAGATGATTTTGATCGAGAAGGAGGGATAATCAAGACTAATGATGATCTGATATGTCTAGGAATGAAAGGAAAAGAATGAAACAAATAATAAAATGCATCTAATGGGGATTGATTGATTTTAGGTAGCATAACTAGTGTTTGATTTACCATGCTCTCTATGTGTTGAAATAAAATTTTCTTAAATGTAATGCACATAGAATGAAGATAACATGTGAATGAAATAATTCAATATGAAAGATATTGTAGCTGATATGAAACATCATGTATGTGTATGTCTATGTGATTAAAGAATGATGTCTAAATTATTTTTCACATAGAATAACGATAACATGATATCGAAAGAATGCAACATGAAAGATATTATATATTATTTGAAACATCATGTATTAATATGTATATGTGATTAAATAATAGTGTCTTAATTATTTTGCACATAGAATAAATATAACATGCTATGGAAAGAATGCAACTTGAAAGATATTTTAGTAGATTTAAAACATCATGTATGCATATGTCGATGAGATTAAATAATAATATCTTAATTATTTTACACATAGAATAAATATAGCATGCTATGGTATATGATAAATATTGCATTTGACAGTAAGCATCATCTATACATGTAATGATGTCTTTCCTTTGTTCATTCCAAATTAAAGCGAATAAGCATGCAAATGAAGGTATGAAAATGCACAACAAAAAGTAATTTATTTATTATATCATTATAAGCATGATGATATGGGATATATTACGCATATAAAATTAAGAAAAACAATAATTTATAACCCTAATGTGTATTGTCTAGGGTTAGGGTTTTTGGAATCTAGGTTTTTTTGGTACCAATATATGTAAGATGTAAAATAAATTGAAACCCTAATATGAAATTGATTTTAATTATTTATTGAACAAAATATTATCATTATTATCAAAAGGATTTACCCCTAAAGTTATTTCATAAAATTTGGATGAATGAAAGTGAGGGTTTGAAGAAATATTCAATGTATGGGTTCACCAAATGATTTCACCTTTTAGGGTCTTGAAATGAAAATCCTATGTTTAAATTAAATGGTTGAGATGCCTAAATTATATAAATAAATATGTAATAATTAGGTACTAATTTGTTGTGATTTTGACCTTATTTTAATTTTTAATAATAGAAATAAATAGGGATAAATAGAGACTTATCTAAAATTTGACTGTCATGGATGATCTCAATTTTGAGATTTGAGATTTTGGTAGTAGTCGATGTCATCAATATGATTCTATTATTCATCCAATCAATGGATAATAAAACCTAGTTTAGACAATAGTGCCATCTCTATGTAGTGTCCTCAATGTGGTGCTAATGTCCCCTTTGTAGGATTGTTCCTATTTCTATGGAGTATATACACGTATGTTTGTATGTCTTGTTCCTATATGATCGAAACACGTAACTCTATGTCGTGCTTAGAAAACATAATTTGATGTTCAAAACATAATTTTATTACAAGTATGGCATGAGTAATTATTTTTCATGTCTTAGTAGGATGGAATAGACATCCTCAACACCCCATGGTGTAGAGAGTTACCTACATACCATTACTCTTAAGAAGAATCAATCCTAGTATAATTCTCCCACCTAGTGTTTGACGTATGTGCAAGTGAGTGCTAGAATGAGAGTGGACATGGATGCCTTGAATGTGCTTGAAATTTCAAATTCTTGAAAACTAGGATTAGGGTTGTTGTAGATGGTATTATATAGAAATTAGGGTAAAATAACGATCAAATACCTAAAATTTTCTCAACTTTGTCTTTTGTTTGAATAGTTTCTACATCTATTTTCCATCAGTGAATAGAGGTGAATTAGAATTGTATGTATAAAGTTATTTTTCTTTTGTGGATAATAAAATGAGCTTAGGTTGACCTTAGGAGGGGCACACATTTTAAAAACTATCTATTAAGAAAAGTGAGGGATAAAGAGATTATCACCCAGTTGGGGACACTAGTGCCATGTGGTTGTATTGTCCTAAATGTAGAACTAATGTCTTTTTAACATACTACTAAGCAATCTAGATTGGGGTCTATTATGAGAGTTGTGGGACTATCTTATGATTAGTTATAGGTGACTGTGGTATGTTGAATGACTATAAAAGTAAGCACAATGCTCAAGGATAGGTCTATCACTAACCTAGGGATAGGTTAACTCAAACAACACTCTTATCATCCAATTACCACTTTTAGGTGATTCTACTTATACTACTCACAATAAATTTTTAAGGGACCAATATTTATTAGTTGGTAACTATTATAAGATATCAAGGACTCTATAAACTATTTTAGCTTTAATATTAATGATCACCTTTATATTATCGCTAATGGAAAGGCGATACCCCTACACACTTTCCAAAAATGAATTGATTTGGTTGGAGTAGAAATTGAAGAAATCACTTTAACATGGGTTTTATATGATAATTTCATATACAATACACAAATAAAATTGAAAAACATTTCACAAAGCTTATCAATTCAAATTTAAGATTGTTTTAAAAGGGATGAGTTTCTTGAATCCATATGAGTGATGAATCCTATATTTTTTAACACTATTGAGGGTGAATATATAATAAGTAATTTATTTATCAAATACATGGGTATTCTTATTAATAATTTAATTAGTTCTATAGATACCAAATGAGTTGAAGTTAAGGGTATTTTTATAAAGGATTTATTAACATCCTAGTCAACACATTTTGGACTTTAATGATTGATCAATTTTGATGCTTAAATGAGCCAAAAAAAAAGTGGTTCTATTACAAGGCTATGGAAAAAATGTATCCCTATAGTGTTCTACAAGAAAATAGTAATTTTTTTTTTATATGAATTTTTTAAAACAATGATTTTGGGTTATATAGAAGATGAAAGGGTATTTAGTGTGTTATCTTTTGTTAAATCAATACTTCAAAATAGATTGGACAGAAATATTAAGACATGTTTAAGGTTGTATATTTCACATTATCTAGTAGATGTGTTTATTTATGGAATAATGATTTCAATTTGGATTAATATCACTAAAATAAGAGGAGTCACTAATACGACTATACAAGTTACTTAAAATACCTATAAGATAGTACATAGGAATATCATCTATGAAAAACATGTTGTAAAAGGATTGTTTTATCTAAGTTTTAGTTTGGTATGTATTATTATTAGATTGAAATTAAATTTTTATTCATGATACATTTGTGATAAACTTATGTTTACTAAAATAATTTAACTTTGTAAGGAATAATGGAGTTTTATTCATATTTTAGTTAAGGGTCTAGATTAATAAATTAGTAAATAATATTGAAATAATTACAGTCCTAATTTGCATAAATTTTTTCTTTCTTTTTTACCTTTATGAAAATAATAATAAATAAGGAGAAATATAGCATAGCTTAAAACTAGACTAAGATGGCTGAGATAGAGGCTGAAACTAGTTTTGTAGGACTAGGATAGTGTCATGAATTTGAATCTAGCTTTCATTCAATGAAAGGATAGGAACACTAAAAATAGGACACTTCAAGGTCTAGTGATGTAGTCTACTCTGACCACTATTTTCTAAACCAGTCATAGAGACCTAAAACATTTTGGGTTTCTGAGTTGTTCTTGTGTGAGCCTACCTATGAGATCTTAAGTGTTGATTCATGAAAGAACTTGTTGTAGATATATTTTAATTTTTGAACCCTAACAATCTATCATTCTTGATAAAATAAACTTTGAATCACTTGAGAAAGGGGGTTACTGTGTAAGATGCACTAAAAGTGTAATCCACACCCTTTGTGTGGGCATGTTGCCTACATACTAATACTCTAAAGAGGGATCAAGCCTTATTTAGTTCTCCCACCCAATGTGCTTTGTGAAATAGTGTGATGCAGATGTAAAAATACCACTTTGAGAGTTCTTGAAGTGGCTAGGGACTAGTGTAAAGGTTTGAGCTTGTTTGTAGCTATGTCAGGTGATTGTATGTAGAGAATAAGGAAGTTTGACCTAGTTCTTTATTTGTATTCTTGATTGATTTGTAAGATTTATCACCTACCTTTGTAAATGAGGTTTGGATAGGCTTTTTTAGGGAACCATTGGTCATGGGTTAGATGTATTCATACTAGGTTGACATAATGAAGGATAGGAATTAGATGAAAATGACCATTTGTGTTTAAAATGCAAATGGATAAGAGTGCTAAAAATGGGATACCTTAGGGTCGAGTGCTATAGTCTAGGTATGGTGCTCCTATCCTATAGGCTTTGGACCTAGGGGAATATCATTAGCCTGGGATATATATTTTGGTTGAGGTTGAATGATCATTAGGAAGGTTTTGGATGACTAGTAATGAGTGAAAAGGTGTCTAAAAGGGTCATAAGAGAATACAAAATGAGCTATATATACGGTGTCATAAACCACACTCAAATTACCAATTTGAACATTTTATATGACTACATTTCCCACCCCTTTATTCTAGTGATGTAACAAAGTAAAATATTAGGATAAAGAAAAAGTAGAAAGCATACCTAAACTTACTTACAAGGGTGAAGCCCATGAAGATGTGTGATTTTGACTAATGTTGAGTGATGTTGAGTAATTTTGGTTATGTGTTTTATAAAAAATAATATCATGAATAGTGTTGAGTTCTCAATTCCCCAAGAGTGGCTCAAGAATATAAAGGTTGGCCCTTTAACACTATCATCACCTAATAAGTGAATTTATTTGATCATTCATGTGTTAATTGATGTTTGGATTGTGTGTCTAATATTTATACATAGGTGGGTCAAGAATACAAAGGACAACTAGTCCTTTAGCCCCATCATTACCCACAAAGTGAAGATATGAATTGATATTGATATGAATATGTGGCATATGAGATGGACTTTTAATCTCATGAATGCTTTGTATTTGATAATGTGGCATGGATAGTTGAATGTGTGCTGAGAACTATGCCAATATTGGCCACTTTGATAGGTGGAGATTAGGCTTGTATAAAAACCACTCTAAAACTAAGAACTAGACTTCTATCAAAGCCACTCCAAAATGATGCCAACCAATTGTAGATGGAATAAGAAATGTAACTATTGAGAATACCTAGGTAAAGTACTAAAATATAAAAAAATAACAGAAATGTGCCATGCACATTGCCCCCAATCACTACTGTCTATAACATGGATTTTAATCTATAAATTATACCAATTGCCCAATCTAAAATTACAAGCAAAAGTCATCATGCCATGTATTATTCCCCTTATATATAGATACTCTAAGTAAAATTTTACTAAAAATACCCAATCTAAACTAAATTGTAGATAAAAAATTGTAACTAATCTTACTTTTCTATCTATTTCTTGAAAATCTAGGTTTTTTGTTATTTGGATAAGAGCATTAAAAACATGAAACTTTACTATCTAGTGTTGTAGTCCAAGTATGGCGCTCTTGTCCCATACTACTTCTGATCACTATTATATATTTGTCACTATATTTCTAGTTTGTTCTACCTAGTTTGAATTTTTAATGTTGTTCGGAGTGTTTTAAAAATTGATTTTTTGATCAGTGGAAGGCTCTAATCTCTGTGACAAAACCATTGATTGTTTCCCCCTCTTTTGAGAGTAGGAATGAAGACCCTGCAATGAATATCCTTAGAGTAAAGAGCCCTATAAGTTTTTTATGATATAAAATACATGATATAACAATGATAATCAAAAAAATATCTCAAGATATAGCATAATTTGTATTGGATATTGTTAGATCAGCATGGGTATGCCTAGATAGATATAAAAATGTAATAGCATGTGTAGTATAT
This sequence comes from Torreya grandis, assembly GCA_037957365.1. Classification (NCBI taxonomy): domain Eukaryota; kingdom Viridiplantae; phylum Streptophyta; class Pinopsida; order Cupressales; family Taxaceae; genus Torreya; species Torreya grandis. The sequence goes on from JARHVA010000679.1 coordinate 3,128,798, forward strand.
TGAACTAAAAGTAGAAATATAGTTATTTGTTAGTTATTAGTTGTTAATAAGGGATGGAGCATGATTTCTATCATGGTGTCTAAGAAATAAAGATAATGCATGATGTGGACCATGGCATTGCAAACAATTGAGAAGTAAACAAGCAAGCAAGAATGCAATGAAAAAAAAAATAAGTATACAAAAGTGGCCAAGGCAACAAGGGGCATGGGTACATACCACTCAAATTTGGAAAGCAATCATATAAGGCATGTTCAAATTCCACATACACATACAATTGAAAAAAAGCAAGGTTAAAATGAGGGCCACAAGTACACACAAGATTAAAAAAAAGGACATTGACAAATATCCTAAGGGACACACAAGAGACAAAACAAGAACTGAGAAATAAAATCACATCCATCTACTTAAATCAATAAATAAAAAAATGTAAAAATAAGAAATATTATCTCATCTAACTAATCAAAGCAAGAAGTGAAAGCATGTAAAACATGTAGTACAAGACTAGGTAGATGCTAAGAAATATACAAGTGATATATACTAGTGAATGTTGATATAATAATATATGTAAGCTAGGAATTAATGTAAATTATCATGATAACTAGAGTGTTTGGTTTTGGAATGACATAACTTAGATGGTTTAGTCATATAGAAGATGCCCTTGATGGGTAGATATGCCGATTTATGTTTCAAATGTAGAAGTAAGATGTCCCTTAAATGGGTAGAGTTAAGCAATCAAGGATCTGGGTGCCACTTCACACACTCAAAGAAGATGAAGTAAAGCATGTTAATGTAGATGAATTGAAAAGCAATAAAATTTAAGTCTAGCATGGTAGCAGAAATGTAAATCATGGATAATGCATACAATAAAAATGTGTTTGGTGTTTTGAGTTATTTGAATGTTTTTTATTTTGACCTATTATATTATTTTTGGTATTTTTGAAATAATATTTGTACAATAAATCATAAGGAAACTATGTACAATAAATTGAAAAGAATATATGTGCAAGTAATCAAATAAATTATGTACAAGTAAGCAAAAATAAATTATGTACAATAAAATGTGTGTAATGGAATAATGTACATGGAATCTATGTAGATGCATAATATTCATTGTATTTTTGAGTTTCTTTCCTTAAAGTGAGGATATATTATACACTTTATGGATAAGCTTTTTGATAATGAGGTATGGACCTAGCCAATTTGGTTTGAATTTTCCTTTGATTTCTTTTTTGGCATTGACATTGCAAAGATTTTATTTGAGAATGAGATCATTAAATTTGAATTATATGATGTGAACTCATTTTTTGTAAGATTATTTTATACATTTTTGGTATATTCTAAGATGTTTAGCTACTTGAATGTGTGTATGGTCTAATTTCTCAAACTGGTGTAGCTTTTTTTATGATACTGGTCATAAATGAGGATACCTTTAAGGGAGACATATAGAGATGTGATTTATAATTCAAATGTTAAAACTACCTCTATGCCATAAATGAGTGCATAAGGAGAGGATATTGTGGGTGTATTAACACTTGTACAACAAGCCCATAATGCAAAAACTAGTTGATTATGCCAATCATCTCTAAATTTGGTTACTATTTTGCTCAAAATGTTGTTAATGGTTGTATGGGTAGCCTCTACTTGAGTATTTCCTTATGGGTATTATGGATTGGAGAATTTGTGTTTAATCTTATATTTTGTGAAAAATTTATTGACAATCTTATTTTTGAATGATGTTCCATTATTAGAAATGATAGATATAGGTAAGCTAAAATGTGAAATAATATGAGTCATGAGGAAGCTAAAAATGTCCTCACCCATGGTAGAATGAAGTGAAATGGCTTCTACACACTTTGTAAAGTATTTTGTTTCTATAATGATGAACTTATGTCCATCGATGGACTCAAGGTTTATATTTCTAATAAGATCAAATATCCATAACATAAATGGCCATGGAGAGACAATAGGCTATACTTGTTGTGATGGTATATGATGTATATTACTCTGTCATTGACATTTATCATATATCTTTGCATATTGTTAACATTTGTCTTATAAGGTGGGATAGTATTATCCTTGTCAAAGCAATTTGTGTGACATGGCCTTTCCACTGAAGTTACCACCATAATTACTATCGTGTATTTGTGTAAGAGTAATTTTGGCTTGTGCTTAATTCAAGCATCGAAGCAATTATCTACGAAAATATCACTTAAAAAGGACTTTACCAATGATTACATAATGAAGGGCTTATTTTTGTAACTTGCATTTGTCATTTTGTGAAAAAGTGTCTAGTGTAATAATTTTTTTAGAAAGTTATAGATATCAGAGAACCACTCTGGAGTTGCAAAACTATGTGTAGTGGCTAATATGGAAATGGTAATTAAATATGTACCATATATTGATGGTGATTGTAATCATTTAATTATAAAAATATCTTGATCATCATTGATGTCAATATGAATCAAAGATGCAACACTTGCCATTGCATCTGCATGTTGATTGTCTTTTTGTGGTATACTTTCTATAGAAAATTAATCAAAATATGATGATAAACATTGTACCATATTTTGGTATGGGATAAGATTTTATTATTTTGTCTAATAGACATCATTGACCTGATTGACCATAATTTGGGAATCACTGAACACTTGAATAGATCTAATTTTGAGGGATTGGGTGGCAAAGAGACCTAAGATAAGTGCCTCATAATCTATGGTGTTGTTGGTGTAGGAAAAGCTTAATCAATATGCAATAAGAACTATGTGTCTAGAAGGGTCAACAAAGACAATGCCTACCCTTGTATTGGATGTTCATTAAGAACCATCAAAGAACATGGTCCAAGTGTTGGAATGGGTAAAATAGGTAGTAAACTAATCTCTAAATGTGTCACTAATAGGATTAGTGTGGTGTGTCTACCAAATGATCTACAATGATTTATCCCTTTATTGATTTTTATAGAACTATATTTAAGTCAAATTCTATTAATAACATGACCCATTTTGGGATGTGACCAAAGAGATGTGGTTTTACCATTATAAACTTCAAGGGATATGCTTTTGTGATAGCCTGAGTCTCATTATTTATCATGTAATGTCGATGTTTTTATGTGGTATAAACTAATTCTAGACATAGTTATTTCATCAAGGAATTTTTTTTTTGTAATCAACTAATGTGTGATTGATTTGATAAACTACTCACTTTGCATGTTGATCATCGTGTTGTGTTGGAGTTCTCCTAATGCATGATTTGTTGTTGAGATATATAGAAGGAGAGGCATGTTCAGTACATGTGGACTAAAAAGATATTTCTTGATTATGTCAAATATGTTTGATAGACTTGGCCCCAAACAAACATTGTATATTTATTTAATAATTGAGTGAATAGGTGTTATCAGCAAGTTGACTTATAAAATGGTGGATTTCTTAGATCTTACCTTGTAAGGATCAAATTTGTTTTAAGTTTTTAGGAAGCTGCATGTTGATAATTGATTTGATTTTCTTAGGGTCAACCTCTATGGCATGTTGATAAATAATGAAACCTAAGGGTTTACTTGATGTAACTCCAAACACATGTATTTTTTGAGTGGTTGAAAATATTTAATAAATTGATAGCATAATGTTTTCATTGTTTGGATTTAGCGAATATATCATCAACATAATTATTGATAGTATGGTAAATTAATTCATGAAAGAAATGCACCATAGTACACTAATATGTGGCTTCAACATTATTGAATCCAAAAGGCATGACAATCTAACAAAATCTACCCCAAGGTATTGTAAAAGATGTTTTCTCTTGATCTTCTTCAATGATTTTGATTTGGTCATATCCTGTAAAGCCATCCATGAATGATTACATTTCATACTCATCTATGGAATCTATGATCATGTCAATATTAGGAAAGGGAAATCATCTTTTGGGCATGATTTATTTAAATCTCAAGAATCAAAACAACATTGATTTTATCTATTGTGTTTTACCATGGGGAATATATTAGAAATCCATTTAGGGTGTGCTACTCATCAAATGAAGCCAGCATCTAAGAGGCATTAGATCTCATCTTTGACTAAGAGAGCCACCTTAGGATGCATTTTACAAATTTTTACTTAATTGGTTTAGCATTTGGGTATAAGGGAATTTTATGGACTACTATAGATGTACCAATTCTTGGCATATCTCAATAAGGCCAAATAAAGAGTTTTGGAAAATATATTAAAGTTTGATGAATATATGTATAATAAGACAATATAGTGAACCTGATTAGTTCCAAAATTAAAATAAACTATTCCCTCATTAAGTAATGTGGAATAATCTAATGTGTATGGGGCTATAGGAATAGTATCATTTAAATCAACTGGTATGTCTTGTGGAGAGTCTAAAATATCTCTAAAGTAAGCATGGCATTTATATGATGAGGAAATCTATTTTTATGATAACAAGATGGGAGGTCCTCATATGATCCAAGAAACTATAGGAGGGATTCATCATTAGAGAATTCATCTAATGTGAACAAATCTAGTGAAATTGTATCATTAATGAGATTAAGATAGACCAATGATAATGTATAAGTATGATTAATTGTATGGTCTATAGGTGCAATGGGTGGATAAAACTTTATATGCTTTGAAGTGGCAAAAGAAGGTTTATCATGAAGAAGTGTAAGCTAATATCCTAGTCCTTAATTTCCATGTTGTGTGGATGCCTCAATAGGATTGATGATTCCTTGTTCATGCTTTCCAAGATGTTTTCCATGATATACAACTTATTAAAACACTTAAGTGAAAAAGGGATGTAAATTGGTCATTTGGTATTTGGTGTTATTACAGAACTTATAATCTTTTGATGTGTTACATGGTCTAAAGGTATACTATGAGTATCTAGTTATGTAGGTATATTATCGAGATTAATGTACATAATGTAATTCTATGGTGATTCAATAACCTAGTAGCATTTAAAAGGTTATTTGTCTATTGGGCATGTGTAGATATATGCTTATGACTAAATTTTAGACAAGCATGGATTGTGGAAGGGATTACATGCATGTCATGAATCTAAGGATGACCAAGTAATAAATTATAATTGAGGTCATTTGGCATGACTTGACAAGTAGTTGATAATTTCATAGGTCCCAAAGTAAGATTGAGTGTTATTTGATCCATGACTTTTTGTGCGATGTTGTCAAAACCTCTGGTGTTCATGTCAAAATGATCTAGATCTTTAGGTTGTATATTAAGATGTTTAATAAAATAAATATAAAAAATGTTGAGTCCTAAACCATTATTAACGAACACTCTTTTTACCCCTGCATCAATAATTCTTAATTGAATATATAGAGGTAGATGTTGTTTGATGATGTGGCATGGGGGTAAATCCTCTTTCTCAAAGTAAATATGTTCTTAAATCCATTACATTGTGTTAAGGATAGAGGAGACATAATTTGGTTCAGTAGAAGAAAAATTCTAGTATTATGAAGGGATGTATCCAAAACATCTTCATAAAAATCCTATCATTGAAGGAGCCTGATAACTAAAATTGCATTGGGAGGGGTATTAACCTAAGGCATATAAGGCATAAAGCTATAGCCATGGGTGTAGTCAACCTTCCTATCTTTATAAACTTGGGTAATAGCATGTACCATATGATCTACTATGGGCATAGATATGGTAGTAGGTATAGGATAAGAGCTAGATGTACCAAGTCTGAAGGGAGGAGGGATAAATATAACTACTAGTGCTTTCTTGTTTCTAGAAGAGATAGGGAATTATTCAAAAGTAGCCAAAGAGTTATATGCATCTAGGTAAAAACTATGTATGTGGGATGAAATGCATGTATTGGAGTTATGAGTTGTATAGAAATATGATTATAAAGATCATTCGACATGAGAGATAACAAGCAAGGGATAGAGAGCATGGAATTGTGCACTAATGCAAAAAAAAATTGAATTGTGATATGACATTTATAATATTTTTAGAAAGATAGAGTTGAAAATTATTCCACATTAGAGAGATAAAGTATGTAATGAAACCTTGTATTAAATAAAAGTAAACATTGTTTTGAAGGAAAGGGATCTTAAAATGTTTACCAATAAATTTCTTGATATCATCCTATATTATGAAAAGTAAGCATGAAAGTGAAAGAATGAAGCTTTGCATTAACATATAGTAAATATCATCATTCATATACATGATAAGACTGAGTATGGACTCCTTATTATTTGAAAAAAATGTTTTGAAATAAGTGAGATCTATTTTTTATTTTTTATGTGAAATCTGATTTAGATGTAAGGTGATACCTCAAGATCATAGGGACCTACTAAATTCAACTAGGGTTTGAAGGAAATAATTTTTTGAAGTTACTATGGTAAATTTTAAAAATTAAATGTGAAATTTTGATCTAAATATGTAGGAAAAATTAGAAATTTGATAGAAAAAAAATAGCAAGGAATTTTTCCTAGGGTTTCTAGGGTTTTTGTGTGCAAATGAAGTAAGTTAGGTTCACCAAATGATTTAGATTTTTTTAGAATAATGGAGTTTTATTCCTATTTTAGTTAAGGGTCTAGATTAATAAATTATTAAAGAATATTGCAATAATTATAGTGCTGATTTATATAATTTAATTATCTTTTTTACCTTTCTAAAAATAGAAATAAATAAGGAGAAATATAACTTAGCTTGAAACTGGATGGAGATGGCTAAGACAAAGGTTTAAACTAGTTGTGTAGGATTGGGATAGTGTCATAAATATGAATATGGATTTTGTTCAGTGAAAAGATAGGATCACCAAAAATAAAACACTTTAGGGTCTGGTGTTGTAGTCCACTCCTGATGTTGTTGTCTAAACTAGTCATAGAGACCTAAAACTATTTGAATTTTTGCACTGTTCCTATGTGATCCTACTTATGAAATATTGAGTGATAATTAATTATATAAATTATTGTAAAACTATTTTAATCTTCAAACCCTAACCCTTAATTATGATTGATTAAAAAACCTTTGAATCACTTGAGAAAGGGGGGTTAGTATGTAAGATGCACTAAACACGTAATTCACACCCCTTATGTCAGCATGTTGCCTACATACCAATACATTGAAGAGGGATCAATCCATATGTAGTTCTTCCACCTATTTTTATTTATGCAATAGTGTGATGCAGATGCAAAAATGTGAAATTGATAGTGCTTGCAGTGGCTAGGGACTGGTATGATGGTTTGAGTATGTTTATAGATGTGTTAGGTGACTATATGCAAAGAATAGGGAATTTTTACTTAGTTCTATGTTTGTATTCTTTCTTTATTTGTAATAGTTGTCACCTCTATTTGTAAATGAAATTTGGATAGGATTTTATAGGGAACCATTGGTCATGGTTTAGATGTATTCATGTTAGGCCAACAAAGTGAAGGATAAGAATTAGATGAAAATGACTATTTGGGCTTAAAATGTAAATGGATAAGAGCACCAAAACTAGGACACCCTAGGGTATGGGGATCTAGTAAATATATGATGCTAATGTCCTATAGTCATGAGATCTAGGGGAATAAAATTAGACTTGTAAATATAGCTTAGCTGAGGTCGAATGACCATTTAGAAGGTTTCAGATGATCGATAATAAGTAAAAATGTGTCTCAAAGGGTAATAAGAGCATGTAAAAAGGAGATATGGATAGGGTGTCATAATCCACACTCAAACTACCAATTTGTACATTTTATATGACTACATAAATAATATTTTCCATTTTCTATTTAGGACACAACATTAAGGATGTTGAGTTAGTTTTTGGATAATGCATCACTTATCTTCTTATGATATCAATTTTATACAATTGTAGAGTGAATTAAATATCACCCTTAACTTGATATTTTATAAGAGGTAAAATAGTTATTAACTCTTTTATTATAACCTTGATTTGGTACCACCATGTGAATACCCTATTCTGAAAGAAACACCAATATTACTTTATTGGTTGAACAAATAATTTTTTATGCTTGGGAATTTATTCAAGGTTTTAATATTAATCACTTAATTCAATGGAATGGAAATATATTGATTGTTAAAGTAATTAGAGTTAAATGAAACCACCTAGTATATGGTTTGTGAGAAATAGGCATGAAATTAGGGTATGGATTATATGTTTTTATTTCAAGGTTATGTATGATGTATTATTGATGTTTGGGTTATCAAATACCAATGAATTATCCTATAAGGAATTTTTATTTAATTCAATTAAATTTCATGAATTACGCCACTTATTGTGAAATTTATTGAGATGAGTAGTCAATGTTTCACTACGAGGTGAAATCACTTGGGAGAATCAGATATCACTATGGTCTCTATAAAATAAATATGTTCCTATTGTGGTAATATTGAAAAAATTATTAACTTGAGGTATAGTAATTATTTAATTTTATTTATGCTTTTTATTGATCCCTAGATTGATTTATTTACAAATATTAATTACTAAATTATCTAACCATTTCAAATGAAATTACAGTTGTAAATTTTGAATACATACACAAAGGAAAATATTCAATATTATAGATAAGTTTAATTAAAACTATTTTTTTAAGCTCAATCCCTTATATTAGAATATTTACAAAATATAAATACAATACTATATTCTGTTTCCTTGGCCTTCCACTTGGCTAGTAGTCATGCTTTATTTTAGGATACTTGACTCCATAAGATCTTGTGTTGTACTATTGATGTTATCAAGATTTTCCCATCCTTCTCCAGAAACATCTCATACCGAAAGGAAGGTGGGGTCTACTTCAACCCTCTATTTAAACAAAATGTTAGGATCCAAGCCATGATCCTTAATTATTTACTTCAAAGTATTATTTTACTTATTCATTATTACAATTTTTTTCTTGTGTGAAATGGATATTATTAAACTTTTATGTGCATTTTTCAAATGTACATCAAGGACATGAAATTGATTCTTCAAATTTGTATATTTTGATGGAAAATGAACAAACAATATTAATTAGTAAAAGATTACAAAGAAAATTTTAATTGTAAAAAATAAATGTAAAACTTACCAATTTTTTTTCTTTTTCCTTATATGTAATTGCAACAATACTTTTATTTTTTTCCCATTTATTATAGTATTCTTGGGATTCTATATTTATATTTTCAGGCCTATTTAACAATATATATAAAAAATATCATTCTTTTTAAATCTATTAGTAACAATAATAGCTTCAGTAACATCCTAGTTGAATAAAACACTAGTTTTTATAGGTTGATATTCTACCAATAAAAAATAATTGATTACATTTTTTATGGTTATGAAAACATGCATTTGTTTCTTGAATCAAAATTTTAGACTAATATTCCCATGTTCTCAAGTCATCAAGGTTATCGATAAAAACATTGTTGATGCCTGAAAGTGTATCAAAGGTGGTTCTTAGTGTTTAAGAAACACTACTCATTTATGAATTTAGAGAATCTAATGCATGATTTTTAGGTTGTGATAATCTTATTATCTTTAGTGGAATAGAGTTAGAACAAGTGTAACATTTCACAAATTTATAATAGTTGGTGGTTGGGAGCCATGATGGCTTAATATTTGATCTTTGATTTCAAAGATAGCCTATGTTATTTACAATGAATTATGCTTAAACCTAATTTTAAATCTAAACTAATATGAGTATTCATAATGAAGTTGATCTAAGGTGAATTGATAAAAAGGATAAAAAACAAGGGTATGATAGAGAAGAAATATGTTGCTGATCTTTAACCCAAAAATTATGACAAAGTTCAAGTTTCATCTAAATATGCATTTACCTAGTATGTGACATGAAGTAGCATAAGCTCAAATCCTATCACACATCAGGCTAAAATATAAGGTTAGTATGAAATAAAAATAAGGACTATGTTCACTTTAAATATTTACCCCTAAAAGAAAACCACATTATCACATATGCAAGAAGAGTAAATAAAATGAAGTAAACCTTAAAACTTTCAACTAATCTAGCATTAACACAAATTAGCAACTCTGCACTTAAAGATGCACATCCAAAATTCACAAGTACAATTAAAATATGAAAATAAGACCAAAAAAATAAGAGAAAATCCATGGTAGAAATTCACACAAGAAAATTTGGACAAACTTTCCATAACTCCTTGCTTGTATTAATTTTCTCGAAAGTTACAGAATAGTTTTGGTTCAAAATTTCCCTCTCTTTTACAATGGGCAATACCTCTTTATATAGACAATTCATGAGGTATGCCAGTTGGTCATGTCAAATATTAATGACATACGTCCTTTTAAAATCATTCTATAATTTTTCAAAAACTCCAAATGACTAACCAATAGGCAATATGCTTTACAAGTTGCACATGCCTTTAAAAAAAGAATATTCTATTTTTAAATATTACATAATGGTCCTATATAATAGAATATTCTAAGTCAACTAAATGTACTTTGTGAACCTTATGTTGTTTAATTCTCTTACAACATCTTCATCCTATGATGCTACTCACCAATAAAATGGATGTTGGCAATCGGTCTCATAAAGATCTCCCTCTTGTGTTCCTCTATGTCCCTAAGATCCTTTTCAACTCTTTATAATGCTTATTTGATTCTCTTGGAATCTCTTATATTTACTTAAAATTATAATATTAAAACCATGATCCTCTTATTATCTACCCCTATCTTCCCTTGGCACTAATTTTTCACTGCCTACATAAATTAAGTAGTTTTATGTTTCAACTCCTCATCAATGATAAGTCCAACTGGGCTGAGTGTGGTGGGATATTTAATTAGTATGTCCAATATGTGTATAATATTATCTTAATGATGTTTGAGATACATAGAAATATCTTCCATTTTCTTGGACCATTTGCTTATGGATTTAATCTTATCGACTAATATAACCATAGCCATATTTAGGTAGGTTGGGCTAACCATTTTGAACTTAGGGACTTGATTCTTGGTCAAAGCTTTGATCAAATCCTTAATTTGATAAATTAAACTCTAATATTAGATAAATTGGCCTATATCCATGGTAATTTATTTATTCATTGTATATTTCTTGGCCTTATTTGATTTTAAGGAACTTAATAAATCATTCATAGTGTCCTCAAGGTGTTTGAAACAGTTCTCTAGGATTGACAAGATAGCTTGTCCTTCTAAATTATTTTATAATTGTTGCTTTCCTTTGAGGGGAGTTTGAAATTTTTATACTTGTGCTTTGGATAATTCAAGCATATTATCTTCAAATATCTAGTTTTTCCTAGGCCTCCCTCTTCCCATATGAGTTAAAATAGTGAATGGTTCTAATTTATGATAGGTGATCTCTTCACCTCCTATCATGACTTTATTTTCTATGACACTTTATAAATTGGTAGTTTTTGGGTCAAAATTGACACTAAATGAGGATTATGGTACCTTTCAAATTAGGGTCTCCATTTTTGTTCCACCTAATTCTCCTAGAGTATGCATCCTTGGTCAAAATTGACACTAAATGAGGATTATGGTACCTTTTAAATTAGGGTCTCCATTTTTGTTCCACCTAATTCTCCTAGAGTATGCATCCTTTTCTCATCTTTTTTTTGTAAATCTAGGATCCATTGCTTGACCTCCTCATGAACTAGGATATTGATGACCTTGATCATTACCCAAGGGCGTTGTGTACTAGGTAGTTTCTAAAATTTACCATAGATGAACCATTTTAAAATGATTAGACCATGAATCAAAATTTCATCACTAAAGAGGTTAAATTCACTCAAAGGATGAGTGTAAGTCACCTTAGGTTTATTAATATTTACTAGGACCATGTCCATCTCGACTTTTAGTTTTGGTGGATCCATAGGAAATAGATCCAATAGTTTCTTCCCATTTTCTTCCTTTACTTCTTCCATCTCTTCATCATCTAACTGATAGGCTATTGATAGAATTTTCAAAGCATATTCAATTATCTCATCAGGGTCCAATGCTACAATGTGAACCTCCTTCATTAGTGATTCTTTTTCCTCTTCTTGGGTTGAATAATATGCAATCTCATCAAGCCTTCTCTCTTCTAGCCTATGTTGAACTTGTGTCTCTATTTGGGCACTAATTGATTTTGATAGTGGAGGTTTAAAAGGTACACCACTTAGAAAATAGTATTGCCTTGACCTTAACTTCCATATATCACATCCTCCCTTTTTCTCCCTATGCATCCTAGATTTTGGATTGATGTTGTGTCTTTTCAATCTAATGGTGACCTTGGAGAATGAATAGTCTTTTGTGTATATGGGGTCAAAAGGATAAATATGGTTATCATAAGGTATATTTACTCCTTTGGCCTTCAAATTCTCCTTAACCCTTCTATGGGGATCTAACTTCCTTAGCTTATCAAATTGAATATTGAAGAAGGTATTGTGTTTTGAAGCAACTTAAATGTTATCCCATAATGTAAACATAGTTATACCAATGGTTATAGGGAGGGTCTAGATCAGTCCCTTCCTTTTGGTTTAGTAAAGATGATCTATTCCATTTCATATTTTATAAGCCACTTCTCCTTATACTACCTTGATTGGTACATAGACAGGTAGCCTGTGTGGGGTGCATTATGTCCCTTCAAACCTAATGATTATATAATCAAGATATAACCATATATCTCACATGGATTAGACAATATTATTTATTAGTGGGTTAATCATCATCATTGATCTCCCTATGATGGCCTCATTAAGGGTAGGATAAACATAATCACATATGAATTGAATGTGATCCTTGTGCTTATGGATATATAACTTGGAATAATACTATGAGATAATTTTTGTCCCATCAGGTGACCATTCCTTATGGTTGGGAATTTCTTTGTATCAATGGGGGCATCTAGAAGGTATGAAATTATGTGGAATTGACTTCTACTCTTCTTCTTCATCATTGTAGAAAACTATCTACTCAAATAAGTGTTGATTATTTCACCAATAGGAGGGGTTACTTATTTCTCAACCATGAAATAGACTAAGGGGACACAAATTTTATCTACATATATATTTCTTGAGTTCCCACACAATATATTCATCATTGTCATGAGTATCCTTATTCTAGGTCTAAGTTGACCAATGGGTATGTTGTTATTGAAGTCTAAAAACACTTGATTCCCAAAATATAGCCACAGGGAAAGGGTGTTCCTTAAATCAATTTATTTTAACTAGTTGATGATTATGGTTAGATCTACATAGGGTTTAGGAGATGTAAAATAGTTTTTAAAAGTTATGGGAGAAATGTAAGCAATCTTCATGAAACTTTGTTCATGAATAATCGTGCCTTTATTTATTTTACCATCTTTAAAAATTAGAGTAAGGATATATACATAATGTAGTACTTTGGGTTATGAAACTACATAGTGTAGGCCTATCATGTAGCTGATGACTACATCAGAGTACCTTCTTTTTATAGACATGTTCTTTTCCTCCTATCATGTGATGAGTTACTAGTTTTGAATTGTCCAAAACAAGCTTGAATAATTATTGCCCCATATATTTATAGTAGTGGAATTGAACCCTATCTCTTTAAAAACTCTTCATTCTACATATAAGGTCAAATAAAGTTCCACATCCTCTATTTAAACACTTTTCTAGGCTGTCATGGCTGTGAATTTCTCTAAATTAGTTGATAATTCAACTTTTTTTGGCTTGGTCACAATGAGCATAGGGTTGAATTAGGGTTCTCATAATTTCTAGGGTTTTTTTAATGTCTTCTCAGTACTTTAATAGTGGCAGCTAGTTTAAATAGTGAGCTTCATGCCTTAGATTTTATTTGGATCACGTATTTATAACTTTGTATTTCTTGGGACCATAAAATATTTGACTTGGCATATTATGCTTATGTGACTCTGATGTGGCATCATTGTGGCATCCTACTCATTAATATTTAAAATGACTATTTATTGATTTTAGACACGTATCAATATTTTATTAGTTTTAGGCCCTTTGAAAATTCTACCTTGTCTCATGTCATCAAATCTACCTATAGTTCATTGATCTTAATTTAAGAAATTGAATGCCATTGGTTAATTTTATATATTCACTACTTCATACTTCCCTACAATTGTGACAATTGTCACTTTTGCATTCATCTTGATCTTTCTTGAAATGTCAACATTGATCTCCCATCATCTGATCATTTCTACCTAAATAAATGCACTCCATTGATCTTGATCTACTAAATTATGTCACCTAATTTGTGGATCATCAATTAGAATATATACATTCATCCACATACCATTAATATTTGCAAGATTCTTAATATTTAATTTGTGGCTTGTGATTATGCCACTTATTATATCCACATTCATTCTTAGGGCTTTTGAATTTGTAACCTTCACTATGTGCCATTAGATCTTGCTTGGCTAGATCAACATGCTTCATCATATCTCAATCTAAGGGGTGGAATGCTATTGGTTGCTCACTATTACTTCACAAAAATTGTGTCACTTGTCACTTTATCACTTATCTTGGGGTTCTATTGAAGATTTGAATTTATATGAACCATCGATATAAATGTGTACTCTTGGCCACATATCACCAATATTATGGACATGTTAGAGCTTTAATTATGAACCATGGGATTGACACTTGTCACTTGTTTGCTTGCTCACTAAGTCCTTTAAATTTTAATGTTGATATGGCACAATTGAATCTCCCATGCTCAGGTTAACTCACACTATTGATGAAAATGATTGACTTAATGACTTTATCCCACGTCATTAGATCATATCTACCTAAGAAAATTCATACCATTGATCTCATGATCAACATAAAATATTAAGTCAGTATTAAGAAATATAGAGAACTTAGGTTAGATATTTTAGACTATGGTTTTATTTGTTTTGATAAACACAATAAAACCTTAGGGTAAAATATTTAAGCTAAGTTTTAAAACATAATAAAAGAGACTCTATGAATAATAAAGACATGATATAAATTTTAGCCTAAGGTTTTGGGATATTAATAAAGTGACCCCATGGATAATTTAGACCATGCAAAAAGAACAAAAGGGGATCAGGATATGAAGAACTTAGTATAAATTTTTATACTAAGGTTTCGTCATGTTGATAAACATGACTAAACCTTATGATAAAAATTAAACTAAGTTTATGACATAATTAATTTTTCCCACTCAAACTGCTCCTATGTAAATTTGAATTAGATTTATAAGGACTTGGGCTAGGGAAATATGAATGAGCGTTTTAACATGGTTCAAACGTAGATTCAATTAGTTTTGACAAATCAAAGTCTATTAAAAGATTAATTTAATATTGAATCACAAAACCCTAAGTATGTTCATTGTAAATGATATTTTATTAATCTTACAATTCAAAAACATAAACAAAAACCATTAGCAACAATAGAAGGGGTAAAATAATGATTACTTGAAAATATGTCAATTGATCCAAATGAGAACTAGGTATGGATGATCTTCAAATAAAAATAATATATAAACATACTAGTGGCACTCTGATCAAGTGAATTTTTAATTCTTAACACAGATTTGCCAAATTTAAAATAAGGGTCCCTAGTTCTTAGAAATGAGGGTATGTTGACCTCAATAAATGGCAACTTCAAGGGGAACATAGAAATATATTAGAATTTAGAGACTTTGGTCTAGACTAATAACTAGGTTACTTATTTCACTTGATGAAACACCATTATAAGATCAATTTATAGTTAATACAAGTCTTTTACATGCATAATTAGGATTAAACAACAAATAATAGCCATGCCATGTGTGTTTTTTGATTCCACTTACTATTTTCCATAGGATTTAGAGAACAAATTTTAGATTCATGACCTTAACCATCACATTAACTTACAACATATTTAAACGTTCACTAAGAATCATGATTTAGCTCAAGTAAGGCTTGGGCATTGCTCTTGTACCAGCTAGGCATCAATAACCCTGATAGCCATATCTTTGGATCCAATCAAGGCCTTGTTCCAATACCATCTAGGCATTTATATCCCCAATAGAGATTACTAGAATCACCCTTGCTCAAAAAGCCTTTCCATTTTTTAAATAAAGATATTATTTTTGTATATTTTTTTTAGGTTTTTTTGACTTTATAGAAATGTTTGGTAACCATATTAGCCAAGTTTTAGGACTTGGTCAAATGTTTGATCTTGAAACAATCATCCATGGCTATAAATTTTGTCCTCGGAAATTAATGTTTTTTAAGTGCAAGCATGATTGTATTCTAATAATTCAATATTTCATCCTACATGTGTAATCCTTCCTAGAATTAGGCTTAGATTAGAACAAGGCTTAAAATCTCAAGGAGCAATTATCCTAACCATTAGTCTTCATAAGTTTCTCTAAACTATATAATCTAGTTCATATTTCAATAATACATGATCAACCAATGTTGAGAAGACATAACATCATTCCTGAACTATGAAGTTCCTTTTGAACATCTAAATGCATTTTGAGCTAAGGGCTATCTTAAAAAAAGACTTATTTAAATCAAGAAGAATACCAAAAAGGAAACACACCAAAACACAAAAAAAACTAATAAAAAGGTAAGGAAATAAGAAAACAACTATATACATGCACTACATACAAATAAGGGATAAAAAGGAAATAAATGAGAAAGAAACTAAACTAAGCCTACCTACACTAACTCTAACTAGTCTTATAGTTCATTCTATGAAGAATTCAGGTGGGAAAATAGAGAAGTAATTATTTAAGTATTTCCCATTGGTAAGTAATGTGAATTATGCCCCTTGTAAATCCTTTAGCTTAAAGGTGTTGTCTCTTAGGGTCTCAACAATCTAATATGAGCCAATCCATAAAGGTGTGAACTTACCATGTTTTCATTTTGGTTATGAGGCCTTATCCCAAATAAGAACTAAATCTCCTTGTAAAACCACCATTTGACCATGGTTTGGTGTCTACTAAAATTGGTAAAATATTCCTCTCATGCATATTCCATTTGATTAATGTCGAGTAATGTAGAACTTCCAAATCCTTAATCTTCTCCTTCCATGTAGTCTTGCATGAACTTGTATATTGGCAGCTTGAGTGTTATGGGAAATATAGGTTCTTGACCATATACCAACAAGAATGGAAATGCCTTGAGAGCTTGGTTGAATTTAGTTTTATCTACCCAAAGGGTAAACTTCAGTAATTTTTTCCATATTCTTGGTTATCAACTGCATACTTTTGTATGGCTTTCATCAATTTCTTATTTTTTGATTTTGACACACCATTACCTTGATGGTAATGGTTTAATGAGAAATTGAGAATAATATTTTTGTCATATACCCACTCAATCATCTCAATGGATAAAAAATCAGATTTATTATCATAGACTAGAGATACTAGTGTGCCAAACCTTATACATATATTCTCCTCTAAGAATTTGATCACTTTTTCAATCCTACACTGCTTAGTTTCTATCATGTCCCCTTCTAGTTGACATCTTTTCGAGTGGATGATTAGCTTATTATGCGACCCTCGTAGGCTGATGGGATGGATAGAGGGTCTTGATGGAGCTTGGCTTGGCTTCAAGTAGCAAAATTGTTCCTGTTGGCTTTCGTTCGGGCTCTTTCGAACATGTATTAAGGGAGATATTAATATTTGATTGATTTAATCAAATATTAATTATTTGGTCTAATTTTAAAACCCAAATTGTAATTTAAGAAACCCTATTTCTAATTTAATAAAATCTAATTAGGGCAAGCACACCTTTTTGAGGGTATAAGGGTTCCTCATGGGAGGGAGTTGGAAGAATGATGATTATTGATTGAAGACAATTTTTGCTAAGGATTTTCTTGAGAAGACTGAGCCAAGGGTTCTAGTATTCTATCTACATTGAAGAATGTGCCCTCTTTAGTGTGTATGATTTAGAGGCTATGAGATATCAGCTAATTTATTGCCAAGTTGAGAGATAACTTCACATAGAAGTTATCACAGGTATTTACAGGGATTTATTTTTTTAGGTCTTTTTGATTCAGGGTTTTGATTTAGATATTGCACAGATAAAGATCTGTTGTATTAGAGCCGTATATCTTGAGATTAGGTGTTCAGCATATAGGTTGCGCTATATTGTATTGGTGGCCGTATGAAGTTCGTATAACTCTATGTAAATCTATACGTAGCAACAAAAAGTGTAGATACCAACATCGGCAGGTAGAGACCGACAGAGGCTAACATCGGTCGACCCCCATACCGATGTCGGTAGGTTATCAACACTAGGAAATTGATGGTGGTAGTATAACAGACGTCGGTGATGGTGTTTTTGACATAGCAGGCTGAGACGTACCATATCCAAGTTTTATTCCTAGTTTGCGGAATATTTAGGTTTTTAAGACCATATTTGAATATTCTTTTATATGCATGATAGAGGACATGTATTGTAATCATATGGGTGAATAAATAAGATATTATACTATGGTTTATTTATCTATTTGAATTTATCTCCAAAATCATATCTTTATTCATGCAAAATATCAAAAGGGGTAAAATACAAAAAAGTAATTCAATAATATTCAATTTCAGATTTCAAGGGAAATAAGGGATATTATAGTGGTATCAGAACTTTTGTCTTTCTATAGTCCCTATTGGTTGGGGATCTTACAGTGGTATCAGAGCTTTTATCTTTCCATAGTCCCTATTGGTTAGGGATATTATAGTGGTATCAAAGTTAAATCTTTCCATCCTAAGGGTTTAACAATCTTATGCAGCCACAAGAGTTAGGACCACACAGGTATTTCACACATAGTAGAGCTTTGCTTGAAGGTGATCAGGTTTTAGAAGAACAACCAATCACTTGAGTGATAGGCATGAGGGTAGCCCACACATGGGCCATAGGCATAATGATGATTAGGACACCAAAGAATTCTTTTGAGTTATGGTTACAGGCTAGCAATAGATGAATTAGGCAATATAGGCACTCACTACTATGGTAGAGAGGATGAACCCACCTGTTAGATAGAATGGGGAACAAGTAGATAATAAAAGTGCTATTGTTAATCAGAGACCACCGCTGACCCATTCCAAGACAGCTGATAGGCCTACATAGCCTACGTTTGTTTAGGAGGAACCAGAGGCTCCAGCAGAGGAGGCGGTGGGAGATCCCCTATTTGCTGACACACTTATGGCAGCGAATGAGGAGTGGGAGTTATTATCACCTGAGGTTAGAGAGAGGATTAGTTTTGACTAGTTCATCACACAGACGTGAGAGCATAATCAAGGGCAATAGGATTGGAGACCTAGACACCAAAATAATGATCTGAAGTATGCTACGAGCAGGCTCACACTAGCGATGTTTGATGGTAGTGGTAAGGTCACATCATAGGCCTGGATTAGTAAGCTAGATACATTTCTCACATTGTGTCTGATGGCTGAGAGAAATGTTATTAGATATGCGACATTGCATCTTGAGGGAGTAGCTCATGATTGGTGGCACCAAAAGATGGTGACACTCCATCATGATTAGATCACATCTTATCAGGAGTTTGTGGATAGGCTGGTGGAGTGTTTTGATAGGAAGGATCTAGAATCCTATTTTAGGGAGTTGGCTCAGTTGCACCAGAGTGGTAGTCTAGAGACTTACATTGGTGACTTCCAGAAGTTATCAGTTATGGTTCCTAACATTTCAGAGAGGTGACTTGTAGTGCTCTTCATGGAGGGATTGATAGATCCATTGAGAGGTTGGATTAAAGGCTTTGATCCTCCTTCATTACAAGTAGCTATGAAGAAGGTGCATAGTATGGAGATGGCAGCCCCATCCAATAAATTTAACTCTAGAGGTACTTCTTCATTCAGGGACAATAAGGACTTCAATCAAAATAGAGAAAGACCAGGTTTTAACATAGATAAATTAGGTGTTAAGAATGATTCAAAGGCCAACCCAATAGCACCACCTTTGGTTAGAGAGGCTTTTAATGATCTACGCAGGAAGAAGCTTTGTTTCTAATACAAAGTTCGCTATGATGCCAATCATGATTGTCCTTTGAGGCCTAAGGGCAAGGCAAATCGAGTGATGTGGGCTTATTATGAGGATGCAGAATCAGAAGATTATGAACATCAAGAGAGTTTTGAGGATCCAAAGGCTAAGGCTTCAGAGCCTAAGGTAGAGGTAGAGTCAGAGCTCTAGATTCAAGAGGCACGCCTATCTAGCATCTAGTAGGAGGGCTCATTCAGACTCTGTGGAGTTTTGATAGGATAGAGGGTCATCACCCTTATTGACATGAGAGCCACACATAATTATATTGATACTCAATTTTTGGAGAAGCGTGGACTCACCACCAAAGATTTTGAGGGCATTAGAGTTAAGGTGGCCAATGGTTACACCCTTAGGTGTGAGAAGATGATTACAGATCTCCCATTACGGTTGAACAACTATGAGTTCAAGGTTGATTATTATGTGGTGAACATGGGGGATATAGATTTGGTCTTGGGCATGAAGTGGCTTCATTCCCTTGAGGTAGTCACTCTTCATCTTAAGGACATGGAGATCCATTTTGATGTTGATGGGAAGACACACATTCTTAAGGCAATACGGGACGGCAACATCAAAACTATTTCTTTTCATCAGATGGAGAGGCTCATGAGACACGACATGGTAGAGTGGGCTGCTTAGTGCACATTGGCACCAATACAGGAGGGACAGTAGAAGACTGAGTATCATCCTGACATTCAGCAGTTGAGAGTCAAACATGATAAGGTATTTAGTGATATTCCACCAGGGAGACCTCCAGACAGGGGCATTGAGCACATTATTGAGCTTGAGGAGGGTGCTAATCCCATTATGATTACTCCTTATTGACATCCTAAGTGATTGAAGGATGAGATCGAAAAACAATTAAGGAGTTACTTGCTATGGGTCACATTCAGCCTAGCAAATCACCGTTCGCTTCTTCAGTTATTTTGGTAAAGAAGAAGGATGGCACCCTATGCATGTGCATTGACTACAGAGCCCTAAATAAGAGAACTATTAAGAATAGGTATCTAATACCTCATATCGATGAGCTTATTGATGAGCTCCATGGTGCACACTACTTCACAAAGAGAGACTTAAGGTCAATATATCATCAGATCATGGTTTGTGAGTAGGATGTTGAGAAGACAACTTTTCGTTGCCATTGTGGACACTATGAGTTTTTAGTGATGCCATTTGGGCTCACTAATGTGCAAGCAACATTTTAGTCCACCATGAATAGAGTCTTCTATTCACTGCTGAGGAGGTTTGTACTTGTTTTTTTATGACATTCTTATATACAGTAGGACATGGCAGGAGCATTTGGCTCATCTAGAGACTATACTCAGCATCTTGGAGAGGGAGTCCTTGTATGCCAAGGAGTCCAAATGTGATTTGGGGATGACTAAATTATTATACTTGGGTCATATTATTAGTGCAGGGGGAGTGCGGATGGATCCTGAGAAGATCTGCGCTATCATAGACTGGCCTATTTTGGCAAACCTTACATAGCTATGGGGATCCCTAGGTTTGTGTGGGTTTTATCATAGGTTCATGAATGGTTATTCATGACATGATGATAGATTTGATGAAAAAGGTGCCTTTTGTTGGACACCTGATGCATAGGAGTGTTTCGTGAGGTTTAAGGAGTTGATGACTACGTGCCTAATATTGGCACTACCTAATTTTTCAAAGCCTTTTGAGCTTTAGTGCAATGCTTCAGGTGAGGGCATTGGAGTGGTTCTTATGTAGGACAAGCACCCCATAGTATATGAGAGCCATAAGCTCAGGGGGCCAGAGAGACTTTACAGCATTTATGATAAGGAGATGCTTGCTATCATGCATGCCTTGGCAAACTTTAGGCAATATCTCATGGGCAACACATTTTGCATCAAAATGGACCACAATAGTTTGAGACATTTCTTAGGATAGCGAGATCTCAATGACCGTCAGTAGAAGTGGGTGAGGAAATTAAAAGCATATGACTTTGACATCTCTTTCATTAAGGGCACCTAGAATGTAGTGGCTGACGCCCTTTCATGTCGGCCATATTTGAGTACTATGGTCCACATTACAAAGGATTGGAGACATATGATTATGGCAGAGTATGCCAAGGATACATGGGCATCAAGCATTGTTGAGGGATTGATGGTTGATACTAAATATACTCTTGTGAATGACTTGATCATTTACAAGAGTAGGGTTTATTTGATCCCAAGATCAGTGGTAAAGAGCATTCTCATGTGAGCCTTTCATGATGTACCTACTGCAGGACATCCCAGGTATTTCAAGACCTATAAAAAGATTAGGGAGAGATTCACATGGAAAGGACTCAAGGCAGATGTTCTTCAGTATGTGCATGAGTGCCCTATTTGTCAACAAAATAAGCAGGAGAACACGTACCCAGCAAGATTTTTGCAGCCACTTCCAATTCTTGACAGGAAGTGGAAGTGCTTGTCAATGGATTTCATTACGGGCTTGCCTAAATCCCAAGGAAGAGATTACATATATGTAGTCATGGATTAGTTAATGAAGTATGCCCACTTCTTTCTAATTACCACCATATACACAGCTACACAAGTAGTAGAGGTTCTCTTTTGAGAGGTATTCTGACTACATGGGTTGCCTCAGAGCATAGTGAGCGATAGGGATAGTTGGTTCTTGAGTCACTTCTAGCAGGAGGTGTTCAGACTCTGTGGGACCGAGCTTACACTGAGCACTAGTTACCACCCACAGACTGATGGACAGATAGAGATAGTGAACAAATGGGTGGAGGGATAACTCAGGAACTACATTGCAGGGCAGAAAAAAGCTTGGGTCAAGTGGATTCATTTGTGCGAGTATTGTTATAACATGACTTTCCACATGACCATTCAGATGTCTCCTTTTATGGCATTGTATGGGTATGAGGCACCAAGTTTTCTAGATTTACTACTGAGTGATAGTAGAGTGCCGAGTGCTGGAGACTTATTGTATGAAAGTTAGGATACTATGAGGACTCTCAAGGAGAATATTGCTAAGGCGTAAAATTAGCATAAGTAGTATGCAGATCAGTGGAGGACAGAGAGATCTTTTGATGTGGGTGACATGGTCTATCTTATGTTGCAGCCTTATCGTCAGTCTACTCTTAGGAAGAGTGGAGTGGAGAAGCTGAAGCCACATTATTATAGTCCTTTCAAGATCCTAAGGTGTGTTGGAGAGATGGCTTATGAGCTAGAGCTTCTGGCAGAGAGCAAGGTACACAATGTTTTTCATGTATCACACCTCAAAAAGGTGTTAGGACACCATGTGATACCTTCTACAGTTTTACCTCCCTTAGATGATGAGGGAAAGTTGATTTTAATACTTGAGTCTATCTTGGAGTATAGAGAGAGACAGTTGCATAGGAGGACTATTAGGGAATATTTGGTAAAGTGGAGAGATTTGCCAGTGGAGGATGTGACATGGGAAAGCGAGGATATTCTACAACATCCAAAGTTAAGATTGCTTGAGGACAAGCAATTTCAAGAGGGGCAGACTGTCATGTCCCCTTCTAGTTGACATCTTTTCAAGTGGATGATTAGCCTATTATGCGACCCTCTTAGGCGGATGGGATGGATAGAGGATCTTGATGGAGCTTGGCTTGGATTTGAGTAGAAAAATTGTTCCCGTTGGCTTTCGTTCAGGCTCTTTCAGACATGTATTAAGGGAGATATTAATATTTGATTGATTTAATTAAATATTAATTATTTGGTCTAATTTTAAAACCCAAATTCTAATTTAAGAAACCCTAATTCTAATTTAAGAAAATCTAATTAGGGCAAGCACACCATTTTGAGGGTATAAGGGTTCCTTATGGGAAGGAGTTGGAAGAATGATGATTATTGATTGAAGACAATATTTGCTAAGGATTTTCTTTAAAAGACTAAGCCAAGGGTTCCAGTATTCTATCTGCATTGAGGAATGTGCCCTCTTTAGTGTGTGTGATTTAGAGGCTATGAGATATCAGCTAATTTATTGTCAGGTTGAGAGATAACTTCACACAAAAGTTATCACAGGTATTTACAAGGATTTATTTTATTAGGTCTTTTTGATTCAAGGTTTTGATTTAGATATTACACAGATAAAGATCTATTGTATTAGAGTTGTATATCTTGAGATCAGGTGTTCAGCATACAGGTTGGGATATATTGTATTGGTGGTTGTATGAAGTTCGTACATCTCTATGAAAATCTATATGCATCAGTGAAAAGTGCAAATACTGACATTGGCAGGCAGAGACCGATAGAGGCCAACATCAGCCGACCCCCATACCGATGTTGGTAGGTTATCGACACTAGGAAACTGACGGTGGTAGTATAACCGATGTCGGTGACTGTGTTTTTGACACAGTAGGTTGAGACGTACCAGATCCAGGTTTTATTCCCAGTTTGCAAAATATTCAGGTTTTTAAGACCATATTTTAATATTCTTTTATATGCATGACAGAGGACATATATTGTAATCATCTAGGTGAATAAATAAGAGATTATACTATGGTTTATTTATATGTTTAAATTTATCTCCAAAATCGTATCTTTATTCATGCAAAATATCAAAAGGGGTAAAATACTGAAAAACAATTCAATAATATTCAGTTTCAGATTTCAAGGGAAACAATGGATATTACAATGGTATCAGAACTTTTGTCTTTCTAGAGTCCCTATTGGTTGGGGATATTATAGTGGTATCACAGCTTTTGTCTTTCTATAGTCCCTATTGGTTGGGGATATTACAGTGGTATCAAAGCTTTTGTCTTTCTATAGTCCCTATTGGTTGGGGATATTATAGTTTCTATTACTTCAATCCATCTTATATAGTAATTAGTAGCATTTAGAATATACTTGTGACTCTATGAGTAATTGGGGTTGATTATCCCCACACAATCCAATCCCCATTGGGCAAAGGGTTTATCAATCATAATTGACTTTAATGGCATGTCTACATTGGGATCTTTAGTGTTGAAGACTTGACATGAATGGCATTACGTCACATACTTAAGAACATATTTGAAGATAGTAGGCTAGTAATAACCATCCTTAAGGATCTTTTGAGTTATGTTCCTCCTAGATAGATGTTCACTTCAAATATTTTCATGGAAAGTACTCAAGATCTCATCTACCTCCTCTTTAGAAACACACCTTAGGTAGATGCCTTCAAAGTTATTTCTATATAGTACTCCATCCTTGATTAGGAGATGGGCTACCTTGAGCCTTAAATCTCTCTTTTTATGTTTACTTAACCTTTCAATACAATAGCATTGATTAGTAAATGAATAATGGGATCATACCAATCATCAGATTGAAAGCTTTGTTGATCAACCTACATAACACTCAGTTTTGGAATAGTATTAGTAATTAATTGAGTTAAACCTTGGCATCTTACCAACTTGGTAGTATTCATCTCTAGATCATATTCTTGAAGGATAGACATCCACTTACCTCTCCTTTCTCTAAGTTTACATTGACTCAACATTAGTTTAATGGTAGGGTCTGGCAGAATTGTATGTACTTTATTTCTAAAGATATAGTGTCTAAATTTGTTCACTACCTTGACTAAAGAAAATTCTTGTTTATTAATCAAATAATATTTCAACTCAAAATTTTTAAGGTTAGTACTCATGAAAGCACTGGGGTGATCACAATTATCTATCTTTTGAGTTAGAACAACATCTATTATATGATCAGAGGTAAAAGAATAAAGATAAAAATCTTTAGTAAAATCTAGACTTATTAGTATAGAAGCTTGTCCAATTGTTTCTTTGATGTATTTGAAATATTTCTTGGTCTCCTCATTCTATGTGATCTTGACATTTTTATTCAAAATGTCATTCAATGGATTTATAATCTCTACAAAACTAGAAATGATCTTTCTTACAAAACTGGTTTTACCAAAGAAAGACCTCAATTCCCTCCTATAGTTAGGGGGTTTTATCTTTTATATTGCATTTACTCTATCTGGGTCTATAGAGATACCCTCCTTTGTTATGACATTTCCTAATAGTTTTCCCTCAGTTACACAAAATAAGTTTTTATTGGGATTGAGGGAGATTACATACCTTCTGCATCTCTCAAATACTTATTGCAAGTGCATAATGTAGTCATCCTTATTTAAAAAAAAGACAATCAGACCTATGAAGCCTTGGAATTCATGATCCATTTCTATTTAAAATATTTCACCTACATTGATTAATCTAAAGGGCATACTTTTTAATTAAAAAGTGCCCCACTTAGTAGTAAATTCAGTCTTCATCTTATCTTCATTGTTCACTAGAACTTAATTATACCTTAAAAATCCATCAAGAAAAGACATCATAGAAGAACAAATTTTTTTTTGGATTACTTGGTTAAGAGAAGGCAGGTGGTAATTATCTTTTTTAGATGCTCTATTCAAATTTCCAAGGTTAATGCATAATTTGATTTCACCATTTTTATTCTTGACTGGTACTAAGCTAGCTACCCAAGTGGAGTGTTTAATGAGAAACACTATCTTATAATATAGTAACTTCTTAACTTCTTTATATATCATTGGTTCTAGGATGGGGTTGACTAGCCTTTCTTTTTGCCTAAATTTTTGAAAGATTATTTTAAATGTATGGTATGAGTTACGACTCTAGGATCAATGATTTTTAAGTCCTCATATGACCATTCTATTACATATTTATATTTACTCATCAAATATTTAGCTCTCTTGGTTTCAATGCTTGTGAAAGTTGTACCAATGTTCACTAGTTCAGGCTGACCTTAGGAACCTAGGTTAATTACATTTTAATCCTTTCAATCTACTTTGAGAATCTTGATATACTCAGCTAGTTTTTATGAATAAAAAAATATTTCTAAGGTAATCACTCCTTTTAGGATTTTATTGTCATTTAGCTAAATGAAATTATCATCAATCCTTACTTAAACTTTGTCATCATCAACATTATTTTTGTTGACCTCATCAATGATGTGAGCCTCAAATATTCCTAAGCTAGTCATAAAGTATATGATCTATTGATTATCACTTAATACTTGTAGATGGTTAACATTATTTGGCACCAAGGGACATGGGACTAATTCAATGGTAAAGATTTATAACTTGGAATTTCAATCAGACATAGGGTTGGTTGTAATTGAAGTAAGTCTATCAGTAGCCTTATTTTCTTTCCTAGGGAATGACATAATGTTAAAATCATCAAAAGACTCAATTAAGTCCCATAATATAAACTTATACTTCATAAGATATGGAAATTTACATTGATATCTACTTTTGACCCAATTAACTACTATTTTTGAATCACCAAAAATTAGTAGTTCCTTGACCTTGTGTTTGATTAAAAATTGTAATCCAAGAATAACTGCTTCATATTCTTCAATATTATTAGTGCATGGGAATTAAAATTTGTAATAAGCATCATATTCATTCCCAATTAGATTTATTAACACCACCCCTACTCCAAAACTTGATTTACATATAACACCATAAAAATATAACTTCCATAATCAATGCATAGCATGAGAAGTTTTGTAGCTACATACCTTTGGGGTGTCAAGAGTGTAAACACCTAGATATGACTTAACCATGTTGACCCTCTCATTGGTTGCATTGTACTTGATGATCATATGATTCATCTTGGGCTTCCTCTCTATCCTGATCTAATGGGGAAATCCTTTACAGGGTAACCACATATGTGAAAAACTAGTTGACATATAACCATTCAAGGCTCTTATCCAATCTCTACTCAATAGCTTTCCATAAGCATTAGAGATGTCTAGTAGTTGGATGTCAATAAACTATTGGGTCTTTCGTTTAGAAGCAATATGCATGTGAACAATCAATAATTCACCAATTACTTTGACTCTTGAGTTATCTAATTAATTTACAACTCTATCAAATTTAATTTGAGTCAAACCAAGTTGTTCACAAATACCTTTGGGCATGATATTTTCATATACACTAGAATATAATAAAAAATTATGTAGATTCTTACCAAAGATCTTGACTATAAGTAGGAAAGGTGGAACATCTACCTTACTCTTATGTATTACAAAATTAACATGTGTAACCTTTTGAGACTTGTGAGGCTTCTTAGATAAAGACAATAAAAAAAATCCCTTTGTTATATAATCTGAGTCAACTCATGCAAATTAATGCTAGCTTTGATCTTTTTCATATCTTCCATTATATTATATATAGTCATATTGGAAGAATTAGATGTATCAGCATTGGGTTTAGTGGTACTTTTATTAGGAGGCTATGGATTATTATCAACTATAGGATCAAGAGTGTCAAAATTATTTAGTGGAGTGAATGTAGTCAAGGGATACTTCTACTCCTTATTACTTAAAGGATAGGTATTCTTAAAACAGTATTTAAAAGCATAGATCTCCTTAGGGATATCCATAGAGTCATTCTCTTCTTAAAATGGGAACTCAAATATTTATACCATGAGAGTTGAATCGAAAGATTTAGATGACCTTGAAGAAATTGAGGTACCTATACCATTGTATTTATGAGGGAAAAATTTAAAAGTATATAACCCTTCTTTAAAAGTTTCAAAAGCATTGTAAAATTCTAGACAATCTAATTCACCATGCTTTGAAGTACAATAAACCTTATAATAATCTGGTAAAACAACATCACTAAGATTTATGTTAGACATTTGGTAGATGAATCATTATTGTGTCTATTTGTTGTTTTTACTTTTAAACTTGTTGGAATGCCTATTAAACCTTTGGAAAAGATAAGCTCATGTTGGAATTTTCCCTAGTATTGCCAACTTGATGTTATATCTAAAGGAAATCAGTGCTTAGATTTTGAACCATCTTCAAGATAGAGTCTTTGAATTATGCACTTGGTTATTACTACCAGATGTAGGCACCAGATCTCTTTATTCTTCTATATGATATCCACTTCAAATATTGTTCAAGAATCTCAAGTTTTAACCTAGGTGTGTATGGTTCAAAGGCAATTGGTTTAGAACTTGACGTTGATTTAAGGCAGCCATATATTGATTAGCATTGAGAATGACATTTAGAATAGGAAAGTTTGGATAAATGTTAGGAGCATTGTATGCCATTTTACCTTGGGGTTGTATCTAATCATTAATGACCATAGCTTTAACATAAGCTAGGGATAGTGTGTTAATGACCTAAACAAATCTTTTTGAGAAATATAAAAGTCATGAGATCCAAGGCATCATTGTAAATATTATGATCTATGAATTTCACTCAAGAGAGGATGGTTAGTATGGTGTTAGTTCCAAAATGAAAATAAAATGAAATAAACACACTAATATCATAACATCTCTAGGCCTAGAAACTAGGGAGAGTTAGTTAACAAAATCAAATGACAAACACAACTAAAAAGCAAGGAAAGAAAACAAAACAATTCCTTCACCTTCCTTGGATTATCCAAATGCCTTTGTAGTGGTGGCTTGATCAGCTTGTGCTCATGAATTCCTTGGCAATGGAAGCTTGGATACCTCCATCTCTCCTTGGCACCTTTGGCTTGTGTCTTGCCTTGGCTAGAAATCAATTTGGAATGGTAACAATAGTTTCTTGAAGATTTTAGAAAATTTTGAGAATTATAATTTTGCATAATAAAGACTTTTGAAGATATTTGAACATAATAACATTTCACCAAAATAAATTAAAAATGATGTTCATGGCCTCTCTATTTATAGATTTTTTAGATTGATCAAAATCAACCTAAACCATCCATCTCAAGATTGAGATGTGTGGCTAAAGATTAATCCAATTATGTAGTTAAAAAATGATAAATATGCTAATAAATATTTTGGATAGAGGATCATTTAAGAGGCATGGAGGGATTTAATGAGGCATGGGAGGCATGAATCTTGATATTTATGTCATTTATGGCCTAGGGATGTCTTCTTAAGAAATAAGGTCACCTAATGATGTAGATATTCAATATTCATTTTCAACAATAACTATTCAACAAGTTTCCATGGAATTTTTATTAGGCTATTGATTTGGATTAATTAGCTCATAAGCATGTTTAAACACTTTATGCACAAATTACTCAAATTGATCAGAATGCCTTGTTACTGGTTTAAATTTTGACTAAATTGGAATTGGAAGGCAATGTCAGATGCATTAGATCCATTATCCAAATTATGATGTTTCCAAAGAAATGTAACAAAGGCATGTGCCTTGTGTAGGAGATTTGATAGGAAAGATCAATCAAGAGTACCTAGGTGCAAAATTGGATTTTTGACTCGAAATGATCTTAAGCAAAGCTAGCTAGCCCATAAATTACATTACCTCATTTAAGGATATCCTAGATAAAATAAGCACTTGAATATGTTAGTTTCACATCATTTAATGTGTTTTAGTGTTTTTAGGCAAAATTTTGCATTTTGGGTGAAAATTGGTCAAAAGCTTGAGTGGAGGTTATTGGTGGCCAAATTTAGGTGTCTACAAATATATAAGGCTAAATCCTTATCAAGTACTTAAGGAGCTATGGTTTTACTAATTTTTTTATTAAATATAGTATTAAAGGATCTAATGGGCTCATTTAAACATCGTTTAACTATGGTAAACTATTGATAAAGGACACAAGGACTAATGATTTTGCCAAATTTATTAGTAAAGTAATTATTAAAATCATTCCAACTAGCTATGTAGTTTTTAGGAAGATTAAGGAACCATTCATATGAAACATATTTGAATGTAAATGGAAATAATTTTCATGTTACATCTTCATGAATAACATTTAAAAGTCTTAAATCAACTTTGAAACTTTTAATGTGTTCTTCAATAGTTACAACACCATTAGGACTAAAAATAGGCAAATACTTTTTAGCATAATGAGGAAGGTCATGTACCACACCTGGCACATTGATTTAATAACCACCTATCCAATCCATACCTTGGTAAGTATTGAACATGGGAGCATCCTAAACTAGTGAAATTGGTTGAGACATTGAGAGACTATGCTTACCTTTATCTTACCTAGCTCTCCTATGAACTTATAATGATAGAAGAGGAACCCTTGTCTTTGAACATGACTTGGTCCTTATCCTTGGTAATTCCATCTTAAAATATTTTAACCCTATTTGAAATATGATGTGTAAATCTTATCTTTTCATAGAATAATGATCAAACTTGCACAATAAGCAAATTTTTCACAAATTTGTTAAAATAAAGACAAAATATATCAATATTTAACTAATTTAGCTCAAAGATATGTCCAAATACATAGGTATGAGTGATATTTAAACATTTCAAGCTTAATAAACTCAAATTTACAAAGATATGGTCAATCTTTGAACAAAACCATTATTAAAAACCTCAAATTCATTATATTTACAAATTTTAAGATATCTTTACCATAATTTGTCATATATCTTCAAATAATATCTATCTCTGTTTGAATAAGCACAAAGGTTGGTCTAAAACCATTAACATCAATGATCTTTTCATAAATACATAAATATGCAAATAATACACTGATCTTTGAATATAATTCACCAAAATTATAAAATATGTTACAAATTTACAAAAATCTAACTAAGGCTCTCGTTATAGCACTAGTGGAATGCATTCCATGTTATTGCTTGAAAGTGCATTATAGGTGGTTCTTAGTGTTTGAGAAACACTATTCATTTTTGAATTCAAAGAATCTAATGCATGAGTTGTAGGTTTTGATAATTTTATTATATTTGGTGGAATAGAGGCATAACAAGTGGAATATTTCATAAATTTATATTAGTTTGTGGTTGGGAGCCATAGTGGCTTAATAGTTGATCATTGATTTCCAAGATAACCTGTTGTATTTAAAGTGAATTCTATTTAAACATAATTTTAAATTTAAATTAAGATGAGTATTCAAAATTAATATGAACTAAGGTGAATTGATAAAAATGAAAAAAATATAGGGTAAGGCAAATAAGAAATATGTTGGTAATCTTTAACCCAAACATTATGACAAAGTTCAAGTTTCATCTAGACATGCATTTAACCAATATGTGACATGAAGTAGAATAAGATCAAATCCTATCACACATTAGACCAACATCTAAGGGTAGTATGAAATAATGCAAATAAAGACTAGGTTCACTTTAAATATTTAGCCCTATAAGCAAACAACATTAGCACATATGCAAGAAGACTAAAGAAAATGAAGTAAACCTTAGAACTTTCAACTAATCTAGCATTAGAAAAATTAGAAACTCTACACTTAAATATGAGCATTGAGAATTCACAAGGACCATTCAAATATTAAAATAAGACCCAAAAAAGTGAGAGATAAGCCATGGTAGCAATTCACACAAGCAAATGTGGACAAACTTTGCATAACTCCTTCATTATATTAATGTTCACAAAAGCTACAAAATAGTTTTTGCTTATAAAATCCCTCTCTTTTACAATGGAAAACACCTCTTTATATAGATAATTCATGAGTCATGTCAAATATTATGTAAATATATCCTTTTAAAATTATTCTAGAACTTTTCAAAGACTCTGAATGACTAACAAATAGGTAATGTGATTTATAAGTTCCACATGCCTTTACAAAATGAATATTCTATTTTTAAATATTACACAATGTTCATATATAACAAAATGTTCTATGTTAACTAACCTAAATTTTCATCCCTTGTGTTATAGTCTGTTGCTTCTCTTGCAAGATCTTCATCTTATAATGTTGCTCACGAATAAGTTGGAGGTCGATAATAAGTGTCATAAAGAGCTCCCTCTTTTGCTCGTCTAGGTCCTCGAGATCCTTTTCAACTATTTATAATGATTTTTTGATGCTCTTGACATATCCTATCTTTTTCTTAGATTATAATATCAAACTCATGATCCTCTTATTATTCACCCCTATCTTTCCTTGGCCTTGATTTCTCACTTCATGAATTTAGTAGTTTTATGTTTGAAATCTTCATCAGTGATAAGTCCTAATGGGCTGAGTGTGGTGGGATCTTTTATTAGGCTATTCAATATGTGTAACATCTTATATTCTTGTTGTTTGAGATCCTTAGAAATGTCCTCCATTTGCTTGGACTAGTTGCTTAGGTATTTAATTTCATCTACTAATACAAGCATAAACATATTCAGGTGGGTTAGGTTGACCATTCTGAACTAAGGGACTTGATTCTTGGTCAAGGCTTGGATAAAATCCTTCACTTGATAACTTGAAGTCTTCCATTACTTGGCCTATCACCATGGTACTTTGTTTACTAATTGTATCTTGCTTGGCCCTGGCTGATTTTAGGGAACTAAAGAGATCATTAATAATATCCTTAAATTGTTTGAACCTATGCTTTAGGATTGACAACATAACTTATCCTATTATTGATGAATGCCTTTAAGGGTAGCTTGAAATTGTTATGATTGTGCTTGGGATAATTCCAACATGTTCTCTTCAAATATCTATTTTTCCCTATGCCTCTTTCCTCCCAAAAGAGTCAAACAAGTGAATGGATCCAATTTTTGATAGGTGATCTCTTCACCTCCTATCATGATTTTATTTTATATGAATCTTTGCAAATTGGTAGTTGTTGGGTAAAACTTGATACCAACTAAATATTGTGTTACCTTTGGATTTGGGGTGTCTATTTGTGTTCTAATTGATTCTAGTAGTGTATCCATCCTTCTCTAATCTTCCTTTTGTAAATCTATGATCCATGGTGTGACCTCCTCATAGACTGGGATATTGATGGCCTTCATCATTTCCCAAGGGTGTTGTGTAGTAGGTACTTTTTTCAATTTACCATAGATGAACCATTCTATAATGATTGGACCATGAATCATTTTTTTTTAGTAAAGAGGTTGAATTCATTCAAAGGATGATTGAAAGTCACCTTAGGATTTTTAATCTTTACTGGGACCATGACCATCTCATATTTTCTCTTGGGGGGATCCACATGAACTAGATCCAACACTTTCTTCCCACTTTCTTTATTTAATTTTTCCATCTCTTCATCATCTTACTCATAGACCAGTGATAGCATTTTCAAAGAATCTTCAATTATCTCACATAGGTACAATGCTACCATGTGAATCTCTTCCACTAGGGATCCTTGTTCCTTTACTTGGGTTGAAGAAGATGCAATCTCATCATGTCTTTTCTATTTTTGACTTTGTTCAAATTTTATCTCTATTTAAGTAATAACTTGTTGGAGAGTTATCAATGATGTCATGGAGGTGTCCAAGTGAGTGTATGAATAATATTGATAGTCTAAGTACCAATGACAAAGTGTTCAATGTGTTTGATCTAGTATGATTGAAGTAGGCTCAGTTGATCTATAGTTTTGGCATGGTTAAGGATGTTTAGGGATGAGTATGGTGATTTGAAGATATGAAATAGGTATCATAAAAGGTTGTGTATGATTTGAGTTATTATTTTCATAAGTGGATTTTATCAAGTAATTCATAGTTTTCATCTAGACATTTTGTATCTAGTGGTAAAAAAATCTAAGTAGGATTAACAGGATAGCTTGTCCTTCCAAATTATTCTATTATTGTTGCATGTATTTGAGGGTAGCTTGAAATATTTCTACTTGTGCCCTGGCTAATTCAAGAACATTCTCTTCAAATGTCTAGTTTTTCCCAGGCCTCTATCCTCTCATTGGAGTTAAACCAATGAATGAATCCACTTTATGAAAGGTGATCTCTTCACCTCCTATCATGACTTTATTTTATATGACCCTTTGCAAATTGGCATTTGTTGTGTCAAACTTTACACTAACTAAGGATTATGTTATGTTTGGAATTGGGGTCTCCTTTTTTGCTCCACATAATTCTCCTTGAGTATCTTCCTTTTTCTCATCTTTTTTTTCTAAATCTAGGATTCATGGCCTCACCTCCTCATGAACTAGGATATTGACGGCCTTGATCATTTCCCAATGGTGTTGTGTAGTAGGTACTTTCTAAAATTTACCATAGATGAACCATTCTATAATGATTAAACCATGAATCAAATTTTCTTCACTAAATAGGTTAACTTCAATTAAAGGATGAGTGAAAGTCGCCTTAGGCATCTTAATCTTTACTAATACCATGGCCATCTCAACCTTTATTTTTGGGGGATCCATAGGAACTAGATCCAATAGTTGATTCCCCTTTTCTTCCTTTACTTCTTCCATCTCTTCATCATCTGACTCATAGGATAGTGATATAATTTTCAAAGCATCTTCAATTATCTCACTAGGGTCCAATGCTACCATGTGAACCTCCTTCACTAGTGATTCTTGTTCCTCTTTTTGGGCTAAAGAATATGCAATCTCATCAAGCATTCTCTCTTCTATCCTATGTTTATCTTGTGTCTCTATTTAGGTACTGACTGATTGAGCTAGTGGAGGTCTAAAAGGTGATTTCCTTGACCCCAATTTCCATCTATCATATCCTCCCTTTTGCTCCCTATGTAACCTAGATTTTGGATTGACTTGTACCTTTTCAATCTAATGGTGACCTTGGAGAATGAAGATGATTTTGTGTATATGGGGTCAAAAGGATAAGGATGGTGATCATAAGGTATATTTATTCATTTGGCCTTAAAATTATCCTTAACCCTTCTATGGGGATCCCACTCCCTTAATTCATTAAATTGAATATTGAAGAATGTCTTGTATTTTGAAATAACTTCAATGTTGTCCTATAACGTAAACACAATTATACCAATGGTTATGGGGATGGTGTGGATCAATCCCTTCTTTTTAGTCTTATAAAGACCATCTATTCCATTGCATATTTTATAAGCCACTTCTTATTCTACTAGCTTGATTAGTACATGGATAGGTAGCCTATGTGGGGTGCATTGGGTCCCTTCAATCTTGATGATTATATAATCAGGATATAGCCATATGTCCCCCATAGATTCAATAGTTTTATTTATTAATGGGTTAATCCTCATCATTGGTCTCCCTATGATGGCCTCATTAAAGGTAGGATAAACATAATCACAAATGAACTAGATGTGATCCCTGTAATTAAGGATATATAACTTGAAAAAATACTATGAGACAATTTGTGTGCCATCGGATGACCACTCCTTATGGTTGGGAAATTTTTTTTGTAGCAAGGAGGGTATCTATAAGATATGACATTATGTGGAATTTATTTCTACTCTTCTTCTTTATTGCAGAAAACTATCTACTCAAACAAGTGTTGATTATTTCACCAACAGGAGGGGTTACTTGTTTCTCAACCATGAAATAGACTAAGGGGACCTAAATTTTATCTACATATGTAGTGGTTGAGTTCCCACACTATCTATTTATCATTGTCATAAGCATCCTTATTCCATGTCTAAATTGACCAATGGGTATGTTATTATTGAAGTCTAAAATCACTTGATTCCCAAAATATAGCCATAGGGAAAGGGTGTTCTTTCAATTATTTTATTTGGCTTAGTTGATGACTATGATTAGATCTAATTAGGGTTTAGGAAATTTATAATAGTTTTTAAAAGTTGTGGGAGAAATGTAAGAAATTTTTCTAAAACTATGTTCATGAACAATCGTGCCCTTATTTATTTTGCCATCTTTAAAAATTAGAGTAAGGATATCCATTCAATGTATTACTTTGGGTTATGCAAATACATAGTGTAGGCCTATCATCTAGATGGTGACTACATCATAGTAACTTCTTTTTATACACATGTTCTTCTCTTCCTCTCTTGTGATGGATTGTTAGTTATGAGTGGTCCAAAACAAGCTTGACTAATTATTTCCCACTATATTTAGAGTAGTGGAATTGAACTCTATGTATTTAAAAACTCTTTCTTCTACATACAATGTCAAATAAAGTTCCACATCCTGTATGGAAACACTTTTTTGGGGTGTCATGGCTATGAATTTCCCTAAATTACTTGCTAGTAGATTACACTTTAGCTTTGGAATGAATTGTTCAAACACATGTGATGATTCAACTTTATTTGGCTTGGTCATAATGAGCATATTGTCAAATTAGGGTTCTCATACTTTCTAGGGTTATTTTGAAGGTCTTCTAAGTAATTTAATAGTGGTATCTAGTTCAAATAGTGAGCTTCATGCCTTAGATTTTATTTGGATCATGCATTTATAACTTTGCATTTCTCAGGTCCACAAAATATTTGACTTGGCATATTATGTTTATGTGGCTCTGACGAGGCATCATTGTGTCATCCTACTCATTAATAATAAAAATGACTATTTCTTGATTTTGGACATGTGTCAATATTTTCTTAGTTTTGGGCCTTTTGAAAATTCTACCTTGTCTTGTGTCATCAGATCTATTTGTAGTTCATTGATATTGATCTAAGAAATTGAATGTCATTGGTTACTTTGATATATTCCCTGCTTCCCTATAGTTGTGATACTTGTCACTTATGCATTCATCTTGATCTATTTTGAAATTTCAACATTAATCTCCTATCATCAGATCATCTATGCCTAGATGAATGCACTCCATTGATCTTGATCTACTAAATTATATCACCTACTTTATGGATCATCAATTAGAATGTATAAATTCATCCACATACCATTAATCTTAGAAAGATGCTTAAGATTTAATTTGTGGCTTGTTATTATGCCACTTATTGTCTCCACATTAATTATTAGGGAATTTGACTTTTTAACCTTCATTGAGCATCATTAGATCTTGCTTGGCTAGCTCAACATGCTTCATCATATCTCAATCTAAGGGGTGGAATGCTATTGGCTGCTCACTATTACTTCACTAAAATTGTGCCACTTATCACTTTCTCACTTGTCTTGGGGATCTATTGAATATTTAAATTAATACAGACCATCAATCAAAATGTGTACTATTATCCATGTACCATCGATATTTAGGGACATGTTTGAGCTTTAATCATAAGTCATGGGCTTGACACTTGTTGCTTGCTTGCTCACTAAGTCCTTTAAATTTTGAATGTTGATATGGCACCATTGAATCTCCCATGCCTAGTTTAACTCACTCTATTGATGAAAATGCTTGAATTAATGACTTTATTCCATGTTGTTAGATCATCTCTACCTAAGAAAATGCAAAGCATTGATTATGTGAACAATATAAAATGTTATGTCAGGATCACGAAATATAGAGAGCTTAGGTTAAATATTTTAGATTATGGTTTTATTTGTTTTGATAAACACAATAAAACCTTAGGGAAAAAATTTTAAGCTAAGTTTTAACACATAATAAAAGAGACCCTATGAATAATAAAAGACATGGCATAAATTTTAGCCTAAGGTTTTGGGATATTAATAAAATGACCCCATGGATAATTTAGACCACGTGAAAAAAACAAAATGGGATAAAGATATGCATACATTAGTATAATTTTTTAGACAAAGGTTTGGTCATGTTAATAAACATGACTAAACCTTAGGATAAAAATAAAACTTAGTTTATGACATAATTAATTGTTCCCACTCAAACTGATCCTATGTAAATTTGAATTTGATTTAAAAGGACTTAGGCTAGGGAAATTTGAATAAGGGTTTTAACATGGTTCAAATTTATATTCAATTAGTTTTGACAAATCAAAGGCTATTAAAATATTAATTTAATATTGAAGCACAAAACCCTAATAATGTTCATTCCAAATGAGATTTTATTGATCCTATAATACAAAAACATAGACAGCAACCATTAACAACATTAGAAGGGTTAAAATAATGATTACTTCAAAATATGTCAATTATCCAAATGAGAACTAGGTGTGGATGATCTTCAAATAAAAATAATGTGTAAACATACTAGTGGTACTTTGATCAAGTGAATTTTCAATTCTTAACACAAATTTTCCAAATTTAAAACAAGGGTTCCCATTTTTTAGAATTGGGGGTATGTTGACCTCAAAAAAGGCAACTTTTGGGGGAACATAGCAATATATTCTAATTTAGAGACTTTGGTTTAGACTAATAACTATCAGAGGATTCACTAAGGTCCGAATAATGAGGATGCACAAGTCATGGTTGCATGGGATGAAGCAAGTGAATACCACAAAATGCTAAAGTAAATGAAATCAAACAAGAGACAATTACATAGACAATTTGGAGAAAAGCAAATATTTCATTAACATAAGATGGCCAAAGTGAAGAATACATATAGGAGAGCATGTAAGTAACTCCTCCACAAAAGGTGGTCAAATCACCCCAAGAATAGATTGTAACTCCTCCATAAAAGGTGGTGATAAGGTGCTAAGAATAGAGAAGTAACTCCCATACCTAGAATAGCCAGTCAAAGGAGTTACTTATGACATTCTTATGACACCAATGACACATCTATGACACACATCTCCACATAAGCTAACCTATCCCATGAATGTAGAAAAACTCCATGTATGCACAAATATATAATTTCCCTAATTAAATAATAGGGAAAAATAAAAACCTATACTAACACCCCCTCATAAGCATAGCTTAGGTGGGTAGTGTGAAAATATAAAATGGGTCTTGGCAACTAGGCCTGATGAGGTACCCATGTACAAATGCAATCTTCCATAAGATACAAAAAAGGAGAAAACATGTAGGAAAAAACTCCCCCCACCCAAAAGAGAGATATAAAAGAAATGAAGAGGCCAGTGGGCCCCCCTAAAGATGATGCTATTGTAGATGTGGAACGCACCCCAATAAGAGCTCGTACATGAATGAACTTGCTCTCAGTGAAAGGTTTGGTGAAGATGTCTGCAACCTAATCCAAAGATTGGCAAAATATCAAGTCAATGACCTGAATATGAATAAGCTCCTAAATGAAATGCATGTGAATCTCTATGTGCTTGGTCCACTGGTGTTGAACTAGATTCCTACAAATCTAAATGGTACTCTAGTTGTCACAAAAAATGATGGTGGGTTGCCGTCTGGAAATGCCAAACTCAAAAATAATCCCCTAAAGCCAAATAGCCTCAGTAGCTACATTAACAACTCCCCTGTACTCTATCTCTATGGATGATATAGCAATATTATTCTGCTTCTTGCTAGACCAATTGATAAGACTAGAACCTAGAGAGAAACTATAACCAGAAGTGGATTTACGAGTCTATGAATCACTAGCCTAGTCTAAATCTATATATCCAACCAAGTCAACCTCTATGCCAAATCTATAATGATTCCTATATCTATGTGAACCTTGTATGTAATGCAAGATCCTCTTAGCTACATTCTAATGTATCTCATGAGGTTCTTACATAAATTTGGAGACAAGTCCCACTATATATGATATGTTGGGCCTGGTGTGAGTCAAGTAGATGAGACTACTAACAAGTCATCGATATCGAGTGGCATCAACCAATGGTGAAGAACAGTCAGCCTCAAGCTTGACTCCTAATAGAAAGGGAGTCAGAGATGGCTTGCAATTAGCCATATGAAACTGAGCTAATAATTTAAGAGCATACTTAGGCTGTGTAAGAGAAATCCTTGAATCTGACTGTGAGATCTCGATGCCAAGGAAGTAGTGTAGCAAACCCAAGTCTATCATGTCAAATCTATCTTGGATATAGATGCCTTCACCATTATAATAGCTGATGAAGAACTCCCAGTGATCAAAAGGTCATCAACATATAGAACCAAAATCAGGAGCAAATCATCCTACCATAAGAAGTAGACATTGGGGTCAGAATGGCACTTAGTGAAACCCACTATGAGAAAGAAGGAATCCATCTTGGCATACTAAGCCTGAGGGAACTATTTGAGGCCATAGATAGATTTCCTAAGTCTCCATACTAAGGAAGAATCCTAAATAAATCCTGGCAGCTGCTCCATCTAGATCTCCTTCTCTAGGTCTCTGTGAAGAAAGACACTCTTCACATCCATTTGGTGCACATCCCAACCATGTGCTATGGCAATAGCCAAGGTGAGTCAGATAGAAGTCATCTTTGAAATGGGTTCAAAGGTCTCTAAGTATTCAATGCCTGCCACCTGTGGGAAACCCTTGGTGAACATTCACACCTTATACTTATCAATCGACCCATCTACTACAAACTTGGTTTGATATATCCACCTACATCAAACCATCTTCCTTACCTTAAGAAGTGAAGTCAAATCCCAAGTGTGATTTTTTATTAAGGAAGAATATTCTTCCTCCATAACACTATCCCACTTAGGTACCCCTGATACCTCTCAAAAAGTCTATGGATCCAAAACTGAAGCAAAGAAGGCATGTGGATCTCTCTAAAAATCCCCCCTAGTTTGTTTATCATCTGCAAGATCTCCTGCCCAAGTGATAACACTCTCAAGTGTCTGTCTGGCCCAAAGTGGCTCAAAAGTGGGCAAGTCAAATGCTAACTCCTCATCCTCTGACTGACTAGAGGTGGATGACTTTGCATCACTATCCTCACTATTTGAACTTGAAGAAGAAGATGTCTCTAGCTCAGGAACCTGTTGTGGCTGATCTGAATCTGAGGAATCATCATGAAGAAGTAGATCTAATGAGAGAGAATAAGTGCCAAGTGTTGAGTCTCTAAAACTCTCCTAGGAGTGAACACTTCTCTTAATGAACAACTCATGAGTGGTTAGATCTAGAAGGTGATACCCATTAATACCATCCAGATATCTTATAAAAATGCAAAGCTTGGACTGACGTACCATATCTTTGCATTTCTTCTTCAGTATGTGGGCCATGGCTGGGGATCTATAAACTCTAAGGTGCTCAACATCAAGTTTCCTTTTATGCCAAGCTTCAAAGGGTGTTATCCCTTTTAAAACTTTGTGAGGAACCCTATGTTGAATGCAGCAAGCATAATCGATGGCTTCGGCCCAGTACTATGGTGCTAAAGATTTGGAGTGAATCATATAGCTACTCATATCTTTCAAGAACCTATTTTTGCATTTTGCAACCCCATTCTATGAAGGAATATAAGTGATTGTGTGCTATAAATCAATCCCCTTTATGGTGCAAAACTAATCAAATCTATTGCTAACATACTCCCCTCCATTATCAGTTTGAAGAACCTTGATGGATTTCTCACTCTATTTCTCAACGAGAGCCTTGAAGTCTAGGAAATTTTAAAACACTTCAGACTTTTGTTTGAGAAAATATATCCAAGTGTACCTAGAGAAATCATCATTAAAAGTGAGGATGTATTTGGCCCTTGTGAAACATGGTTTGGGAAAGGGTCCCAAT
Source organism: Torreya grandis (assembly GCA_037957365.1). Lineage (NCBI taxonomy): Eukaryota > Viridiplantae > Streptophyta > Pinopsida > Cupressales > Taxaceae > Torreya > Torreya grandis. The sequence continues at coordinate 3,170,792 of JARHVA010000679.1, forward strand.
TCATCACTGTGGATAAACTCAAAAGGTTGTGAAGCCCTCCAAGCTTTGCCTTTGTCAAATTTTTCTTTAGGATGCTTCTTAAGGGAGCACCCCTCACAAAGTCCTTCTGATAATTAGACATGAGGCAAGCCAATGACCATGTCATGTTTGCAAAGTTCCTCAAGGTAGTAGTAGTTAAGGTGGCCAAACCGCTCATGCCATAATTTGCTAACTCCATCTGAATGAGTCAACAATCTTGTTGGAGAAGAATCAGGTGCAAAATGTGAGAATCAGGTGTATAACCTTGCTTGGTGATCTTCCCTACCCACTACCACTATAGTGTCACTATGCAACTCCCTGATAGCCACTATATCTGGAAAAAACTCAACTCTCATGCCCCAACCAATGTGAGTGATTTGGTACACTAATAGGAGATTGGTTGAAAGAGAAGGAACACTTAGAACATTATTAAATGTTCTTCCTTCCATTTCAACTGACCCTTTCCCTGCAACAAAAACTAATGTGTCATCACCTAAACTAATTAAAGTCATGCTACAAGGCTCTAAGGATGAAAACTCAATTAGGGAAGAGCCCATATGGTGAGAAGCACCCGAGTTGATGACCCATGAAGATGTAGAAGCTGATGTAGCTATAAGGGCCTTACCCTTTTCTTTCTCCTTACCCTTGTATTTTGCCTTAGTAGAATCTTGGGTAAATAAATTCTATTTGATGGACTCAAGAACACCTATGTTGTGCTTCTATAGAAGATGAGTTAGGTGATCTATTTGTTTCTTCATGCATTTGTGTTTATCATGCCCTATATTTTTACAATAGGCACACTTAACCTTCTCCTTCTTAGGTTTAGCATTGGATGAGGAAGATTCAGTGTTGTTTTTGGCAGGATTATTGTTTTCTTTCTTCTTCTCTTGGTCCTTGTTCTTTATCTTCTTCTCCTTTGTTAAAGTCTTATCCTTACCATTTCCAAATATCAAAGCTTGGGGTTGAGTAGACTTCATTGTGCCCATTTGAATTAGCTTCTTTTTCTCTCTAGTCAAGTCAACAATGAATGAATCCAAAGAAGGCATTTTTCATGTAGTGCCAAGGGCACTTTTTGTGGCATGAAAAGTGGAGACAAAGACTGAATAGCTTGGACCTAACTTTGTGAGAATAGAAAGGATGAGTTGATCATCTTTTTTCTCTATCCCACATTCTTTTAAATTCAATTTAAGTGCCTTAAACTTAGTGAAAAAGTCTTGTAGGGTGTCAAAGTTGCTAGGACTTGGACTTATGAGTTCATTTTCAAGCTCATGAACTCTCATCTCATCAAGCTTCCCAAATAAGGTTTCTAGAGTGTCCCATATGTCTTTAGGAGTCTTGGAGGTTTGTAAATGGAAGAGAATTTTTAGAGACACAGACAAGCTCAGTAATCCATAGGCTTCATCACTACGGTTCTACTTCAATACCCAAGGTGATCCTCTACAACCCTTTGATTCTAAGAATGATTGACATTTTAACCTTCCATTCATGATATTTAAAGGGTTTTAGGGGTTTAAGTTGAAAATAATCTATTTTAAGCTGAATTTAGGTGAAGTTATGTTGATTGCAAGTTGTGAAATTATGTAGAAAGGAGAATGAAAGCAAAGATGGCAAGTGCTGAAAAGTAATCACACCCCCTAAAATGTTGAGCCCCCAAAATATGCAAATGCACACTAAAATGATGTTTGTCTCAGTCAAGAATGCATCTTAGAGCAATTAGTGCAAGACTTTAAGCAAACACGACGTCGAACTCAGTTGAAAATGCGTCCCAAGAGACCCAATTTTTTGGCACTTTATAAACTAGTGAATTCTTAACAAATAAAAAGAATACACTATGGATAATTTAAATACAAACACTTTTGCAAAAAATGGCACCCAAATCTGAGTTACTGTTTACAAGATATTAAAGATTCAATTTCCCATAAACTAGTGTTTTTGAAAAAAATAACACTAAAATATTAAAAAAATGTCTAATTTGAGAGATAAAGTGGCCTTCCAACCACTTGTTAGACTTGACAAGGAGTGAGGAATCTAAAGGAGGTCTTTGTGAGGGGCAATTGGCCTCCTTCCAACCTGGGCCTCACCCTTCGTCTTCGACAATTGAATATACAAGCTTTAAAAAAACTCAAATATGCCTCAATCAAAGAATCCCCCAAAAAATGTTATTTGACACATTATATTAGTGCATTTACAACTACCACTAGTCAGAAATACTAAGTGGTATTGATTTCAATGCATTACAAAACCCTCATGAAGAGCACATGCTGAAAATACACATTTGGCATAATATTTAGAGAAATAAATAACACCACTATGATCTACTCAAAAAATCATGCACTTTTAAAACAAGAATCATCTCGATACGAGGTCTTATGTGAAAGTTATGATCCTTCAAAGTTCTCAAAATGAGAACTGTGCAATGTCATGACTGAGAATCTGCTATTTCTAAAAAATCTTAGCATCAAAATCAAATAAAGTCTACACTAGTGCATAGAGCATGAAAAAATAGTCAAAATCAAAAAAAAAAATTGTAGGAAAAGGAGTTTGTATGAGCAAGAACAGAGTATTTGAAAACTACCTTCAAAATTGCAATTGCCAATGGAGAGGGGTCCTATTGTAGCTTTCTAAGTGAATTTTTGTAAAGTATATAGAATGTATGCAAAACTTAAAAGATACCCAAATGGTTTTTCTGGGCTATGAACAAAACCCAGAAGGCATTTTTCTTGCTGATGTACAGAAGATGCAAATCTAGTGTAAAATAGATGCCTTTAGCCAGAAAGAATGACCCCAGCAACCAAAAAATGGCATGTAAAGGTAGAATCAACTACCAAGAGATTGTTAAGGCATGTGACAACCTACAATTCTGATTAAAATATAAAATATGCAAGCCAATTGACAAAAACAAGATTATTGGATCTTGTAAAATCTCGCCTGCATGTATATGGAGAGACCAAACAAGCCATGGAAGGAACAAGAGCATGGAGAACTAGCAATATCTCCCAAAAATTTTCAAATTTCATAAAAAAAACATGCCTTAACAAAGCTCTAGATTTTAATGAAAGTAATAGTAAAATAGACAACCAGTTACTAAGGTGGCTTTGATACCATATCGAAGGATTCACCAAGGTCTGAATAACGAGGATGCATGAGTCATGGTTGCATGGGACAAAGCCAATGAATACCAAAAAATGCTAAAGTAAATGAAATCAAACAAGAGACAATTACATAGACAATTTGGATAAAAGCCAATATTCCATTAACGTATGATGGCCAAAGTGAAGAATATATATATATATAGGAGAGCACGTAAGTAACTCCTCCACAAAAGGTGGTCAAAGCACCCCAAGAATAGATTGCAACTCCTCCATGAAAGGTGGTGATAGGGTGATAAGAATAGAGAAGTAACTCCCATACCCAGAATAGCTGGTCAAAGGAGTTACTTATGACATTTTTATGACACCTATGACACATCTATGACACACATCTGCACATAAGCTAGCATATCCCACGAATGTAGGAAAACTCCGTGTATGCACAAATATATAATCTCCCTAATTAAATAATAGGGAAAAATAAAAACCTACACTAATAATAACTAGGTTGTTTGTTCCACTTGATCAGACACCATTATAAGATCCATTTATGGTTAAAACAAGTCTTGTACATGCAAAATTTGGATTAAACAACAATTCATATCCATGCCATGTGTGTTTTTTAATTCTAATTATTGGTTTCCATAGGAATTAGAGAGTAAATTTTAGATTCATGGCCTTAACCATCACATTGACTTACAACATATTTAAATGTTTATTAAAATTCATGTTTTAGCTCAAGTAAGGCTTGGTCATTGCTTTGGTACTAACTAGGCATCCACAACCCTGATAGAGATACCTTTAGATCCACTCAAGGCCTTGTTCCAATACCATCTAGGCATCTATATCCCCAATGGATATTACTAGAAACACCCTTGCTCAAAAATCCTTCTCATTTATGCAATAAAGCTCTTATTTTTGTATATATTTTATTTAGGGTTTTAGACTTTATAGAAATGTTTGGGAACCATATTAGCTAGGTTTTAGGATTTGGTCCAATGTTTGTTCTTGAAATAATCATCCTTGGCTATACATTTTGTCCTAGGCAATTAATGTTTTTTATGTGTAAGCATGACTGTATCCTAATAATTCAATATTTCATCCTACATGTGTAATCCATCCTAGAATCTAGCTTAGATCAAAAAGGGCTTAAAATGTCAAGGATAAATTAGCCTAACCATTAGTCTTCACAAGTTTATTCAAACTATAAAATCTAGTTCATATTTTAATAATCCATGATCAACCAATGTTGAGAAGACATAACTTCATTCCTAAACTATGGAGTTCCTTTTGAACATCTAAATGTATTTTGAGTTAAGGACTATCTTAAAAAATACTTATTTAAAGTAATGAGAATAGTAGAGAAAAATAAACACACCAAACATAAAGCAAACAAATATTAAGGCAAGGAAATAATAAAACAACTATATACATGCACTACATACAAATAAGGGACAAGAAGGAAAGAAATGAGAAAGAAACTAAACAAAGCCTACCTATACTAACTCTAACTAGTCTTATAGTTTATTCTATGAAGAATTCAGGTGGGAAAATAGAGAATTAATTCTTTAGGTATTGCCCATTGGTATGTAATGTGAATTATGCCCCTTTTAAATCCTTTAATTTGAAGGTGTTGTCTCTTAGGGTGTCAACAATCTGGTATGGGTCAATCCATAAAGGTGTGAACTTACCATGTTTTCATTTTGGTTTTGAGGCCTTATCCCAAATAAGAACTAAATCTCCTTATCTAAACACCTTTATTTTTTTATTCTTGTCAAACCACCCATTGAAAGTGGTTTAATGTCTACTAAAATTAGTAAAAGATTCTTCTTTTGCATATTCCATTTGAATAATGTTGAGTAATGTAGAACTTGCAAATCCTTAATCTTCTCCTTCCATGTACTCTTACATGAACCTGTATGTTGGCAGCTTGAGTGTTATGGGAAATATAGGTTGTTGACCATATACTATCAAGAACGGTGATTTCTTGAGAGTATGGTTGACTCTAGTTCTATCTACCCAAAGGGCAAAATAGAGTAAATTTTTCCATATTCTTGGTTTATCAGCTGCATACTTTTGTATGGCTTTCATCAAGTTCTTATTTTTTTATTCTGACACTCCATTACCTTGAGCATAATCATTTGATGAGAAATTTAGAATAATATTTTTGTCATATGCCCACTTAATCATCTCAATGGCTACAAAATCAGAGCCATTATCATAGACTAGAGATACTAATGTGTCAAACCCTGTGCATATATTCTCATCTAATAATTTGATCACTTTTTCAATCCGACAATGCTTGGTTTATGCTACTTTAGTCCATCTTATGAAATTGTAGTAGCATTTAGAACATACTTGTGACTATCTAAGGAATTTGGGTTGATGACCCCCACACAATCTACTCTCCATTAGGCAAAGGGTTTATCAATCATCATTGGTTTTAGTGGCATGAATGCCCTAGGATCTTTAGCATTGAAGACTAGACGTGAATGGCATTACCTCACATGCTTTTGAGCATCTTGGAAGATAGTAGGCTAGTATTAACCATCCCTAAGGATCTTGTGAGTTTTTGTCCTTCCAGATGGATGTTCACTTCGAATATTTTCATAGAAAGTACTCAATATCTCATCTACCTCTTCCTTGGAAACACACCTTAGGTAGATGCCTTCAAAGTTCTTTCTATATACTACTCCATCCTTGATTAGGAAATGGGCTACCTTGAGCCTTAAAGTTTTCTTTTTCTCTTTACTTAACCTTACAAGATAATAGCCATTGATTAGTATATGAATAATGTTATCATACCAATCATTGGATTAAAAGCTTTGTTGATCAACCTACATAACATTTAGTTTTAGATTAGTATTAGCAATTATTTGAATTAAACCTTGGAATCTTACCAACTTGGTAGTATTCATCTCTAGATCATATTCTTGAAGGATAGACATCCACTTACCTCTCCTTTGTCCAAGTTTACATTGAATCAACATTAGTTTAATGGCAAGGTCTAGTAGAATTATAAGTACCTTGTTTCTAAAGATATAGTATCTAAATTTATTCACTACCTTGACTAAAGCAAATGGTTGTTTGTCAATAACATAATATTTAAACTCAAAATTTTTAATGTTATTACTCATGAAAGCACTGGGATGATCAAACTTATCTATCTTCTAAGTTAGAACAACATCTACTATATGGTCAGAGGCAAAAGAATAAATATAAAAATCTTTAGTGAAATCTATACTTATTAGTACAAGAGCTTGTCCAATTATATCTTTGATGTCTTTGAAATATTTATTCCTCTCCTCATTTCATGTGATCTTGAAATTTTTATTCAACATGTCATTCAATGGATTCATAATCTCTACAAAACTAGAAATGTTCTTACAAAGTAGATTTTAGCAAAGAAAGACTTCAATTCCTTCCTACAATTAAAGGGTTTTATCTTTGATATTGCATATACTCTATCTATCTCTATAAATATCCCCTCCTTGGTTATGACATGTCCTAATATCTTTCCCTCAACTACACAAAAGAATTTTTTTCTTGGGATTGAAGGAGATTCCATACCTTCTGCATCTCTCGAATACTTGTTGTAAGTGAATAATGTGGTCATCCCTATTTTAAGAAAAGAAAATCAGATCATCCATGTATATAATAATTCACTTACCTATGAAGCCTTGGAATGCATGATCCATTACTATTTGAAAGATTTCACTTACATTAATTAATCCAAAGGGCTTTCTTTTAAAATTAGAAGTACCCCACTTAGTAATAAATACACTCTTCATATTATCTTCTATTTTCACTAGAACCTAATTATACCTTAAAAATCCATCAATAAAAGACAACATCGAAGAACCTAAAACAATTTGGATTACTTGGTCAAGAGAAGGTAGGGGGTAATTGTCTTTTTTAGATGCTCTATTCAGATTTATAAAGTTAATGCACAATATGATTTCACCATTTTTCTTCTTGAATAGTACTAAGTTAGCTACCCAAGTGGAGTGTCTAATGAGAAACACTATCTTATCATTTAGTAACTTCTTAACTTCTTTGTATAACATTGGTTTCAGGATGGGGTTGACTGTCCTTTGTTTCTACCTAAAAGTTTTGTAGGCTAATTTTAAAAGTATGGTATGAGTTATGACTCTAGGATCAAAGATTTTTAAGTCCTCATATGACCATGTTATTACCTCTTTATACTTGGTCATCAAATATTTAGCTCTCTTGGTCTCAATTTTTGTGTAATCTTTACCAATGTTCACCACCTAAGGTTGACCTTGGGAACCTAGGTCAATTACATTGTAATCCTTCTCATCTACTTTGGGAATATTGATAGCCTCAGCTATTTTGTCTGAATGAAATAATATTTCCACATAAATCATTCGTTTGTGGATTTTATTGTCATTCAGCTGAATGACATTGTCATCAATATTTCCTTAAACTTTGTCATCATCAAGAGTATTTTCATTGACCTCAGTAATGATGTGAGCCTTAAATATTATTGAGCTAGTCATAAAGTCTATGATCTATTCATTATCAATAAATATTTATATATGGTTAACATTATCTAGCACTGAGGGACATGGAACTAATTCAATGGTAAGGATTTGTAACTTAGAATTTTGACTAGGCATAAGGTTGGTTATAATTAAAGTAAGTTCATCAACAACCTTATTTTCTTTCTTAGGGAATGACATAATGTTAAAAGCATTAAAATACTCAATTAAGCCACATAATCTAAACTTATACTTCTTAAGATATGATAATTTAAATTGATATCTACTTTTGACCTGATTAACTACTATTTTTGAATCACCAGAAACTAATAGTTCCTTGACCTTGTGTTTGATTAAAAGATTTAATCCAAGAATGTAAGTGAATGGGAATTAGAGTTTGTAAAAATCATTATATTCCTTCCTAATGGGATTGATTATCACCACCCCTACTCCAAAACTTAATTTACATATAACACCATCAAAATACAACTTCCATAATCAAGGCATAACATGAGAAGTTTTGGAGTTACATATATTTAAGGTGTCAATAGTGTAAACACCCAGATCTAACTTAACCATGTTGAACCTCTCATTGGTTTAATTGTACTCGATGATCATATGCTTCTTCTTGGGCTCCCTCTCTATCCTAATCTAATTGGGAAATCCTTTCCAAGGTAACTATATATGTGAATAACTAATTGACATATAACCATTCAAAGCTATTATCCAATCTCTACTCAATAGCATTCCATAAGCATTAGGTATTTATACCACTTGGATGTCAATGAAATATTGGATCCTTGGTTTAGAATCAATATGTATGTGAATAATCAACAATTCACCAATTAGTTTGACTCTTCATTTATCTAATTAATTTACAACTCTATAAAATTTAATTGTAATCAAACCAAGTTGTTCACTCATACCTTTGGGCATGATATTTATAGATACACTAGAATCTAATAAATAATTATGTAGATTCTTACCAAAGATCTTGATTGTAAGTAATAAAGGTGGAACATATACCTTACTCTTATGTATTTCAAAATTAGCATGTACAACCTTTTAAGACTTGATAGGCATCTTAGATAAAGACTACAACAACTATAGCCTTTGTTATCTAATATGAGTCAACTCATGCAAAGTAATGTTAGCTTTCATATTTTTCATATCTTCCACTATATTCAATCCAATCATATTGGAAGAATTAGATGTATCAGGATTAGGTTTAGTGGTACTTTCATTAGGAGGCTCTAGATTATTATTAGTTATAGGATCAAGAGTGTCAAAATTATTTGGTGTAGTAGATGTACTAAAAGGATACTTTTACTCCTTATTCCTTAAATGATATGTATTATTCAAATACTATTGAAAATCATGAATCTCCTTAGGGATATCCTTAGACTCATTCTCTTGTTAAAATTGGAACTCAAATGTTTCCACCATGAGAGTTGAATCAGAAGATTTATATGACCTTGAAGAACTTGAGGTATTTGTACCATTGCCTTTATGAAGGATAACTTGAAAAGTATATAACTCTTCTTGAAAAGTTTTAAAAGCATTGTAAAATTCTAGGCAATCTAATTCACGATGATTTGAATTACAATAAACTCTATAATAATCTAGTAAAGCAATATCACTAAGATTTATGTTAGACACATTCTTATTGATAGATGACTCATTGTTGTGACTATTGTTGTTTTTATTTTTAAACCTATTTGAAGGCCTATTAAACCTTTGGAAAGAGAATTTCATGTTGAAATTTTCCCTAGTATTACCATCTTGATTTTATAGCTAATGGAAATTAGTGCTTAGATTTTGAAACATCTTCAAGATAAAGTAGATATCACTCTTTGGAACCTCTAAATTATGTACTTGGGTATTACTACTAGTTGTAGCCATTAGATCTCTTTGGTCTTCTGCATGATATCCACTTCAAATATTGTTCAATAATCTTGAGTTTTGACCTAGCTTTATAGGGTCAAAGGAAATTGGTTTAGAATTGGAAGCTGATTTAAGGTAGCCATATTTTGACTAGCATTGGGAATAGCATTTAGAATAGGAAATTTTGGATTAATGTTAGGAAAATTGTATGCCATTTGACCTTGGGGTTGTATCTAATCATTAATGACCATATATTCAACATAATCTAGGGATAATGTGTTAATGACCTAAGTAGATCTTTTGAGAAACATAGAAGTCATGGAATCCAAGGCATCATTGTAAATATCTAAGGCTAAAGCCTCATTAGTTACTTATGGAGCTATGGTTTTACCAAAAATTTTATGAAATATAGCAATAAAGGCTCTTATGGGCTCATTTAAATCTCATTTTAATGTGGTAAATTGTTGATAAAGGACACAACGACTGATGATTATTCCAAACTTATCAATAAAGTAATTATTAAAATCATTCTAATTGGCTATGTAGTTTTTAGGAAGATTAAGGAACCATTCATATGCAGCATCTTTAAATGTAAATGGAAATAATTTTCATGCTACATCTTCATTAATAACATTTAAAAGTATTAAAGTAGATTTGAAACTTTTAATGTGTTCTTCAATAGTTACAACACCATTAGGAATAAAAGTAGGCAAATACTTTTCAAGATTATGAGGAAGGTCATGTACCACACCTGACACATTAATTTAATAACCACCTATCTAAGCCATACCTTTATAGGTACTAAACATAAAATCATCCTAGACTAGTGAAATTGGTTGAGACTCTGAGAGTCTACGCTTACATTTATCTTACCTAGCTCTCCTATGAACTTTTAATGATAAAAGAGGAACCCTTATCTTTGAACATGACCTAGTCCTTATCCTTGGGAATTCCATCTAAAAATATTTGAACCCTATTTGAAATAAGATGTGTAAATCTTATCTTTTCAAATAATAATGATAAAACTCACACATTAAGTAAATTTTTCACAATTTTTTATAAATTAATATTGAAGACATCAATCTTTAACTAATTTGGCTCAAATATATGTCTAAATACATAGGTATGAGTGATCTTTACACATTTCAAGCTTAGATGGACTCAAATTTACAAAGATCCAATCAATCTTTGAATACAACCATTATTAAAAACCTCAAATTCCTTAGATTTACAAAGCTTAAGATATATTTACCATAATTTGTCATATATCTTCAAATAATATCTATCATTATTTGAATAAGCACAAAAGTTGGTCTAAAACATTTAAGATCAATGATCTTTACATAAATACATAAATATGCAAGGAATACACTGATCTTTGAATATAATTCACCATAATTATCAAATGTGTTACAAATTTACAAAAATCTAACTAAGGCCCTCCTTATCGAACAAGTGGAATTCATTCCTTGTTAATGCTTGAAAGTGCATCATAGGTGGTTCTTAGTGTTTAAGAAACATTATTCATTTTTGAATTCAGAGAATCTAATGCATGAGTTTTAGGTTGTGATAATCATATTATCTTTGGTGGAATAGAAGCATAACAAGTAGAGTATTTCATAAATTTATATTAATTGATGTTTGAAAGCCACAATGACTTAATAGTTGATCTTTGAATTTGAAGACAACCTATTGTATTTAAAGTGAATTATGCTTAAACCTAATTCTAAAGATAAATTAATATGAGTATTCACAATGAATATTATCTAAGGTGAATTGATAAAAAGGAGAAAAAGGAAGGGTAAGGCAGATAAGAAATATGTTGTTAATCTTTAACCCAAACATTATTACAAAGTTCAAGTTTCATCTGAACATGCATTTAATCAATATGTGACATGAAGTACCATAAGATAAAATCATATCACACATCAGACCAACATCTAAAGGTAGTATGAAATAATGAAAATAAGTACTAGGTTCACTTTAAAGATTTACCCCTACAAGAAAACAACATTAGCACATATGCAAGAAGAGTAAAGAAAATGAAGTAAACCTTAGAACTTTCAATTAATCTAGAATTATAAAAAAATTATCAACTCTACACTTAAATATGCACATTGAGAATTCACAAGGACCATTCAAATCTAAAAATGGGATTAAAAAAATGAGATAGAAGCCATGGTAGCAATTCACACAAGCAAATGTGGACAAAATTTGCATAACTCCTTCATTATATTAATTTTATCAAAAGTTAAAAATAGTTTTTGCTCAAAAAATCCCTCCCTTTTACAATGGACAACACCTCTTTATATAGATAATTCATGAGGTATGTCAATTAGTCATGTCAAATATTAAATAAATATATCATTTAAAAATTATTCTAGAAGTTTTCAAAGACTCCAAATTACTAACCAGTAGGCAATGTGCTTTACAAGTTCCACATGCCTTTACAAAAAGAATATTCTATTTTTAAATATTACACAATGGTCCTATATAAAAAAATATTCTATGTTAACTAACCTAACTTTGCATCCCTTGTGTTATAGTATTTTGTTTCTCATGCAAGATCTTCATCCTATAATATTTCTCACCAGTAATATGAAGTTCAATAATAAGTCTCATAAAGAGCTCCCTCTTTTTCTCTTCTAGGTCCTTAGGATCCTTTTCAACTCTTTATAGTGCTTGTTTGATGCTCTTGGCATCTCCTATCTTTTTTTTAGATGATAAGATCAAACCTATGATCTTATTATTATTCACCCCCATCTTCCCTTGGCCTTGATTTATCACTTTCTTGATGAATTGAGTAGTTTTATGTTTGAAATATTCATCAGTGATAAGTCCTAATGGGCTAAGTGTGGCAGGCTCTTTGATTAGGTTATTCAATATATGTAACATCTTATCTTCTTATTGTTTGAGATCCTTAGAAATTTCCTCCGTTTACTTGGACTAATTTCTTAGGGATTTAATCTTATCCACTAATACAATGACATACATATTTAGGATGGCTAGGTTGACCATTCTAAACTTAGGGACTTGATTCTTGGTCAAGGCTTGGATCAAATCCTTCACTTGATAACTTGAAGTCTTCCATTATCCAACTTGGCCTATAGTCATGGTACTTTATTTATTCACTATATATTTCTTGGCCCTGGACAATTTTAGGGAACTAAACAAATCATTCATAATTTCCTTAAATTATTTGAACCTATTCTTTAGGATTGACAAGATAGTTTATCCTTCTAAATCATCCTATTGTTGTTGAATACCCTTAAGGATAGCTTGCAATTGTTTTTATTGTACTTGGGTTAATTATATCATGTTCTCTTCAAATATCTATTTTGACCTAGGCCTCTTTCCTCCAATTGGAATCAAACAAGTGAATGGATCCACTTTTTGATAGTTGATCTCTTCACCTCCTATCATGACTTTTTTTTCTATGAATATTTACAAATTGGTAGTTGTTAGGTCAAACTTGACTCAAACTAAATATTATGTTACCTTTGGATCTGAGGTGTCCATTTGTGTTCCACTTGATTCTCCTAGAGAAGCCATCCTTCTATAATCTTCCTTTTGTAAAGACAAGATCCATGGTTTCACCTCCGCATGCACTTGGATATTGATGGCCTTCATCATTTCCCAAGGGTGTTGTGTAGTAGGTAATTTTTGAAATTTACCATAGATGAAATATTTTGGAATTATTGGACCATGAATAATTTTTTTTTAAGTAAAGAGGTTTACTTCACTCAAAGTATGAGTGAAAAACACCTTAGGATTCATAGTCTTTACTAGGACCATGGCCATCTCAGCTTTTCTTTTGGGGGGATCCACATGAACTAGATCCAATAATTGTTTCCCATTTTATTCCTTTAATTCTTCCATCTCCTCATCATATTAATCATATATTAGTGATATCATTTTCAAATCATCTTTAATTGTCTCACCTAGATCCAATGCTACCATGTGAACCTCTTCCACTAGGGATCGTTGTTCCTTTACTTGGGCTGAAGAATCTGAAATGCCATCATGCCTTCTCTATTTTGGGATATGTTTAACTTGTGTCTATATTTGGGAAATAAATAATTTTAGAGTTGTAAATGATGTCATGGAGGTGTCCAAGTTAGTGTATGAATAATATTGATAGTCTAAGTACCAATGACAAAGTGTTTAGTGTGTTTATTCTAGTATGATAGAAGTAGCCTTCATTGATCTATAGTTTTGGCATGGTTAAGGATGTTTAGGGATGAGTATGGTGTTTTGAGGATATGAAATAGGTACCATAATATTTCTTTCATGTTTTGAGTTATTTTGTGCATAAGTGGATTTCATCTGGTAGTTCATAGTTTTCATCTAGACATTTTGGGTCTAGTGGTAGAAAAATCTAAGTAGGTAGTTTAATGACATCACCATTGCCATGTATGGATGAAGGGGATTTGGTAATATGGGTGTGATAAAATTATTCCCAAGTTACTATAGTCCATGTTTTAGGTCATGTGATTAAACAGATAAAAATATATAAATGTGTAAAGTTGGCTTCCCAAGTAGTTTACAATGTTTTCCTATACTTAGCCAGACCATCACAAACCATCATGCAAAAATAAATAAACCATAAATTTTTTGAATTTTTTTTAGTCAACAAAAAATTCAAATGGGTTCAAAGGATTTCATGGATATGTTTTCTTTAGTACTAAGACATTACCTTGAAAACTTGGAGTCTTAAAGTGATTTCTAGCTCAAGTTATAAATCTTCAAAGTTACTCTAAAAGAATATGATGGGATAAAAGACCATCAAGTTTAATCACATTTAATTATGAGGTAATATAGTTATTATATCTAATGGTTCATGTTAAATCTTAGACCTTGATTTAATGGTACAGATAAAATTTAAATTGTCAAAGAATAAACATGTTAGTGACATGTGTCCCATTCTTAGAGCTTAGAAATAAGGTCAATGATGAGTGTATGATTGTGTAGTCAGAAGATCAATTGTGTGCATTAAATTAAATCATAAAATGTGTAGAAGGCATGTAAGGATTATGAGTGGCAGAATCATAAGAGCTCAAATCTTAGATAAATGGTGAGCACTTCAAGATAAAGACATAGTAAATTTATAGAGATTGGTTGTGCGTATTTAGTCAAGATCACCAAAAAGCACGATATGAGATCAACACATTTAAAGTTTAAAATTTGGATAGTGGAGCATTTTGAGTTAAAGTTTTAACTAATTCTAAAGAATATTGATGGCGTGATTTGAGTGAGCTGAGCAAATATCATGAGATGTGTTTTAAGTGACTAAGGTTTAACTATGACCGTTTGAATTTAAATATTTAAATTTAACAAAGGAAAGATTAGTGCGTGGTTTTTAAGACATAAATTTTGATATATGTATAATTAATGATAAAATTTGTATATGACTTTGAGATGCATTAATAAATATTCATTTGAAGGTATACATGTTTGTAAATTCAAAGTTATTAATCTCCAAAGTTTACTATGTGTTTATTCATGCTCTAAAAGTAACTTGAGAAGGATAATAGAGTTGTTCTTGACGGTATTTTTATGGTTTGAGATGAGATAACTATTTAAGAGTGTTTTATACTCCATGAGGAACATTTTTGTGGATTATGAAGCTTTGATCAGTCATATTTAGTATGATCAATGGCTTATAAGGTGATTGTGTTCATTCATGGTTGTTGTGTGTATATAATGTTGTTTGAGTGAATTGAGATTTAGAAGAAGGGTGATGTGATGGTTTTTATCAATTAAGGATGAATTATATATTATGTGACATGGGTACATGTAGTTAAAAGTGTTCATGTGTTCTTATTTTTCTCAAAGAAGTGTCAAAGAGGTGAATGGGTCTTCATAGGTCTGAGAAGGTGACTTAGGCCTATTTGAAAGAGGGTTGTAGTTAAAGGTGACCCATGTTAAATTCATTTAAGGTGAAGGAATGTGTTTTGGAATAGAATTAAGGTTATTATCATAATAATCATGAATAGTCAATAAAATTTGAAATCAAATGTGATGATTTTTAGGCTTATTGAATGGAGGCAAGTGACTTAAGTGAGAAGAGTTGAGAAGTTGTGTGACAAAGGATTCAAGTGAAGGAGAGTGAAAGAGAAGGTACAGTTCATTCAAGACCAATAGAGAGTGAAGGATTTTTCATGATTTTTTGATTAATTTATTGTAAGAAAACACATAGGCCATTAGACCTAATGAGCATAGAAGAGGAAGTTTGAGCAAGTTAGACCTAGAGGCAACTTGTGAGATATTGGAGGTGAAGAGTGAAGATACAGGTGATCATAATTAGTTGAATAGTATAAACAAGTGTTCAAGATTATCTAGTTTTTAAGGTATTTGAGTGGGTGCTTGGTTTATTTGGGGGTTGTATCCTCCATTCTAGTTGGATCTAGCTAAAGGTCAAGTGGGTGCTTGACTAAATTTAGGGGTGGGTGTTCCTTGATCAGTTGGTGCTATTATAAATTTTAGATCTTATATTTATAGTAATTTAGTCCATATTTCAAGTTTTGGTGGGTTTTATCTCCCAATAGGGTTTCCTACATATGTGTTGTGTTCATGTGATGTATGCTTGGATGTATGTGCTTTCATGTTTATGTTATTTGATCAAGATGATGTATGTTGAATTTTTAAGAGTTGTGAATTGAATTGCATCATCTAACATCATTGATTTAAATGCCCCTCTTAGTGATTATACCTCTAGTAATTGGTATCAGAGTAGGTCCTTTGATAAAGGTTTGACATCTTGAAGGTGATCCAAGATACAATATATGTAACCATCAAATGCAAGGAGGATTTTACACTAAGAAAGCACTGATGTTTAATGGATCTAATTATTATTTTTTGAGTACAAAGATGAGGACTTACATCATGTCCCTATGGTTTGACACTTGTAAATCCATAGTGGATGGTTATTCTACACCTACTATTCCTCCATCTAGTGTTGTAGATAAGTTGTTTGAGATCAATTCTATGGCAATGAATTCTATCACTTATGGTCTTTTAGAGACTAAATACAATAAGGTAATCCATTACATATCTGTTAAGGAAATTTGGGATAAATTGAAGACTATTTATGAAGGAGATTCAAAGGTTAAGTTGGTAAAGTTATAGACTCATTGAAGAAAATTTGAGTCTTAAGATGAAGGATGAATATTCTATGGCATATTTTATGTAAAGAGTTGATGAGATTATGAACATCATCAAAGGTATTGAAGAGAAGCTTGAATAAGATACTATAGTTCAAAAGGTATTAAGGTCTTACTCTGTCAAGTTTGATTCAAAAGTGGCTGCTATAAAATAAAGTCACGATTTTACTCAAATGAAGATGTATGAAATGCATGGCATACTTACTACCTATGAGATGAGAGTAAATGATGATATACCACCAAAGAAGGAAGCAACATTCAAGATATAAATGAAGACAAAGAATAAGTTCCAAGGTAATAAATTCAAGGAGGATGACACATCTGATATTGATGAAGATAAACTAATTACTTTGTTTACAAGGAAATTAAAAATAGAGTCAGACAAGTATATGGGTAAAGTACCCTTCAAATGCTTCAATTGTGGAAAAGTAGGACATTTTGATAATAAGTTCCCTCATAATCATAAGAATAATGATGATGAAGAGCATAGTGATGACCAAGATGAAGATAAAAGATCATTCAGGTCTAATAAATGTAAGAATGGATTCAGAAGGATTTATAACAAGAAGTACTTGAAGGATAAGAAGAGTATCTACACCAATGAAGATTACAACTCATCAAATGAGAGTGAAGACAATGACTCAAAGTATGATCATGAATATTATGGTCCTATTGAAGATAAATATATCTTCATTATTGAGGAAAGAAGTTGCTCATGTCAAAAGGAGTCTATTTGGAGTGATTCAAATAATGATAAAGATGAGGAAGACTGTGAGATTGAATTGATGAATGCTCTTGAATAACTAAATATTGAGAATAATATTAACAAGAAGATGAATTCTCAAATCAGGGACTATGAGTATAAATTCATTGTGTATGAAGCAAGGATGAATGAAGGCACTAATGAGCATGAAGATATAGTCAAGCATCTCAGTTGTCAATTAGAAATCCTATCTACAAGCCTGAAAGCTAAAGAAGATGAATATTCAAGGTATGCAATTGAAAATGATTCATCAAAAGATGAGTTATAGAAGACATCTAGTAAGATGCATTCATTTATGAGATTTGAAAATAGCTCAAGTGATCTAGATAATTTTTGAGTGGTCAAAAGCATGTAAGTGATAAAACTATTCTTGGATACAAAGAAAAACCAAAAAATGCAACTCAAAATAAGATGAAGACTAATGTAAATCAGACCTTGGAGGTCAATAATCAGTAAAAGAATGAATATGCTAGCATAATGAAGACAAATCAGTTCAAACAACCAAATGCCATGAGGTATGTAAGTTTTAATGGTTACTATTACATATGTAATCAGTTTGGGCATAGAGCTATAAAATTTAAGAGACTTGTTAGAAATGAGTTTACATGGAACTATGATGGGGGTCATTAGTTAAAAGGTGAGTCTTCTTCAAAAGGAGTAGTTTGTTTCAAATGTCAAAATAATGGACATCTTTCAATATTTTTTTCTAGTCAGGAAAGGTAGGATAATATTCTTGCAAGAGTTGTAATTTGCTTCAACTATTGATAAAGAGGTCACATTGTTAGATTCTCTAGGGAAAGGCCTACAAGATAGAATAGGTTTAATTAGTCTCCTAAAGTGTAATAAATAAGGAAAGTTAACTAATGAAAACCAAATGTGGTAAGTGTGAGTCATGATGAGTCTGTAGGTCTAATTAGTCTATTTGTTATGGTGGAGAATGCTACAAAAGTTGAAGAGTGCCAAGGTCTCTCATTGTCTGCTCATATTGTGATTGAATAGACCAAACTCAAGGAGATGACTAAGGTGATAGTTGAGGCTAATTCTAAAGTGTGTATGGATTCAAGTGAACATCCTACTATTATTGGTCAAGTTTCATGCAAAGAACATAAATTATCAATACCTGATGATGAGGTTTTGAACTACAAGGAATATTTTTCAACTTAAAAGTTATGTCATACATCTATGTTTGCCCATATGTTGTCAATATTATCTTAAAAGAGAAGGATAATTTTGTAATGTATGAACAAGTTGTTTCTCTTAAGCCTAATAATAACAAGAATAAATATTAGTATCAGATGACCAATGAGGAGAAGGAATATGAGGAGTTGTGGGTAATTCCTAGTTTCACATTATTTTAAGGAACCATGTGGTGTAGAGGAAGTCTTTATCTATTCTTCTTAAGAGACTCCTTTTAGTGGATAATCAAGTGTTGCTATGGCATTATTTATAAGGTCTTAGAAGGTAAGAGATGAGTGTTTCCAATTGGATTTGGTGTGTAAATATGGGAGAAGTGTTTTGATGAGGTCAGGGTGTTATCATAAGGTGTTTTCATTGTGTATATAGTGTCTATAAGATTAAAATGGGTTTTTCTTAGGTGGCATAATATATTTATGGAATGTTAAGAAGATTTTGGTGATTTATAATATCTGTACACTTCTTTGTGATGTGTTCCAAGTGGTTTTGTGTCTCGATGATCCTATTTGTGCCTTTTGGAGGTTTATGTGTGCTCTTAGGTTTATCTTTCTTGTTACAGATCAAAGACATGGTATAATAATTCAATGTTTCTAAAGGTTTGAAGGATCAAATATTTGTCCAAAAGTGTGTGATGGTTGTCTCAAGGTGTGAAATAAGTTTTAAAGGTGAGCATTGACTAGAAGGATGTTTGTTGACCTTATTTATTTTGAGATTATAGAGTTTTAAACTATGATATAAAAGTGGTTTTACTTATTATTTGAGGTCTAATGATTCTTAATATGTTTAATGGGCCAAATGGGTTGTCAAATAAATCTTCACAAAGATCTAAAGGTTTGTGATTTTTAAAGTATTAATGATTTTGTCAAAAGATGGAAGCCTAAGTAGCTACTAGGTTTGTGAAGGAAGTATGTTTCAAATTATAAGATTGGTGATGAAATTGGTGTGCCAAAGGGGACATATGAAAGTGATACATATATGATTTTTTAGGTCTTGAAAGTATGTCTACTAAAAGTTGTGGGCTCTATATGTTTTAGGTAGGGATATAAGGAGTCTAGATAGGCTTAGTGTTAAGATTTGATGTTTTTACTTAGTTTATCTAAAATAAAAAGGCATGAGTGTTTCAAGGTGACTTTTCAATATTGTTTAGATAATTTTTCCTATTTTTTAATTGTCATGAAGTTATATCAATGGTCCTTGATGTGGTTTAAGAGAAAAGGCTAGTAAACCTATGTGGTGGTTCTTCATGGTGTGTGAAGATATAAAGATGCTCAAGAGGCGAAATAACTTATATATCTTAGGCGGAGTCACTCTCAAGTGTTTATTGGTGAGTTCCATCATAATTTAGTGCTTTTGTGTGTTCTTTCTTTATTGGTTACAGTGCTTGGTTGAAGAGAGTGTTAGTATGTAGCAAGAGGAAGTTGGCAAGCCAAAGAAGAGGTAGTATCAAGGTAAGGGGGAGTTTGTATTATATTTATAAGGTTTTACTCTCCTATTTGTGGTATTTTAAGTTCCTAAGGATCATTTTGTGCCCACTTTGTCATTGTGTCAAACGGGGAGAAGGTTTTTATTATGAGTGAGATTAAAGAGAGAGAAGTAAGGTGAGCTATATGATGGGTGTTGAAATAAATGATAAAGGGGGAGATTTCTGGAGAGTTCTTAGTGATGTCATGGAGGTGTCTAGGTGAGTGGATGAATATTATTGATAGTCTAAGTATCAATGACAAAGTGTATATTGTGTGAGTTTTAGTATGCTTCAAGTAAGCTTGGTTGATATTCAATTTTGGCATGGTTAGGGATGAGTATGGTGATTTTAGTATGTGAAATATGTCCCATAAGAGAGATTATATGCTTTTAAATCTTTTGTACATGAGTTAATTTCATCTGGTAGTTCATAGTTTTCATTTAGACATTTTGGGTCTAGTGGCCAAAAAATATGAGTAAGCAATTTGATGACATCACCATTATCATGTACGGATGATTCAAGGGGATTTATTAAAATGGTTATGATAAAATTATCCCAAATTAATATGGTCCAATTTTTAGGTCATGTGATTGAGTGGAGCAAAAGATATAAATGTTTAAAGTTTGATTCTTAGGTAGTTTGTAATGTTTTTCGATACTTAGCCAGACCATCACAAACCATCACGTAGACATGAATAAAATATAAAGTTTGTGAATTTATTTTAGGGACTCAAAAATTCAAATGAGGTAAAATTAATTCATGGAGATTTTTTATTTAGTACCAAGAAACTGCCCTAAAAGTTTGGAGTCTTGAAGTGATTTCTAGCTCAAGTTATAAAGATTCAAATTTGTTCTAGTAGACTGTGATGGGCCAAAGACCATTAAGTTTAATCACATTGAAGTCTAAGGTAATACAGTTATTAGATATAATAGTTCATTTTAAATCATAGAATTCAATTATCAAAGAATGAATGCGCTAGTGACATGTGTCACATTCTCAGGGCTTGGACAAAAGATCAATGGCAAGCATACGAACTTGTAATCAAAATATCAATGATGCACATTAAAGTCAATGGTTAAATTTGAAAAATGCACATGGGGATGATATGTGGAATAATCATGGGATCTTTTATCTTAGGTTGATATTGAATTTTGTAAGATAAAGACCTGGTTAATCTATAGAGATTGATGGTGTGTATTTAGTCAAGATTCTTAGAAAGCACAAGATGAGGTCAACATGTTTGAGGTTCAATGTTTGGAAAATGGATCATTGTGTGTTAAAGGTTGAGATAAATCTAAATAATATAGATGGTGTGAGTTGATATAGATAAGTTAAGATCATGAGATGTGTTTTAAGTGACTAAGATTTAACTGTGACCGTTTGGATTTAAATATTTGAGTTTAATAAGGGAAAGACTAGTACTTAGTTTTTGAACCATAACATTCGATATATGAAAAATTAAAATTTTAAGTAAAAATAAACTTTACAGTGGAATTGAAGGAAAATTTTGAAATATTAATTTTAAGGTCTAAATGTTTGTACAATCAAAGTTATTGAGCTCTAAATTTGACTATGTTTTCATTTATGATCTACAAGTAACCCAAGAAGGGTAATAGAATTGTTCTTGATGGTAATTTGATGTTTTGAAATGAGATAAATATTTAATATTTTTTTAGACACCATGAAGACCATTTTTTTGGATTATGAATGTTTAATTAATTATATTTAGTACGATGAAAGGTTTAGAAGGTGACTATGTGTTCATTCATGGTGGCTATGTGCACAAAATGTTATTTGAGAAAATTGAGCTTTAACAAAAGGGTGATGTAATGGTTATTATGACTTAAGGAGGAACTATATATTTTGTGACATGGTTCTATGTATTTTAAAGTGTTCATGTGTTTTTATTTTTTTTGAAGAAGTGTCAAAGAGGTGAATGGGTCTTCATAGGTTCTAAAAGGTGACTTAGGCTATTTGAAAGAGGGTTGTGCTTAAATGTGACACATGTTAAATGCCTTAAGGGTTAAGGCATGTGTTGTGGACAATAACGAAGGTTATGATCATAATAATCATGAGTACTCTTTTATATTTAAAACCAAATGTGATGGTTTCTAGGCTTATTGAATAGAGGTGATGATTTGAGTGAGAAGAGTTGAGCAATTATGTGAGCAAGGATTCAAGAAAAGGAGAGAACATATGAAATAGAAGGTTTAGGCCATTGAGGACCAAAATAGAGTG
This sequence comes from Torreya grandis, assembly GCA_037957365.1. NCBI lineage: Eukaryota > Viridiplantae > Streptophyta > Pinopsida > Cupressales > Taxaceae > Torreya > Torreya grandis. Next base: position 3,193,105 of record JARHVA010000679.1, read on the forward strand.
AAGAGGATCAGTCATTCTTGTATGATTAAGTTGTTGCATGAAAACACATAGGTCATTAGTTATAATGAGCCTAGAAGAGGTAGTTTAAGAAAGTTAACCCTAAAAGAAGCTTGGAAGTGATTAGAGGCGAAGAGTGAAAACATAGGTGATCATCATAAATTGAAGAGTAAAAATAGGTTCTCAAGGTGATTTTAGTTTTAAGGTAGTTAAGTGGGTGTTTGGTTACCTAGAGGATTTTAGCCTCCTTGCTAGTTAGAGCTAGCTAAAGGTGAAGTGGGTGCTTGACTAAATTCAAGGGTGTGTGTTCCTTGATCAGTTGGTGTTAGTCTAAATGTTGTATTATATTTTTATAGGATTTTATTCCATCTTGTAGGGATTATTGGATTTTATCTCCCAATATGGTTTCACACATATGTGATGTATACTCTTATGTATGATCTGGATGTATGTGCTTTCATGTTTATGTTGTTCGATAAAGTTGATGTATGTTGGACGTTTAAGAGATGGGAATTAATTAGGATTATCTAGCATCACTAATTCATCCATGCCTCTTAGTTATTATACCTCTAACATGAATAATTGAGTTGGTGTAGGTCTAGAAGGTGCACCACTTAGTAACTGGTACTGCCTTGGCCCCAATTGCCATATGTCATCTCCTCCCTTTTGCTCCCTATGCATCCTAGATTTTGGATTGATGTTTTTCCTTTTCAATCTAATGGTTACCTCAAATAATGAATATGATTTATGTATATAGGTTCAAAAGGACAAGGTTAGTGATCATAAGGTATATTTATTCTTTTGGCCTTCAAATTCTCATTAACCCTTCTATGTGGATCCCACTACGTTAGCTCATCAATTTAAATATTTAAGGAGGTCTTGTGTTTTGAATTCGATTCAATATTGTCCCATAATGCAAACATAATTTTACCAATGGTTATGGGGAGGGTGTGGATCAGTACATTCCATTTGGTCTTGAAAAGACCATCTATTCCATTGCATGTTTGATAAGCCACCTCTTGATCTATTATTTTGATTGGTACATGGATAAGTATCCTAAGTTGTGTGCATTGGGTCCCTTTAATCTTGATTATTTTACAATAAAAATATACCATATTACCCTATGCCTTCAATAGTATTATTCATTAGTGGATTAATTGTCATCATTAGGCTCCCTATGATGGCCTCATTAAGGGTAGGATAGACACAATCCATATGAATTGGATGTGATCCCTATAATTAAAGATATGTAACTTGTAGTGATACTATGAGATAGTTTGTGTCCCATCAAGTGACCATTCCCTAAGGTTAGGAATTTTTTTGGTATCCAAGAGGGCATCTAAAAGATATGGAATCATGTGGAATTGATTTCTACTCTTTTTTTATTGTAGAAAACTATCTACTCAAATAGGTGATGATTAATTCAACAAGATGAGGGGTGACTTATTTCTCAACCATGAAATAAAATAAAGGGACCAAATTTCACTTACATATGTAGTGGTTGATTTCCTACACAATCTCTTCATCATTATCATGATCATCCTTATTCCATGTTTAAATTAACCAATGGGTATGTTACTATTGAATTTTGAAAACATTTTATTCCTAAAATATATCCATAGGGAAAGGGTTCTCCTTAAATCATTTTCTTTGGTCCAATTGATGAATATGGCTAGATCTACTTAGGGTTTAGGCATTTTATAATAGTTTTCAAAAGCTATGGGAGAAATGTAAACAATCTTCCTAAAACTACATTCATGAAAAATCATGCCTTTATTTATTTTTCCATCTTTAAAAATTGGAGTAAGGATATCTATAAAATGTAGTGCCTTAGGTTCTGTACATACATAGTGTAGGACTACCATCTAGAAGGTGACTACATCGTAGTACCTTCTTTTCATAGACATGTTTTTCTCCTCCTCTTTTGTGATGGACTGTTGGTTCTCAATGGTATAAAATAAGCTCTACCAATTATTGTCCCCTGTATTTAGAGTAGTGGCATCAAACTCTATGTCTTTAAAAACTTTTACTTCTACATTATAGGTGAAATAAATTTCCACATCCTCTTTGGAACACTTTTAGGCTACCATGACTGTGAATTTCTCTAAATTGCTTGATAGTAGATTGCAATTTGTCTCTAGATTGAATTATTCTCACACATGTGATAATTCAGCTTTCCTTGCTTGGTCACAGTGACCACAGGGTCAAATTAGGGTTCTTGTACTTACTAAGGTTTTTTTCAAGGTCTTCTTAGTGCTTTAATGGAAATACCTAGTTTAAATGGTGAGCTTAGTGCCTTATATTTTATTTGAATTACATATTTATACCTTTGTATTTCTTGAGTCCACAAAATATTTAACTTGGCATAATATGCTTATGTGGCTCCAATGTGGCATCACCATGAAATCTTTCTCATTACTATTTAAAATATGATTGTTTGTCTCTTTTGGACACATCATAATATTTTATTAGTTCTAGGCCTTTTGAAAATTTTGCCTTGTCTCATACCATCAGATCTATTTTCATGGATCAATGTAGCTCATTGATCTCAATATAAGAAATCAAATGTCATTAACTAATTTTATCTATTCCCCATGGTTATGACATCACTTTTGCATTCATCTTGATCTTTATTGAAATGTCAATGTCAATCTCATACTATCAAATCATCTCTACCTAAATGAATTCACTCCATTGATCTTGATCTACTAAATTATGTCATCTACTCCATGGACCATCGATCAGAATCTATACTTTGATCTACATACCATCAATATTTAAAACATACTTAATCTTTGATTTGTGGCTTGTGGTTATTCCACTTGTCATCTATGTGTTCATTTGTAGGGATTTTGACTTTTCAAACTTCATAATGCATTACTAGATCTTTCTTGGCAAGATTAACATACTCCATTAGATCTCAATCTAAGGGTTGGAATGTCATTGGATACTCACTATTCCTTCACTAAAATTATGACACTTGTCACTTTCTCATTTATCTTAGGGCTCTATTGAAGCTTTAACTTGATACACACTATCAATTGAAATGTGTATGCTTAGTTACATACCATCGATCTTTAGGGACATGTTTGAGATTTAATCATGAGTCATGGGCTTCACACTTGTCGCTTGTTCACTGAGTCTTTTGAATTGTCAATGTTGATCTCACACCATCACATTCTCTCATACCTAGATTAACATGCTCCATTGATCAAAGTTCTTGATTTATTGACTTTATCCTATGTCATTAGATCCTCTCCACCCAAGAAAATGCATACCATTAATCCTAAAGACAACATAAAATGTTAAGTTAGGATCAATAGTTATAGAGAACTTAGGTTAAATATTTTAGACTATTGTTTTATTCTATTGGGTGAATATTTTGTCACCAGCTAACTGATGGAAAAATAGGTATATCAACCTTAGCATGAGGAGATTTTTTTAGAAAAATGTGTAGGTTTACCATAGCATAATGAGATAAATCTCTTCTCTCATCAAGGGGAGGTTCCCTATAAACTACTATATACTAATATAAACTCAAAATAGACTCAAGTGAGATAACACCATCCATCTCTTTATTTTTAGAGATGATGTTCATAGAGTAAAGGAAAATTCTTGGGTAATTACTAAAGGCATTTCTCTTCTTTCAGATTTGATGTTCAAAAAACTAGAGGAAGACTTCCTGGGTAGTAATTGTAACCACAAAAAACCCATGAAAGCACAAAGTCTCCACCTCAACTACAATAAGATAAAAGGTTACGAAGGATAACGGGAGCTCAAAGTCTCTCCAATATCCTTTTCACTGAAACATAAAACACAGACTAAAGATAATTGTGGTAACACAAAGTCTCCCATAGTCAGCTTTAGGACACCTTTTAGATTATTTCCACTAATTCTACTTATTTGATTAAATAGACAAGACTATATTTAGGAAATAGACATAAGGATAATTTCCTAGATAATACAAACTATTTCAACACAAAGTTTGAAAGGTCACTTTCTTTCTCATTCATTTGATAAAATATGATTAATAATCTAAGCTCAAAGTCTTAAGAATTCCTTCCAATTTGGGTAGAGTTTTGCTTCTGATAACCAAGAGATCTCTCTTGCATAAAATTTGATATTACAGTATATAACAACCAAAAGAAAGACTTTGGTGCTTATTTCTAGGAAATGGCCCATGTTGCATTTAATGCCTTGAATGCATTTGAAATCTATGAAGGGGCCATGCTAGAACAAGTCATCAACCTTAATTATGGAATTCTAATTCATCTCAAATGTCTCCTCTAAAGTATGGGCTACTTGGTCCTCTTCAAGATATTTACATGACTATCCATTCACTTTTACTCAAAGGGATAAAAATAGGTCACACTATTGAATGCTCATGCTCTCTAATGTCCACCTAGTGGATTGATCCACCTACTAGAATAACTCTTTGTAGATATTTCTAGATTCTCTATATAGTTCCATCTTTCCTTGATTTATTTTGTCTCTTTTTGGTGATCTAAGCTCTTAGGTTATCTTCTCTCTTTCTACTAGCTCTTTCAACTCTTTCCTTAGCTAGTCATTGAGTTTGTTCTCAGGTCCATGCCATATTTGAAAATCAACAATTATTTCAAAATCCTAAATTTGATGTCTATGGGGACATCACTAGTCGTTGGTCACTCGAACCAATTTGAACCTCGAACCTTGAACCTTCTTGAGTGCACCATTTCAATGGTTCAATAGTTTAGGTGGTTCAATCAACTTGTTGGTTCAATATTTCTTTCAAAGAGCCACATTCACTTAGTCTATTTTGGGAGTTCAACATATCATTGAACCAATTATTTGAACCTTTGAACCACTTTGAAATCTTTGGGAGATCAATGGTTTAATGGTTCATCAGTTCATTGGTTCAAAGGTTCATTCCATATTATTTGAATTCTTTTGAACCTTTGCTTGAACCTTCTACTCAAACTTCTTTTGGAATCTTCCACTTGAACTTTGAACTTTGAACTCTGTGAAGCTTTTGGAGTCGTTGAAACTTTGGGATTTGTTAAACCCCTTGAACCATTTGAACCTTTGAGCTTGTTTAAACATTTTAGATTTTAATGGTTCAATGGTTCATTCAAACTCTTTAAACCATGCCGATGAACCTTTTGATCAAACTTCAGCATTGAACCATTCTTGTAACATTTAGGAAATGCCTAAGTGTTTGGAACTTTCTTTGTGAAAGCCCAACTATTGAACCTGTGATTTCCTTCGCTAAAAAGGCTTGATTAACTAAAAAAATTGACTATTCAGAACATTTTTTGAGAAAAGAAGAGATCATTTTGGCCTGTAGGACCAAAATGGTTGACATGTTGTCCACAAAAATAAGTGATGGATTTTGTGAACAATAGCTGGCTTTAGTTGGGGAGCTTTCATTGATTGTAAAAATGATCGAAGGGAGTAGAATCCAAACTCTTAGTGCCTTTATCTATGCCATTGGGCTACAGAGTCATGCCACCCAAAAAGAAATATGCCAAAAAATGAAAATGAACAAACAAAAAAAAACTAAATACTATATAAATATACAACCAATATTTTTTGATACTTCAATGATTAAAGTGCTTCAGATGCTAGCCACTATGAGGCAATGAAAATGGCATACCATCTTGATACTTCATTAAGAAACTATTCTCACTATTTACTCAGTGAATGGAAAATGGACCTCTCCAAAGGGAATCCAATTTTCCATGCATCCCTTTCGGTTCTCTCCTCTTGTCCCATAACAAGACTTGATCTCCAATCTAAAAATCATGAATCCTTGCTCTCTGGTTAAAGAGCTTCTTTACCAGACTTTGATGTGCAATAATATGGTCCATCACCATAGTTCACTACTCATTCAATTTAGTTAAGCACATGATCCTCTTGTCAATGGAATCTTCAATTATTTGATCTTTGATAGCCTTCACCAACTTTAGTGTTAGAAGTTCCAAGGTGATTGGTATCTCTGCATTCAAACCATGCATAATTTAAAATGGTGACATACCTATTACCCTCTTGGGTGTAATCATGTCTACCCATAAAGCATCAAATAATGCCTTATGATAGGTTCTCTGATTGTCATCTACTAGCTTCCTGATAATGGTCACCAGGTTCTTGTTGCTTGATTCTACTTGCCAATTTCCTTGCAGATAATAGTCATAGGAGTGGGAGAGGGTAATCCCATAATTGTAGCAAAAATTGGGTAATCTCATGAGAAGATAAATAGGATGCATTGTCTATTATAATATTGGTTGGGACCCCAAACTAGGAAATAATATTTTTCTTGAGAAAATTACATGCCACCTCTGAAGTAGCATGCTTAGCTGGAATGACTTCCACCCACTTGGTGAAGTAGTCTGTGGCTGTGTGACCACAATCATGTCCAAAACTTGAGGATGGGTTTATATAACCAATAAAATTAATACCCCATTATTGAAATGGATCTTCGATCACCACCGGCTTGAGAGGCAATGCAACTAGCTTGGGTCTCCCAATGAACTGTTGACACAACTCACATCTATGCACCTAGGTGTATATATCTTGAAACAGAGTAGGCCAATAGTGCCTAGCTCATAGAATCTTATGAGAAATCATAGGTGAAAAAAATGTCTACCATAGGCTAGATTGTGGAAAGACTGTAAAAGTTTAGACTACTACACTTTGTCTACACAATGAAGGAATACCCCATCAAGGCTCCTCTTATACAAACCATTGTCCCACAGGGCATAGTTAACATCCTTCAATTTAATAGTTCTCTATTCTTTATGAGATAGGCGGGTAGGACACTCACCATAGGTAAGAAAATGAACAATATTAGAATACCACTCATCCGTAGTAGTGACAAAGAGAACTATAGGCATGCCTTCAACCTTTGTTTCTTCATGCCTTATTTCCTCTGGTATGTTATCAAAAATTAATGGGTAAAGGCCTCTTCCTCACACAAGCTTCATAGGTTTGATAACAAGATCAAACTCCTATATTTTAGCAATCCAATTGACCCTTCTGTTACCAAATTCCTATTGAGTTAAAATGGACTTTACTGTGGTATCAGGTACCAGAGCAATAGTGTGTGAGTTTAGGATGTAGAAATAGAAGTGTTTCACTACCTTAACCATAGCATAAACATGCTTCTCCATATTTAAATATTTTTATTCATGAGCTTTAAGACGACAAATAATAAATGAAAAGGGAGATTCCACACCCTATTTGTTTTGTTGAACTAGAATGGCTGAAAGCATGTGTTCGGAAGCATAACTATACACTATGAAGTCTTTGTTGTAATTTGGGAAAATCAGGATTGGGGCATGGGTGATAGCTTTCTTGATATCTTGAAATGCTAACTTGCCTTCTTTAGTCTAGTGAAAATTAGCTTTTCCCTTCATCATGTCAATGATGTGGTGAGTCTTTTCTACAAACTCAGGAATGAATCTTCATAGAAAATTAACCTTTCCAAAGAAAGAATGAACTATAGTCTTACTAGCAGGTAAAGTAAGTTTTTGGATGGATTTTACTTTATCTAAGTAAATTTTTATTCCTTCTCGAGATATGATGTGACTAAGAAATTTCCCTTTTGTAACCCCAAAAAATGATTTTTAGGATTAAGGGAAATGCCATTCTGTCGACATCATTCCAAAACTTATTGTAGATGGTGCACATAATCAAGACGATGTTTGGAAAAGATAGTTAGGTCATTGAGATATACCATAATTAACTTCCCCATTTTGTTCTTGAAGGCAAGATCCATGGCTCTCTAGAAGGTCGCACCAGCATTAACCAAACCAAAAGGATTTATATGATATGCAAAGGTGCCCCACGGTGTAGTGAAATCAATCTTATGTTAGTCTGCTTCACCAACTTCCACTTGATTGTACCTTAAAAAACCATCTAACATTGATAACATCTCTAAACTAGTCACTATCTATAGGACTTGATACATGATGGGCAGGGGGTAGTTATCCTTTAAAGGGGATTAATTCAAGTTTCTAAAATCAACACAAAGGTGAATTTACCCATTATTTTTTCTCATAGGGACTATGTTAGCAATCCAAGTGGAATGATAGATTGGAAAAATTATCCTTGCATTTAACATTTTATGAATCTCAGATAGAATAGTACTTGATATCTTGGGGTTGTACTATCTTGATTTTTGCTTATGAGGTAATGAACCAATTTTGAGAGGAATTTCATGCTAAATTTCTTCAAGCCTGAGAGACTTCAGATCATCATAGGAGTACACCAAAAAATCAATGTAATGGAAAAGTAGAGTAATGAATTTGAGTTTTTCATTAGGAGTGCAACACTTCCCAATATTGACCATCTTGGGATTTTCTTTAGTACTCAAATTTATTTTATCAAACTCCTAGGAGGAACTTGAATCTATTTGTTGCTGCTTGATGAACCTGTCATGCTTATCAAATAGTTTCTCAAGAGAAACCAATCCTTTTGAGATTTTATTCCCTTTGAGATGAAGGAATTCTTCACTAGCATTTTAATTTGTTTCATGAGCTGGTTCCTATGGTGGAGACTTACTGCCTTCAAAATAAAGCTCCTCAAAGCTATCCATTTGTTCTAGAATGGCAATGATTTGGTTATCACCATTAAATACCTACCAATGGTTGGTGTTATCAGGTACACTTGGTCAAAAGACTAGTTTGATAGTGTAACTATTCCCTTTGAAATTAGGGTGAGGAACCATGAGGGTCATAGAAAAATCCAATAAATTTGCTCAATCATTGAACTCTCTGGGCACAATAGAGATACTAAAAGCATCAAATCTTTCAATGCAGTCCCATACCAGATTGTGTTAATGTTGCAATCTTTAATTCTTGGTTTGATACATGTTCCTTACCTAACAAACCATTAGTTTAACATCTCCTTTGTCATGAAGAAGTTTAACACCTTTATCTTGAGCTGCCTTCAACCCGAGTAACAAAGATTCATACCCGACAGTGTCGTTGGTGTTGCTGAACTACAACTTGTATGAATAGGGGAAAATATCTCTTTGAGGATATATCAGATCAATTCCTACTCTAGAATTGGTAGAAGAACAACTACCATCAAATTCTAGAATCCAAACATCATTAGAAATTGATCTTTTCTTAGATTTCTCTTTGTTAGGTAGGGAGGATTCTTTTGCACCTAAACTATGCTCTGCCAATTCTTCCAATTTCCTATCTAAAATTTTTGGATTGTCACCTATAGGACTTTCATTTGATTACATAGGAACATCCTCTATGGATAGGAAGTAATTACCCATTCCTAAAGATTTAAATAGAATTTGAGCTTCAAGGGCTGATGTTTGGGTGACAATGTACTTTGACTCCTTCTCAGGAGGCATTCTTTGCATGACACCTTTCACAGGTATCCTCACCTTAGATAGGTCCATGCTCAAATTACCACCAACATCCTTGTAAAATTTCATCTCAGAAGAATGCCATAGGAAGCTAGAATGTTAGCCACTAGGATTGTCATTTTAATCATTTTTTCTAGAAAAGCTGCAAATGCGAATTGGGCATCTTTGAACTAACCCAATATAGGCACTTGTTTATTTTCCATGGAGAATTATCTCCCAAAATTTTTAGTCATAGTGAGGCCAATATATTCTACCACCTTGGTAGGCATGACATTGTTTGAAGCTCCTGAGTCAATTATGCAGTTGCTCAGCTTGTGTCCATTTATCAATAGGGAAACATAGAAAGGTTCTATTTTCCTAGGGGCAACATGAGGAGTAATGAAAAGATTATTTGGGGTGGATGTGGGAGTCACCGTTGGAACATTTGGTCCTATAGGGATGGCTTTATTCTTAACATATTCAACCAACCTATCCAATTGCTCATGGTTGGCTTGTAAATATTCAAACTTAGTCATTTGAATTTTGGTCTTCCTAGTATGGTCAATTATATCAAATGACTAAAATAGACTGGGAATAGAAGAAGGAAGTCCATTATTTTGGTTTTTAGTGGGTGTGGTACAGGTTTGAGAAATTAAAGTAGAAGGTATAGGAATATTTGAGGTACTTTTTTAGAGATCACCGAGTCTTTTGATTGGAAAGGTAGAGAAGTCCCTCATTTAGCAATCAAAATTGCTAGTTGAGATTCTTACCCTATTTTTCCCTTATCAGCTTGTTGATTTGACTAGTTCTGGGACCTAGTAAATACATCATATGATCCATCAAACATTTCTCCCTTCCTTTGAGCTTCATCCTAGTAATTCAAGAAACCAATGTTGGAGTCACCATCTAATTCTTCTTCTCCTTATGTGAAGATATTAGCATCATCTTCTTGATCAGAATCAAGTTGGAAAGAGGAATCATGTTCAGATTCATGATAACTAACTGTTGAGTTAGCTAGTGCTACTTTAATTACAAACTTCCCCTATGGGGGAGGAAGATGATTTGGTTGCCCTTGATTCTTGGTTGTGTTGCCTTGATATGAATGGTTTGGAAATGTCTTACTTGGTATATCTCAATAAGAAGGAGGATCAAACATCCCTTGTGTCATTTGATTTTTTAGAGCTATCAATTCATTTGATAGCTTTTGCACCATAGGGTCAATGGTGCCTGTAGAAGAATGTTCAAAAGATGAAGAAGATTTATATACTATTAGGATCTCTTCTTATCTTTCTTGCCAAGATAAGATCATCTTCAACCTCAGTAGCCATATCCTGAGCTATAGCAAGGTCTATGTGGCTAGCCTACCAACAAGAAAATTGCTTCAAAAAGCTAAGAATTTATGAAGAAGCATTTAATATTTTTAGGTGTTGGCTGAGCAATTATAGGAATCCTATTCCTCAGCTTGTCAAATTTAGCAATGAAGTCTCGTAGAGGCTCATGAGGCTCCTTATTCATTTGTGTAAGTTGAGATAATAAGGCATGTGCATCTTCTACATGTTTGAATCTAGCTTTGAACTTGGCTTTGAGAGTGTTCTAATCAGTTACAATCTATGCTTGTAGATGGTAGGACCAATCTACAGTAGCACCTTGTAACGTTTCTACAAATAGTCTGACTACTATGTCTTCATATTCCATGCCTATCACACCACATGCTATGCAAAAGGATAAATTATTCTCATTAGGATGAATTCTCCCATCACCAAAGAACTTGGGGAAATTCTTCTTTGAACTATGAGGTAGTTTGTGTAAGGGTGGAGTTAGATTTAGGATACCAAAGGTATTACCCTAGGGGCCTTGAGCTACCATGATATGACAATGGAAAAGAGGGATAACAAATCTTGGTGGGGTATGTATAGACAAAGATCTACTAGTAGAGGAAAGAGAAGCTTTGCCTGGTATTGGAGACTTGACATTGGTAGGAGGAAAACTCCTGGTTCACTGAAAGCGAGTTTGTGGAGGGGAAAGATCAAATTTATTTTTCCGCACAAACTAAAATATAGGGTTAACAATACCTTGATATCTCTAGTTTTGTGTATACTATGGATCTACCAGAGTGTAAAATGGAAATGGAAAATAATTGAAACTACTTCAATTTGAAGCTTGAGGCTTCAAACTGTGTGTTCTTCCCTAGCAGAGTCACCAAAAACTATTGGGTGAATATTTTGTCACCATCTAACTGATGTAAAAATAGGTATATCAACCTCAACATAAGGAGATTTGATCAAAAAAATGTGTAGGCTTACCACAACATAATGAGATAAATCTCTCCTCTTGTCAAGGGGAGGTTCCCTATAAACTATTATTTACTAATATAAACTACAAATAGACTTGGGTGAGATAACACCATCCATCTCTCCTTTTTCAGAGATGATGTTCACAGAGTAAAGGAAAATTCTTGGGTAATTTTTGAAGGCATTTCTCTTCTTTCAAAAATGATGTTCAGAAAACTAGAGGAAGACTTCTTGGGTAGTAATTGTAACCACAAGAAACCCATGAAAGCATAAAGTCTTTCCTTGCTTCTTCTACTGAAATAGGATGTAGTAACATAGTAGAATGAAGTTTAGCACAAAGTCTCCACCTAAACTACAATAAGATAAAAGGTTATAAAGGATAATGGGAGCTTAAAGTCTCTCCAATATCCTTTTCACTGAAACATAAAACACAGACTAAAGACAATTGTGGCAGCACAAAGTCTCCCACAGTTGGCTTCAGGACACCTTTTAGATTATTTCCACTAATTCTGATTATTTGATTAAATGGACAAGACTATATTTAGGAAATAGACATAAGAACAATTTCCTAGATAACACAAGTAATTTCAACACAAAGTCTGAAAGGTCACTTGCTTTCTCATTCATTTGATTAAATATGATTAACAATCTGAGCTCAAAGTCTCAAGAATGCCTTTCAATTTGGGTAGAGTTTTGCTTCTGATAACTGAGAGATCTCTCTTGCATAAAATGTGATATTACAATATATAGCAGCCAAAAGAAAGACTTTGGCACTTATTTCCAGGAAATGGCCCATGCTGCACTCAATGCCTTGAATGCATTTGAAATTTTGTGAATGGGCCATGCTGGAACAAGTCATCGGCCTTAACTTTGGTGTTCTAATTCATCTCAAATGTCTCCTCCAAAGTATGGGCCACTTGGTCCTCTTCAAGATATTTTCATGGATGTCCATTCACTTTTACTCAAAGGGAGAAAAATAGGTCGTGCCATTGAATTCTTGCACTCTCTAATGTCCACCTAGTGGACTACTCCACCTACTGGAATAACTCTTCATAGATATTTTTGGATTCTCTATATACTTTCCTCTTTATTTTCTTTATTTTGTCTCTTCCTAGTGATCTGAGCTCTCAGGTTATCTTCTCATTTTTTGCTGGCTCTTTTGGCTCTTTCCTCAGCTAGTCACTAAATTTGTTCTCAGGTCTATGCCATATTTAAAATCAATAGTTATTTCATAACCCTAAATTTGATGTCTGTAGGGACATCACCGATCATTGGTTGCTTAAACCACCTTAAACCTTTCAGAGTGCACTGGTTCAATAGTTTAATAGTTTGGGTAGTTCAATCAGCTTGTTGGTTTAATATTTCTTTCAAAGAGCCATGTTCACTTAGTCTATTTTGGGAGTTCAACGTATCATTGAACCAATTGTTTGAACTTTTGAACCACTTTTAACTCTTTGGGAGTTCAATGGTTCATTGGTTCATTGATTCAAAGGTTCATTCCATATTATTTGAACTCTTTTGAACCTTCGCTCGAATCTTCCATTCGAACTTCTTCTAGAATCTTCCGCTTGAACTTTGAACTTTGAAATATATGAAGCTTTTGGAGTCATTGAACCTTTGGGAGTCATTGAACATATTGAACCCTTTAAACCTTTGAACTTGTTTGAACATTTCAGAGTTCAATGGTTCAATGGTTCAATGGTTCATTCCAACTCTTTAAACCATGCTGATGAACCTTTTAATTGAACCTCGACATTGAACCATCCTTGTAACATTTAGGAAATGCTTAAGTGTTTGGAACTTTCTTTGTGAAAGCTGAACTATTGAACCTACAATTTTATTAGCTGAAAAGGCTTGATTAACTAAAAAACTTGACTACTAAGAACATATTTTTGAGAAAGGAAGAGATCATTTTGGCCTGCAGGATGAAAAGGTTGACATGTTGTCCACAAAAACAAGTGACGGATTTTGGGAACAACATATTTGTTTTGATAAACATGATAAAACCTTGAGTTAAAATTTTAAGCGAATTTTTAAAACATAATAAAAGGGACCTCATGAATAATAAAATATATGTCATAAATTTTATTCTAAGGTTTTGGGACATTAATAAAGTGACCCCATGGATAATTTAGACCATTCAAAAAGAATAAAAGGGGTATGGGATATGAATAAATTAGTATAAGTTTTTAAACTACGGTTTGCTCATGTTGATAAATAGGACTAAACCTTAAGATAAAAATTAAACTAAGTTTATGACAGAATTAATTTTTTCCACTCAAACTACTTCCATGTAAACTTGAATTTAATTTTTAAGGACTTGGGCTAGGGAAAATTGAATGAGGGTTTTAACATGGTTCAAATGTAGATTCAACTATTTTGATAGACCAAAGGCTAGTAAAAGATCAATTTAACATTGAAGCATAAAATCCTAAGCATGTTCATTCCAAATGAGATTTTATTGATCCTATAATACAGAAACACAAGAAACAACCATTAACAATAATATAAGGGTAAAATAATGATTATTTTATAATATGTCAATTAATCCAAATGAAAACTAGGTGTAGATGATCTTCAAATAAAAACAATGTGCAAACATGTTAGTGGTACTTTGATCATGTGAATTTTCAATTCTTAACACAAATTTGCCAAATTTAAAAGAATTGTCCCCATTTTTTAGAAATGAGGGTATGTTGACCTAAACAAACATCACTAAAAAATTCCTTAGCATTATCGGCTAATAAATTATTCAATGGAAAAAAGGTAAGCTAATCACCAAACTAATGAATTTCATCAATAGGGAAAGCACTAATGGAACTAGGTAGGAAGGTGCCTCTAAAAGGTTATTTTAAAGTCTCTACTGCATCTGACTACGAACCTTGTATAATTTCATGAGGATTAATATGAGGCAACTAGGTGCCACTATCAATCCACAAAAACTCATCATCAAGATTAACTTTCTAAATAATGTGGTTACAATTACACAAAGGAGACCACCTTGTGAAATGGTATGAAAATTGGATGTCAAAAAATGTAGAGTGATAGTACTCTGTGTAGGAAATGGTAAACATTTCCCTCTCCCTATAGTTAAAGGTTAGGGTGGTGGTGGTGGTGGAGACAAATTTCTCCTTATGGGAGTATTACCTACAAAATGCACAAGATAATCATAAATCATAAATAGAAAATAAAATAAAAATAATATTAATTTAACATAAACCAAAAATAAAATTTTAATTCAAAATTGCATACTTTTCTCTTACTATTGAACAAAATATTTTAGAAATTGAATTCTTGAAGTTGGAGGTGTTTGTACTAGAGATTGTGACAATGTAAATATAAAAAATTAAAATAACACATAAAATAAACTTATCATTTTATGGAATGATATTATAAAAGTTGAGAGTGAATTATAATGGTAACATGAGAGGCAATTTTTTGAGGTGCAATTAAACTCCTCATGATTTTGTGTCTTACAAGTGGTTATAGAGATGATTCTTCATCCATGTTTATTTTAGAAAATACCTCAATGGGATTATGACCTCTAATTAGCACTTTTATTATGGAAATGATGTGAGATATTTTTTTAAATAAATAAAGAGAAGATTTGGTATATTAAATAGATCATATAATCATTTAAAAATAATTATAGTGCATTCTAAGATTATAACCTTATCTCCTATTCTGAAAAAGAGAGTGAATTGACAACCATTTTTTCATGTAAAGTGGTTGAAATATTTGTGATAGATAATTTTAAAAATGACTCATTATATAATTTAATTAGAAAATTTATACATGAATATATATAATTTTCATTTCGACTAGAAAAACTCCAATTATCTGTAATTCTATTGGAAATCTATGTACACCAATCAAATTGATGACCACTGAGAGAGAGTAGGATATAGAAAATTGTTTAAAATGGAATATATGATGTTATTCCATGAAAAACTAATTTGAATTAAAATATTTCAATAATGTTAAGGATAAAAGGATTTGTAATAATTTTACCTTTTAGCCCCCTTTGCTATTGCTTTGGGTGACTATAAATTTTAAATAAAAAATTACGAGGGAATTAGTAATATGGTAAAACTAATAAAAAAATGTGATAAACTATAAAATTTTAAAAAATGATACCATCTAGTTGTAGGCCATAATGGGACTCAAAATATTTTCTTTCTTGTCTGATAGCAAGATCTTTATAGAAACTGGGTTCATATGCTTGTGTAATAGCCCTGTTAGTTTATGTATTTCCTTGGGACTAATCCCAAACATGATATAATATGATTTAATAGTTAATTTTAGTAAATATGAGGAACTATCAAAGCTTTCCAATAGAAATTTTAGAAAGCGAGGATCTATTTTGTATTGGGGCATGTCAACAATCCTCTACAAATTACACTTTTCCACCAAATATTAAAATGTATCTTCTTGGTTGAGAAGTTTTAGGATCAATGTGCACATGATGTTTTTGTATTTATTTTTAAGGTCTATAAATACTACTATAAATGATATATGAGAGTGGTAAGACATTATTGTAGTGTTTCTTCTAGTTGGAAGCTTGTTTAGAACTTGGAAATATACCTATGGTAGCCTTAGACTCGAGAGGGATATTTTCATAAGGATGGAGTGATCATAAGATGTAGCTTTTAAAGTGATAAATGAGCCATAAGGGTCCATTTTATAGGCATTTTTAATTATCTTAAGATTGCAAATAATGGTTTGAATATATATATATATATATATATATATATATATATATATATATATATGAATGCTTACATATGCAGACAATCACTTATATATGAAAATAGCTACCTACATATGCAAATGGGCACTTGCATATACAATCAAAAACCTACATATATATATGACCACCTATATATGTAAATTAACACTTGAATATGTAGGTGACTATCTTCATCTATAGACAATCATCTACATATGTAGATGACCACCTACATATGTACATGACTATCTACATATGTAGATAACTACATTCATATCTATTCGACTATCTATATTTTTTAGCCATGTATAATAGTTATTAGAACATGATTCACACATAACCAATACGACTACTTGTGTGTGAAGATGGCCATCTACATATGAACATGCTCATTTACATATGAAATTTTTTGTCTACATATGTGTGTAGATGAAAGCCTACATAGGCAGGTCCAGATCCATTTAGACACATTCATCATTCATCTATCCTTGATTCATAGATGTAATTATTCACCTTTAAAATTGGTTTGACACCATTAAAAATCTATTATCTAGAATTTTGCAATGGTTTTTTTCCTAGGGCACATAAAAAACCCTATATATCCCTCTAAAACACAAAGGTGATTCCACCATAATGTAGTAGGTCCAACTAGCTAAGAGGTTGATATCCTAGATTTTAAATTAGATGGAATATTATGTGGATTGCGGTAATTCTATATATTAGGTGCCACTATCAATCCACAAAAGCTCATCATCAAGATTAACTTTATAAATAATGTGGTTACAAGTACACAAAGGAGACCACCATGTGAAATGGTATGAAAATTGGATGTCAAAAAATGTAGAGTGATAGTACTTTGTGTAGGAAATGGTAAACATTTCCCTCTCCCTATAGTTAAAGGTTAGGGTGGTGGTGATGGTGGAGACAAATTTATCCTTATGGGATTATTACCTACAAAATGCACAACATAATCATAAATCATAAATAGAAAATAAAATATAAATAATATTAATTTAACATATACCAAAAATAAAATTTTAATTCAAAATTGCATACTTTTCTCTTACTATTGAACAAAATATTTTAGAAATTGAATTCTAGAAGTTGGAGGTGTTTGTACTAGAGATTGTGACAATGTAAATATAAAATATTAAAATAACACATAAAATAAACTTATCATTTTATGGAATGATATTATAAAAGCTAAGAGTGAATTATAATGGTAACATGAGAGGCAATTTTTTGAGGTGCAATTAAACTCCTCATGATTTTGTGTCTTACAAGTGGTTATAGAGATGATTCTTCATCCATGTTTATTTTAGAAAATACCTTAATGGGATTATGACCTCTAATTATCACTTTTCTTATGGAAATGATGTGAGATAATTTTTTTAATAAATAAAGAGAAGATTTGGTATATTAAATAGATCATATAATCATTTAAAAATAATTATAGTGCATTCCAAGATTATAACCATATCTCCTATTCTGAAATAGAGAGTGAATTGACAAACATTTTTTCATGTAAAGTGGTTGAAATATTTATGATATATAATTGTAAAAATGACTCATTATATAATTTAATTAGAAAATCTATACATGAAAATATATAATTTTCATTTCAACTAGAAAAACTCCAATCATCTGTAATTCTATTCGAAATCTATGTACACTAATCAAATTGATGACCACTGAGAGAGAGTAGGATATAGAAAATCGTCTAAAATGGAATATAAGATGTTATTCCATGAAAAAGTAATTTGAATTAACATATTTCAATAATGTTAAGGATGAAAGGATTTGTAATAATTTTAACTATTAGCCCCCTCTGCTATAGCTTTGGGTGACTATAAATTTTAAATTAAAAAATTAAGAGGGAATTAGTAATATGGTAAAACTAATAAATAAATGTGATGAATTATAAAATTTTAAAAAATGATACCATCTAGTTTTAGGCCATAATGGAACACAAAATATTTTCTTTCTTGTCCAATAGCGAGATCTTTGTAGAAACTGGGTTCATATGCTTGTGTAATAGCCCTGTTAGTCTATGTATGTCCTTGGGACTAATCCCAAACATGATATAATATGATTTAATAGTTAATTTTAGTAAATATGAGGAACTGTCAAAGCTTTCCAATATAAATTTTAGAAAGTTAGGATCTATTTTGTATTGGGGCATGTCAACAATCCTCTACAAATTACACTTTTCCACCAAATATTAAAATGTATCTTCTTGGTTGAGAAGTTTTAGGATCAATGTGCACATGATATTTTTGTATTAATTTTTAATGTCTCTAAATACTACTATAAATGAGATATGAGAGTGGTAAGACATTATTGTCATGTTTTTTCTAGTTGGAAGCTTGTTTAGAACTTGGAAATATACCTATGGTAGCCTTCGACTCGAGAGGGATATTTTCATAAGGATGGAGTGATCACAAGATGTAGGTTTTAAAGTGATAAATGAAACATGAGGGTCCATTTTATAGGCATTTTTAATTATCTTAAGATTGTAAATAATGGTTTGAATATATATATGAATGCTTACATATGCAGAAAATCACTTATATATGAAAATAGCTACCTACATATGCAGATGGACACTTGCATATACAATCAAAAACCTACATATATATATGACCAACTATATATGTAAATGACCACTTGCATATGTAGGTGACTATCTTCATCTATAGACAATCATCTGCATATGTAGATGATAACCTACATATGCACATGACTATCTACATATGTAGATAACTACATTCATATCTATTTGATTATCTATATTTTTTAGCCATGTATAATAGTTATTAGAACATGATTCACACATAACCAATATGACTACTTGTGTGTGTAGATGGCCATCTACATATGAAGATGCTCATTTACATATGCAAATTTTTGTCTACATACGTGTGTAGATGAAAACCTACATAGGCAGGTCTAGATCCATTTAGACACATTCATCATTCATCTATACTTGATTCATATATGTAATTATTCACCTTTAAAATTGATTTGACACCATTAAAAATCTATTATCTATAATTTTACAAAGGTATTTTTCCTAGGGCCCGTAAAAAACCCTATATATCCCTCTAAAACACAAAGGTGATTCCACCATAATGTAGTAGGTCGAACTAGCTAAGAGGTTGATATCCTAGATTTTAAATTAGATGGAATATTATGTGGATTGAGGTAATTCTATATATTAGGTGCCACTATCAATCCACAAAAACTCATCATCAAGATTAACTTTCTAAATAATGTGGTTACAATTACACAAAGGAAACCACCATGTGAAATGGTATGAAAATTGGATGTCAAAAAATGTAGAGTGATAGTACTCTGTGTAGGAAATGGTAAAAATTTCCCTCTCCCTATAGTTAAAGGTTAGGGTGGTGGTGGTGGTGGAGACAAATTTCTCCTTATGGGAGTATTACCTACAAAATTCACAAGCTAATCATAAATCATAAATAGAAAATAAAATAAAAATAATATTAATTTAACATATGCCAAAAAAAAAATTTAATTCAAAATTGAATACTTTTCTCTTACTATTGAACAAAATATTTTAGAAATTGAATTCTAGAAGTTGGAGGTGTTTGTACTAGAAATTGTGACAATGTAAATATAAACTATTAAAATAACACATAAAATAAACTTATCATTTTATGGAATGATATTATAAAATCTGAGAGTGAATTATAATGGTAACATGAGAGGCAATTTTTTGAGGTGCAATTAAACTCCTCATGATTTTGTGTCTTTCAAGTGGTTATAGAGATGATTCTTCATCCATGTTTATTTTAGAAAATACCTCAATGGGATTATAATCTCTAATTATCAATTTTATTATGGAAATGATGTGAGATAAAAATTTTAATAAATAAAGAGAAGATTTAGTATATTAAATAGATCATATAATCATTTAAAAATAATTATAGTGCATTCCAAGATTGTAACCTTATCTCCTATTCTGAAATGGAGAGTGAATTGACAACCATTTTTTCATGTAAAGTGGTTGAAATATTTGTGATAGATAATTGTAAAAATTACTCATTATATAATTTAATTAGAAAATTTATACATGAAAATATATTATTTTCATTTCGACTAGAAAAATTCCAATCATCTGTAATTCTATTTGAAATCTATGTACACCAATCAAATTGATGACCACTGAGAGAGAGTAGGATATACAAAATGGTCTAAAATGGATTATATGATGTTATTCCATGAAAAAATAATTTGAGTTAAAATATTTCAATAATGTTAAGGATAAAAGGATTTGTAATAATTTTAACTTTTAGCCCCCTCTGTTATAGCTTTGGGTGACTATAAATTTTAAATTAAAAAATTAAGAGGGAATTAGTAATATGGTAAAACTAATAAATAAATGTGATGAATTATAAAATTTTAAAAAATGATACCATCTAGTTTTAGGCCATAATGGAACACAAAATATTTTCTTTCTTGTCCGATAGCGAGATCTTTGTAGAAACTGGGTTCATATGCTTGTGTAATAGCCTTGTTAGTCTATGTATGTCCTTGGGACTAATCCCAAGCATGATATAATATGATTTAATAGTTAATTTGAGTAAATATGAGGCATTATCAAAGCTTTCCAATATAAATTTTAGAAAGCAAGGATCTATTTTGTATTGGGGCATGTCAACAATCCTCTAGAAATTACACTTTTCCACCAAATATTTAAATGTATCTTCTTGGTTGAGATGTTTTAGGATCAATGTGCACATGATATTTTTGTATTAATTTTTAAGGTCTCTAAATAATACTATAAATTATATATGAGAGTGGTAAGACATTATTGTAGTGTTTTTTCTAGTTGGAAGCTTGTTTAGAACTTGGAAATATACCTATGGTAGCCTTCGACTCGAGAGGGATATTTTCATAAGGATGGAGTGATCACAAGATGTAGGTTTTAAAGTGATAAATGATCCATGAGGGTCCATTTTATAGGCATTTTTAATTATCTTAAGATTGCAAATAATGGTTTGAATATATATATGAATGCTTACATATGCAGATAATCACTTATATATGAAAATACCTACCTACATATGCAAATGGTCACTTGCATATATAATCAAAAACCTATATATATATGACCACCTATATATTTAAATGACCACTTGCATATGTAGGTGACTATATTCATCTATAGTTAATCATCTGCATATGTAGATGACCACCTACATATGCACATGACTATCTACATATGTAGATAACTACATTCATATCTATTTGATTATCTATATTTTTTAGCCATGTATAATATTTATTAGAACATGATTCACACATAACCAATATGAATAATTGTGTGTGCATATGGCCATCTACATATGAATATGCTCATTTACATATGCAAATTTTTGTCTACATACATGTGTAGATGAAAACCTACATAGGCAGTTCTAGATCCATTTAAACACATTCATCATTCATCTATACTTGATTCATATATGTAATTATTCACCTTTAAAATTTATTTGACACCATTAAAAATCTATTAGCTAGAATTTTACAAAGGTATTTTTCCTAGGGCCCATAAAAAACCCTATATATCTCTCTAAAACACAAACGCGATTCCACCATAATGTAGTAGGTCCAACTAGCTAAGAGGTTGATATCCTAGATTTTAAATTAGATGGAATATTGTGTGGATTGAGGTAATTCTTTATATTAACAAGCCATGCATCAGCTACATCTCTATATTTTTAACTTGAAATTGTGGGTGGTGGAATTGTTTTGAGTTACTTGATGATTAGGTCAACCACAATCAATGGTATTTCTTGGAGCACGTATGTTTTGGATTAACCATTATCCAAGTGAGGAATTTATTCATGAGGAACACATTATATATTATTTAATCTACATTCATAATTTTACATCTTATATTAAAGAGTATTCAAGTCTATTAAGATGTCACTAAGAACTTATGCCTGCTTATCATTAGGGTTATCCCTTCCTGCATTAGGATCAAGTTCATTATTAATTCTAGTAGAATTATTGAGAGGAGGCGAATCTATATTTTGATTTTTATTTTAGGAAATAGGTCCCTACCTCTTATTATACCCCTTACTCTCAATGGTATATCATTAACTTGATTATTTTCATTATGAATACTACTAGATCTATTTCTAACCATTATCTTGAGAAGGCACAAAACTATGGTTTAGGTAAAGTATGGATTCAAAAAATCACTTTTGATAGTTCCCTTATAGTATTAACTATTCTCTAATATTAGGTTTTCACAACCCCAAATAATTAATAAAAATTTATTAGTATTATAATTTACATAAATTAGAGTATAAATGAAATTATGTTTAGGGCCCATTACACACTTTTCAACATGTAGATATGGTTTTTATATTTTTTTCACATCCATATGTAGGTAAAAATGAATGGATTAGGTCACTACATATTCTTAACTAGGGGTAAAAATCATTAGAGTGTTTTATAATAAAGAGGATGAGGCCACTAGAATGTATAGTTTAGGGTACATCAATGTGCATGTCCATACTAATCCACTGAAAACTATACCCATTTGGTTATCTTCCTAATAGGATCATCTAAGGGTATTTAAACTTATGAAAATATATTATTATCCTTAGTGAACCAATTAATTTTTTGTATAAAATGTTAGTTCAATCATGTTTTGGGGAATTGATTAATCAATAAGCAATAACCTCAATTAGGCAACATAGACAACATTATAATATGAAGAGTGGTTTATCACATAAATTGATGTATAATTATAAAAATATCAACAAGCAAAAATTTGAGTACCATGCCAAAAAATTTAAATATAATAATCATAATACTAAGCTATACATATACATGAATTATAGAATTTTTAAATCAATAAGAAAAATACTACAATATTATTTCCAAAAGTAATACAATATGATCCTTTGAAACACTTTAAAATCCTTTCAGTTCTACAGAACAAAAATAATGTCTTTATGCTATCATTCTTAGCCACCATTTTAGGACCATAACTCAACAATTACTAAAGTATGGTAATTTAATTTTAACATACCAGTTGTAAGACATATTTTAATTTGATTTAGCATCCAAATGTAACATAAGTTCTAATACTTCATGAAACTGATAGATATTATCACATAGGAAGCCATCACGTTATATCTTATACAATCTAAAAGATATATATTATTTTTTAAATTCACACATACAATATTCTCAACCATCTCAAAGGTCATTAAATAGAGGTCTACCCTCTATTTTGTACCTACTTGTCCTTTGGTTTCACTTTAATAATGGCAATTTACTAAGTATATTATACTAATGTCAATCAAAATGAAGATATATGCCTTAATAACCATGATCATATTCCACATTAGAATATTTTTTATTTATCATCTCTTCATTAACATGACTTAGTTTAATTTTAAATAAATCCCAATTACATATTTTCATATATATACTTTACTATAGGGAGAAAAGGAATTATTATACCTCTTACCTTTTTTGATATCCATAAAGGATTTTTATATTCCTTTTTGTTTTAAGACCATGTGGACAATTAATAAATTCAAAAGTTAAATTTTAACAATATATTTATAATTTAAATGAAACTAAACAAGAATTTTATGACCTACATTCTTTTATTAGAATGACACAAGGTCTAATAATGCAATCATGGTAGCCTCTATCAAAAAATCACATCTCAATTTCTATTATAAAATTAATTTAAAATGTTTGAAATGAAAATATTGAGATGGGGATGAATAATTGTTTCTTTAAATAGTCCTTAAATTACACTTAACATTCATGAAGCATTTATTCACTTACATACATCAAAAAATACATACACAAGCATCTATGAAATTAAACAACATAAGAATATAAGATATGTGTGAACAACCCTCTTGGAGAATATAAAAACTGATAAAAAACATGGAATACATTTTTATAATTAATTATTCAAAATTTTAATGAGGCACCAATCCCACAAGGATCACCAACCCCTCACTAGTCAAGCACCAACTCAACTAGTCCTTTATCAAACACCAGCTTGCAAGGATGCACCAAATCGCTTAGGTAACTCAGCACCAAATAATATAAATTGAATATTTTAACACAATTTGACACCATTTTATCACTCAAATTAATATTACCTCCTTCTTCTGATCTTCTCACTCTTCAATCTCTTTCAAACAACCTCTTAGGCCTTCTCACTCAACTAGCCCTTTCTTCGACAAAATTAGGTCAAATGAAATTGATCAAAACCTATATAAACATAGTTATATATTCATTGAATATTGAACACACATATATTATTATATTCAATCCATTTACCTGGTTTCTAAAACTCTATATCATTCACTCAAGTCTACAACATTCTAACTAGTTAAAATAGGCCTATTAGATCTTCTCTCTATACTTAACTCTTTCTCTCACCTATCTTGGTTGGATAAGAACATAATAATAATTTAATAGAAATTATAATAAATCATAAAACATGTTTCAAAAGTGAAACAACTACCACATATTTTTGTAATTACCTTTAAGGGTTAAAACCATCATTAGGCCTAATAAAGACCTAATGCAATTAAGCCTTCTCTAAGCACACATTTCACTTAGAACTTATTGGAAAAATTTGAGCCTCCAAAAATATATTAATTTTTTTTAAAAAGACTCAAATATACCCCTTATAATCTCTCATTATGTCCCAAACAACATTTGTCTCATTTCACTCTTTAAACCACCCAATTAGGTTTACTTGGCAATAAGCCTTCTTACTGCCAGAAAGTCTATCTTAGAAATTAGAATCATATAGTTAATTTTTACACATAATAATATTTAAAAATAACATGTATATAATCTCCATGACATCATGTTAGACATAATGTTCATTATAATTAATTAAATAGGGCAAAATACCTCTAACTATCAACTTCATCTGCTCACTCAAAACTACAAATAGGCCTTAAGAACCCAATTAAAATACTTTAAATTTTCAAATATTCATAGGAGTTTATCATGAATAAAAATTTTAAAATTTAACTTATGAGACCTTTATAAAAACTTAATGTGAATTATATTCTTCAATACTATGAAAAAATACATAAGAACAACATTCTCACTCACACACAAAAAACTGCCTGTAACATCAAAAACACAATCAAGAAGATCAATTCTTAGAGAACCTATGGGAACACTTTTATGATATTTAAATTTATTTAAATTAAACTTAAAAATCATTATACAATATTTTAAAATATATATAACAATATTTAATATCCATATTAGTCTTATAAACCAATCTCACATCTTCACCCTACATAGACTTCAATGTGTTAGACATATCACTCTGAGAACAAATTTTAACATGTTTGTGTCCATAAAAAACAATTATAAACAAGGGGTATATGAGGTATAGTTATTTAAAAATGACCTCATGCATTTGGATCCATTCCTAATCCTCTGTAACCAATCCCTAGTCTCTTTCTCACTACCACCAAATATTCTCATTGTCTTACTCATTAGGCCTTTTTAGCGATAAGCCAAATTCCATGACTATTTTAGCACATTATAGTTATAAAACCTAATAATAAACTTACATGGTAATAAAAAAAGTATTAAACATTTTCCTCCATCTATTTACATGCTTTGACCTAGTCAACCTTGATTGATACATAAAAAATCTAAGAAATAAGGGTTTTTCTATAGCTTTTACTCACTCTTGTGAAATACCAAAACCACCTAGAGGAACATATAAGAGTCCTTTACATGTTAAAAACATAAAAATAGGTTTAAAAACCCATATTTATCAATAAATGATAAGGTCTTTCCTATCAGGTCATTATGAGGGTTTTAGGAGGATTTTGATTGATTTCCCTTCTTAATAATCATTCATAAAGGAGTAACCCTAAAATATAGAACCAATGATATGAAAATAAATTAAGGGACCATCCAAAAGTTATATGATTTAATCAGGATATCAAGCAAATATTTCACATGCCAATGAGTATAAGAAATTCCTTCTCAAGTCTATAACACCTAATTCTATGCACATAGAAAACCTTATCACCTATTTTTATGTTTATTATTTATGATATGACATAAAAATTTGATAACATACTTAACATAACCCCTAACACTTATTTAATTTCTCTCAATATCTTTGTCACCTTGAGAAATGAACTTGACCCTTCATTAGGCCACATTAGGTCTCTTTGCACACTTGGCCTTAAACTGCCAATCATACTAAGACCATGATCACACCTTGAAAATTATTAAAATTCTAAAAATACCTCATCCACATGTAAAATGACATCATAAAATTGTCACACACTACCAACCTACTTGAGATAAGTATCGTATTGCTCAACTTATCATGTTATCAGGCATATGCCTTCTCATTAGGTCTTCATGTGAGGAACAAGCCTCAAGTCTTGACCTTGAAACTCATTTGAAGGATTATTTGACTCTTTCTCATGTTTACACATATTTTTTAACTCTTTTATTCTTTTAATAACACAAATCACCAATATTTACTATGATTTATGCATACACCTCTTAGGACTAGATTAGGCTTCTTAAGACGCCTAGTACATAAAATAGCTTATCTTGTACCATGATCCTAAATTTGACATGTAATAAACCTTAGAGGAATTACTAGGTTTCCTTAAAATTATCTCTCATAGATAATAGGTCGCCTTTAAATTTTATCTTGTCATGAGACTTGTTTGACACATATCATCTCACCATGCATATCTCTACTCTGATCTTGACATAACTAATGCTTGTCTTGACATTGACATCAATGAAAATAGAAATGATTTAAAACCAACAATAAGAACAAACCTCAAAAATCCTCCCATTTGTAATTGATGGAAAACACTCTAATATAGTAGATCATTCTCATCTCCTCAAGCTAGATCTTCTTTGATACTTGGTCTTTCTGCTAAATAGGAACTTTCTCCCCCATTGACATTAATTAAAAAGGGTCATCTTCTTACCAACTATCTGATCCTTGGACTTGAAAAAACAAACCCTTTTTTCTTCAAACAAACACTTAACATAGATCAGGCTTGTATACTTACTCTTGGAGAATTATTAGCTCACCTTGTCTCTATGATAATATTAGACATTTTTAAGACTATAACTTGGTTTGATTAAATCATCATACAAAACATTTTGTGAAATTTATCTTGTGATCACACCTACAATAGACTTTTGATTGAACCTTGAATATAACATCCACCAAAGACCACAAAACTCCCCCTATGACTGAGAATCCATCATGTTTCTTACTTACTATATGAGTGCCTCCATGAATCCTAATGGAGTCATCTCTACTCTAGGGAAATATAATAACATAAACTCAAGAGATTCACATATCTCCATGTCAATACTATACAAAACTTACTTTGTTATCCTCTTAGGATTGAATAGTCCTCTTGGCTTGACCTGCTCAATCTTTGTTCAAATAACATCTTGGATTGTTCTATTTATCATGTATCCTTCATCAACAATCTAAGTTGATAGAGAGAATTATCATCACTAGTTTAGATCTTTACTATGATCTACCATGTAAACTAGTCCACTTAGACTTGTAAACTAGTCATCAACCTTAGCTACATTTGGGTTTCCACTTATTGTCTTGTCTTCTTTCTTGTACTCTAGGGTTCTCAACTTTCTTTTTAGTCTTGATAATCCATTCTTATATTACTTTGAAATATGACCAACCTTATGACAATTGAAACACACTATTCTTCTCGATGGAAATTTTCCATGACCCATACTTCTTTGTTGATGACACTCTTCATAGTTCCATGCATATTCATTCTTTGAGGGATTTTTGCAATGCCTTTCTTTATGTCCAAATTGGCTACATGAATAACAATAGCCATTGAATAGTTAATGATACCTTATAGAATTACCATGCCTAATAGTATTATCCTCTATTTTTCCATCACCCTAATTTTTTGATTGATTTATGACCTTCTTGATCACATTAGTGTTCTTCTCTTGGTCTCCATTGAAACCAAGGCTAGTTTGTCATTCATAGTCTTTTGAATACTCAAAATTTTATCTAAATCATTGGTACTCTTTTCAAAGCTCACAAAGGACTTAAAATTACTTGATGACTGATCTAACTCAGTTCTTGAGGAATCCATTTCAATTACATATCTTGTACATTCTTATTCTTTGGTATTGAGACTATCAATCACAATCTCAAGTTGAGTCCCCACCTATTTGACTATTTCCTCTTTTTATTTGGAGTTGTTTCTTAGTTTAGCATTAAATAAGCTGATTTTTTCCTCGTAATATTTGATAAGGGACCTAATAATCCTATTATTTTTATTTACCATCTTCAGTTCTTATATAGTATTCATCAATTCAGCCTCAAAGTCCATCTCATCTCTTTCTTCATCTAAATCACCAACATCACCTCCAATCTATATGGATACTTCTTGATTTGATCAGCTTGATTCTTCAGCCATGAATAGAATTTTTTTTACATCAGGTCCACCACCTTCATGGTCACTCTCAAAACCACTTCTCTCACTCTCATTAGATGAGTTGTAATCTTCCTTGGTTTAGAAACTTATTTTGTTTTTGAAAAGCCTCTTCTTATCATCATACCTTCTAAAATTTTCCTACTCTTATCATACATGTAAGACCTTTTATCATCATCATGAATTTCATCATAATTATTATTATGACCACACTTGTTATCAAAATTTCCAATCTCTCCACAATTGAAGCATTTAAAAGGTAAATGGCCCTTGAATTTACATGAGCCTATCTTCAACTTTTTTGAAGACATAGATATCAAATAATCATCATCAATATTAGATTCATCATTATCATTGACTTTATTACCTTTTGTATTCTTCTCCTTTGGATTATTTTCTACCTTTAATTCATCTTCATTCATTTTAGGTCTTCCTTCACTCGACTCCTAGGTTGTTAGGGTGCCATAAAGTCCATCCATATCTAGCTTGTCTAGATCTTTTATATATCTAAAAACCTTTTTAACAATACTATAATCTTTCAAATATTCACCTAGACCTCTTATGACATTTAACACTTCATAAACTATCAATAATTAGGCTGAAATGGTCTCATTTTCATTCATTTATAAGCTTTCAAATTGTCTTCTATGGGTTTTAAACTTGGCCAATTTAACCTTGGAGTCTCCCTCATGAATTATATTTAACGTGTCCCATATTTATTTGGTGGACACACAGTGCATCACTGTCACAAGTTCTACCTATCATAGGCCACACATAATACCATTCATTACTTTTGTGTTATTGTCACTAGCCTTCTTGCATATTGCATCTATAAGAAGAATATGGGGTGAAATATATCAATCCAAGAATAATTTACAAACATCATGATCTTGATACATCAGATATGTGATCATCCTAGCACTCCAAAAAGGATAATTAGATCCATTAAATAATGGGTCTTTGTTTATAGAAAAGCCACCTTGTGCTTCACTAACCATCTTTGCTTATTTTAGAATCTCCTTTAGGTTATAAGACATCATTAAAATTAAATATTATGATACCAAATTTTTTAATTTAATCTAATAATAGGGGGGTGAATCATTTATCTTAAATCAATCCTTCAATTCCACTTAACATTCATGAAAAATTCATTCACTTCCATACATCAAACAATGCATACACAAGCATCTAAGAAAGAAAAAATAATAATAATAATATAATATATGTTTCAAAAATAATTTAGGTAATAAACATACTAATTTTTATCTTTTAATATAGTCTTATAATAAATGAATCAAACTCTTAATGAGGCACTAATGCCACAAGGATACTAACCCCTCATTAGTCAAGCACCAACTTGCAAGGATACACCAAGCCCCTTAAGGAAATCAACACTAAATAAGATACCTTGAATATATTAACACCCTTGGACACATATTTATCACTCAAATGAATATTAACTCCTTATTTTTCTCTTTTCACTCTTCAATCTCTCTCAAATAGCCTCTTAGGACTTCTTGCTCAACTAACCCTTTCTTTGGTAAAATTAGGTCAAATGACCTTGCTCAACACCTGTAGAAACATATTTATATATTAATAAATATTAAAATCACATATATTATGATCTTAAATCCATTTAAATATTTTATAAAAGTCTATATCATTTGCTAAAGTCCAAAACATTCTACCTAGTCAAAATAGGCCTATTAGACCTTCTCTTTATACTTGACTTTTGATGTCACCTAACATGGTTAGTCAATAACCTCAATAGATTTGAATCACCATTATAATATATTAAAAAAAAATTCAAAAATATAAAAACCACCACATAGGCTTGTCATTACCTTTAAGGGATAAACCATCATTAGGCCTAATAGATACCTAATGCAATTAGGCCTTCTCTAAGCACATGTTTCTCTTAGACCTTCTTGGAACACTTTGAGATTCCAAAAATAGATGAAAAATTAAAAAAATTAATAAAATATACCCATAATAAGATCAAATTATGTCCCCAAAAACATTTGTCTCATTTTACTCCTTGAACCACCCGATTAGTTCTACTCACCAATAAGCCTTCTTACTACCAGAAAGTATGTCTTACAAATCAGAATCATATACTCAATTTTTACATATAAAAATACTAAAAAATAAAATATATATAATATACATTAAATAATTTTCATCATAATTTTCATTATAATTCATCAAATATGTCAAAAGACCTCTAACTGATCAACTATGTATGCTCACTTAGAACTGCACACAAGCCTTAAGAACCCAATCAAAAGATTTTGAATTATTACACATTCATAAGAGTTTATAATACATAAAAATGTGTTAAAATTATCCTATGATACATATATAAAAACTTAATGTGCATTTTATTTTTAAACACTATGCAAAAACACTCAGGAATAACATTTTCACTCACACATAGAAAACTCCCTATAGCATCAAAAACAAAATCAAGAAGATAAAGTATTAGAACATATATTGGAACACTTTTATGATATTAAAATGTATTTAAATTAAAATTAATAATCTTTTAATAATCTTATAAAATATATATTACAAGGTTTAATATCCATATTTGTCTTATATACCAATCTCACATCTTCACCCTATACAGACTTCACTATGTTAGACATATCACTTTGAGAACAAATTTTAGAATTTTTATGTTCATAAACAAAAATTATAAACAAGTGTGATATGATTTATAGTTATTTAAAAATTACCTCATTATTTTGGATCCATCTCTTTCTCACTTCTGCCTAGTTTTCTCATTGTCTTGCTCATTAGGAATTTTTAGTGATAGGCCAAATTTCATGATTAGTTTAGCACATTTTAGGTCTAAAAAATTATAATAATATTAAATTTTAATAAATTAAAAGTATTAAACATTATCCTCCATCCATTTTCATGCTTTGACCGGTCAACCGTGATTGCTACATCATAATTTTGAGAAACAAGGGTTTTACTATAGTTTCTACTCACTCTTGTGACAAACCAAAACCACTTGAAGGAACCTATAAGATTAATTTACATTTTACAAACATAAAACTAGGTTAAAAAATTATTTTAAACCATAATTGACAAGATATTTCCTATCAGGTCATTATGAGGGTTTTAAGAGGGTTTTGATTGATTTCCCTTCTTAGAAATCATTCGTAAAGGATTGATCCTCAACTCCAAAACCACTACCAAGAAAATAGATATTGGAAACTTTAAAAAATTACATGAATTACACAATATCTCATGCAAATGTTGCACATTCCAATGAGTATAATGAATTCCTTCTCAGGTCTGTAACACCCATTTATGTGCACATAGAAAACCTTATCACCAATTTAATTGATTTATTATTTAGGATATGACTTAAAACTTGGTTAACATACTTAAAAAACCCTTCACACTTATTTCAATTCTATCAAGAGATATAGTAACTTGGGAAATCAGCTTAACGCCTCATTAGGCCACAGTAGGTCTCTTTACACACTAGGCCTTGAATTGCTAGTCATACTAAGACCATGATCACACCTTGAAACTTCTTGAAATGATCAAAATAACTCATCCACATGATAAATGAACTCATACAATTATTAGACACTTTCAACCTACTTCACACAAGTGTCATATTTCTCAACTCATCATGATTTTAGGCCTATCCCTTCTCACTAAGTCTTCATGTGATGAATAAGCCTCAAGACTTGTCCTTTAAACTAATATGAAGGATTCTTTGCCTCTTGATCATTTTTAAATATATTTTTTCACTCTTATGCCTATACTAACAAAAATCACCAAGCTTTACTATGATTTATGCATACACCTTCTCTCAGTACTAGACTAGGCTTCTCAGAAACCTAGTACAAAATAATAGCTTACCTTGCACCATGATCCTGACTTTGAGATGACATCAAACATAGATGAATTACTAGGTTTCCTTAAAATTACCTCTTAATATAAATACAAGAGGTTTTATTCAAATTTTCTATTATCATGAGACTTATTTGACACATATCATCTCACCATGTATAGCGTCAACTTTGATCATGACATAACTGACATCTATATTTAATTTGACACCAATGACAACAATAATGATGTAAAACCAACAATAGGAACATACCTCAACCCAATTTAAAAAAATATATTTAACTAATTCTATAAACCTTATTACATTTCCAACAGTTAAAATCTTAATGGAAACATTACATCTACTTAAAAAAATCAATATAATCCAATCATCCACTTAGTTGATTGCATGTCATTAGAACATAACCATTCTAAGCTATTTAACTCACATTTCAAAAACAAACAAGAAGTAATAATTTTCCACTGCCTTAAGCTTATTAATCATGTAATCCAATCAAAATAATAAGATAATTCATCAATCAAAGGTAATTGCAATGACATTCCACACACTTAGCCATTATTGTAGTTTTATAAAATGAACACCATATTACATAGTTCATAATCCACATAACAAGAAGAAATAAACCAATATATTTTCATTGGGTTAGATTCATAATTTTACATAGAAGTGAGTACAAAAATGTTTATAATAATAATATGTTAATATTAGCAACTTTCAATAGCTAGTTCAAGTTCTAATAATAGATAGTCAATAAATTGATCAAATTGCCTTAGCAACACATTCAAAAATAACACCAATTTCCACTAAAAACTAATGAGTAAGTTGTTAGTATTAATCACTATTTATTTTAAATAAATATAGTGAAAGAAGAAAATTGAATTACTTACATAAATCTTGTGTTGCATGTTCCTTAAGCAAATGAAAATTAATATTTAAACACAATACCAAATATAATCATCGATTATGTCCACAACAATACAAGAGGATAAAGTAATAATATTTATCCATTACTATCTAACACATTCCTAGTTTAATCTTCATAGAAATGACATCCATTTAAAAATGGTAAAGTACCTATCCATGTTCAATGTAGAAGCTAAGATTTTAATGAACTATCATAAGAATTGACACCAATATAATACAATTAACACCAAATTTTTAACTAGTAAAATATACTCACAATATATGCAAGTAAGGAATGAATATATAACATAATGACTAATTATGGTCCTATAAAATTTCAATCATTTCTAGCATGATCTTAACACATAGATTATACCTATTACCAAATGCAACCATGCAACCATATCTTTGAAATGTAATAGAAAGTCAAAGAATAATTTATTAAAAGACAATAAGAGGTTAATGCATTCTTCACTTTCTCAACCATCTTAAAATATACAATGAGGATAAAAGTGCATTCACATCAACTCAAATACATATGCATAAATCACCAATGGAAAATTGAAAAGAAACACTCCTAAAAGAGTAAATCCTCATGCCAAGTCTTATGAACCCAACCATCGGTGGCCCTAACTACCCCAACCATCATCTTGATGGTGGATTTCAAGACTCAATATTAGAAAAGAGCATGATTAAGTATTTGAGATCAATCCAAAATAAAATATTAGCCACAATTAAAAAGATTTATAATAAGTAATTGATCCCAAAATAGACATTTAATAAATAAAGATTACTAAAAATAGTCCCTATAGTCAAATGGGGTGAACATGCAATTAAATAACTTGACCTGATATAAGAAACCATTGCCATTCAATAATATCTAAACAACAACAAACCTTCATTTCCTCTTTCAATGAAATCCTAGGCAATAATTACAATGATAACTTATAATAAAATAGGTTCAAATTTAAGCCAAGCCATTAGTTATCATCCCTCTTACAACCATTCTCATGTCATCAATAAACTTATTGGCCAAATAATAATTAATACCCCAATACTCTCACTTTCTAATTTAATTAAATGAATACACCATAAATTGCATACAACTAAATAAGTTCCAACAGAGATAAAATAACTGATTCCAAACTAAGAAGTTCTGGTTGATAAATATTTCAATAACATAGAAATAACATACTAACAATGAATTCTTTGAGAAGAGATGTAGTATTAGTCAAGATCGCAAAACAATTATATGCTTATCTCTGGGAAGAGATGTCTGTCTTCACATTTCAAGTTACCTCTTCATTTATACACATTTTGAAATCATGGGTAGGATGTGGAAGGTCACCAATCTCAAGGGAGATTAAGTGGTTAAACTTCCAAGATCTAAAATAATATAGAATTTGAGGAATTACTACTTTTAGAAACTTACTATTTTTAGACTGCACTACTAAAATTGAAATTTGGGGCACTTCTATTGGGTTTTTAGGGGCCAAACTTCATCAAAAAAATCTCCATGTCATATCACAACATTCTCCTCATTATTAGATTTCCAATAGTCTAAATGATGAGTCAATTGGAGCTACAATGCAAAAGTTATGGCTCCCAAAAGTTTTGTCATCAATTGGGGTGGAACTGGCACCTGAATTATCACCCAAATTATTGCCTGAATCAATCCTCCCTCCTTGAAAATAAATGGCCCCCATTGCATCAATGTTACTCATCAGATGTGGTAGTTGTGTCTTGATTTGTTTCTCTATGAGCCACTCACTTTAGTGGCTAAGCTGGCCCCTTTTGACCATTCAATAAAGAGGAATGGAGCATCCTCTTATTGTCTTCATCTAGGTGTCCACAATCTGATCCTCTTCCACTAGAGAAAAACTATGTGGATCAAGCTCATCAATGTCTAGTTGTTCTACTACAACTAAAATTTACAATAGAGGTGGATGATATGGTTTGAGGTGCTAAACATTGAATATTGGATGCAAACCAAGGTAGGCTGGTAGGTTCAACACAAAAGCATTTTTTCCAACTTTGCTGGTGATGGTGTAGGGACCATATTGTAGAGGCCAAATCTTTCTATGTGGGCCTGTAAGTCATTCATTTTGGAGATACAACTAAACCTTATCACCCACATCAAAATGGTGTGCAATCCTATGTTTGTCATGGCATTGCTTATACTTATTATTCATCTTCTCCAGGATGTCATGAACTTGTTGATAGATGTGTTGCATTTGTTCAATAAAATTTATTGCTTTTGTTGCCTTAGATCTTCCATGAGGTGTGTATTCCATGGTGGAAAATGGAATATATATATATATATATATATATATATATATATATATATATATATATATATCAATTGGTGCCATGGGTTGGAACCCAAAACATACTTGGAATGGACTGTGCTTGGTCGAGCTATGCAATGCCTAATTGTATCCATGTTGTATGAAAAGAAGTCCCTCATCACATGTGCATGGATGTTTGGAGTGATATATCTAGATCATGTGAATAATCAAGTGGTTTACCACCTTTGTCTGACCATCAATCTATGGATGGAAGGCTGTGGACTTCATTAGCTTGGTATCCATCATCTTCCATAGAGTGGACCAGAAGATGCTCAAGAACTTGCTATCTCGATCTGAGATAATGGACTTGGGGAGACCAAAATGGAGCCATACATGACTAAAATATAGTTGAGTAGTTTCCTTAGTAGATATATTTTTCTTACAAGCAATCATGATAGCCATTTTTGAAAAATGATCAACTACCACAAAAATATAGTCCTTACCATGTTTTGAAGTGGGAAAACCTAAGAGAAAATCCATTAAGATGGATTCCCAAGGCCTGGTTGGTTCTGGCAATGGTGTGTACAATCCTTGATTCTTATTTATTGGCTTGGCTATTGCATATGGGGTGCAAGATTTGAGATATATTTCCACATCTTTTCACATATGGGGCTAGTAGAAGTGTTTTTTAAAGAACTACCAAAGTCTTTTCCATACCAAAGTGTCCAGCTATCCTACTGAAGTGTGCTTCCCGTATCATCTTTTGTTTCTCTATAGCTAAAACATAGATGTGCCCCATATGACAAAGGAAATTATCTTGAAAATATAAAAATCAAAAACACGTTTACCTTTTTGAAGCACTTGATATGTATAATCAAAGGTAGGATTTGCTTCATACAGAGCACCCCAAGTGTTAGTCTCATGTCTGCACAAGTCAAGAACTATTGTGAGTGTAGTAATTGGTGGGTGACTCAAACAATCTGTAGCTATATTTGAGCTCTACTTTTTGTGTTTGATTATCAAGTGCATTTTTTGAATATATGTGGCCCACTTTTGGTGACTCTCATTTCATATTTTGCTCTATGTCTAGATGAATTCCAATGGTTT
The DNA here is from genome assembly GCA_037957365.1 of Torreya grandis. Classification (NCBI taxonomy): domain Eukaryota; kingdom Viridiplantae; phylum Streptophyta; class Pinopsida; order Cupressales; family Taxaceae; genus Torreya; species Torreya grandis. The sequence continues at coordinate 3,230,158 of JARHVA010000679.1, forward strand.
GTGGTCAGTGTGGATGACCGTCTCTTTCCCCAAGATGTAGTGTTTCCATTATTTGTAGGATAGCATAATGGCATAGAGATCCTTATCATATATTGGATATTTTTTTACTGTATCAGTGAAAGTTTCACTGTGATATGCAACAGGATGAACATGTTTCATGATGATAGCTCCCATGGCATATTCAAATGCATCTGTCATCAACTCAAAAGGTTAATGCAAATCTAGCAAGGCAAGAACAAGGGCTAAGCAAAGTTTGTTCATCAAATTCTCAAATTCCCTTTGTTGTATTTCACCCCACTAAAATGTAGCTTTAGCTCCTCCTTTAGTCACTTGGGTTAGTGACCAAGCAACATTTGAAAATCCAAGAATAAACCTGTGGTAGAAATTTACAAGACCCAAAAAGCTACAAAGCTCTATGAGGGTCCTTGGTGTGGGCCATTCTCAAATAACTTGAATCTTTTCTAAATCAACATGGACCCCTTACTCATTCACAACGTACCTAAGGTACTAAATTATTGTCATCCTGAATGTGCATTTATCAATATTTGCATACAACTTGTGCTCCCAAAGAGTTTGAAGCACCTTATGAACATGTTGCAAATGTTCCTCCCATGTTCTGCTATAGATGAGTATGCCAACTAAGTAGACAACCATGAATGAGTCTCTAAAAGGTCATAGGATGTCATCCATCAACCTCATGAAGGTTTTAGGTGTGTTATTAAAGCCAAAAGGCATAACCAACCATTCAAAGATACCCTCCTTAGATTTGAATGTACTCTTCTAGAAATCAATGGGATCAATGGGAATTTGGTGATAACTAGATTTGAGATCAATTTTGGTGAATAACTTTGCACCATAAATCTATTCTAGTAGGTCATTAATCCTGGGGAGAGGGTAGCGATTCTTTACAGAGATTTTATTTATGGCTTGATAGTCAATGCAAAGCCTCCATGTTCCATCTTTATTTGGTGGCAAGATAATTGGGCTACCACAAGGTGAATATCTTGGCCTGATGTGACCCTTTTGGATCAATTCTTGAATCTATCTTTTTATCTCATCATTCTCCAAAATTGATCTATGATACAAATGACTGTTAGGCAAAGGTGATCCTGGGATCAAATCAATAGAATGTTTTACCTGGTAATGTAGTGGAACTCCTATGGGTGACTTGAATAATTCATCATATTCTCCTATGATTCATCCTATCTACTTTTTTTATTGTGTTGATTGTGTAGTCAGGGTTGTAACATCAACCTTCTTGGATTTTTGTGGTTTGACCACCATGAAAACAAATTGCTTTGTCTTCTCCATGAATCTCTTGCATTGATTGGCACTAATTAGGAAGACAGATGTGGGAGGTGGTACCTCTGGTACCCTATAACACCATGTTCCAAGATTGAGGGTGATTCTCTAGGTTCATGATTCATAGATGCCATGTCACTCATACATGAAGGGTTGGCTAATGAGTACATCACAAACATCTAGATTGACCACATCACACAAGACTTCATCTTGGAATGGTTTTATTGCATATGAAAGAAGACACTGATGGGTGACATGGAGGTCTCTCCCTGGGCTCAACCATCTAATACTGTAGGGCTTTAGATGAGGCTTCATGGATAGATTTAGACTTTTCACAACTTTAGTAGAGATTAAATTCTTTTGGCTCCCACTATCAATAATGAACCTCAAGGCCAATGTCATCTATATTGAACCTCTTTTTGTACACTTCCCACTAGTTTTTCATGGGCAATGATGCTTTCAAAAGAGCAAAAGTGATCTTCTCTCCATTGGTGAACTTATTTACAGAGAAGTAGGAAGACAATTAATCCAACCAATTTTTTACTACATCAGCATTGATTTGCCTTCAAATTTAGGAATATTAAAATTTACTTAAACCTTGAAGGGTGTTGGGGCACTGAAGGGATGTTCCCTAGATGAGGAGGCAGGAAGTATAGCTGTGGAGCTAGAATTTCCCATCATGAGTGTTTGAAGACTTTGGGAAAATTGTTGCAGCATAAATGCTTGTTTCCATTAGAGGGCTTCATTCACCATTTCCTTGAAAGGATTGGATGTCTTGATTTCATCTACCATTTGAAGTCATTTGGAGCAAATAAGTGGGAAGTTTGGAAGCTCTGTTGTTTTCCACCCAAGCTTCTTGTAGCCTGACCTCATATTCAGGATCATACACTCTCAAGACAAACCAATCTAATACCACTAATCCAAAACTAAAAAGTTTTGGTTGATAAATATTTCAATAACATAGAAATAACATAGTAATAATGAATTCTCTGAGAAGAGATGTAGTATTACTTAAGATTGTAATACAATTATATGTTTATCTCTAGGAAGAGATGTTTGTCTTCACATTTCAGGTTACCTATTCATTTATACAGATTTTTAAATCATGGGTAGGATGTTGAAGGTTGCCAATATTGAGGGAGATTAAGTGGTTTGACTTCCAAGATCTAAAACAATATAGAATTCTAGGAATTACTATTTTTAGAAACTTACTATTTTTAGACTGCACTACTAAAATTGAAATTTGGGGCACTTTCATTGGGTTTCATAGGGTCAAAATTCATCAATAAAATATCCATGCCATCTCACAACATTCTCCTCATTCTTAGCTTTCCAATGGTTCAAATGGTGAGTCAATTGGAGCTAGAGTGCAAAATTTATGGCTCCCAGAAGTTTCGTCATCAATTGGGGTGGAAATATCACCCAAATTATTGCCTGAATTGTTGCCCAGATCAATAACCTAATTGTTGGTGTAGTTAATTTGTATTACATTCTTTTTAATAATTTGTGATAGTAACTACATTAGTTTGTTTAGTTACATAATAATATGCCTAGGTGTTGGTTAGTTACATATTTGTAACTATATTTTCATTGTATTTATTATGATTTTGTAAGATTTTGAATATCAATCAAAGTTTAATTTCTTCAATACTCTAGTATCATTGCAGTGATATATATCTGATGAAAAATATAAGTAGCCTACCTAATCAATGCTCTCACATAACTAACAAACTTAGGATGTGGACATCAATCTATAGATGAGAGTCACGTAGAAGTATCACTAAGTAAGTTTCAAAGATAGTGATGCCAATAAAATTCTTAAAGCATCCAAAGCCTTATCACCAAGCCCATTGGAGCCAAGTGTTAGCAATCATGGGAGAAGTTTATGCCTAGCATAGAATCATAATCTTAAAGTGTTGAAAGCCTGGGACAACAACCTAACACTTGCTAGAAGCCAAAGGTTTTGAACTCCTAAAATAACATTTGATCGACATAGATTGAGACATGTAATAGAGATATCAATCCTATAATATGGAAGCATGCAAAGGAAGCATGAAATTTCAAGGTAGTCACTCAGCAAAGTTTGACACCTATCTGACATAGTGTAAGTGATGCCAAGAAAAGAAGTCTGAAAAGCTACATGAAGAGTTAGGATAAAGTCTAGTGTTTTGAAAGGTGACAACCAAAAAATAAGGTATATTATTCAAATAAAGAGAGTTTTTTGAATTTTTAAAACAATAAGTTTGAATGAATCCCATAAGATTCTATTTTTCCTTACAAGCTACCCTCAAAGACATTGGCAATCTTCAACTTTATGAACTAGTACACTAGGGCATCCTCAGCTATTTCTTATTTGATGTGAAGTGTCAGGCTTAGAAGATTGGAAAAAATATCAAAGAAGGCTATGATGTAGATGATGAATGTGAAGAAGAATTCCCCAACAAGCATCCACATTTGACTACAAAAGCATATCAAGCCCATATTTCTATAGCCTACTATTTTTGATGAAAAGTGTCAAACCTTTTTTTTAAAAAGTACACTTCTTTGTAAATAAATAATTTTTTTTTTGAAACTTCGAAGTAATAAATATTTTTCATATTTGTATTTTTTTTCAAAATAAAGTAAGAAAACATACACAAAAATGTCTACACCCAAATTGCTTTTGTCAGATGCCCAGCTCTTGAAAGGTTCAAATATTTCCCCATGGATGACAAAGATGTGAATGATTCTTTAATTTGAAAAATTATGGGCCATAATCATTATAATAGTGATCTACCCTACTATCCAAGATGAGAAAAATAAGTTCAATAGGTCAAATGTGAAAGTGTTCATGCTGATAACTCTTAGTATTGTTGATGAAGTACAATTTTATGTTCATGATGCACAAACATCAAAAGAGGCTTGGGAAATTTTATCCACAATATATGATGTGAATAACCAAACCAAAATTCTACATTTTCAATCACGTATTCATACACTCAGTATGAAATTAGGTGAAAAGGTTGAAGAGTTCTTACATCAAGTCATAGAACTATGAGCTGAACTTGTTATGCTTCAAGAGAAGATTGAGGACAAGATGCTAGGTATGATCATGTTGATAGCTCTCCTATCTCAATTTCACACATTCATTATGACACTCAACATTACCAATCAAGTGGTGTCATTTGAAGAAATAGTTAATTTGCTTCAATAGAAGGAAACAATACAGTTTGTACATGAAGAATTTGAGGAAAAAGCCCTGATCTCCAAGAAATGGGTTTTAAAATTAAAGAAAGGACCTTAGAATTAACCACTAAACATCAATAATAGATGAAGACTAAGAATCCAAAGTGCTGGTGTTACATTTACAAAACCCACATGCATGATACTGATCATTACTAATATAATGCCTTGGCTCAAGGCCAATCCAATCATGAGGTCTCTTCTAGTAAAGAAGATTCAAAGAAATATAAGAGACATCCTTGAAAATAGAAGTAGAAAGGGAATGTAGTAACACAAAATCAAAATGAAAATGAATTAGATGATGAAGTAGCATAAGAAACAACATATGGAGCCCATGATGATCTTGTACTAGTCTCCCTGTAGACACCAATATCGTGTAAACCCCCCTTGGTCCCCTTCTAAACATTAACACTCCTAACCCACACTTGCACACTTTATTAATTTAAAAACTACTTATTTTAAATTAATTACCTCACCTTGGACACCTCACCTAGACACCTCACCCTAAGATCATTTCTTAGCCTATGAGTCAGCCTGAGACTAGGTCTTCCAAACCCTAACTACCCATGACCTATTCTCACCCCATCTTAACTCCCTAACCAACTCCCATGCCTCATAAGCCCTTGTTTTGACCATTCTCCAATGGAAAAGGCACTTGGCAGGTGGAGAAATGGGCAAAGAGCTAAAAATAGCCATTTTACTTATTCTCTCTCCACCGATGTCAATCAACCCACGACTGACATCAATAGTTCTATGCCAATGCTAGCAAGATCGCTGGTGTCGGTTACATAAGCCAAGCTTGAACATTGAGCTAAGCCCACCTTTTTGCACATTGGCATGCACACTCTAAGATTTCAAGCACCAGAACTTGACTATTATTCTCCTAGCTACCAAAGCTTTACACAAATCATTCTAGAGATTGGATTGAAATATTGTATGAGGACCTCAAGCTATTAAATTGAAGCAATCCATGTTTGCTTCATTGGCTCACAACACTAGTCACATCAGCCACAATGGGAATCACTATTCTGACACCTCTGGTTCTTCACCTTATAAAGCTAAGTACTTTGGTTTTCATTTTAGTGTTTTAGAATATATTATCAATTATTTTTCATTGATATTTCTAAATACTATCGAGAGGCCCAACTTCTTCCATGGAGGGGCTGAAAGGCCTTCCCTTTGTTCTCACCCCCTTTTCACACCAATCCTCTACCTATACACTTCCTCATGCCTCATTCACCTTCCCGCAACCCTGCACCAACCTCTAAACTTCTAGAAACCCCTCTGTCTATCCCAAAAATACTCTAAAATCCATCCAAGGCCGATGACCCCAACCGACATTGACAACCCAATCGACATCAGCACCATTTACCCGACTGACCTCGGTAGACCCACCGACGTCAGTGACTGTGTTCTGAACCAAAAAACTAAAAAGCCATCCAGATAGCTGATCTAAACTAACAAAACCTTTAGCTAGCCTTCTGTAGCATTTGGAGATACATAGACTACAAGGAACAGGTACACACCATTTACTTTTCTATTTCTTTAGTAATTTATCATTTCTTCCTTTACAATACTTTTATCTTTAAATAGTGGACTTTCATCCCTTAAGGAGCTTCACACTTTTGGGACCGAGTGCATAGCTTGGCAGTCCACCATAGCCTCTTCTAACATCTTTCTTTTTTAAGTTTGATTCATACTGCAGGTGTTTCCTCCACATCCAAAGAGGATCTCCCACAAGGCTTAGATACGGTGTGCACTAAATTTGGGTAACATCAAACCCATAACCTCTTAACCTTAGTTTCTTTCTCATTTGAATGTAATTAGTGAAAATCTAGAGAAACATTCTGGCACACCCAATGGGACCCTTGGAGTTTTCCTTGGGTTCATTCTTCTTCTTTTAAAAATCAAATTTTCATGTAGATGCATTAGAAAAATATTCACTTCTTGCATCCCCTCTTCTTTTCCTTTATTTCTTGAGAAATAAAAAACTTAGCTTCTCTTACTTTCTATTTTTTTACATAAAGTTAATTAATTCTTTCTCCTTTTTTATTTACATCTTCTATCTTTTTGTTTCAAAAGGAAATCATTAGTAGAGGTTAAAAAGAACATCTCTTTTTCTTCTTGTTACTTCTTCCATGCATCATAGAGTAGTGAAAAACTCATACTCTTTACCTCTTCTCCATTTGTTTGCATGTGAATAACATATTTTGATTTAGGTTAAAAACCACTGCATTTCATTCTTTCTTGGATGAACACTTAGCCCACTTAGTAATTAAAGCATTATGAATGAATCGTAGTGCACAAATGTGACACAACCAAACCACAATCACTTCAAATCAAACACATAAACTTACTTTAGACAAGGCCCATCTAGGATTTCATCACCTAGCAGATACCTTACCCCACTCGATGATCCTACCTGGATTTCACCACCAAGAGGAGGACCCACTCTATTCTCTGGTAGAGTATAAACTATAGGGAAGGTATATTCCGGCTAAGTGGCCTAGCTTGGCTCTAGGTTCTTGAAGTGAGGGGATCAAGCCCCAACACTAGGCCACGTACTGACCCTAACACAAATATCTTTGAGCACCATAACACAACCTGAAACTAGCCATAGACTTCCTCTCTAAGAACTATTCTACAAGCCCAACTCCCAACACATTCTCTTAAGGCATAAGCCACCACGACTTTAAAACTCATTCCTAGGAATCTAATGTTTTAGAGGTTGCTTGCCTAATCATCTATTCTGCTAGTTTTATTTGAGTGTTTGAGCTAGTAAAGTCATACCATTTTGAAGTCCAAAACAACTCAGAATATCTTCTTCTTCCAAAAACTATCAATCTTCTATGTTTTTGGAATTACATAAAAACCAACATTAGTTTCTCCATCAATGTCGACAACCAAAACTTCATCGACATCGGTTAACTGACTGATGTCGACAACATTTTCTAATCGATATCGATTAAACAACTGACATCAGTCATTGTCAATAAATTTAAATAAAATTCCAAACAGCAAGCTTAAAACCCAAATTCCTTGCTATTTAACACAAATTCTAAGTTTCTAAAACTAAAACACATAGTTTTTGCAACCTAAACCCTTTTCACCTTGGATTATCTTGACATGTAGTCAAGCCAAATTCCTTGTTGACCACATGAGTCAATAGCCACTCCCACCTTCACCTTTCGTGCCAAGTCATCTAATGGAGTATACTTTAGACACCGAGCATACTCCTATCCAACGTACCCTTGATCAACCTCTTATTATTCCCAAAGGGGATAAATATTTTGATAGATTCCTTGACCACAACATCAAGGCTCTCCAACATTATCTCACTAGAAGCCAAATGCGAGATCCTTCAGGTAACCCTATTTATGGGATGCCAACTTCTTTGGTTGAAGCGGTAATGATATCAATAATATCTGATACCCAACCTATGGTCACTCAAGCCATTGCCTCGACCAGTAACCCAACCATGGCTAATGTTCAATATTTGGCCTCCCCTTTTATCCTTTCTTGCCCTACCTCCATTAGAGTTTCCGTACCCCCTCAAATGCAAACAATTCAACCAAGTTTGACACCTTTCCTGAACTTGATAGTCTCTATCCCATCCACTCTTGTGCCTATAAACATGAGAGTGACCACTTATCCTTTAAATAGTGTCACTACCATTCAACCACCCTTGGCAGCATCTAGTCAAGTTGTGCTCTCCAACTTCACGGCACAAGCCCCCGTGGCCTCAACATTAGCCCCTATGATGAACTATCAGTATGTTGCATCTACACAAATGTAACCAAGTACATCATGTGCCCCTTCCAACACCTTCCAAATACCCTATAACTTAGGGGGTGCCCCTCATGCCAATCCATCTACCGATCTAATTAAGATGCTGATGGATAAGATGTCCAACCTTGATACATTTGTTTCAGGTTTGAGGAGTGTTCTTTCATACAAACAAATTTGCAATGAACCTATCCACCCTTCAGTACCTATTCAACCATACCCTAGCTAGTGGGAACTCCCAAAATTTACTCACTTTTAGAGTAAAGAGGACTCATAACAACATCTGCAAGTGTTTAGACACGCTTGCTACCTCATAGGGCATGATGATGCGTTATTGCTTCACACATTCCCTATGTCACTTTTTGGCACTGCCCTTGACTGGTATAGCTCCATTACCAGTCATTCTCTCTTCACCTTCGTTCAACTCACTTATCTATTCCTTGATCATTTCTCTATCAATATTACCAGGAAGGTCTCCATCACAGACCTTTATTCCATTAGACAATTTGAGGATGAGTCAATAGCAGACTTTGTCACCCATTAGAGAGGTTTGATCAACCAACTCTCCTTCTCACTAACTCAACCTAAGCTCATTGAGCTCTTTTCAAGAGCATGTGCCAAGCACATCTCACCCACTCTATGGGTTCAAACTTTCCACACATTCGATGAATCTTTCACTATGGCTCGAAAGCTTGAACTCCATGCAATCAAAGAAGACATAGTCAAATTGCGTAACAAAAATACCAATGCAAAACCCAATGACCCTTCTTCTTTCAAACCCTCTTCTTCCCACCCCAAGTCTAAGGTATTGGTGAATGCTTTGGTCCTTAGGTCACCATCTTCTACCACAACCAACCAATCTGAGCCCTCCACTTTGCCAAACATCACTTGACAATTCCAACAATGGTATGAACAATGACAATACACTCTAATAGGAGAATCATATGCTTTTATATTGGATAAATTAGTGAAGTAGGAAATCCTTAACCTCCCTTAAATCTGACCACCTATCTAGTTTGACCCCTCATAAGCCATCCCTACATGGTATAGGAAAACTAACTTTTGTAACTATCATCGTGTCAAGGGTCATGACACGAATAATTATAAAACCCTAAAAAACATTGTTCGAGACATGTTAGACAAAGGGGACCTTGTTTTGGATAACCCTAATGCACCAACTAACCAAAACATGGATGTCTTTAGGCAACTATTTCCTAACCATCCCCTAGGTGAGAACAATGTTCAGACCATGGTGATGACCCTCAAGAATGCAACATACGCATGATCAACATAGTCTTTTCTTTCATTCCTATCGAACCTCTCCCACAATCTAAAGAGGTTGGTCAACCCATTTCTCTACCATAGGTAAAAGAGCCTATTTTACCCATACCACCCCCACATAATGAAGAGCTCCCTTTGCCTTGCCCTCTTCCTCATGTGGATGAACTTGTTTCACCTGAATCACCCCCACGACATCAAGCACCTCCTCTACCCATTTTTCTACCTCATGAGGATCTTGTATTACTTGTTCCTCTTTCCCCCACCTTCCCTCTTCTTCTACCATTAGAAGAATTTACCATTCATACCCCATGCCCTCATGTAGAAGGGGCCATCATCCCTCTGCTTTACCCTTTAAAATATCCTTCATCTCCTATTTTTCTTCCATCGATGGAGGATGGTCCTCCATCCACCCCCATTTCACACATAGGAGAGTCTACTTTGACCTCTCCCATATTGGAGAATGCTTTGATGGTACCAACACCGATGGCTCCACCCTTGTCCTTCTTATTACCAATGGAGGATCATACTTTCCATGCTCCTAGACCACATGCGGAAGGCATGATCATCCTTGCACTCTATCCACTTGAAGAGCCAAATTCTCCAATCCCTTTTCTATTGAGAGAAGAACTCGCCACCTCACCCACTTCAATCGAGGAAGATCTGGTGATGGTTCTCTCTCACATTTAGCCTGAGATCATTGCATCTAACATGTTTTTGCTCTTGCAATCACCCAAATCCTCTGAAGAATTGACTATAAGGCCTTGCATGATGTCATCTAAACCCTTCTCTCGATTGGAAAAAAACTTAGGATTCCTCCATTCTAGGAATCTAGAGTATGAGGTGTTATGGGAGCAACTTAGGGATCCTTATCCTACACATCCCACTTCACCTTATACTATCAACCCTTTCGTGATAATTTACCCCAAAGTCTTTGATGAGGATCGGGTTTCCACTTATAAATAATCAAAAGGTTAGCCTTCCACATGTGAATCCAAACCCTCACAGGCATCCACCATGATGAAACAAATTATATCTCTCGGTGTTTGCCCTGTATCAAACCTAACTAACCCACAAGTGAAGTTAGATTTGAACCTCACCCCACATAGTACTGGTCTTCACACCATACTAAATGAGGATACTAAACCACGTCGGTCTACTCCTCCCCCACCTTCACCATTGCCCTCTATCTTGGTTCTACATCCTTCCACTTTAATAGGAGTGCTCCTTATTCCAACACCTCACAAAGACAAACTACCTCCATTACTCCCTCTACTCGTCAAAAACATATTTCCTCAAGGAATGTTGACACCTCTCATCAAGAAAGCTCCATCTACGCGTGTGGCCACACCACCAACCAAAAAGGTGGTATAAAAAACTCCCCCTACAACTCCTAAATGAAAATTGTCAACCCCTACTACAAAAATGAGTGCAAACCCATTAGTGGGTTCCTATGATTCACTGTTACATCAATTGTTGTAGTCTTCTAAAATCGTTCTCCCACCCATTAAGCCATACTGACCTCTTAGATCAAAACCATCTTGGTTTGATGACAATCAAATCTGCTTATATCATTGCACACCTGGGCATGATACTGAGAGTTGCTACACTCTTAAGGTTGTCATTCACTAACACCTAGAAAAGGACACCCTTCTCATTGAGGATTCTCTTGACCACCTTTTGGAAAAACTACCTACACCATCCCATGCCTCCCAAACCTCCTCACTTGAATCGAGATCCCAATGCAAGATTATGGTCCCTCTACCACCTTCTCCCCCTTTATTCAAAATCAACACTATTAATGTGGCCACCAAGTCCCAAACCCTAAAGGATAAAAGAAAAGAGTAGGTTTCTACCCTTTGGACATATCCATTCACCAAGCCCTCTCCACCACCAAAGCCCAATATTTTTATCTTGGGCACATCTCAACCAACATCTTCAGGGGCAATTCGCGACTCCATGGTGAAACAACTTCACCAAGCCCCTATGAAAATGTCTTTATATGACCTAATACAAATATCTCCACAACATTACCAAGCCTTGATCAAATATTTAAAGGTAGTGGAGGTCCAAACTAAAGACCCCCAACCACTGGTTGCTTTAGTCAAATCATTACCCACCATTGCCTCCGTCACCTTCAGTGATTCTGAGATTCCTACCTATAACTTGGAAGATTAGGATCCCACCCTCTTTATCATGGCTTACATTGATGAAACTCACGTTAAGTGGGTTATTATTAATGGAGGTGCTAGCATCAACATCATTTCTACCCACGCATATGATTAACTAGCCCTTCCAAAGAACTGCATGTGAAAAAATGATGCAATTCTTTGTTCTTTCAATGATACCACCACCACTACTATTAGCACTGTGGTCTTACATGTTCATGTTGGCCCACGTAAAATTTTAGAACTCTTCTATATCATCAAGGGGGAGTTCCAATATAACATGATATTGGGATGACCTTGGATATGTTCCATGACCTGTGTCCCTTCCATGTTGCATCATTGTGTCAAGTTTGAACATGAGGGGCAAGTTCATGTCATTCCTACTGACCCTTTCCCCTTTAAAAAATGCAACATGACCTACTGACCTAATGATGTTCTCATCCATTTTAAATGTCCACCCAAACACCACCTCCACCTGTGGAAGCCTCGATAAGCTCACAGACACTAGTCACACCTATGCCTACTCCTCAAGTGACCACGGAAGATCCTATGGAAGATACCTTCTAGCACCTTTCACTTAGGGAGTATCATTTGCTTACCCTTGACATGTTCCAAACTCTACAGGAATATGGAAAACTTCATCACCACCCTAACTATGACCATCACATCAGAATGGTCATCCTATATGGTCTTCTCGATCTCCAAACTAATCTCACCTATGGAGGGTTAGATCAGGCTCCTAGTATTGGAAATCCTCTCTCATCACCCTGACTATTCACTTGAAATTTATCCTTCCTCAGCAGACCTAGCTTTACTCACACATATCTTCATAGGTGTGTATGGAAGGGTTTTGGCTTTAGGCATTATGAATAAGGTTCTCACAAGCCCATTGAGCCTCCAAATGATGAGGCAATCAAAAATGCCAAGAAATGACATGGCATGGGTTTCAAAGAACCTACAAGACCCTCTAAGATCCCTCACCATGAAACTATCATAGAACATTCTCCTCCAACCTTGCCTATTCCCCCACCCTCACCTATGATGTCAGTGGTCTCCATCCACTTGGAACCCCTGACCTATCAACTAGGTGAGGCATCAAGGTCTCTTTCTCTCATTTATCTAGACATGATAAATGATGAATCTTCTAGAATCAACACTATCTAATGCCTGGATGATGATGCCATACTCACCTATATGGGTGAAAATGAATCCTTAATATAATGATCACTTCCTTCAGAAACATAGGTTATGTTAAACGAATCAATTATTGACATTAATCTCCCATCTTTTGATGTTCCTCACATTTTAAATATTGGTCAATCTTTAGATGCCCAAGGACAAATCGACTATACCATATTCCTTATAGATCATAACAAAGCCTTTGCTTGGTCCTATAGTGATATGCCTGGTATTAACCCCAACATTGTTATCCACAACATCGTCACAAACTGTGAAGCTAAGCCTGTTAGGTAAAAGCTGCATAGGATGCATCCTCGCATCGCACTCCTTGTCAAAGAGGAGCTTCAACATCTTCTCTCCATCTCATTTATCTAACCCATTGATTATCTATAATGGGTGTCAAACATTATACCTATCACAAAAGCAATAGGGGGAATTCAAATTTATAATGACTATTGTGACCTCAACCTAGCTTGCCCAAAAGATGACTTTCCTTTGCCAAGCATTGAACAACTTGTTGATCTTACGGCTGGTCATGAGATGTTATCCCTCATGGATGGGTTTTTATGATATAACCAAATCTTGATTGCCCCAGAAGATCAACATAAAACCACCTTCATCACCCCATGGGGGACATTTTTCTATAGGGTCATGCCTTTTGGCCTCAAAAATGCAGGTGCTACATACCAATGTGCCATGACTTATATCTTTCACAATCTCCTCCACAAAATCATGGAGGACTATGTGGATGACCTATTGGGGAAATCCAAACTTCACCATGACCACCTAACCATTCTTAAAATAATATTCACTCACCTACTACAATATAATGTTTGACTCAATGCCAAGAAATGCATCTTTGGGGTTCTCTTAGGGAAGCTTTTGGGTTTCATCATTTCTCTCCATGGAATTAAGGTAGATCCAGCTAAGATTCGAGCCATACTCGAGATGCCCCCACCAACTAACCTAAAACAACTTCACAACCTACAAGGGAAGCTTCAATCTATTCATCACTTTATCTCATTGCTATCTGACCGATGCCAACCTTTCCATCACCTCCTCAAGAAGGACATCTCCTTTAATTAGAATAAGGATTTCCAAGAGGCTTTTGAGGCTCTTAAATTCTCTCTCATCTCTCCACTAGTCTTTATTCCACTTAAATACAACCAACCCTTCTATCTTTACATTTTAGCAATAGATCATTCCTTAGGTTCCATGATCGCGCATCGAGACAAACAACATTGTGAATAGGTGGATTATTAAATAAGACAAATGCTCATTGACTACAAAACTTAGTATACTCATACTAAAAAACTTTGCTTGGCATTAGTCTTTGTCGCCTCCAAACTCTGCCACTATCTCCTCAACCATAAGACTTACATCATCACCCACACTGACTCTCTCAAATACATGCATTCCAAGCCATACCAAAACCAACATATGACTCATTAACTCATGCTTCTCACTAAGTTTGATTTGGAATTCATTCAAAAAAAGTCTATAAAGGGGCAAATGATCGCTGACCAACTAGAAAATTCCCCTTTACGTGATAACCAACCCTCTAATTGCAAATTTCTTGATGAGTCTATTGCCATGTTATCAATCGATGACATCCCCTATCAAATGATAATGTTCTTTGATGGATCTAAATGTCAATTTAGTGGGGGTAAAAGGGTCATTCTCATCCCTCACAAGGGTGATCCCATGCCTCTATCCTTCAAAATCAACTTTGAATACACCAATAGCATGGCTACATATGAAGCCTTAGTTTTGAGGCTTCAAACTACCATTTTCTTGGGCATTAAGACAATCAATATCTTTGGTGACTCACAACTAGTCATTAATTAGTTTAATGGTTAATATCTTTCTAAAAATGAAGTTTTAAAATGATATAAACATCGTGTTAACACATTGTTAGGGTCTTTTGACCGTTATCTCTTGCAAACTATTCCTTGCTCTATGAATAAGTTTGCTGACACAATGGCCTCTCTCACCTCACACATCCCATCTTCATCTGCTTCCTCAAGAATCTATGTCATGGTACACTATTTGGCCTTGCCCTCATATATCTCAACTGACATCAACTTTGTTGGCAATATGGACTCTAGTCCACATGATGTTTGGTATAAACAACTTGTTGACTGCTTGACTTATTCTATCATTCCTCCTAACCTCTCTAGTAATGGACGATAGACTTTTATCAAGAGTATGGACTCGGTTCCATACACTAAGGAGAAAGGTGTAGGACCCATAGGGGTTTAAATGATAGTGCAGTAGGCCCACAAAGCGAAGGGAATGTGAGTGTGCCAATCCCTTATAGTGTCGTTGACCACCTTCATTAGGATTTTAGTTAGGATTTTGTTAGAAGCTTCTACCTGTCCATTTGCTTGGGGATAGTAAGGTGAGGAAAAGTTGAAAAGGGTTACACTATCCTCACATATCACATAATCACACCTATTACCCCAAAATACCCAAGGTATTTTGAGCTCACTTAATGTCAAGTGACTAGGGTACTTCACTAATAAAAACCAATGGTCAAGAATTTAATGCATGAATGGGGCTTTTATTTAGAAAAACCCTATCTATGCTATCATTATGGTCCTTGTTAGTGAAATAGCAATGTGCCTTTCACTTCCTACACACCTTCATCACATGCCAGTTTATCTCTTAGGACGTAGTGTCTTAAAATTATATGCTCGCATATTGTCATCTCATAAGTTTCACTATAAAGTTATGAACCTAACATTCAACTCATTTTTATCATAAATAACATCACATGTTTTTGATAAAATACAACCAAAACATTTTCTAACCACTAACATAACATCATGATTTATTTAATGCAAATACCAATTTATGTTATATAAATTATCACAGCCCATTCCCATAATTTTCTATGGAAAATAATACACATGAAAACTATCAACCAAACACAATTTACGCTTCAGCAAACAACACTCGAGATCACTTATATCTCAGCTCGACTCAACAAACGACCTCAGAGATCATGACTATCTCCTCAGACCATGACCACTTTCGAGACAACTTTGCCTTGGTTGTTTTGATTGCATATGCTATGTCATGAATAGTTAGCAAATTATACATTCCCCTCACACCTATTGTCAGATCATGACCAAGTTGATCCCCAACATCTGTGACATTTTCATGTTTTCTAGGATCACTTCCTAGCCTGGATACTTAAAACACGATGCCCATTAGAGCTATAGCTTTGATTATTTTAACCCAATCAGCTACCACTAATAAGCTGGGGACTGGTTACTTCGATTTTAGTCCTCCTCAACCATTGGAGCTATAGCTTTGATCGTTTTAACCCAATCAAATGCCACTAATAAGTTGGGGATTGACTACTTTGATTTTAGTCCTCCTTGACCTTTCCTGTGACAATTTGACCTGTCTATCAAGTGAAGTGGTATACATGACATCTCAACTATTACATCATTCACACTCCAACCTCACCCTAACCATCCATTTCCTATCAAATTGGCATCCAATTTTGGATTACCTTCTCTCGATTCTCGCTTTGAGGGGGAATACCTCATCCCATACCTAGGGCAACCTACATCTATTTTTGTCTTGCAATTCGTCAGAACAAACCATAAGACAAAAAGGGGAAAATGTAGACACCAATATCGTGTCAACCCTCCTTGGTCCCCTTCTAAATGTTAACACTCCTAACCCACACTTGCACACTTTATTAATTTAAAAACTACATATTTTAAATTAATTACCTCACCTTGGACACCTCACCCTAAGACCATTTCTTAGCCTATGAGTTAGCCTGAGACTAGGTCCTCTAAACCCTAACTAGCCATGACCTATTCTCACCCCATATTAACTCCCTAACCAACTCTCGTGCCTCATAATCCCTTGTTTTGATTGTTCTCCAACAAAAAAGGCACTTGGTAGGTGGAGAAATGGGCAAAGAGCTAAAAATAGCCCTTTTACCTATTCTCTCTCCACTACTGTCGATTAACCCATGGCTGACATCGATAGTTCTATGCCAATGCTGGTGGGATCACTGACATCGATTACATAAGCTAAGCTCCAACATTGAGCTAAGCCTACCTTTTCACACATTAGCATGCACACTCTGAGATTTCAAGCACTAGAACTTGACTGTTGCTCTCCTGGCTACTGAAGCTTTGCACAAATCATTCCATAGACTAGATTGAAAGATTGTATGCGGACCTTGAGCTACTAAATTGAAGCAATACATGTTTGCTTCATTGGCTCACAACACCGATCACATCAGCCACAATGGGAATCACTATTCTGACACCTCTGGTTCTTCACCTTGTAAAGCTAAGTACTCTAGTTTTCATTTCAATGTTTTAGAATATATTGTCAATTAGTTTTCATTGATATTTCTAAATACTGTCGAGAGGATTGACTTCTTCCATGGAGGGGCTAAAAGGCCTTCCCCTTGTTCTCACCCCCTTTTCACACCAATCCTCTACCTATACCCTTCCTCGGACCTCATTCACCTTCTCACAACCATGCACCAACCTCTGAACTTCTAGAAACCCCTCTATCTATCCCAAAAATACTCTAAAAGCCATCTAAGGCTGATGACCCCAATCGACATCAACAACCCAACCGATGTCGACACCATTTACCTAACCAACCTTGATAGACCCATCGACGTCGATGACTATGTTCTAAACTAGCAAACCAAAAAGCCATCCAAACATCCCATCTAGACCAGATAGAACCTTTAGCCAACCTTTTGTAGCATTTTGAGATACACAGACTATAAGGAACAGGTACACACCATCTATTTTTCTATTTCTTTAGTCATTTATCATTTATTCCTTTACAATACTTTTATCTTTAAATAGTGGACTGTCACCCCTTAAGGAGCTTCACGCTTTCGAGACTGAGCACTTAGCTTGGTAGTCCACCATAGCCTCTTTTAACGTCTTTCTTATTTAAGTTTCATTCTTATCAGCAGGTGTTTCCTCCACAACCAAAGAGGAGCTCCCACAAGGCTTGGATATGATGTGCACTAAATCTGGGTAACATCAAATCCATAACCTCTTAACCTTATTTTCTTTCTCATTTGAATGTAATTAGTGAAAATCTATAGAAACACTCCCAAACCTCGATAGTAGCAATCAAAGTTTGGTTAATAGATTCTTGTGCTAACAAACACATGACTAGATGTAAGTAACTCTTTGATTCAATGATGACTCACCCAAATGGAGATGAAATTCGAATTGTTGACAATAAAGAGTACATTTCAAAATGAATTGGACATGTCACCATTCCACTCGAGACAAGATGTTGTGTTCTCACAAAGGTACTTTATGTCCCTGTTTTGACAACAAATCTCTTATATGTCAATCAATTATTGAATCAAAAGATAAAAATAGATTTTCTAGTCTAAGAAGGCATCAAATCATGTCTCATTTCTTGAGAAGGTCAAGTTTTTCAAGTAGTGAAGTCACACTCACTACCTCTATAGTAGAATCCACTACACTTTGGCACTACCAATATGGGAATCTATCTATTGGTTCCCTCTTCTAGCTCATTTATGAGGCAATGGTATGTGTAATTCCTTAAATTTCCCATTATTTTCCAGTATTTTTTGGTTTTCTTATGGTCAAACAACATTGGGTTCTATTTGAGTTGAGTTCCTCACATGCCAAGGAATGACTTGTTGTGGTGCATACTAATCTATGCGAACCCATGCCAGCATCCCATCAAGGATTCAAGTACTTTTAGTTTTTTTGGATGAATTTTCTCATAAGATTTGGGTGTTCTTTCTCAAAAAGAAGATTGAAGTTCTTGTACATTTCAATACCTTCTATTAGCATGTTGTTACATAGTTTGGGGAGAAACTTCAACTCCTCTACTTAAATCAAGGGGGGGAATTCACATCAAAATATTTATTAGAATTTATAAAGCAACATGACATAAAATAACACATGACTACTCCATACACACCTTAGTATAATGGAATTGTAGAATGATGAAATCACTTAGTTATAGAGATGGGTCATTACATGTTATCCACTACAAAGTTCATGGCACAATTTTGGGCAAAAGTGGTACAAATAGCTTTCTATCTTCTCAATAGAGCACCAACAAAGATATTTCTAGACCAAACACTAAAAGAGGTATGGAGTGGTCATAAACCATCTATTTCTCATCTTCAAGTATTTGGTTGTACTTCTTATATGCATGTTCTAGATAAGAAGAGAAAGAAGATTGAACTAAAGACCTTCTAGTGTATTTGCTTGGGGTATAGCACTACCTCCAAAGCATACCATCTCATGGATCTTGAGATAAATAATATTTACGAATGTCATTATATGGCCTATGACATGTCATCATTTGACTCATTATCACAAAAGGAGACATATTAGACCACCTCTCATAGACTATTCCCATAGTTAGATGATGAGCATGAAGAAGTTGAGCTACAAGAAGGAGAATTATTCATTGATCTTGGTAATCTATAGGGTAGTTCTTCATCAAATTAGTAGTCATAATGACATCCTAAATGGCTAGATTCCATAATCAAGGACTCACACCTAAGCTCTCCTCTAGAAATATCATCAAGAGTTCAAACAAGAATACAAGTGAGAGATAAATTCAATATTACACTCATGATTTTAGTGTCTGATGGAACCAAACTAGAGATAGTTCAAGAGGCCTTAAGTTAACCCCAGTGGAAGAAAGATATGGATACAAAATATGATGCCCTCATCAAGAATGGGACATGAGAACTTGTGGATCTACCTATTGGGAAGAAATCCATTAGATACAAATATATCTTCAAAACAAAGTACAAGGTAGATGGATCCATTAAAAAACACAAAACATTACTTGTTGTAAAGGGTTATGCTCAACAAGAGGGCATTGGTTATGAGGAGACCTTTGCACCCATTGTGAATACCAAGACTAACATAATTGTTTGTGCACTAGTAACACTATATAGATGAAAAATTCAATAGATGGATGTCAAGAGTGATTTCCTAAATGGTGATTTGAAAGAAAAGGTATACATGACCCAACCAGAAGGTTTCATCGATGACAAACATCCACATAAGGTATGTCATCTATTTATGTCTCTTTATGGACTTAAACAATCACCTCAGGAATGGTACATAAAAATAGATGATCACCTATTGTAGTATGGTTTCATTTATATCCCCTCTGATTCAAATTTATATATCAAGAAGGTTAGTAAATATATTGTCATTCTTGTCTTTTATGTGGATGATATTTTGATCATTGGTAGTTCAGATGATCTTTTTTATGTAGTAAATAATGACCTAAAGAAATCCTTTGATATGACTGATTTATGGCTACTACATTAACATCTTGGCTTGGAGATATGGTATAAATAGAATCACATCTTTGTCTCCCAGAAGAAATACACTAATAAACTCTTAGAAAAGTATATAATGTTAGATTGTAAACCTCTTTTGACACCAATGGAGAGATTTTTAAAACTCTCTCATTTCTAGGATTCCCCTCAAGTGGATGCAACTCTCTATACATAGCTTATTGGGAGTCTCATCTACTTGACCTACACTAGGCCAGATCTATGTTTTGGTGTGATATATATTTCTAGATTTATGTAAGAACTGAATAAATATCACTAAGTTATAATAAAACATGTTTTGAGATATGTTCAAGGCACACTTGAGTATGCTATAGAATACAAGAAGAACAGTCAGTTCTTCTTTCAAGGGTGCATCGACTTGGACTATGTTGGATCTATTGATGACAAAAAATATACTCTAGGATACATTTTTCATCTCATATCTAGACCCATTTTGTGGATCAACAAAATGCAATCATTAGTTTCTCTCTCATCCATGGAAGTAGATTATCATGCCATAAGAGGAGTTGTGTGCAAAGCAATATGGATGTGTCACATTTTGTCTGATATGAAGATTCCTAAAGATCAGCCACCAATTCTATTTCACAAAAATCAAGGTGTGTTGAAACTTGTATAGAATCTATTTTTTCATGAATGAACCAAACACATTGAGGTTCAATTTCATTACATTAGAGAACAAGTTTTGAACCCCCATATTCAGCTCTAGTACTATTTGATGGATTCATAGATAGTAGATATTGTCACCAAGTCTCTTGGCAAGGTGAAATTTGATCTATTTTGGGGGTACATTTGTAAAAGCAATGTAATAAAAGGGGGAATGTTGGTGTAATTACTTTTTATTATGTTGTTTTTACTAATTTATGTTAGTAGTTGCATTGTTTTATTCAGTTACATAACTGGATACCTAGGTGTCATTTAGTTATAGATTTGTAACTATATTTTCATCATATTTATTATGATTCAACAAGATTTTAAATATCAATCAAAGTTTCATTTATTTAATACTAATAGTTGCTTCATAAAAAAATTTCATATACAACCAACCCTCAAAATTGTTTATTAAAATGAAAATTCCTAAGCCAAAAAAAACAAAAGACCAATCACCCTATGGGAGGAGTCATTTTATTTTAATTATGATCTCATATGAGTGTTGATACCTAACATGGTTCCCATCACTATCCCAAAGGTTACGAGTAGAAATAATGAAATAAACAACCCAAAATACAAAATAGCCATGCCCAAATAAACTCATTCAAACCAAAACTCATAGAGATGCTCAAAACTAAGCCAAACATAAGAAACAAGAATGGAATAAAAAATTACAAGTTTATAATCAAACCCCAAAAGGTATAGCAACCCATATGGCCTTGTATTGTCCAAAAGAAATTATAATTTGAATAAAGGTTCGTTATAAACTCTTATGACTTCATGGTAAACATGTAGATGTTTAGTCTCATAAGGGTTTTATCCACTAACATAATTGAACATGCAACCCATAAGTCATAATAAATCACTAATAATGCACCACTTACTTGGAGCTAATGTCATTCTTGCACAAAATTAATATGGTGAGTGTTTCATTTTTCTTACCACAACCCAAAAAAACAAAAACATTTCCTTTTCTCCATGAACCCCATTATCTCTTTGCTACCATTAATGGCTTGCACAATGAAAACTACCATTTCTCACTCCACCATATTTTTTGTCTTAAGGTTTTAGCTCAAAAAATAACTATTGAAAACAATATATTGAAGCTTGAATAACACATTTTGCCATACTTTAGAGTTGTATTGAGTGGCACAAATAAAATAGAATCGCTGATCACAATAACCCTAATCTCATTGACAAAGAGTCATGATAATGTCAAGGGGGTAAGTCAAAATGGCCCCATGAATCTTATAATATCATGAAAGCTTTAACAACCTAATGAAACAATCTAAGATCCTCTCAAGGTCAAAATTTTAGTGAGTAACATAATGCTCTAAAGGTCCCATAATAAAATTAAACTTTCAGTATCTTATCAGCCCACATGCATAAGTCACAAATGACAACACAAGAAACCAATAAATAGACACCAAAACATGCAACAATATATCCTCAAAAAGTAGGTAACACTAAAAATGAACACAATAAACATAACAAATGTCAAAACAATAATCTACATTCATTTTTAACTAATGCATGAAAAATTATAGGCATACTAGAATAATCATCATTCACAATTAAAATGTCTAATCAAGATAAAGGTAAAAAATGATAAATAGGACTATAAAAAAAATAGAATAGGTATTAATGGCTCAATATTTCTTTATCAATGCTCTAACAATCATTTTTAATTGATTGGTCAATGATCTTTTTCATGACACCCAAACTATTGAGGTCTTCCATCGAGCCTAGATTATACAACCTATTCCTATAGTCATGACAGTGAACATCAATAGTATTTGAACATGGTATAATGTTAATAACATAATATGAACTATAAAAATAAATAACATGATGTAATGAATCAATATAATTATCTACTTTGGCAAAAAATAGAAATATAATAGTAAACCAAACTCCAATATAATGTCAGAATTATAATCATATCTAAAAATTCTAGTCTAAATGACATCTAGATCACGAAAAGTATGCTATATAAAGTTAGAATTGTAGTATCAAAAGTTTGCGTCATTATAGGTAGATTTTAAATATTTATATGATAAATAAAATATTTCAATTAACAATTTAAAAAACTTGGAAAATAATACTTTTTCTTGGGTTGTATGTTGGATGCTCAAATAAACATAATTGGGGTATTATTGTGTTCCCAAATTTATTATAATTGTTTCACCTATGATTATTTTCAAAAATTACTTAGTTATATTGGTTTTAGGTTGATCATGTGAAATAACATTGACTGTAGGCTTACCAAAATAGGGATCATTTTTTATTACTAAGTTTCAAGTAATCACTATAATTTAAAACATAACCATTATAATTGAATTAAATACCTGCATGAAACTATTGATATGTTCATCACAGCTTAAAATAAAGTAACTATTCCCTAATTCATGAATATTAGGTCTAAAAACTTTTTTTTTTAAAAAAAAGGTTATATGTCACTTAAGGTTATATTGGAAGCAAAAGCACGTTTATCTCTATGTATGCCTAATTCACTAAGGATATGAGAAATATAAAATGCTTCAAAGTTATCAATGAGTGATCAAACTTTCTAAGTATATTTCTAAAAATGTGATTGATTGGTCTTATAAACAAATTATCTTGTACTATTACTAATTTAGAATTACCAAAAAACATATTTCCTTATTTTTAATTCAATGACATTTTTAGGACAAAGACATAAAGCTTTGAATTCAATTGTATTATCGGTATGTTCAAGATATAATTGATGAGCATACCTAAAAATGTTTCTTAAAAGAGAGATAAGAACAAAACCAACACCATTTCCATTTTTTACAATGTAACTATCTATGTATTCATAACATCCCCTTCTTAAAAGCATGGCACAATTAGTATGAATACATAAAACTTGCACATTACTAATCCATATGATCCTTTCATCCTATGCTATTTTAATGACTATGTCACAAAACTTATCACAATTATTTTTTATGAGAATCAGAACCAATAAGTTTAAAATTATCTCATTCATATGGGATTCCAAGTTGATCAATAATTATGTTAAGCACAATATTTTTAGATGCTCATATGTTAAGAATGAAATTATGAATTATTTTATTAGTAATTTTAAAAGACATGTAAAAAGGAGGAATATAATCAGAAGGTGGATCATTGTATTGAGAAAATGTAGATTCAGGTTTCCATCAAATATTTCTTATTGGAAACCTATAATTTTATTAAAACCTATACTTTTAACAACTTTATTAATATTTTCAAGTTGGTTAGGAAAACTAGTAGCTTGATGTAAATAAAATCATATTTAGTACTAGATAAATCATTAATGTTGTTATAATGTCCAACATTAACATTTATTTGAAGTAGATTTATTAATCTATAAAATAATTATTGTTGTGTATTATCATATCTGGTAGGAAAAGTATTTATTTTCTAAAGGCTATCATCTGGGTTACCCATAATAGTATCATTTCACATTACAGCTTTACCTTTATCTTATGTAAGGGTTTGGAAGATGAATATTTATTATTATCAATTTTTATTTTATTTAATTTATCATTAGGAATATAATTGTAATCATTTTTCTATTTATTATACAACATAATATTTTTTATTGATTTCACCCAAGCAATCATTAGAATTATACATGTTTATATTATCCACCAAGTAAATATAAATACTATCCTTTTTTTTGGATAATTTTCTTAAATTTTTTAACAACAATTGATGTATCTAGATCACGATCTATTGCAAATAGATGACAATAATGAAATTATGAGGATTATTTTATAAGTTTGTCTTGATGTACTTGTCTCTTCTAAATATTGCGTTGTTGCATTGAGTATGTTCCATCACACTATTATTTTAGTTATTTGGGTTGTGTATAAGTGCAATTAATATATTTATTCAGATTGTGTTATTATATAATTTTAATTATCTTGGTTCATTAATTATAATCTCCCACCAATAGAGTATGTGTAATAGCAATCTAGTAGTGGTAGAAACTTTTATTATGAACATTGAATTTATTGTATATATTTCCTTTCAATTTTAACTATGTTTTTGTGTCATGTGTATTGATAACAACTTACATCAAGGACTGGTTCCCAATCACTTGTCCAACCCCTATCAGAAATACTAGTTTAGAATGGTTTCATCCATCTTTATGTCATAATTAATATGAATAAAAAATTATGAGGATTATTTTGTATGTTGGTCTTGATGATTTTCTCTTAAAAATATTGTATCACATAGAGGAAGTTTCATCAAATATTTATTTTATTTATTTGTATTGTGTATAAGCGTATTTAATATAGTTATTCAAATTGTGCTAATATCTAGTTTTATGCTCTTTGATCATTAATTATAATCCCCATTGACAAAGGTTGTGCAATAGAAATATAGTAGTGGTAGTAACCTTTAATTATGAATGATGAATTTACTATATCTATTTATTTTGACTTCTAACTATGTTTGTTTATCTTTTATGTTAATAGAAACTTTCATAAGGCATTAGTTGTCAATCACTTATCCAACCCCTAGAAGAAATACAAATTTATAATGGTTTAATACATATTTTAGTCACTTATCAAAGCCTTCTATAAATACCAATTTTTAATGGTTTCATCCATATTTGAGTCACAATCCAATGATATTGTAAGTTGTTATCAACACACAAGATACATAAACATAGTTAGGAGTGAAATAATAATAATAATAATAATAATAATAATAATAATAATAATAATAATAATAATAATAATAATAATAATATAGTTTTTAAGGTCCACGATGCCAAATAATTCCTTGCTTATGGTCTACAAGGAACATACAACATATGGGACCACCTCATACTCCCATCGTGGGGAGGCACCTTACTATGCTACGAATACAAGGCATGCAATCCCTACCCCCTGCAAGATTTAAACCTATGACCTCCCTTCCAGGAGCATATGTTATTTACCATTAGGCCAACTCAGGTGCACATCCTATTATTAATAATTAAAGGAAACAAATATAGTAAATTTAATATTCATAATTAAAGGTTATCGCCATAGTTTATTACTATTGCACATCCTTTATCAGTTAGAGACTATAATTAATGAAAAAAGATAATTCAATATATTTAATATCACAATATAAATAATTATATTAAATGTACTTATAAACAACCCAAATAACTAAAATACTAGTGTGATGGAAATTACTTAATGCGACATAAGATTTAGAAGATACAAGCACATCAAGACAACCTTATAAAAAACCCTTAAAATTTATTATTCATCTCAATTTTTTTAATATTTTATGTTTTACCTAAAGTTTTAGGTTGATCATTTAATTTTAACTTAACAAATAGCAATGCATCTCAAGGATTATGTATGGCATTTAAATTTTTTCCATGTTCATAAGTTAGAGTAGTAGAAGTTTTATCTTTAAAATTAATACATTTAAGCTTATTTTCATACTCAATATATATGGTAATAGTGGCATCATAGTCTATAATATCTTTATATTGGAATTATATTTTATACTTCATAAGTAATACACTATAATAGTACAACTTTGATAACTTCTTAGAGGGTCTTGCATTAGATGGAATTTTCTAAGTTTGGTAAATCTAGTTATGAAACTATAAATAGTTTTTCAAAGATTAATAGATATATTGGTAAGTCCATTTTTTAATTTTATATATTATTTAGGTTTACCAAAACATAATTTAAGCTAATATTTTATATATTTCCATTCATAAATAAATTTAACAAGTAAATTAATAAATGTCTAATAGGATTTACCTTCTTAAGACTGAGAAAAAACCTAAGAGATAATTTTTAATTAATACTACCAAGAGTTTCACAAATCAATTTAAAAAAACCAAGATAATATTCCAAATATCATCTTTAATTACCAAAAAACTTTGGAATGTTCACTTCATTTAATGAGGGGACTTGGTAGGATGAGTTATAATATCGATTAGATTGTGACACACATAATGATTGACACATTGTTTGTTCTATACATCAAAGTTTGCTTCATCACCAGTTAGTTCATCATATTTACTATTTTATTGAAAATTGGGTATGACATTTCTAATTTTATTTCTCTTTTGATCAACCATTTTAAATAAATTTGACTCTTTACGGGGTTATTAGAAATAAATATGATACAAGATTGAGGATTTATAGATAATTTTGTTTCTTTTTCATGTCTTAGATATTGTTTCTTTTGAGAAATAGTTTTTGAGTATTAAATGTGAATATAGTGTAACATTCACCTATGAAAACAAATATAGTATAACATTCAATATTAAAGGCTTCTTCTTCTTCTTCTTCTTCTTCTTAGAAGTTAATAACAATAACAATATGTTGTAAGTTTTTTGGGTAAATATACTAAATACAATGGGTTAAATCAAAAGCAATATGATCTTGTTCATAAATAATGATGATATTGATTTGGATAATAGGAGTATTTACAATAATGGTCGTAGGAATATGAAAATAAAAAATATGTGAATTACTTTTTTAATAAATAAATTTAAGCATCCTCAATGAAGTCAAAAGAATTGTTGATAGTTGAAAATGTAACGTCAACTAATCCACTTGGTACCTATCATGAAGGTCAAGGTGGAATCATACCAATCTAATCATGTGGACCTAAGAGTAAAACACAATTAAAATTTTGTGAAAGAGTATTTTAAAATATCATGTATGAAAGCTTTCAAGATCATGCAAGACTTAACCAAATTTTGGGAAATTAATATTATTTCAAGATATTATAAAAACTTAAAACATAAATTATATTGGATATTAATAATCAAATAGATATATAAATTACTAAAAAAATATCAATATTTCATATTCAAGTAACCAAATATAAGATAAATAAATTATTTTATATTATCAGTCATGTTTGACAGAGTAACACATATTAAAAAGGTAACTTATTATAGGAATGAAACATATAAAAAAAGAATCATGGTTCTCTTTTTGAAAATATTTATTTGTGGTCACTTTAATTTTTCATTAAAAATATTTCATATGATTCAAGAAGTCAAAAAAATATAGGTAATAATGAAGAACAATAAATAAATAACAAGGAACAAGGAACTAGCTAAAGAAAAGGACCAAACTAAACTAAAGCTAAAGAAGTAAACTAACTAAAAGTTAGAAAATTAAAGGCTATAAATTACTAAATTAAAATTACCATCTATTAAAATTAAATTAAATAACATAATATTAATATATAATCGATATTTAGAAATAACTATAAACTAAAATAATTTAATCTATAAAAATTAAAAGAAATGTTATTGAAAAAAAATGTAAGGAAAGAGAAATAATATTAAATAAGAGGAGAAAAATAACATAATAAGATGAAATTTAAGTGAGAAAAAAT
The DNA here is from genome assembly GCA_037957365.1 of Torreya grandis. Classification (NCBI taxonomy): domain Eukaryota; kingdom Viridiplantae; phylum Streptophyta; class Pinopsida; order Cupressales; family Taxaceae; genus Torreya; species Torreya grandis. Next base: position 3,258,502 of record JARHVA010000679.1, read on the forward strand.
GATCCTCATAACTTATTTATAGAATATATAAGAATAAACAAACAATGAAAACTCAACAAACTATTGCACAATGTGTAAAATATTCTATGTTATTCTAGTATTATATAATGTAATCCACTCATATTATTGTACTACTCTGAAGTCATAGAAAGGCTAAGAATTTTTTACATATTTAGGTAATCAATTTATAAATCAAATAGACAACCTGGATATCCCTGATTATACTAGGTAGTAAACTTCACCATCAGAGAATGTGTTCTTTGGTTTTCCTGTAACACTCAATCTCATATATTTATATTATAATGGAAAACATCGTATGAATTTTGAACTATAAAATTTATTATTATTATTATGTATGTTTATCATGTCCTTTAAGTATTTTAAGGTCTTCATTTGGAAGTTAGTTACTATTTCAAGTTATAACTAGCCTTTAGTTAACTTAAAATGAAGTTAACTTACTTTATTAAAGTTAACTTTTACTAAGCATTTTTAAAATTATTTTATAAATTTAACTTGTTTAAATTGATAAATTATACTTTGTTAATAATTAAAACATAATATATTAATAAGATGAAATTAATCTCTAATGTGTGATTCCCCACTTATAACAACTTAATTAATCATAGTTACAACTAATTATGTGGTTAAAACAATCATAAATTACTAATATAAAGTAATTAATTTTCAAACATATAAAATTATTAGTTTTTATCTTCAATAAATGATAAAAACAAAAAAAATAACACTTATCATTCACAACTTTAATAGGGAAAAATGTTGATTACCATATTCTTACTAAAATCACACCTTTTATCTTTCGATTGATTAAACAACTTATTTAATGTTTATTTTTATTTACCAATGAAATACTATAAACTATTTGAAATAATATTTTATATTGAAAAATATAAATAACCTTAATTTAAAACATAAAATATAAAATGAGATATATATAGTAATAAATAAAGAAATGTATAAGCCTAGATTGGATCTCATTTATGTTGATTGGGTAGGTAGATATCTTATGTAAAATTAGCTAGAAAGATATATGAATTGTGTCACAATGATTTTTTTGTGATATAATAATATAGGGTTGTACTAGCATGGAAAAGGGTGCATTTCAACCTTATATGTTTATTTCATATGTATATGTGTTGACTGTGTAGATGATATTTCTATATGAAAACTTACAACTATCTGAGATATTCTTTTATCTGTGTGGATTCCTATTTGAGGCACAAAATAATATCACTGCCAAACCCTAATTCATGCACATAAAATAAGTATATATAAAATACAAAATGGGGTAATTGGGCAAGTTTAATATTTGATATATCCTCATAAAAACTCACATAATCTAAGTGCTACCTACATATCCCAAAAGGGCCTTAGATTGATGTATTTCTCCCTTCTAGAGGTAGTATGTGAATCTTAGTACTTTATACATAGATGTAACTAGTAAATTGAATTGAAATCTTGAAAATAAATTCCATTAACCTATAATAAAATATATTCAGACTTGGTTTATGACTATTAGAATGAAACAAAACTTGAATTAAACATATGTGTACCCTTTTTTCAATGTGTAGTATGATTGACAAGTGATTTCTAGATGATGATTTGAGAGACATTTATGTGATAATATATAGTAATATTTTTAATAATTACATTAATTGACCTTCATAAAATCATAAGAGATCCAATGTGAAACATCTAAACTTTAAAAATTTACCATTAGAGTGTGGGGAACAAGTCCATGCTAGTAGACAAGGTCGAGATGTCCAGTGCATTCTTATCCCATAAGAATTTTGGACTTGGCTAACATGCATCTAAAAGAAGCATGGGATGTCTAAATGTTTTTTTAAAGACAATAATTAGAATAGTTAAGGATTTCATAAATATTACAAGTTAACAAAAAGGATAATTTATCAAATAAGATAAAGATGATAAGATTAAACATTGTTAGTCACTTAATGATTAATTTTGAGTGTCTACATTTACACCACATTTATTCTAGTGATTCAATGGAGTGAAATTACTAGAGTAAATGAGATGAAAATCTAAGTGCATATACAAACTTTGTATTTTCATTTGAAGCTTGATTGTGCAGGGTTTATTAATAAAAAGCATGCAACAATTCCACTAAAAGTATTAATTGTACATATTTGAGAATAAAAATTTTGAAAATTTAAAATATAGAAATAAAATAATACATGTACAATAATACACAATCTAATTTACCTATAACTTGAAGTTTGTAAAGTGTATGCGCCCCCTTATTGAGGTACTTAGATAAGTTCTAAACCTAGGGAGAATTGAGATTGATCAAGTTTCAATTTTAAAACTAGTGAATTCCTCGAGTTAAAAATATTTTATCCTCCAACTCTCAATTGAATGTGTAGAGTAGTCTAGTAAAATAATTGAAGGGGTGGAACTGCCAAATATGGCTTGATACAATGTCATTATAGACATTGTCACTGCACTCAAACTTGGTACGAGATGAGGTAGAACCAAAAAATATGGTTTGCTAATGTGAAACCATATACATTGAATATCATTATAACCTAGTGTGGCTCACTTATAAAATGATATTAATTACACTACTATAGATGAATCTAAATTCTATTTGAAAAAAATCACTTCTAAAACTTTTAAACTTTGAAGAAGTAAAATGTAAAATTTTTAAAGTAGAAACATTAACAACAATGAATATCATGCCCCATGTATCTATAAGAAAAATTACAATTGATATTTTAATTATTTAAAAAATTAGCCACTTAAAAACTATAATTTGTAACTATAGGAATGAGTGCACATGCATGTCATATGGTCCCATAATATGAAATTTTTTAACCACGATATAATTATACAAACTATATAATATAATTATTTTTTATTATGAGAAGTTGATTCTCAAGACAATCACATTGTGATGCCCCCTTTTAAGATGAGAGAGGTATCTTTCAAGACACCAATCTCAAAATAAAAATATAAAATATGTGAAATATGCAATTGTGTAATTAGCATATAAACACTTAAACTATATTTTGTTATTGTATTGGATGTAGCATTTATCATAAGATGAAATGTGTGTTATATAGATATAACATTAAATAAAATAAGAAGCATGTAAATGATATGTATCATGGTATAATAAGTATAAAATAGAAGTGATGCATGATAGGAATAATGGAACCATCATAACAAGTATTAACATAAAATTAATGTCACATAATGTTTCATAATTTACATAATATCACACATAACTCCATAAAATTCACATACAAGGGACATGAATGTAAAAAAATAAAAATGCCAAAGGCCATACTCAAATGGCACGAGGATACCAAAAAATTAAAAAATATATATATATACATTTCACACATAAGGCCAAGGGACACACAATAAGCAAGAAATTCATAAATTGTCATGTAATAAAGTAATAATCTTGAAAAGAGTAATAGATAAAATGAGACCAATCTACATCAACCATATGTGTGAATATCATTATTATAAAACAACATATCCATGTAACATAATATAAATTGTGAGTGATTAAAAAAACGTTTTTATTATAAATACCTCCACATGGTAGAGAGGTTCTGGGTAGATAAAACCTATTTAAATATTCACATAAAAGGAAGACATTACTTAATATTAGCAAGACTGCTAGGTAAAAAGATAATCCTAACATTGAAAAACTATATAATAGTATGTCTTGTATTATACTCACATACCTTGTGAAAAACTTTGTGAATTGAAAACTCAAATATTTTATCTAATTAAAATGAAATAAATAAAATCTATATATAAATAATCTAGAAACATTTCAAAATGCTTGAACCTCTTAGTTTTCAATTTTTTAAAATGTTTTATTTTTATTTTTAAATTTTGAAACTTAAATGTATTTTTTATATATTTGAACTTACAAGATGTGAATAATTAAGGACTCAAAAATATAATGAAAAGGATGGATTCAAATAATCAGCAACAATGTGTGAAAGCATATAGTGGAAAGAAGGAATGCAATAAATATGCTCCTAGTGTATGTGTAAAGGAGTCACACCAATGTAGGATAAAAGTTAATATGTAGATAAGAATGCACATGCCTACATTAGTCAAAATAATATGTGTGCTCATGGAAAATATAGGAGTAGATAGATTGTTTCATGTGAGTGCAAAGTAAATCATAACAAGATACATATGACATATTAAGCAAGTGAACGATAAAAAAGAATGTGTATTGAAATAATTGTTAAATAGTTGTTTTAGACTATTTAGATTGATTTGAAAATCAAGAAGGAAAGTTCCCAAATTTAAAAATAAAGACAAGGGTTAGAATAAAATGTTAAATTTAGGATAAAACAAAGTAAAAATGAATTTAAATACAAAAAAGTTATGTACAAAGGAGAATATGGAAATAAAAAATCAAGAGAATCAATTGAAAAAATGGGTTGGGAGGAAGTAGGAGGTTTTTTGCAACCAAGGATATCATAAAGAGGATAAAAATTGTATACCCAACTATATGGTGTGAAGGAATGACTTATTGTGAAGAAGAAATGTTAATTGTATATGATTCTAAATCTGAATTGGAATACTATGTTGTAATATAACCATTTTAATTACTTTGCATATGCCCATGTAAACCTAAATACTCATGTGTAATAGAAGATGATGTAACTACTTGTATATGTGGTGAAGTATTCTAAATAATTTATGGTGGCGTAGGCTATGAAGACTTATTTTTATATGTCATTTTCTCCTTAGGAGATTATACAGTGCTCTTTGGAAATAATTGAGTATGTTCGTGTTTAATTGTAGCATGCTCATGGATTTATGGATAAAATGATTCTATAATATTCTCGTGTAACTAGATGATGCTAATAAATAGATTAATAAATTGATTATGTAATATGCTCTTTAATACTCTTGTAGACTATTTCATTACCATGTTTAATGTATGTGCCAACCAAATATTTGTTTAACCATTTTTGGAAATAAGGGTTGGGAAAGTAGACTAATAAATCAAGGATTAATCTACTCTCAAAATTGAGCCAATTAATAATTTGAATTCATAATATATTATGATACAATGTTGAATTATAGAAATTTGTTTTATATAAAACTTACAATAATGAACAATAATTTAAATGTTTAAACACAAAGAAGAGATAATACTTAGATTTTTATTGATGTGTGGAGAGATTTACAAAATGAAAATTCAAAAATGATCAATTATGATTCATCATATTTTGCAAATAAATCTCTATCAGCCTAAACACTACCTTATAAATAGGGACACTAAAATCGATGCTTTTGTACTTGTATTTCTCCAAGAATATTTCACAAAAATCCTAGGAGTAGGTGAGAGAAAAATTTCCACAACAAAAGTTACATCAAATACATCAAAATATTCATTCATTCGGTTGCCAAAAAATACAAAGGAAAAACATTATATAGTGAGAGATTAGGTCATCAAAAAAATAACACTCAAGTCACTATTATAAAATACATTAAGTGTATTTTTCCCTAATGACCTTAACAACCGCAAGCAAGATGAATAATAACCATGTAGGTAAAACAAAAAGAAGAAAAAATCCTACATGAGCACCCCCCCCCCCCCCCCCCCCCCCCCCCCCCCCACCCCCCCCCCCCCCCCCCCCCCCCCCCGAAGCATAACTTAGGTGAGTAGAAGAATTGGGTCCTAAAAATAAGGCCTAATGAGGTACCTAATAATAGTAAAACTCCCATAAAGATAATAAAATGAGAAAACCTATATGAAACAAATCATGCCCATAAAGATATCAAAGAAGAGAAGAGTCATAAAAATCTCCCTAAAGTATAAAAATGCTTGTATCCATATTATATCCTTTAATGGACTTAATGAGAGTTAACATGGATTAGAATTAGATGTAGTGAAGAGTGGATCAACCTAGAAAAGGGAATGTGTCTGCTATGTACCTGATGGATCTTTAACCAAGGTGTGATTGATATACAAGGAAATTTTATCCTCATGTAAGGGAGGAGTGCCAACTACTCTATATAATGATGTCCCAATGGGAGTAGAGACTAATAACGACTATAAAATGACCCATTACAATGAAATACATTTCTAATTATTTGATGTGTCCTATATCACTATACGTGTTCCCTATAATGTCTAAACTGGACCAAAGATAGATTTATTAGGAAATAACTCCTCAATATCTAGAAGGTGACAAGGAGATGGTAATGGTGTGTCCCCATAGCTAATATAATAATTTATGCTATAAGAAGAGTCATTAATATAAGATATATGCTTAGGCTCAGAAATGCTATCAAGTTTTGGTGGGTCTGAATAATAAGAATCTTTAGGAGAGTTAGGAGGGAAGTTGTTGCTTGTATAACACTAATTTTTCACCAAAAATGGGGACCTTATTATATATTGATCCTTCCATTTGTAATTTTAATAGTATATCTATTTACACCTTTCTAAAATTAACCATCTACTAGATGATAATTTTTAATTGAATTAAGGTGTTTGTTTTCAATGCTTTCTAATGATTAAATGTTTGGTCCAAACTATGCATATAGATTCATTAGGATGAATTTTACTAAGTCAAAAGGTCTTGACCCTTTTAAAGTCTGATTTGAATTATGTATTTTATCTAAATTTTATATAAACATTTTTGAAATTTTTTCCTTAAAAGTTTCATTCATTTATGCTCTAATTCAATAAAATTGGCTATATGCTTTTGATTGCTTCAATCTTCACTTAGTCGATTTCCTTAAAATGAGATTTTTATTGTTAGGGCCCTTATGTAAATATGCTACTTTATTATTTTGAATCTACCCATTTTTTATCCATTTATATTTTAAATCTAATATAAATTAACTAAAAGTTACTTTTGTTCATTTTTTTGCCTTTATCAATTTTTTTGAAATGGTCAAAGTCCCCTTAAAATACTTTTATTTTCTTTAAAAGTGGTTTTATGTTGCTAATTTTATGTGTTCTTTTTTTCTAATTCAAAATTACTTAGCCATTTTCATTTAGAATTCTAAAGGTTTACTTTGGATTTAAAAATGTTGATTGTGACTTTTCATTTCACTGCATGTAGGTACCTATCTTGACTCCAATGCTACATGGCACTCTTTCATGAATATTGATGGTTCTAACATGTACAAAATCCTTTTAACACTTTGTTAATTTTTATTTCTACCTAGATCCATGTGGCACTTTTTATCAACTAGCCAACAAAGCCCTAGGTAAGTGGATCATTGAGATTCTACCATGTGGTATCAACTTAGTGACACATTGATCCTGATCAGGTCCATAAAAAAAAATACTAGGGAAATTATAATGGTGGGATCATGCCATGTCACATCATCCTAGTGACATGTTACCCTAAAAATATCTATACAAAAGTAGAGCCTCTGGGCAATCAGGTTAGTTGGATGCTACCACATGGCATCATCTTGATGACCCACTATCCTATAGATGTCCATAAAAATAAGTATAACCTAAGTAAGTAGGTGATTAGGATGATTCTACTTGGTTAAATCCCATTACTCCATATCCCCTAGGTGGTCAATTCAAGCCTAGTAGTGTGTCATAGCTCTAGGTGAGCAAGATGATGCCACATGGTGAAATATCACGTCACTATGGTAAATAATAATCAAAATAAGTAAGAAATTAGATCTAGTAGTGGGTGAGAATGTATTGGCCATGTGGTAATAAACTAACAAAAAAATAACATGCTAGTAGCATAGCCAACAAAGCACAAACTTAAGTTTGATGTCCCGTTGAGTTGTCAAATTTGTTAAAGCTTGAGAATGGACTATGTGTGTATCTGACCTACAAATGTTTATTTATAGGGGCATCTTAATGCAAAAGTTTGTCATAAATGATAAATTTAAAGGTAATTTTGGTGATAGCATTTAATATGAGTATAGTGTTCACATTTGGGATTGCATAGAAAGGGATATTAAGGACAAATTTGCCATGAAAACAAGTAATTTTTTATTTGAAAAATAGATATACAAATTCTAAATTGTAATCCCAATGTGTTTCTAGCTGATTATATCCATAATTGGATCATAGAATTGACTTTCTTGGTTCAAAACAACATGTTCTAGCTAAAAGTTTCAAGTACATTTTGATTTCTCATTGAATTCTCATCTACTTATGTAACTTGACCTAATTTACTTAATTTTTTTTAATTTTTAATTTTAACCTCTCTTGTTCCTATTTATAGGAGTTTGGAAGCCATGATAGAGGTTATAATTTTTTAAATATTAGAGTATGCTATGACTATTAACATCTTTGTGAATTTTAATAGAGATATATAATTAGACATTTTTCATGCATTTTATTGATCTATAGGATAATTTTTCCCTCTATGGTTTAGTCGTGTTCCTTCGAAGGTGTCTCTTGCATTTATATAATTATATGAATCCCCAAATTTGTTAATTAAAAAGGAAAATACTGATACTTTAAAGGTTTTTGAGATTGTAGAGTCATATTCAACATAATTTTTATGTTGGTTATATCTTTTCTTCTTACAGTCATTCTTGTTAGACTCTTGTACCATCTTTAGTTGGAGTTGTGATAGGTCTGGCTCAACCGAGGATAGGTTTCACTAGATTCATTTATTTAGATAACTTTAGATTCATCTATGATGTTATTATGATCTTTATGTCTTTATACCTACTCTTTTACACTTTCTTTATAATCAATTTAATCTAGGAATTAAAAAAAATTGAAATTAAATATTTATCTCAATTGCTAATTCACACTCTATTGATCAAAAATATAACATTGTTGAATTTATAAGTGTTGTAAACTATTAAATAAATCAAATATTTCATTATATTTAAATCTTAGGACATTTTATTCTATTGAATGTTAAATCATACCAATATATATCAAAGAAAGTGTGTAGTCTCTCAATGAATTCCTTAAATAGATCTAATTACACTTTAATTCATTAAAATATGCCCCTTACATGGAATAGTCTATGTCAATGAACTTAGTGAAGATCAATATACCAAGACATTATACATTTAGACTTTGGGGAGGTATTTTACTCATGGGATCTACCTCCTTTCAGGCAAGGTAGGGTCAAAAAAACCCTACCTAATTTCAATGATCAAAAACATGATTCCATGAATAACGCTATTTTTTTGAACATAAATGCACATGTGACTAACATTCAACCTCAAACATTAAGCTATCCCATCACTAACACAAATATTGAAGTGAACAATTTAAAATAGATGATATAAATATTATTAAATTGCATGGTAAATATGCACATACATGGACCTAATAATATAAATTTGAATACTAATAATGCACCTTAGGTAAATAATTTCAATTTATAGAGGTACCATAGTCAATGAAATTCTAGACAACATAACAAAATCATGCCTATCCCTCTTGACAATAATAATCCAAAAAACAATAATGCTTCTCATTCTGTGAATTTCATACAGTTGGCTTTAAGTAATTGGTGTAGGGTACACAACATAACTGACCATGTAGAAACCAACTATGTTTAATTTTTTGGCTAACTCAAACATATTCAAAAATGATATGGATTATATGGAAACTATACCTACTCCTAATGATAATTAGAACCAAGATGGAGGGAACCTAGGCATAACATTAGTATTTTAAGATTATGAATTTCCATTTGAGGATGAGAATAAAAATGAAGATAATTCAGACAAGGTCAACACATTTAGGTAGTGTTATAGAGTAAACAATTACTAGTTGAGGAATAAATCAACCAACCCATTGACCACCTCTACCCCCACACCAAGCAGCACCTAGGTTCCAACTGATGTAAATTTGAGTAATAATCCTCCTCCACCTAAAGGACCTCCCACTTCTTAACATCCCAAGAATTATGTTTCATATACCCTATAAAAAAAGTAATAAGAAAAGGTCAAAGTTGGTTATGATATTGTTGAGGATCTTAAGAAAACCAAATAAAATATAATTATGTTTAATTTATTTCAAATTTTTAATCAAAAAGAATTGATTTTTAATGAATTTTATGATAATAACTGGAAATAATTTGATAATATTTTTTATGCACATGTGGATCTTTATAAATAGAGGATTGAGACTTCATTTATATTAATAGTTAGAATATTTGGCAAAAACATTCATAGTTATTTAGTTGATTCATGTGTTTATGGGAACATGATGCCATATGCTATCTACCAATAATTTTGCCTCACACCCATGAAGCCAAATATAAAATATATCCAAAATGCAAAAATAGAGATAAAGGTGGTGGGAAAGTTAAACCATATACACATGTAGGTAGCCTCAAATCCAAGGATCTAAAAATTCATTAATATCCAATTGGTGGATATCCTAGATGTTTATGGCATGTTGTTGAGTTGAGACTAGTTAAGAACACTAAATGATTACATGGTAATTGATCTTAGCCATATGTGGCTATTGTGGTGTGGTTTTCCCAACTAGATTAGAATAGATTCAGATCCTAAAATGGCTCATATGATCACTTGACATAATATAACTAATGAGATCCTCTGTGATGAATCTTAAATGGTAGTGTATCTACTTGACAATAAAGAATAAACTCATTGTAGTCTCTCCATTAACATGATCACTATGTAACAAAGTCTAGAAATGGAAGAGTTGGACCTATTGGATGAAGAATATTTATTTGATGCCCATAATTGAATCTCTTTAACATATGTTTCTCTAGCCTTTAAAACTATAAAACACAAGGATTCAAATAGAGATAAATATTTTATATATTCTTCACAAAGTGAAACAACTATAATGGATATTTGTATCCTTGCTTCTCCCATGATATAATTATGAATAACTATTAATGAAATAAAGGATTATTTAAATCTAATAAATGTATCGAGGGCACAATCAAATATGAGGATGCTCACTAAGAGGTGAACATTGTAGCCATATTTCCCCTACAAAAACCACCAGCATATTCTAATAAAAAAACATGCTCTGAAATAATAAAATTAAATTTATAGACATAGACATTTGATGGATCCATGTCTAAAAATGGATGTGGCACTGACATTTAATTGATCAACCTAAGGGGTATATCTTATCTAGATACATACCACTTATATTTTGATGTCATGAAAAATTTGGTCAAGTATGAATCACTAGTTCATGGACTCCTATTTTCTCTTAGAAATAAATTAAATAATATTAAAGTGTTGGGTGATTCTAAAATAGTGGTTAGACAAGTGAGGAACCAATATTCATGCAATGAAAAATTATTATCTAGTTATAAAATTAGAGTTTGTAACCTAATCAAATATTTTGATACCTTTAGAATCCAAACATTACCCATATAGAAGAATTATATAATAGATTCATTGACCACTATTATGAGAACTTTGGAGCCCATTTCCAATTTGATAATGATAATATTCTAAGTAGAGCTAGTCTCTACCCCTTTAGTCTTAGATAATATTAAAAATTTCTATGTTTTTAATGATGAACATCATATATTAGACTTCATTAATAATACTAAAGTATTTTTCGAGCAAATCATCGGTGAAGATGGTCAAAACAAATTTGAACTAGATGAAGATGGGGTAACAAATTTTAAAATAAATAGCATACCTAAAGTAATGGTATCACTTCAAAGACTATTTGATGTGGACTATAAAAAGAGTAAAGATAAATATTCCCCTACCAAATACATGCACATTGGGAATTATAATCTAGGCAAGGCAAATGATGTGAAAAATGTGCTTTTAGGCACCACCTATAACCTAGAAGAAATACATGATTTTACACAATCCCTCAAAGAATTTAGAGATGTGATTTCATCAAGTTATGAATATCTCAAGGTATTTAACATTACTATCTTGATTCACACTATCCCCCTACAAATTAGAGTTAATCCATTTAGGAAGAGACAAAGGCCTGTCAATCCACTACTAGACCCACTAATTTTAAAAGAAGTTCATAAGTTACAAAAAGAAACATCTTCTTAGTGAGACACTCTACATGGGTTTCAAACCTAGTTCTAGTGAGGAAAAATAATGGGTAAATCAAACTATTGGTTGTTTTTTGTAATTTATAAAAGGATTTTAAAAAGGATAACTACCCTTTTCTTTTATTAGATGAAGTGTTACATATTGTGAATGGTGCCCAAATGATGTCATTATTTAATGATATTTAGGATATAATCAAGTGGTAGTTAATTATGATGATAGGATCAAAACAACTTTCACTACTAAATGGGGCACCTTTGCATATAAGAGAATTTCTTTTGTATTGAACAACATGGAAGCTACTTTTCAAACAGAAATGGAAATTGCATTCAAAGACCTTATGGAAAAGAGTATATTTGTGTACATGAATTATTTGATAGTATTATCCAAAAGAAGGTAACATTATGTAAAAGACATGGAAGAATGTTCTAAATATGTAGAGACCATGGAATTTCATTAAATCCTAAAAAATGTATATTTGGTGTAACTTAAGGTAAATTGCTAGGCCATATCATTTTTAAAAATGGTATATCCATTGTTCCATATATAATAGAGGTGATTATAAAAAATCCCATAGCCTAGTAATTAAAAAGATCTAAAGTCATTCTTTGGAAAAATTAATTTATTTAAGGAAGTTTATTTTAGGTTTTACTGAGATAATCAAGCCATTAACTAGCATGCTAAATAAGGACATTAAAATCAATTATACTCCTAAGGCACAAGAAACCTTTTACCAAATTAAGGATGTCATTGTGAACATGTTAATTCTTAGTAGTCTAGATTAAACATAACCCTTCTACCTCTATTTATTTACCTCGGTGTATTCTACTATCATTATGCTAAAGTAAAATAAGGAAGTGGGAGATAAAATGCCATGTCCTTCATGATCACCCCACATAGAAATGTTGAACCTAGGTTTTCCATGATTGATAATAATGTATTTGCTTTGATCAAAGATATTCAAAAGTTTAGGCATTATAACCTTTAAAGCAAAGTGTTTTTTTGTAGTTCTTGATCCATCCATATAGTCATTACTAATGCAAAATGAATTTGGAGAGAAGCGTAGTAAATGGATAAACAAACTCCAATAGTTTGACCTAGATCCAAAATCAATGAAAATTTTTAGAGGTTAAGGATTATACAAAGCCATGGCTGAAGTAGATCCTAAAATCATTTTCCAATAATAGTTTATTAAGGACATAAAAAATTATGATAGGTACATAGATATAACTAGATATCTATTGAAAAATGAATGTCCTATGCACTTCAATTGTACATAATTAAGAGAATTAAACCTTAAAATTAGCCATTATATGATCAAACTTGGTGCCCTATATACAAGGAACCATGAAGGCATATAATTAAGATGGATAAATAAAGAAAAAATAACTAAATTACCTAGATATTTACATGGGAAATATGGAACTAGACATGGTTTAGGAAGTACTCTAGCTCACTAAATATTATGAGTAGGTTACTATTAGCCACATGTTTGATGGATACACATCTACATGTCTAAATTTATCACACCTCCCAAGTCACCACACATTGTGAACACACTACAACTATGCCACTACTATTGGTCATTAAAGCTCGTCCATTTTTTATATTGGGTTTGGAATTCATGGGAGACATCAAATCTAATTGTTCCATAGGCCACAAGTTTATCATCATAGTGATATATTACTATACTCATTGGGATGAATATCAACCATTCAATAATTACACCATAATTTTAGTCATTTAATTTTTAGAGGAACATATTACCACAAGGTTTTATATGCCCACCACTCTCGTATGTGATAATGTCCCTAATTTATCCTTGTTAAAATTTATTGAATGGGATTATTATCATGAGGTAACCCTTAAATTTTATTAAAATTATTACCCCCAAAGTAATGGGTTAGCTAAATTAACAAACAAGAATTTATTGAATATAACTAAAAATATCTAAGAAAGAAACCCAAGGGATTGGAATAATGTGCTTAAATTTTCTTTATGGTCTGATAGAACAAGGATCAAATATGCATTATGGGAATCTCCATATCATTTGATAAATGTCTTCGATCCTATCTTCCCAACAAATCTAAAAATACGTACCTTGTTATTTATAAAAAGATTGCCTATAAATAGATGATCAAATATAAAAAATATTTTGAACCTCATGAAATTAGAATAAAAATGAGATGAAACCTTGATTTATTTTATTAAACATCAAGAGGTTGTTAAAATTTGGTTTGACAAATGAACCAAAGTGAAGGCTTTCAAGATCTTTGATCTTGTCCTTGTGTGGCATAAGTCTCATGAAAATAAGGAACACCATGGAAAATTTGATGTTTTATGGTTTGGTCCTTACCAAATCTCTACAATCCTAGGTGGGAATGATTTCAACCTAAGATGTCTTATTAGTGAGGATGTTCCATTTCCTCTCAATGTAAAATTCCTTAAACATTATTTCTAGGCTTGAGTGGCTTGGGATACTTCATGTTCCTTGTTTTAGTTTTGGTTTGTTTTCTATTTTTTTTGTTTTTCCTCTCTTGGTCCAACCTTGTTGCATTTTTTTTTCAGTTAAACCTTTTATTTTAACCTGAGGGTTACCTTGATTGGTTAAGGAATGATAATGGTGACATGTTTGTGAATAACATCAATGGCATTTATATGTGTAAAAAGTTTAAAATATTATTCAATTGATTGCATGAACTTTTGCATTTTCCTGATATGGTCAAAATGTTGAAGACCTATGATTTATAAAATAACATATGGATTTATGAAATCTACATTTATTGTTCTAAAGATCATAAAATCCACCTAATATAAAATATGAAGATAAATCCATATTCAAAATTTTCAACTTTGATTTAATTGACTATGCACTTTTTGATTATTATTTGACCCATGGTTTGGTCCCTAACCCTCAACGGATAAAAAACAAATCAAAATCTCATTAAAAAAATAATTGAGCTAAAATGTAAAATTTACACTTTTTCCTTGAAAGCGTTATCTTGGCAGCCTCCACCACAAGATTTTTGGCTTGGTTGTTAATGGAGTAAGGCATTTGGAAGGGACTAGAGTTATCTCTATTGGGGATATAAATACATGGATAGCAACAAAGCAATGTCAATGGCATTTCCACCTTCATCCTAATTATAAATTATTTTTCCCTTTTATTGGTACCCATAAGTTTAAAAAATCACACAATCACACACTCTGGAGGTATTTAGGTAGTAGTGAAGATTAGTATGTCATATATTAAAGGAGTGCTATATACCTTCATACTTTTTTATTTACTTTAGAAGATTGCTTATAGATAATGTTTGTGTTTGGATAAGGAATAAATATTCTAGATTCTTGAGATACTCAAGAGTATCTCATAGTATGAGTCACCATCTATTGTTGCTCACACAACATAGCCCATTTTAAACAAAAATGGGGACCCTTTTTTACTTGATCATTTTTTTCGAAGTTTAATGGTCTACCAATTTACACCTTTATTAGATATAACCATCTATTAGATGATAATTTTAAAGTGACTAAAGATGTTTATTTTCAATGCTTTTTCATGATTAAATGACCAATCCAAATTATGCATATGGATTCAATAAGATGAATTTGACTAATTCTAAAGGTCTTGACTATTTTAGAATTTAATTTGACTTATGTGGTTTATATAGCTTCTATAGATCCTTTTGTAATATTCCCCTTAGGAATTTTATTTATTTCTATTCCAATTAAATAAAATTGGCTATATGTTATTGGTTTAATCAATCCTTAATTTAATTCCTTAAAATGGGATTATTATTGATAGTGTCCTTATGAAAATGGGTTAATTTATTATTATAAATCTTCCCCTTTTCATTCCATAATTAGACATTGTCATTGATCAAGGAAGAGTTTGTTGAGCATGGTCATTAAGTGTTGAGCTTTGATATTTAATGTTGTCATTGATGTCAAATGTACTAATCAAGATGCATGGGTATTTTATTGATGTCAATCTAATGTCATTTGATGTCAATGGTTCTAGTGTAAATACTTGATCTAGTAATCCTTAAGGTATGTATATGAATGAGTTCTATGTTTCTATCATAATGAGTGTTGCTATTTTGATGAGAGAATGTTGTCTAAAGAATGTTCTAATGACAACTTGAGATATATCATTGAGAAGCATTATGGTGAGTACAGGTCAGTACTACAAATATAAATCATCTTGTAATGTTTTGTCTATACCTTGTGAGATAGTATTTATATGTGGAAAGATAAAATGAGTGAGTTTTGAAGAAGAAGCACTGTGATCTAAAGTTATGTATAAGCATCACCAAAGATGTTCTGATTGAGCTACAAAGATGAGAATGCTCCAAGAGAATGGTTTGAAAAATATCTAATAGTATTCGAGTATGAGTGATATTTTTTGAGGTTATATCCAAGGTATTTAATACCATGTATATAAGTACAAGGTTAGCTTCAAAGATCTATTTTCTCTAAAGATCTATGTATGTAGCTCCAAAGATGTTGTAGTTAAGCTTCAAAGATCTATAAATAGCTCTAAAGAAGTTATGTTGAAGATCCAAATAAGATATTAGTGAAAATATGAACATTAATAGAGGTGATTCAAGTTTTTTTAAGTATTTACATAAAGTTTTAGGACTTGGTTTGAAAAAAAAAGACTTAAAATCTATTTCAAGGTCTCTTAAGTGTATAGAATGAAGAGTTGTCTACTCGAGAAGGTTTTTTTAGTGCTCATTGGCACATCTAGTAGCTAAATGATAGTATAAGTTGTTCATGGTAAATAAGTAAGGGTTATATTTGAAAGTTCCAATCATTGGTTTCTAGAAATAAAATCTAAGTTTTATGAATGATTGTTTAGACTAGAAGTTAGTCTAGACCTTCATAAAACCCTGACCTTGACCTGATGTTGAAGATATTATTCAAAATATCTCAAAATGATTTGATATGATCAAAAAAGTGTTTGAAGGTTAAATTCAATTCTCCCAAGCATTTTTAGGTGTGATGGGTTTCTTTGGTAAGTGAGAAGAGCATATAGAAAAGTGCTTATCTTTTGAATATTATTTGTAGTAGATACTATTGATCGAGCCAATAGCGTAAAGTGGATGAAGATAAAAGTGTGAGACTTGTAGTTTTAGTTCATGAATATTTTTTGATAGGTTCTAGATCTTAGTTATATGTAGTTAATGATCAAAGTTGTCTAATTGTTGAAATCAGATAGAAGAGATAAGATGTTTCATGATGAGTTTTCATGAAAGAGAGATGCATTGAAAATCATGGTGATGTTTTTTAGGTCTTTAATGATCTATCCATGGTTTGTATAATCTTGGAAACTAGTTTAAGTAGTTGAATCATTGAAGCAAAAATGTCTTATCTAACTATTTAGAGTCTTTAAAAGAGAAGGTTAGAAGATTGGTCTATAAGACCAATAGTTCTAATTAGATCTCATTATATGATTGATTATGGTTGATTTTATGATGTTGTAAGGTAATTTAAATGCATTGAAATACTTTTAAGATATTAAATCATGTATTATATGTTCACATTTCCTTGACTATGTTTTGGAGTTAGTTGGTACTTCTAAGTTAACATCTTTTAGAGGAGTGTTTGAGCATGTTTACCCTAAGTTGAAGCATCAAATGAAGTTGGTGAAGACCCTAAAATCATGATAATTTTGAATATATAATATTATACCATAGTTTTTTGTAAAAATTAAGTATATACCTGAGTTGTTTAAGTAGAGTTTATGTATATACACATGCCTTTTATAAGCAATAAATTGAGTAAAGGTTCAAGTGGTAGTTAGACCTAAAAGGTGTTTTAGAATTTAAAAAAATTGAATAAATGATATTGGAGTGGCATGTGATGTGTTCCTACCACGTGAAGCATCTGGATAAGCTTCAAAAGAGATAAAAGGGTAATGTGTTGTTGAGAAGGCCTATTAGGTCTCCTTAAGCCTAACATAGGACTAACAGATAATTGATTTATGGAAAACCTAAGTTATTTGAATAAAAATTTGACCTAGAAGGATATGATAAAGTGAATTGTATAAAATAAAGGTAGTTAGGCATATTTTGCTATGTTTATAGAAAGAGAAGAAGGGATGCAAATAATGTGCTAAAAGTGAGAGAAGAATAGGATAAGAGAATGATATAGATCATTTACAAGCAAAATAAAGTCATGAAGACCAACAAAGATGTCATGAATATCTAAAAAAAAATTTACAAGAGAGGTTAAAGGCAAAAAGACCTAAACATGCCATGAAAATGGCTATTTAAGTGAAGAGGGATGAAGATTAGTTTGAGAGGACTAAAGATTAGTTTGAGTGGGATGAAGAGAGTGAAGAGAAGAAAGAGTAGAACATATCTATTGTAGAAGAAATGAGGATTTATAAAGGCGAAAAAACAATCAGGTGGCTAGGTTGGTGCTATGTCATTTAGGTGGTTATAGCCTCCTTGAAAGTTGGATTTTGATAAATCCATGTGGGTGCTTGGTAAATTAGGGTTTGTTGTTCCCTATTGAGTTGGTTCTTAGCTAAAGACTATTAAGTTGGTGCTTAATATATTAGGGTTGGTGCTCCAATTTTAGTGGGTGCTCAACTAAATATTTATGTTTGTCTTATATCATTGTGGTTAATTTTCTTCATTAGTGGGTTTTCTTCCCTAAGAGGGTTTCCCATGTATATGTTGTGTTTATGTGTTTCATGCTCTTATGTTTTTATATTTATGATTATTTAGATGTACCCACATGTTAATATGGTTCATACATGGTTAAGTGTAATTGAATTAATACTTTTTAAGATTAATTCACCCCCCTCTTATTAATATTGTTTACAACATCCATTTATACTTTAAATATGATATAAATTGACTAAAATTTTATTTTGTTCCTTTTTTACTTTAGTAAATTTCATTAAAATGGTTGAAAGTCACTTTAAATTATTTTATTTTCATTCAAAGTAGTTTTATATTGTTAATATTTTGTGTTCTTTTGTTTAATTCAAAATGGCATAGTTGTTTTCATTTGAAATTCTAAATTTTTACTTTTGATTTAAAATTTTTTACCGTGTCTATTTATTTTAGTGCCCAAATGTACCTATCTTGACCCTAGTACCTTATGGCCCTCTTTTGTGAATATTGGTGGTTCCAACCTATTCAATTTTTTTGACAGTCAACTTCTAAATTTTGTTGGAAGCCACATGGCACTTTTTCATCTGATAGTAAACAAAACCTTAGGAAAGTGAATCATTAGGATGCCACCATATGACATCATCTCAACAACCCATTAATCTTGGCTTGGTTAGAAAAAATCAAAATTTCTAGGAATTTAGGTTAGTAATATCATGCCATGTGCATCCTCCTAATGATCAAATATCCATACAGAAGTGAAGCCTCTAATCAAATGGGTTAGTGGGATGCTACTATGTGGTATTGTCTTGATTACCCACTATCCTAGAGATGTGTGTACAAAGAAAAAATCCTAGGAAATAAAGTGAGTATGATAATTACACTTGCTTAAATCACCCTACTCTACATCCCTGAGGTGGTTTGTGCAATCCCAATAATATATTAGAGCTCTAAGTGAGCAAGAAGATAACACATGGTGAAATATCACATCACCACAACAAAAACCAATTGGTCTACGGAAATTCCTTAACCAAGTATTAGGTGAGCATGGAGTAGCTATGTGGAAATAACCTGACAAACAAAGGAGACACTAGTAGTGTAGAAAACAAAGTATGAACTTAATTTAGATGGTCCATATAGTCATAAAAACTATCAAATCCTATGAATGGACTATGTGTCTAATCCAACCTAAAAATTCTGATTTGTATGATCATATTAATGATAAAATTGATCATAAAAGATAAATTCAAAGGTAGTTTCGGTGTCAGAATTGAATATGATATGGTGTGCACATTTGGGAATGCATAGAAAGGGATACTAAGGATAAATTTACCATGAAAACAAGTGATTTTTTTACTGCAAATATAGATATACAAAATATAAATTGAAATCCCAATGTGTTTATAGATACTTCTAGATACACTTGGCCAACATAATTGACTTCCTTGGTTCATATCATCATGGTTTAGTTAAAATTTTAAATGACATTTTGATTTCACATTGAGAATGAATTCTCAACTACTTCTACAATTGGACCTGATTTGAGTCTTTTTTTTTGAATTTTTGACCTCTCTTGTTCTTATTTATAGTACTTTGAAAGTCTTGATAGATGTTATATTTTTTTAGGATTAGATTATGGTATGCTTGGTTGGATATTTGTGAATTACAAAAAAGGCAAAGAATCAAATATTTTTCATCCATTTTATTGTTTTATAGGATAATTTCTTCCTCTATGTTATATTCTTATAGCTTCAAAGGTGTCTCTTTTACTTAGATGATTTCATGAATCCCAAAATTTTTTAATCACAAAGGAAAATATTGATACTTTTAAGGGTATTGTGATTGCATAGTCATATATGGCACATGTTTTATGGTGGTTATGTATTTTATTCTCACAGTTAATCTATCTAAACTCTTTCACCATCTTAATTTGGAGTTGTGATAGGTCTGGCTCAAATAAGGATTATTTTCACTAAATTCACTTAGATAACTTTAGATTCATCTATGATTTAAGGAGTCTCTTTATCTCTTTATCAGGTTACACTTTAACACTTTATTTATAATCAATTTATTCTAAGAATAAATGTAATCTAAAATTAAATGTTTATTTTGATTATTATTTTGCAATCTGTTTATCACTAATATAGTATTGTTTCATTTATAAGCATATCAAACTATTAAATAATCAATTATTTTCATTATATGTAAGTTTCACGAAGTTTTATTTATATTAGAGGTCAAATCATGCTAGTATATATCAAATAAAGTGCATAGTCTCTCAATGAATGCCTTAACCAAATCTAATTGCATCTTAATTTGTTAAAATAGGACCCTTATATGGAATAGTATGCATAAACCAAATTAGTGAATATCATTATATGAATACTTATTAAATTCATACCTTAGATAGGTACTTTCCTCACATGATTTCCCTCTTTGTAGAAGAGGTAGGGCCTAATAAACCCTACTTGATTGTTATCCATTTCAATTAATGCATCAATAAATGTGTGAGAAGTTATATAGTTGAGTTTGATGATTGACCATTGCCACTACCAATATAGTATCATAGTGTAATGATAACATACACTAAATTCTGATTGAAATCAACTCGCATGCCCAGACCAAGGTGAGTGATTTCATAAACTGATAGGAGATTAGTTAAAATTGAGAGAACACTTAGAAAATTATTGAATGTTCCACCACTCACATCAATAGACCCTCTCCTAAGAACATTTTTATAAATGCCATCACCCATTTATATAAAGGACATGCAACATCATTCCAAGGAATTTAACTCTATCTGTGAAGAGGCCATGTGATGGGAAGCACTAAAATTAATGACCCGTGTAGGATTTAGAGGTACAAATGCAACTAGGGCCTTGTCTTTTACTTTCCCCTTACCATTATCTTTTTCCTTTTCTTTACCATTGTCATTTTCCTTAGAGGATTTATGGGTTCATGAAGATGGTTTGATATATTAAAGATCACCTATATTATGTTTCTCAATGATGTTAGTGAGGTGATCAATTTAGTTCTTCAAACATTTGCTTTCATTATGCTTTCCTGAGAAAACCTGCATTTCTTCCTATCTTTATTAGGCTTAACACTAGAAGAAGAGGTCTTATTATTATATTTGTACGTGGGAGGATTTAAATACTTATCCAAATATTTTTTATTCTACTTCTTATCTCTATTGTTTAAAGTCTTCTCTATATTATAAATAAGTGCATGAGATTTTGAGGACTTTATTATGACCATTTGTATTAGTTTATCTTACTCCCAAATCAAGTTAGAAATAAAGGTATTAAAATAAGGAATATTTCATGTAGTTCTAAAGTGATTTTTGTGTTATAAAAGATGGATACAAATAAATAATAGTCTAGACATATCTTGGAGATTATAAACAAAATATTTTTATCATTTTTCTTTACCTATTCCACATTTTTTACCTGTAACCTCAGAGATCTAATCTTATGAAGAAATGTTATAGGATGTCAAAATCACATGGGATCAAATTGATGATCTCATGCTCTAAATAAAGGCATCTCATCACATCCTACTTAGCAAGTAGATTTTCTTGTGTGGTTATTACTTTATTAGGTGTTGTAGTAGATTCTATGTGAAAGATTAGATCAAAAGAGACAAAAAGACACAATAGTCCATGAACTTTATAATAATGGTTAAACCATTTAAATTTATCTACTTTTTTTCCAAGTTTACTATCTTTACCCATTTTGATTTCCTGAAAACTTTTGGATTTCAAAAGAATTTTAATTTTGGATTTCCATTCATGATAATTAAATGGAGTGAGAGGAGTTAATGAACTTGAATCCATAATGTATAAAAGAGGTTGTTGAAAAAATTAAAGAAGAAATGTAGGAAATAAAATTACACAAAACCACATAATAAAACCTTAGAACTATCTTAATGTCCCCCATTAAATTTGAAAATACAAGAACACACGTATAGATGTCAATCACCACTGAGAATGCATCTTGAGATATTAGTGCATAAGTATATGAAACTAGAGGGAAATCAAGATTAGTTGATAGTGCATCCACAAGAGTAAAATATCTAGTTGTAAGGGAGATGTAGTGGGCCTAAGATGACCACCATTGTGTAGAGCATGAAAAATAAGAAATTTTGAAGAAGACGACATTCAAATCTATGTTATTAATCAAAAGATGTGTGTGTTTGAAAATATTGCTTACATAGAAATTTTGTGAAGAAATAATGGTGATTTTTTTTGGAATCAACTTCCCCATAAACACTTAAGGTCCCTTTAATAAAAATTTAAGCTCATTTAGGTTAGAAATAACTAGGTGATTAAATCTCATATGACTAGGGGGCTAAGACTTTTATTAGGGATCCCCTAGATAATGTCATTTTACACTATGATGGGACTAAGGGAGTGATGTCACTCCCAAAATGCCTCCATGTTTCAAATTAATAGTGATATTAACCCCCTAATTAAAATTTATGGCCTCTTGAAAGTCATATAGTAATAAAGAAAAGGTAGGTGGGAAAAGAGGCTTGTTCACACAAGTGCCAAATTTTTCCTACCCTACACATAGGTGGGTCAGAATATATGATATGATTTGGAACCTATCAAGTTATTATGGATGCTTAATCACTCTCTAGAGTCTTATTTATGTTTAGACAACCTAAAATGTCTATCATGGTTCCAATATTCACCAAAGGGTTTACTGATAGGGGTATATGTAGAGGGTGGTTAGAGCCTAAGAGGCTTCTTATCAAGAGGTTTGGGTTCTGACATGTGTGTTAACAAGGGTTTTAGATTTTAATGTGCTTGTAAATATGGGTAAAGTCCACCAAGTATATATAGTCCACTAATTTTTTTTCCTACCACTAAGAGTATGACCAAGTCAAAAATTTACCAAAACTACCTACAAGAGTTAAAAACTCCATTGAAATAGGAAAACCCTTAAAAATTTATATTTCATATGTCTCCTTAAAAATAGAAAAGACCCACTTTATTTATTATAAAATCCCAAAAACCCAAAAATTATTTTTTGATTTGAGAACCCCATTGTATGGATATGCATGAAGACTAGAAAAGTACCTAAAATCCTCCAAAAAATAGTTGAAAATGGATGTAATGAATATAGGTAATGTTTAAAACCAATTTTATGTTAAAGTTACAATAATTAATAGGGGAGG
Source organism: Torreya grandis (assembly GCA_037957365.1). Lineage (NCBI taxonomy): Eukaryota > Viridiplantae > Streptophyta > Pinopsida > Cupressales > Taxaceae > Torreya > Torreya grandis. The sequence continues at coordinate 3,282,306 of JARHVA010000679.1, forward strand.
TGAATCACTGAGCCTAGATATTTCAATTTTAATTACAGTCCTTTCAAATTATTAAACAATCAATATATATCAACTTGATCAAACAACATTAACAAGAGATCTCATTCATTCAATGCATACACAAGATCAAACACATAACACATACTTCTTATGGGAAACCCTCATGGGGAATAAAACCCACACTCAAGCCTATAACACATGGAATAATGGCCTATAATAAATCACAAACAAGAGACTAGTCAACTCCTTTAGACCAATAAATCTTGATCATATCCTCCTGACAAAAGGAATTTAGTGAAACACCTATTTCACAAAGAGTAACTACCCCTAAGGAAGACCAAGTCCTTTAGACCCTCCTTGAAGTGAACACCTCCACCTTATAACTAATCTATTTGACACCTAAAGATGGATCTCTATTTATCTAACCCATACACAAACTCTTTTTATCTCATATAAGCCTCTCACATAGGCATACCATAATATCTCTCGTTCTTCACTCAAATTATCCTCATATGCATACTCTGACCTCTTCAAATATCCTAAAATTTTAAGATAAATATTTATACATAAAAAATATAACTTGTAGGTCATACACATAGTCCTCAATATACTTATATCATTAACTCATCAATTGGGAAAACCACCTCTCCTTCGCTCCATAACTCTCATATGCACACCTTACATAAGTCTTCCACATGCCTAGAGACTAACTCATTTAGTTTCACCATTTACATATAAATCATGAATTAACAAGATAAAAATATTTAATTTTTGGCCATAATACATTCCTTCATCTTTAAGACATCTCACATGGGTCACACTTAAACACAATCCACTTTCAAATAGGCCTAAGTCACTTTTAGGTCTTATGGAGACCCATTCAGCTCTTTGAAACTTATCTAAGAAAAATAAGAACATAAGAACACTTTCCAAATGAATTGAAACTTTAAAAATGATATAAAAGTCCTCCTTAAGTTACAACAATCATCATAGTACCCTTCTTCTTAAGCATAATTTACTCAAACAACATTCCAAGTACACATACATCATGAATGAGTACAGAGTTGACTTGTAAACCTTTGCTAATACTATATATCACAACTAAAAAGTCCACAAAAATCATATTTATGGATCCTAAAACACTCTCCAATACCTAATACATCATGAAACATCTAAACAACATCAATACAAGATTAATTACCCTTCTTGGGTTACTTGTAGAGCATATACAAACGCATAGTCAACTTTGAACCTTCATAACTTTGACTATACACCCTTTCAAAAATTAAAATTTATGTTTATATATGAAAATTATATTTATATATAAATATTATTTTTACACCATGGTCAAATTCTATGTAGATTGAAATATATAGCTAAAATATAGAGCACTAGTTTTTCCTTTATAAATTCAAATATTCAAATTAAAATGGTCATAGTTAAACCTCGAACACTATGCTCACATATACTGTCCTCACTACTGTAGATTTATCATTAAACATATATCTTATTTAATATATAACACATGTACCAATTCCTAAACATTAAACCTTGAACATGTTGACTCATTTCATGTAATCTAGAAATCTTGACTCAATGCACACTATCAATCTCTCTGGATCAACCAAGTCTTTATCAAAAAATGTGTACCATTAAATAAATATATATTAAAACCCCGATATATTTTGGATCCCTATCTTTTACCTTTTATTATAATTAAACCTCAAACACTTATTACCATCTCACTCAATATGCACCATTAGATCATTCTAGTATGATTGCCCTTGCCTCATTGGATATTCATTTGGTCCTAATCTTTAACTCTATTAACCAAAAAACACTTTGACCTCTTTGAATTGATACATACCATGTGTGTGTGTGTGTGTGTGTGTGTGTGTGTGTGTGTGTGTGTGTGTGTGTGTGTGCGTGTGTGTGTGTGAACTCCCATTAAATTTTAGATATCCTTTTTGTCCCTAATTTTAACTCGTAAAAAATTGACTATGGGAACCATTGCTTATCTACTTGGAAGGCCAACTTTGGATCGTCATATGTTTTACCTTGCTCACTCGCATGATCTAAAATTTAGACCATATGATCTATTAACATATGATAATATAAGCATATAATAATATCCTATAACCCTTACATTTGTGATATATAATTACATTAAAATGCCTCATGATATTTATTAGTGCATAGAGGTAAGTATTTCAAGAACTTGCCTGAAAGGCCAACTTTACACATGCATATATTTTGTCACGCTTCATCGTATGACATAAAATTTAGATGATATCAATTAGGCAACCAAAAAAAAAAAAAAAAAACCCATATGATCAAATTCTATTGAAACATCTACATGTGTGATATATGTCATTACAAAACTATTTATTTAGCTCTTTCTTGCCTCATGCAAATTTGGCTAAGTATGGGAAAACAATATCAAAATGCCTGAGAGCCTAACTTTGCACCCACATATATTTGACTATGCTTAGGTGCATGAAAAAATATTTATCACAAAGTAAATATTGACTACTCTTATCATAACCATATTACCAACTCTTCCTAACTCATCCACACATAGCAAAGGTGATGTCAACAAACTGCCTACTCAGATTTTCTACCAATAGACCGAAAATGTCTAGATTAAAACAATGATTAACTAGATGAAATCCATTCAGACACAGAGCATTAAAATAATTATTTAATTATTATAGGACACTTTTATCATGCTCAAATCAATATGCTCATCCTAAACATCTCTAACTAAGCCAAAATTGAAGATCAACCAAGCTTCCTTCAAGCATGCTAAGACAAACACATTACACAATTTGTCATTATCACTTATAATATCAAGGCACTTCATCCAATCATCAATACACCTCCATGACATCACTATGACATCATTTAAATCTCTCTAAAAATCTCCTCATTTGTCATTGATGTCAACACACATCATATAACTCACCTTCCTTCTCTCTCTTCAAGCACTCTCATAATAGGAACATTTTCCCCATTTGACACAATGATAAAGTAGGCACAAATTTATCTTGAGGACCTAAAAATACCATAAAATAGTATAATACCATATTATAAATATATTAAAAACTCCCCATTACCTTGAGCCTAGCTCTTCTTGCTTTGATAACTTTCTCTTGCTCCATACCAACACTCTCTTCAACCAATCACTAAAACCAATGAAAAAAGAACCTAAAAAACACTAAAATTGAGAGAAATCACTAATAAAAATGTGATAGGGACTCTCCCTAAGATATTTTGAAACATTTCACCTTTTTGATCATCTTCAAATCTCCACACACTATGAAGAACCATTGTATAGGCTTACTATCCTTCTCTCTCAAACCACCACAAGGACCACCAACAAAACTTCATGCCCAAAAAAAATAGGAAACATGATCTAAAATAACCTAAGAACTCACCTTGAAAAAACTAATCCCTTTCACTTTTGGAGATGCTAAACAAAAAACACATCTTCAAGACAAGGCCTCTCTAGACTCCTTATATCCCTACCTAGAACTTGTAAAGCCATAACATTCAATAAACACATAGTCAAGACCTAAAACATCATATATATAGCACTATCATATTCCCCATCAAGCATATCAATTTTCAACAACTAACTCATCCTATGCAATATACTTCTTTCACAAACCAACCTACCAATTAAGCCTCCATCAAGGCAAAAACATGAATGAATTGAAATATACAAATATTAATATCTATATGAATATTTATTTGAAAACCCATTTTGGTAATTAAAACTAATAATAATCCTTATATCTCAACTCATAATGCAAATCACTTTTCTAGTAGAGCCCAAAACCTTAAAATCTCAAAATAAACAAGGTCAACATAGCATCTTCCAGTCAACATGCACTCATAAAACTTATTTCACAACTAGAGAAAACCATTACAAACTTATGGACCAAGTGTTGATATTCCACATATTTTAGAATGGATACATCCTATAACCCATTTTAGGACTGGTATACTCTCATGCATAAACATGGAAACTCAAAAGCAAACAAAAATATCCAATTTGACTTCAACAACCCTTCATACCAAAAAACCACCTAGATAATGATATAATAAGGTTAAAAAAACTTTATATGCAAAAATATGATCTTAAAAAACACACATCCTCTTTTCCCACTTAAAAACCTTCAATCTAACCTTGTAGACTGACCAAATATAGATATGACATCACTCTGACATCACCAGAACATCTCTTCCACTTGGGCATACTTGACCCAACTAAAAACACTCATGTTTAACCTTATATGATCATCTTAAGAAAACCACAACAACACTTTCTTCTCCTCTTGAAAGGAGTCTCTTAAGAAGCATAGATAGAGACATCATTTACACCACAATGCACTAAAATAAAATGAAGCCAAAAGTTGCCCACATCTCCTCAGTAAACACTGGAATCTTCTTATAGCTATAAGACTTCTTGCTCTTGTTCTTCTTCTTCTTCGTCTAAAATATGAAAACTAGTTCCTTTTTTATATCACTCTCCTTCTATTCTAGTATAGAATTAAGAACATATAGAGTAACTATGGAATCTTGACATACCCTTTTATTTGAGGAATCAACCTTTTAGTTCTAAAACTCATCACTAGCCACTAACAATTGATGGTTTTTTGAATAAATCTTGCTCAAAAATAGTAAGATGTTCACTTAGATCCATACTTACCTCAAAATTATCCTCAGCTACTACCTTGGTATTCTCCTTGAGCTTGGTCTCTTCATTCTCAACATGGGAAAATAATGAAAGCCTTTATAACTCTTCTCCTTCTGTAGCATTCTCTACCATAGAAAATAGATTAATTGGACCTACAAACTCATCATGACTCACCTTTGGTTTCCATGGGCTAACTTGCCTTTTTATTTGCACTTTTGGAGCCTGATTGAACTTATTTTGACTTAATGGTCTTTGCTTGTAGAATATAGCAATGTGACCTCTCTGCTCATATTTGTAGCAAGCCATACTCCTTGATGGAAATTTAGCCTATCTTAACTTGTTTGGACAATGTTTTACAAAGTGTCCCACATCATGATAGTTTAAGCACTCTAAATTGCTCACACCTTTTGATTGATTACTCCCATAATAGTCCCATTAAAATTCATTTTTAACAAGTCTTCTACATTCTCTAACTCTATGTACAAATTGGTTACAAGTAAAGTAATAACCATTAAAATTTACGTACTTCATGGAATTTGGTTGTCTGATCTAATTTGTGTTCATTCTACCAATACCGTCATTCGTTATCTAATGATTTTTCTTTAAATTATGATTGTTATTTTTCACATTAGTCTCCATCTTATCTTGAGTTGCATTATCTAGTTCTTCTTTGCATCCAAGACTAGTTATATCAATTACATGATTTTGATCATTCATAATATTATCTAGATCACTTTAGTACTTTTCAAATCTTATAAATGACTTTACCTTACTAGATGTATTCTCTAACTCAGATCTAAATGACTCATTTCTAATTACAAACCTTGAACACTCATCTTCTTTAGCTTTCATACTTGTAGACAAGACTTCTAATTGACAATCAAAATTCTTGACCATGTCTTCATGCTCCTTGGCATCTTCATTCATTCTAGCCTCAAATACAATAAATTTTTCCTCATAGTCTTTGAGTTGAGACTTTATTTTCTTATTAATCTTCTTCTCAATCTTTAGTTCTTCAAGAGCATTTGTCAATGTAGTCTCATATTTCACCTCATCTTTATCATCATCTAAATCACTCCAAGTAGACTATTTTTATTGTGAGAAACTAACTTCCTCAGCCATGAACAAATCTTCATATTCAATAAGACCATCATATTCATGATCATACTCTGAGTCACTGACTTCACTCTCATCTGATGAGTTACAATCTTCTTTAATGTAGAGAATTTTCTTGTCCTTTAATTACTTCTTGTTTCCAAATATTTTGAATCCCATTTTTATTTTATTATAAAAATTATCTCTTGCCATCATCATGACCTTGATCATGTTCTACATCATCATCCTTTTTATACTTATGAGGGCATTTACTAGCAAAATGTCCTATTTCACCATAATGAAAATATATGAGGGGTAGTTTACCTCTATACTTGATTGAACCAATTCTCAATTTCCTTGTTATCAATGCAATTAGTTCATTCTCATCTATATCAAAAATATCATCCTCATTAAGTTTCTTAACTTGGAACTTCTTCTTTGGATTCATTTATGTCTTCAATGTTGCTTCTTTCTTTGGTGGTATATCATTATTATTCCTCATCTCATATGTAGTAAGTGTGTCATGCAATTGATCCATCTTCAATTGAGTAAGATCATCAATTTATTACATGGTAGATACTTTTGGATCAAAATTGGAGGATAGAGACCTTAATACATTTTGATTAACATTAGCCTCTTCAAGGTTCTCTCCAAGACCTCTGATGATGTTCACAATATCATCAACTCTTTACAGAAAGGATGCTACAAAATATTCTTCATTTATTTTGAGACTTTTAAATTTACTTATGTGAGTTTACAACTTAACAATCTTCACCTTTGAATCTCCTTCATAAATGATCTAGACTTTTTCCCATATCTCTTTAGCATATTTATAATAGATTGCCTTGGTGTATTCAATCTCTGAAAGACCACAAGTGATAGCATTCATTTCCTTATAATTGTTCTCAAACAACTTCTCATATGTAGCACTAGATGGAGGAGTAGTAATAAAACCATAACCATCCATAATATATTTCCATACATCAAATCCAAGGGACATAATGTATGTTCTCATTCTTACACTCCAAAAAGCATAATTAGATCCATTGAACCTTGATTCTTGCTTAGTAGAGAAACATCCTTGATGACTACCCATATTATACCTTAGATCACCTTCAAGATGTCAAGCCTTTACCAAAGGACCTACCCTAATACCAATTATTAAAGGTAAAATATTTAAGAGGGGGTAAATCAGTGAGCCTAAGTATTTCAATTTCAATTACAGTCCTTTCAAACTATTAAACAATTAACATATATCAACTTCATCAATCAACATTAATAAGAGAGCTCATTTATTCAAAATATACATTATATCAAACACATAACACATGGTTATTATGGGAAAACCTCATGGGAAATAAATTCCACTCTCAAGCCTACAACACATATACTATTTTCCTATAATAATTTACAAACAAGATACTGATCAACTAGTTTAGACTATCAAACCTTGCTCATATCCTCTTGACCAAAGGCATTTAGTGAAACACCTATTTCAAAATGAGTAGCTACACTTAAGGAAGATCATGTCCTTTATACCATCCTTGAATCGAACACCTACATCTTAGAACTAATGTATTCAAAACTTGATGATGGATCTCTATTTATCTAACCCCTACACAAACTCTCTCTATTTCATACATGCCTCTCACATAGGCATGCCACAATCTCTCTCCTTCTTCACTCAAACTATCCTCATATGCATACTTAGACCTCTTAACATATATTCAACTTGAACTAAAACTATTCAAATATTTTTAAAAAATGACTTATAGGTCATACACATTGTCCTCAATCTTCTCATCTCATCAACTAGGCACTCCACCTCTACTTTGCTCCACAACTCGCAAATATACACCTTACACAAGTCTTCTTTTCTACAAGTCTTTCACACTCCTAGAAATGAACACATCTGGTTTCACCATTTATAGATAAATCATGAATTAATAATATTATAATATTTCCTTATCATCCATAATACATGCCTTCATCCTTAAGCCATCTCACATGGGTCACACTTAAGCACAATCCACTTTTAAATATGCCTAAGTTACCTTTAGGTCCTATGGAGATCCATTCATCTCTTTGACACTTCTCTGAGTAAATTAAGAACATAAATAGACTTTAAAAATTCATGGAACCATTCCAAATTATATATAGGTCCTCCTTAAGTTCAAAAAATCATCATAGTACCCTTTTGCTTAAGCATAATTCACTCAAACAACCTTATGAGCACATAGTCACCATGAACAAATACAAAGTTGACTTGTAAACCTTTGTTCATACTGCATAATATTTATCACACATTAAAAATCCACAAAATTCATCCTTATGGAGTATAAAACACTCTCTAATACCTAATACATCATGAAACATTGAAACAACATTAATACAATCTCAATTACCCTTCTCAGGTTACTTGTAGAGCATACACAAATGCATAATCAGATTTGAAAATTCATAACTTTGAATATACATACTTTTAAACCTTAAAATTTATATTTCTAGATGTGAATTGGAGTTTTATATAGATTCTCTTTTTATAACATGGTTAAATTCTATTTATATTGAAATATGTAACAATATAGAGCACTAGGTTTTCCTTTGTAAATTCAAATATTCAAATTCAAACGGTCATAATTAAACCTCAAACACTATGATCACTTATCATGTCCTCAATAATTTAGATTGATTTAAAACCATAAATATTATTTTATATTTAATTCATGTTGTGCCAATGCCCAAAATTTAAAACTTGAACATGTTGACCTCATATCGTGTAATCTGTAAATCTTGACTCAACATGCACCATCGATCTCCATAAATTAGCTAGGTCTTTTCATGCAGTGTGTACTATTTGATCAATCTATATTAAAACCCACTCATTGTTATATCCTTATATTGTACCTTTACTTAAAATTAAACCTTAAACACTTTTTACCATCTCACTCAATATGCACCATTAGATCATTCTAGTATGATTGACCGTTCCCGATTGGATCTTCATTTGGTCCTAATCCTTAACTTTGTTAATAAATGAACAATTTGACCTATTTTACTTAATAATAACTATATATATATATATATTTATGAACTCTCATGAACTATTATATCTCTATTTGGTCCTAAACTTTAACTCTTTCAAAATCAGCTAAGTATGGGAACCATTGCTTATCTTCCTGGGAGGCCAACCTTAGACCATCATATCTTTTACCTTATTCATTAACATGATCTAAAATTTGGACCATATGATCTCCTCACATAAGATAATTGAAACATATAACCATATAATCTTATAAACCTCACACATGTGACATATAACTACATTAAAATGTTTCCTCAGATTTATTAGTTCATAGAGCCAACTATGTCAAGAACTTCCCTGAAAGGCTAACTTTGCATATGCATATCTTTTGTCATGCTTCATTACATGACCTAAAATTTAGTGCATATAAGATAGGAATAAAAATTAATAAACCCATATGATAAAATTATCTTAAAACATCCACATGTGTGAGATAGGCCATCAAACAAATTCTTACTTGGTTTTTTCTTGTCTCATGCAAATTTGGCTATGGGAAAACACTATCAAAATGCTTGAGAGACCAAATTTTCACCCACATATATTTGATTATGCTTTAGGTGCATGACCTGAGATTTAACACAAAAAAACTACGGACTAATATTATCAAAACCATATGACCAACTCCCCTTGACTCATCCACATTTGACAATGGTGACATCAACAAACTGCCTACTCATATTTTTTACTACTAGACCCAAAATGTCTAGATGAAAATAATGATCAACCAAATGAAATCCATTCATAAAAAAGGTATTAAAACATTCTTGACTTATTATAGGACAATTTTATCATGATAAAATCACCATACTCATCATAAACATATCTAACCAAGCCAAAATTGAAGATCAGCAGAGCCTCCTTCAAGCATACTTGGACAAGCACATTGCACACTTTGTGATTGTCACTTAGACTATCAAGGCACTTCATCTACTCACCAAGACACTTCCATGACATCACCATGACATAATTGATAAATATCCAACATTTTATGGGTTTTATACCTTATAAATCTATTTATGCTATCCATTTTATGATTGGAGACTTTATTTATATATTTTTCATGAATTTTCATGAAAGCCCACCAAAATTTTGAAAACACTAAAAATCAAGAAAACAAGTAATAATGCATACAAGAAAGATATTATTGAATATTTAAAAAAATTTAAAATGGAAATTATATTATTTTTTATATCATTTTGGATTTATCCAAGATATTCGAATTTCCAATAATGCACAAAAATATTAAGAGTATGTGATAGTGAAATTGGCACAACAAAAGTTGCATCAAGTGCATTAAAAGATTCAATAATTGTTTATCCAAAAAGTAAAAAGGATGAAAATTATATAGTGAGACATTATGTCACCAAAAAATGTAATGACTCAACTCACTATTATAAAACACATTAAGTTTATTTTCCCCTAATGACCTTAGCAACCCTAAGCAAGTTGACTAACAACTGTGTTGGTAAAATCACAAGAAGAAAAATCCTACACTAATAGTCTTAAGACTAGGACTTATATTTGAAGTCAATTATAGGTCATTTTTTATAAACTCTGCTTGGGAATATTAATGTTCAATGTTTCCTTATATATTGTCAACTATAATTGCACACATAGGTTATTAATATTAACAATTTGATCAAAACCCTAAGTCTTCTAACTTAGGCATGTCACCTCAAAAATAGGGGTTAGTGGGCTCAAGTGAAGTCAATTTCACCTCAAATACCCATTCATCAATGATATTTGGATATATACTCATATATTTTTAATATTTCCTCAGATTGATGTAGTTCTCCTCCTTATATGGGCTTATGTGTGAACAATGGTGTAATATGTTGTATGCTAGTGCATGTAGTGATCTAGCCTAAAACTTAACAAATAATACTCATGGGATATTATTTAAATTATTAATATGTGTAATAATAGTTTGCCTATGACTAATTTAGAAATAGGAAAGAGTAGGGATGCAAAAAATAGTTATGTAAATAATTTAGTGAGCTTGATAAGTGCTTGCTTGGTAATTGCTACATCTGTACTTTGATCTTACTTGGTGATAATGAAAATTATTTTACTTGTATTCATATTTCACATTTTGAAAAGAGTCTCATATAGGTTTATTTAAAAAAATAATACCAACCCACACATGTCAAAGTATTTGTAAATTTTAGTGTTTCTAGGGTACAAACACTAGTGTCAGATCTGAGACACTAGCTTTGATGTTAGTGTCCTACTCTAAATGGTAGTGTCCTAAAGAATAGATAACTAATTAAGCTATGTAACTAAAATTTAAGGATATATCCTAATCATATTTTAATCTATAGGTGATATTTGTAATCATAATATCAGGATTTGACCATAATATAATCATTTACACATAGTGAGATGGAGAACACAATCCTTTTAGTGACATGAAGGTCCTGAATTGAAATATATATTCTTGAGTGATATTTTTCAATTTTGAAAGAGTAACTTATCATGTAAAAAATATATTTTAGTATTTAATCCCCCCCTTTAATCTAGTAATGCATAAGGATAAAATTACTAGGTTAAAGGAAATAAATGTGTATTGTGGTGTGTGAAAGACACCTTGATTTGATATGGTCCCTATTTGAATTTGTTGTATGTGTATTACCTATAACCAAGAACATTTTATAATTTTAATTGGTGCATATAATTTTTAAATGAATAATTTTAAAAAAAAATAGATCAAGGAGTACACCTATGTAATGATGCAACCACATTTCCCTTTGGTACTTTGATTTTGTAATGATGGTTCCTAGTTGAATCATTAGAGAGAGGTTGATAAATAAAATTTGGAGATGTGAAAATGGTAATTTGAGGGTGATAATTCCCCCAATTTGGTATAAGGATGAATTGTTCGAATGCCATCAATATCACTAAATTGTAATCACACAACCCAAATGTAAACATAATCTAGCCAATCTTGACAATATCACCCAGGTTAAATGGTGTAACCATATTAACCTAAAAAATATAAGTAGGTACCAAATAAATTAAGGGCATTGAATCTAGATCACACTACTCAATGGATCCAACTATTATACTAATATAAAATCTCAATTGGTACACTTTGGTAAGGTCAAGGCATTAATATTTGTATAATCTAAATATGTATCTTCAATTTGGTGTATTTACATTTCATATGAACTTCTAATGTGTCTCGATATGAAGTATTAGTTAATATTTAACCTCTAGTATATAAACTATGTATAATATATGTAATAAGTATGAAAAACTCTATCTCATATCTATGAAACTCATTTTTTAATGTATAAAATTATGTTATAAGTGTATATATAAATATTTTAAATGATATCAAATTCTACTAATTATTCCAATTGTGTGTATTTGGAATCATTTTTTTATGTCATTCCCCCATTAGCATAAGCATTTAATATTAATTTATACATACATTATTATAAAAGTGTCTTATAGAATATTATATTGTCTTAGACTATCTAAGACATAAACAAGAGTGTAAGAATGAGTATATAATCTCAACATGATAATGTAAAGTGATCATAAAATAATAGAACTTGTGTCAATCATGATCAGTAAAAGCAATAGTGTGTCATGTGGGTAGAGGAAAGGTCCAACATCTACATTTCCATGTATCATGGATCTAGTGTATGTATGTATCACACTCAAGTACCCATGTGTTTAACCCTAAATTTAGATGAGTGGGGTATCTAGGGCTAAGGGGATTATATCAAATTTTACATAAGGTAGTGAACTAACCTAATAAACATGTCATTTAATATAATACATAGAAAAATATTATTATGAGTTTGTACAACTAAGATTTTTAAAAATACTATGTTAAAAATATTAAAGTATATTTATTGATATATATTACAATAAATTGGAAATAAATTATACTTAGTTTATTATATACATGTAAATTTGGATAGGAATAGGTTATAAATGGACTATAAGATTATCTTGTAATAATCATTAGACTCTTGGAAAGTAATTTTTATGGCCTCAAACACTTATTCCAAATCTGGAAAATTTTATTGATGTAGGCATCTAACTCTATTATAGGTGTCTAGTATGAAAGACTAATTGGATTTAGATGTAACTAATAAAATATTTTTGAGTTTTATTTTTATTTTATTTAATGTCTTAATAATCATGCATAAAGTTTATCACTCTTTTTCAAATGATAAAACCCTAGTTCTTTAACCTTGGAGTGACTAAGGGAAAAATGGGTTAGTGGGATCACATTATCGAGCTACACCAAGGATCCCTCTATTAATGGGCATTACCTACATAGTCAATAATCAAAAGATGGCATCAAAATTAAGTATTTATCCCCTATGTGTTCTCTTGTTTCTGCACAAGAGTGAAATTTGTGATAAGCAAATACATGTAGTGACTTAACTTGTAACTTAAAAAATATGGATTATGGCTAAACTTTGAATGCTTCAAACCTTTATAAATAATTCTCATATGACTAATATGGAAATATAGACACAATTGGTAGGTTTTATAATTAAATTATTTATTAGGTATTTCTTGGTATATTAACTTGTGAGATGTATATGATTTATAGGTGAAAAATGAATAAAAGTTGTTCTTATATATACAACAATCCCTTTTGAAAATATCTCACATTAAAGAAATTAGGCTGAACTTTAATATACATTTATTTTATAAATTAAATTACACTTTGTATGAAAATAGACACTTGTGTTGATGCATGTGCACACCTAGGACATAAGTGTCTCTGAATCTATAAAATAGGTACATGTCCAAAATTAGTAGTGAAGAATAATAATCAGGGTTATAACTTTTTGCATAATATAAAAGTCCTAGTCATTAAAATAATAATGGTTAAACTAAGAGATAATAAATTAGGCACAAAAATATAGTGAACATAAGCCTTTTGATAGTGAGAATATCTATAACTAGAAGGTAAAACCATGATAAGTATTTTCTAGGTGTTAAAAATTGGGTACTATATAAATCAAATTTTAGTATATACATTTTTTGACTTTTAATCTAATATTGAACTTTGTAGTTTAAAGGAAGGAAATGTGTAATCTGTTGTGTATAGCACATATTTCCTTTGCATGAGCCCAACTTGAGTGCTATTTTGGTGATTTACTTATAACTAATAACATGTAATAGTATATAATCAATGTATGAAATCTGAAATTGAAATAATTTGAAATTATTTAAAGTAAAAAGAGCATGGTTAGGAGTAAACATATGTGTCAATGCAACCATATTAGATTTTCATAATTTTATTTTGAAGTATAATTCCTTATGAATTAATAAATATAAGATTAGGAAAAAATTTAATTTACAAGTTCATGTATATATAGATATTTGGGACACATGCCCCCAATCTTAGTGTAAACATGATTTGTAACATGACCATTGAGCTTGTTTCATCTCAATCATGCAACACAAATATGTGAATAATCTAGAAAGTATGATAAATTAAATAAAATCACATTATATATCTACTGAGGTTGGATTATTTAATCAAATCTAACCTATAATTTTGGTAAAGTTAGATTAATTAATCAAATCTAACATATAAATTTTGTAAGATTGAGCAATTTAATCAACTTAACTTTCCAAAGGTAAACCAATGACTATAGTAGGTTGGCTCAATAATAGTCCATAACGGTCCACCATGGGTATGATAATAGTCCATAATAGTATTTGATATCTAGAAAATTATTTGATTTTACTAAGTTTAGTTTCCATTTTCATGGCATATGCATCTCATATATGTCTCAAGTAGGAATCTAGGTATAATGGCAATATCAATGTATACAATGTTATCATAAATATGTACCTAATTAATATAAATGTTAAATCTAGTGAATTTGAAAGAGACACAACTATGGAGGACATGTTTATATAACATGTCCCCATTGAATTTGGAGAATGTGATAACTAGTGTAAATGTGGTAAACAAGTTTACATAACATGACACCACTAGAACTTGAAGATTTTAAATATTGTATAAGTGTGGCAGTCATGCCTTTTTAATATGCAATGACTGAAATCTAAAACTATGAAAATGTGGAGGTCATCCCTCTATGACATGCCCCCTATAATATGCCAACCCTTTTGATGTAAGGGGAACTAGAATCTAGTAGTTGCTTGACCTTAAAATGATAATATAACTATATAATATGTGTATTGATCATATAACATATAGGATTAGTATGTTTAAGTAGATATAACATTGAAGAAGAAGGTATGTGATCATATCAAGTCTTAAGATACATGATATATATCATGGAAATGTCTAGAGAGTAACATTTCAAGCTTAGTAATAAATAAATCACACACACAAGAGAACTCGAAAGTAAAGCAAAAGGAAATGGTCAAAGAAGACCTCATATAAGGGGCATGTTCAAATGTTGCATAATTGAAGGGATATGACTTAGTTAAATGTCGAAAAAACATACAAATACATACTCAAATGTACATATATAGCATAATGACATATTCAAATTTAAGAATAGGCCATCTATGGACAACCATCATCCCTCTTAACATTATGTTGTGTTCCCGCACCTATATGTGAAAAACTTATGTATCTAGAATGTTCATGGTGGGGTTTGTGTGATATTTTATTATCTTCAAAGATTTTTGGTGTGCCCAAGGTAGTAAGATAAATCTCTCTATTTTTGGTGCATCACCTTTTACCTTAAACAAATTCTTACCTTCTCCCTCTCTTTTCCCTCAAAATATTAGGCTTAAACTAATAGTAGATTTACCTTTCTTGTATTTAAGTATAAACATTATGATCTTGGAATAGAAGGAATCTAACCTACTTCAAAGGATCATCCCAAAGAGAATAAGGTTCCCACACCTTAGAGATGTTCCCATCATTAAGATGAAATAATCAGTGCTCTACATGCATGAGTGAGTGATAACACTTTCATGCCTGGTGTTGAATAATTTTTCACCTTACACAAGGAATTTATGCTTTGTACCATATCATAAAACATTCCACAATATAAACATTCATGGGTGTACATTTCTAATGACAATAATTTTTGGCATGCTCGGTGGGACCACTTCAAGGATTTGATGCAGTCCTTGGTTAGCGATGTTTTAAACACATTTCAAGCATCTAGCGACTCAACATTTTTTTATTCACAAAGATCAACCCCTTATATACATTCTAAGATAACTTAGGTCATCTACAAGGGGAATTAATTTCCATTATGTTTATTTCTATGTGCCTTATAGAATAAGATTAGGAGTATATTCATCCCCTATTAGAAGAGAGTGGGATAAGACAATCATCTTTTAAAACTCAGTCTACACCCCCATTTGGTAGGTTCCCTATACCTAGGGGAGATTATTCCCTATCCCATTCATGGTTGTGCATAATAACCAACTATTTGTGTCTCTTAATGGAGGTAGTTTACTAGTTCTTAACCAATATGATGACATTCTAATCACAACCCTCAAAATTTTATCCTACTTTATTAGCAAGAATGAAAATTCCCATATGTATCATATTCAAGATATTATGAATATTTTATTAGTGTACCATATTAAAAAATGTAATGTTGCAGTTAGACTATTTTCCTCTTCTTTCAAAGTCAAGACACTCTAATAGTATCTAGGCTTGAGACTTAATTCTATCCACAACTAAGAAGAGATAAAAGAGGAACTATGATAGTAATATGAGGAACAAAGTTACCACTTATCTTTGATGGATCAGATCACAAATATAAAGAGATCCTTATATGAGATGATAGTTGATTTCAACTTTAGGTTCCATAAAGTCTAGGATAGGGTCTAACCCTTGTGTAAGCCATCTCCTAATACTATAATTTTGTATTTTTTAAAGTCTCTTAATAGTAATATATTTGTGATGATTCAATCCATGGGAGGTGAATTTTTGCTCAATGCCTATGAAGTCATTATGCACACATATAATTGATTGATCTAGGTAGGGAAACTTGTGCCTAGATCCCCTATGCCTCTATTCAAAGAGCTTCTTCCTAGCCAACCAATTGTGCAGTCTATGTTATCACCTATCCCTATCAAAATAATCCTACTAACTTCATCTGATACTCCCCCTAAGAAAACACATGAGTTTAAAACACTACTATAAAGATTTGGAAATGAGATTGTAGCCCTCAAAAGGTATCAAGTGTAGTATTCTAGACCCCATCATAATTTTGATCAATAATACTAGTCAATTAGACCTCCCTACTAAGGTGGTATATAAGCACAAAACTATCTCACAAATAATAGACTACCTTATGTATAAAGGCTTGCAATTAGAAGCACTTCTATATCCCTTGTAATTGTGCAAAACAATCTTGTGCATGATCTTGAATGTTGTTTCCCATGTGCTTAACTACATAATCAATCTACATACACAAATGGAGTCATGAACCAAGTGGTCATGGTGAAAATCTTGTCACAACCTCAAGGGCGAGCATATACCATATCTCTACTTGAAGAAGAAACTCAAGTGTTATCTTAGTAATAAGATGGGTCTATTCTTATTAACTATAAGGAGGAAAAATTTAACTATGTCAATTAGAGTGGTGAATCTGGTGGAGGAAGCACCCCAGTTGCCTTTGATACAAGATTAAAAAAAAGAGTTATATATGAGGTGTTATCAACTTTTGCACCTTCACCTTCAATGTACCAAGTCATGCATTAAATTACACAAGTCAAAGTACCTATGCAACCTTTAGTGCACATATAATAGTTTATCTAAAGAGAGGAACTACCTCAGATCAATGTGTAAATATGAGAATAATTTATGGTTAAAAAAAATAACCAAAGGGATCTCAAATTCCATTCAACATAGTCAAACAAATGAAGAATATGAGCCTCAATATAACTATGTGAGATGCTATTATTTTTCCTTCTGAAAGGAATTTTCTACAAGAAGGTCTGAAAAGCTTTCAAGAATGTAAGACATCAAAACATATGCCTTATACCTCTATGAGTCTATAATATCCAAACATGGAAGAAATGGAAGTGTTTAGTATCACTAAGACACCCCCAATCTATATCTCTTTGATTATAATCTAACATCTGGTACACAATTGCATGATCAACTTAGGGATGAGTAGTTTAATGATGCTAAAGTGGATCATAGATACACTTGGAATTGCTTATTCCCCTATTTTAAAAGGAGTGGTCTAGCTAGATGGCATGATTATAAAGACCATGGGATTCATCAAGTATTTTAATCTTACACTACATGTATTCCCAAGCCTTTTGATTTTGTAGGATATCATATCCATTAACTTCCCCTTAATTTTCCATCTACCTCTCCTGAGACTTCACAACAAATATGAGTGGATATTTATCGTCAAACTAGTTGCACATGTTACTCATAACTAGATATAGAACTAAGGTTACCATTAGGGTTGAACCCATCTACAAAAGTTATGTTGAACCATACTCTCCAAGTCTTGTTGAATTAAACAATGACATGTTTAATCAGGAGGATAATCTGATTCTCTATGAAGACATAACACTGCTTGAAGAGATTCTAGATGTTTTGTTGGATGAATGGGCATGAAAACATTATCGATGTGACCCATATGATAATTAGGAGGAGAGAGGGTTAGTTATGTATTTAATAATAGAGGATACCTCCATGTTACATAAGCTTATAAAGGTGCAAGATATCCTTGAAGACACATGGAAATTATACTTTAACATCTCCTAAAGTAAAACTGGTAATGGATCTAGTGTGATCCTAGTCTCCCCTCAAAAGGATAAGTATTTCCATTTATTTAGGTTGTATTTTGGTTTCAAAAATAATGTTATAGAATACAAGGCATTGATCTAAGGTCTCCAACTAGTGAAGAAGAAAGGAATCAGTGCACTACATGTATTTGGTGATAGTGAACTGGTTGTAAACTAGGTTAGAGCATAGAACATGACCAATAATCTATTTATGAGAGCATATAAGCATAGAGTGTGTGATATGATTTAAATATTTGATGCATTCACTATTAGTTCCATACCAAGATCCAAGAATGATAATGTGGATAGAATCACAACAATAGGTAAGTAGTTTGACATCCCATGTGACATAATGAAAGATTTCAAGTAGCTTATGAGGATTGTCATCATACTAATAGTCCCTCAAAATATATACAATTGGTAGGTGATTGAAAGCAATGAGCATATTATCAACTTCTTATAAGAGGGATTTGAGTTCATCACTAGGAAATAGTTACAACTTCAATCCCAATATGAAGACCACATCATCCAATTGAAAGGCAACAAGCTACCTAAGGGGTCAGTTACTTTAGGAATCATATTCAACTCTGATGACCAGTTCAAGGGAGAAAAGTGAAACATGATAGTAAAGGAAGAGATCTATATGAAACCAACTGTCTCTAAAGGAAAGATTGTGAAAGCTAGAAAGGTATGCTCCCCACTAGAAATTAAGGAATTTATTAAACTTAATAGGAGATACAATGATATATTCACATGGGGATGTAAGGACCTAGAGGCCTTGATCTATTATTAGCCCAACACACTATTGATCTCAACCTTGACACATAGCTAGTTTGCCAAAAGCAGAGGTCTATCAACCCAAATCTCAAGCCCTTGATGAGAAAAGATCTCTTAAATATCATCTAAGATAGAATAATACTTCTAATTAAACACTCTTCATGGGTTTATAACTTGGTCCCATTATGAAATAAGAATGGGGAAATATATTTATGCATTAACTTTAGAGACTTGAACAAATACTCCCTTAAGGATCAATATCCCCTCCCACTAATAGAGTAAATCCTAAAAATAATTACAGGCATAAAGAGATTCACATTGCTAGATGGCTACTCAAGGTAAAATCAGATTCTTGTGCAAGAGTGTTATATCTATAAAATAATAGTCACCACTAAGTGGAGAACCTTCACATACTAGTAGATGACTTTTGGTTTACAAAATATAAGAGAAACCTTCCAAAGAGCCATGGATGTGGATTTCAGGATCTCATCAACAAAATCATCTTGGTTTATCTTGATGACATAAATATTTTATTTAAGTGTGTATAAAATCACGTAGTCCATTTGGATCAAGTCTTCAAAAAGTGCTAAGAGTTTAGAATATCTTTGAACCCTCATAGTTGTATCTTCATATTTCATGAAGGTGATCTACTAGGGAAAATTATTTATAAAGAGGGGCTCATAATTGATCTAGATAAAGCCAAATATATTGTTTAGCTCCCTCTCCCAAATCACAAGAATATTTTGTCTATTTTATTTTGAATAATTAGCTTCATGAGGAGATTCATGCCTAATTTCACTATCCTAACCAAACCCTTATTTGTGATGCTCAAGAAGGATGTTGCATTTAGATGGATTTGTGAAGGCAAGAGTAGTTTTGAAGCCATAAAATTCACTATCATGTAATCTCCAACCTTAATCAACCCAAATTATAGTAAGGATTTTATTTTTTATGCATTTGGTGGTGTTGGAGGCATCTTAGCTGTCATTACACAGTAGAATAATGATCAATTGAAGTAACTAGTTAATTTATTTACCTAGGTTTTGCAATATTATGAGTTGCACTACATATTATGGAGAATCATGCCCTAAAAATTATGATAACACTAAATAAATTTTGACACATGCTCTCTAATAACAAGATTTAGCTAATGGTCTCATATGTAGGCATTAAAGAGTTCCTACTTAGAAAAGACATCAATAAGAAAAGAATTAGATAGATCGTAAAGGTGATGTAATATAATGTGGACATTTAGGTCACCAATATTTTGAGAGGAAAGAGGATATATGAATAATTGGAAGATAGTGTGAAGGATGAAAATAATTTAGCTCTCACATCATCTTAAGACTAATCAGAATATCCTAGTAGGTTGGATTAGAAATATAAAAGCCTAAGTAAGGATAATCATAGGCACTTCAGGTTTTAGGACATTCCCTATGTGATTTTTAGTGATGCACTTCTCCAAAAGGACCTCAATAGAGTCCTCTTGAGATGCATAGAATAAAACTAGGTGAGTAGAATTCTCTAAGAATTCCATGATGGGCCATCATAAGGCCATTATTAACCTAAGAATACTACCATAAATATTATGTGGGAGGGATAGTATTGGTAAATAATATTCAAAGATATGCATGTATACATGTAAAGCTAAAATAAAGGTGTGTTCTTCATAGGCAAACAAAATATGGTAGACTTAGCATTATGCCCAATATAATATGATCAACCCTTTTTACATGGGGCTTGGACTTCATATGCATGATCAACCTACCATTAAAGGATGGTTGTAAATGGATCCTCATAGCCACATACTATCTCACAAGATGGAAAAAAGTAATAATTTTTAAGGAGGCTAATGAGACATCCATCCTAGGTTTTTACAAATGCATTATAACAAACTTTGGTGTTCCAATCACATTATCTATAATAATGCAATATCCTTACTTAAAACCAAGATTAGTGAATGGTCCACCAAACATAGCATCCACTTAAGCACCTCACCAAATTACTACCTCAAGGTAATGGTCTCGCAAAGTCCATGAATAAGAATTTGATTCACATTATAAATAGGACCATAGAGGATAATCATCAATCTTGGCATACTAACCTCAGGACCACCCTTTGGGCCAACAGAGTCACACCCAAAAGAGTGTTGGTAAATTCACCCTTATTTTTATTTTATGGAAGGGAGGTTAAATTTACCACATCTCTTAAGTTGCCTTCATTTGAACTCACCCATCAGTTAGAGTTGCTCAAAAGTGATCCCATCATAGTAAGGTTATTAGATTAAATGAAACTTGAAAGAACTAGAGTGTGATCTAAAATTATGAAAGACTTAAATAGGCCCAAACCAAGATAGCTTTTGATAAAAAGGCCATTGATAGAAATTTATAGGAAGGAGATTTAGTGATCAAATGGGATGCAAATAGAGAAAAAGATGGAAAGCATACTAAATTCAATATGATATGGAGTGGCCCATATACCATAATCAACTTCAAGCAAGCCAAGGTTTTCTAACTCACTAAAATGAATGGAGTAGATCGTTCCATCCTAGTTAATGGGATCCATCTCAAGCACTATCTTTGTGAGTTCTTGTATAGTTTGTTAGTAAGTAGATTAGATGTTTTTAATTTCCCTAAATTCCTTGCACACATTTTTTAGGATATATTTAATTTCCTCCAATCATTTGTGCATAGTTTTTTTCTTAGCTTAGATATTTTCCTCTAAGTGCCTTTGGTGTAATTATTTTATTTTTTTAGGAGGATCTTATTTTATTTCAAATCTAGGAGTACATAACTAGTGCATTCAAGAATAAAGTGACCAAAAGTTTCAATGACTATGTGCACAATGGATTACTTCAAAGTCTACTAGATTATTTCCTAGTAGGCAAGTTACCCATAGAGGTCACAAATTTTTTTGAGTTTATAAGTCACCCCTATCTTGTTTAGAAATCACAAGGATCCTATAGAAGGTTTATGTATTATTAAAGTGTTGGGTTCCTCAAAATAAGCCACAAATAGATGCTTCCCATCCATCCCCACATTTAAATTAATCAATACAAATCCACAAATTATCTAAGTATCAAATTTCATTTATAAGGATTTTCCAATATGTGCCCCATGCAGGGGTACTCCATTGCACAAACTAAATGGTACATAGGTTCAAAATGTGTCGATATCTTAGTATTTACATAATACAGGGAGAGGTGCATAAGAAGTAATTCCACTATAGTTCTTCACTATCACAAATCATAATTTGTGATCTATGTTTCACACATTCTACTTCGTAGGCTGATATGGGCCTCGATTATAAATCAAATACTTTAGAAGAATAATTAAATGGGAATTGGTGAACAAGGGTTAAAATTTATGCAACCCTATAGAAGGCTTATGCATATGAGCCCTTCACCAACTCTCAACTCACTATGAAGTCTACCTATGCAACCATCAGTTTGTAGATATTATTATAAGTTTGAAGGCAATGGTTTGCATTAGATGTGTAGTAATGACATGGCAATTTAAGAGAGACCTTCATAATTACTTACAAGTGGTAGTGAATTATAAAGAGGTAGTTGAAAATTAGTTGAGTGGTATTCAAATCCTTGTTAGGATGAGTAAATTAAAAAACTATAATATGTTGGAATATGTTCACATTCTACCCCTTTGACTATTCCAAATGTCTTCCACTCTCAGATACACATGTCTATCCAAAAGAATTATACCACCAACTCCCAAATCTGGATCACCAAGTAAAATTTAATAAGCATGGATGTGGCATTGTAATAAAATTAAAATACTATATATGACACCCCAAGGGTGGAATTAATTATAAAAGTATTACTCCCTTATAAAATCCTAGTTATTTATTTTAAAAGGGTCAACATTTTCTAGGCAACCTCACACTACCAAAATTTTCCCTCTAAGGGTAATTTTGTTTGCTAAACCTTGTATGTTAATGAGAATTAAGTTCACCTCCCTCTACTCTTCTTCCATTCCATGCATGATTGTGTTTTTCAAAATTTATTTGTGGGTAGTATTCACCTCTTTCATTTTCATCCATTCCTAACACGTCTATGTAGAACTTGAAACCCACTTGTAAATTATATTTTATGTGCATTTGGGTCTATGTAAGCCTTATATATGGATAAACTTCATCCATCTCAACATTACATTGTGTTACCATGCCTCTATAAAAAAACTTATGCATCTGGAGTGACCATGGTGGAGTTTGTGTGATATTGACTTATCCTTGAAAATTTGTAGTGTCTCCAAGGTAGTGGGAACACTCTCTCTATTCTTGGTGCATAAAATTTTACCTTTAGAAATTTTTTTCCTTATCCCTTCATTTTCACTCAAAATCTTAGCTTAAACTAGTGGTATACTTAAATTTCTACTTTTTAGGTCTCTATGCTAGTCCCAAACTAGGTGCAATTAGAATAGAAAGAATCGAGCCTACTCTAGAGGCTTGTCACAAAGAGCTCAAGGGTCCCACACCTTGGAGATATTACCATAATTACAATGAAATAAATGATTCTCTACACATGTAAATGAGTGATAAAACTTCCATGCCAAGTGTAAAATACTTTTGTGCCTTGCACAAGGTATTTGTGATATGTGTCGTACTATAAAACCTTTCATATTGTAAACCATCCATGGGTGTGTATTTTTAATGACAACAATTACCATTATTACAATTACAAATTAATAACCTTGATTAATTATCCTAATGATTCCTCTAATGTGAGATTCCATGAATTTAGAATTATCTATACTCCTAAAATTAAAATTTATTTGTTACATCACATTGGTGATGTCACTGAAGGAAGTAAGTGGGAAAGAGGAGTGTACGCAATCTCTTACAGCCCTCTTAAACACTCTTCCTCTTACACCTATCTTACACACTCTAAGAGGACTAATGAATGTATTTTTCTTGCAACATGCCTTCCACACTCTAAAAGGCCTTAAATGACATATCTTACACATTCCATGTGTGTAATCATGATTTTGAGGACTCATCCTCCACCATTGATCATGAACTCAAATCAATGGTTCCCAAACATTTAAAAATTATATAAATACAATTGCATATTGCCATTATAGATAAGCTTATTCATGTAAACTTACTCTATCCAATTATACAAAGAGATTCAACCAATTCTCATGCCAAATCCAAGCCAAGAAAAAAATCAAGTGTAGAAAAGGAGAGGTACTTCCCACATGTAGAATTAAGGATTGTCAAAGACTCCATAGAATACAATATGACCTAAACTCTTAATATTGGTTATAAATAAAACCTTATAATGAGGTATAAATGTTATTTTTGTCTTATAATGTGCATTTTCTTCCACATATCTCGACTAGGGATAAGGCTTGAGATGTTAGATTTT
This sequence comes from Torreya grandis, assembly GCA_037957365.1. Lineage (NCBI taxonomy): Eukaryota > Viridiplantae > Streptophyta > Pinopsida > Cupressales > Taxaceae > Torreya > Torreya grandis. The sequence goes on from JARHVA010000679.1 coordinate 3,307,074, forward strand.
CAAGTTATTTTTTATTCTATTCACTAATGGATTAAATAACCTCACTTATATTTACAATATATAGAATGGCATGCCTATTAGGACATGAAGGATTTGATTCACCCCACAAGTTATTTTTGACCATTAGAAGTATTAAAATTACTAGAATTAACCTAGTAACTAGTTTGATTCACCTCTTTTTCTTCAAAAAGTTGTTAATCTTTGCTTCAGGTGAAATCAATGAAATTGACTTGCTAAACAATGATTTAATCCCTAAAAATAGTGAATTTACCCTACCTATCAATGAATTTGAATTAATAATCGATGAATTCATAATTTTACACATTCTATTTTTTTAAATTCATAGGTTCTAGAATTGGTGAAATTACTCTAGAATTCATGAATTAGATCTAAATTCATAACATTTGTAGTTTTATATTTTTTTATATGTTTTGTTTACAAGTCTTAGAATTAGTGAAATGGCATTGTAATCAATGAATTTAACCTGCTAATCATTGAATTCACCCTTTTATAATCTATGTCTATACTATTTATAGGTTCTAAAATTAGTGAAATTAATCTAAAATAAACAAAATAGATCTATAATTAGTGAATTCAACCTGTTGATCAATGAATTCACCATTTTATCACTTTTAGTTTTGTTCTATGTTTTAAAATGGTGAAATTGCTATGTAATCAATAAAATTTCTCTATAATCAATGAAATAGATTCTACCTATGTATCGATGAAATAAATCTTTTGACAAAAACATGAGACCTTAAAAGGATAAATTTATTTCTCATCATAAAATTATAATCATTTGTGTTGTAGGATCTTGGTCAAAAAGTGGTCTAAGAAAAAAACATTTATTTTTTTATATATCTTGATTTGGGCTTAAAATGAATTCACAGTTTCATTTGGGTTATAAGAAAAAACTTAATTTTTTTTCCTTTCATAGAGGTTTTTATTTCTTTTTGAGTGTCTTGTGGGATTTTTTTTGTGTATTCTCTCCCCTTTTGGGTGACTTATAAATATAAAGTTCATATTTACCTTGTACATTTTTATTTTATTTTGGGTATGTGGGATGGATTTCATCACTTTCCTTCATGTCCTATGGTTGCATTGACTAGGAAGTCACATCCTAACATCATACCAACTATGTTATTTGATAGGGTAAACAAAATTAAGTTAAAAAAGTGGTATCTTAGTTGAAATTTCCCTCAAATATTGATATTACCTATAACACTTCCTTGAAATCTTATGGCTAAAGTCATCATGAAGGGACTAAACCACTTGGTGAATGTCCCGTTAAATATAGACATCTAATTGATAGATAATTTTGTGCCTATGTCCCACAAATTATATTAGAACCATAAAGAAAGCCAAGCAAAAAAATTTAAGACCTTATTTTGTAATGGAACATCTATTAATGTAGGGGTACAAAATTAATATCCATGAAGATTGACTTGCTTATAGAAACCTTTTGAGATAAGGGTGGAACTGAAAATCCCACCTATAACTATAATAATTTATTTAATGAATCTTAAATTTTATAATCTGTTATCAGTTTAAGTATATTTAGGGTTTGAATGGATGTGATGCAAACTCATGTCAATTATTAGAATTACATTGTAATGCTTGTGTTATTGATTTATTATTTAGTCAAAACCTTGTTCATATTTTAAATCAAACCAAAATAAACCAAGTTCAAATCCAAACCACTTATTTACACACACAAAAGGGTGTTATTATGCCAAAATTCTAGGTCAAACAAAAGTAACATGTCAAACTTGGTCTAAATACCTACCTTTCTTGTCTAAAATATGTTGTTAGGCTACCTAATTTGAACCAAATCCTTATCCTAATCCAAATTACCAACTTTTAACCAAGACCAACACCAAAATTATAAATTTTTGTCTAGATTGTGTTATTATGTCATCCATTTTATTTAATTCCTAATATAAATTCCAAATATAGAGGTAAATTCAGATTCTAAATCAAATTCCAAACAAGTTCCAATTCCAAATCCAATTTCCAATTCCAAATCTAAGTTCCAATTCTAAATCCAAGTTCTAATTCGAAGGCCAAGTTCCAATTCCAAAATCAAACAATTTCAAATCTAAATCTGAACTCATGTTCCAATTGTGTTGTTATGCCATCAGCCTTATTCCAATTCTAGTCAAACTATTTCAAGGTCGAGTTCCAAATTCATGATAAACCATTCTAAAGTCTACCAAATTTAGTTATTTTTTGAATCCCAAGTCAAACTCATCTTAAATTCACAAAAAAGTAAAATCCTTTTATAAATGAATGTCTAATTCTAGTTCAAATTTGATTAAATATTATCCAAAGCCACCTTTGTTCCAATGTCAAATACATATTAAGGTTAAAAAATTCCAAAGTTTCAAAACCCTAAGTTAAGTTAATGCTAAAACTTTTATGGATAAACTGTGTATGATAAAATTAAAAACTCATATATAGTTTTGTAGAAAAGTTTTAGCATTATCATATGGCCTATGAAAGCATCAAATATTTGCTAAGTTAAGTTTTTAATACCAAATCCTTTCTATTATATCAAGATCAAATGTTCCCAAAATCTAAACATTAAATATTTGCACCTCAAGATTATGTCCACCTTTTGGGAAACATGTTTAATTCACATAGCCTTGCTTATTAATATCATTAAAATAACTTTTGATTGGTGTATTATAATTTAATATTACCTTGACAAAATCAATATATCTTACTTCAAAACACTCCCATGTGTTATTTGAAGTAAAGTCACATATGAAATCAAGACATGTTTTAAGTATCTAAGCCTCTTTCAAGATGAAGATCATAATCCTAAACATGGATATGTATATGCACAGTTGGGCTATTTGTACCCCTCATTTGATGAAGAGGTTTTTTAAACCCATATGGGTATGACCATTATGTATAAGCTGAATAAGATCAAAAATACCTTACCAACATGCCATCTAACACCAAAATTAAATAACATAACCCATACTTTTTGGTCATATAAGCTAATGCTAGACAAGGCCAATACCAACCATATATTTCATATATACCATTTGATATAGAGCATAGACCTAATCCAATTTACCTTGTGAATGTGCCACCTTGTGTTGAATACAAAAAATGAAACCTTTATGAAAAAAATGAAAATCTTGTTAGATTATTAGAAATGGGGATTATTCCCCCCTATATTAATCATAGAGGACTTATGCTATTTATTTAAAGTACCAAAATAAACACCTTTGGCATTAGTATACAATCATGCCACTTTTTAACCAGGCTCAAAATTATATACTAGAATTTTTTCAAGATTTTTTATTGTCCGAAAAGGGAAAGGGTTACCTCATTAGCCAATTTTATCAAATCTAGCTTATTGTTGCTCAACTCTAACAAGCTAAATAGGATTCACGTACTCTCATTAACTCCCTTAATTGACTAGATATTCAAAATTCATCACTAATAAAGGTAAGTTATTTGATTTCACAACTATTATATTTATTTATTTATCCTACTTTAATACTGATCCATTTACCTACAAGACATTAGTTATAGATTTATTGAGCACACAACATAATTGAATGTTCCTATAACTTCCCCATAGACCATTTCTCCTAATATTCTAGGTGATTCATAACAACACATTGTGACCATGACTAGTCCACAAGAGTAGGTTGCAAGTAACAAGACACCACTTCAACAAGTGGTGACCAATAGTCTTCCACAACAGGTTAAAATTAACAATCCACCATTTCAATAATTGGTCACCAATAGTCTACAATAGTAGGTTTAATGTAACAATCCACTACGTAAATAAGTGGTGAATAATACCCCATTTCAACAAGTGGTAACAGATCCCCCTCTTTAATAATTGCAAACCAATCCAAAAACATGTTGTCTAATCAATACTTTATTTCTGTTATTCAATAATTTTTCACTTTTATTCCAGAAGGGGCCCCTTCGAGCTAATACCATGTTCCACTTAACCAACAACATGTTCCCTATATGTGATAGATTCTTAAGAATCAATAGTTGTTTCCCTTCCAATATTAACAAATTTCATTGAACACCCATCAAACCATTCCTCTATTTAGGCCCTAGTTGCCTCCAAATAAACACCACACTCAATAACAAGTCCCCTATCATCAATATAACTCTAATCAAAGAGTAAATATTACTAGTAGGACCAATCACATATGGATTCCCTAATATTATTTACTAGCTCTCTATCTTGGCCAAAGTAATGTCCCTTTAAATACCCATTAAAATGTGACAAACATCCTCTCAATCCCATCCCACTTTTTAGGATTTAAAAGAGGTTAAATATGTAGTTTTAGCCATTCAAGTAGGAAATCAAAATATGAATTTTGAACTAAATGACATATGCTCTTATCCGTTTGATATGAGATATATTCATATACCTTTCTTTCATCATTTTGAGATGGCCAAATTTGATAAATACAAAGGCAAGGGTGATGCAAAGGAGCATATAAAAGAGTTATTTGTCACATGTCTATAATTTATGTATATTAGTATCTACCTGCCTCCCTTATTTCCCCATAGTTTGGTAGGCCATACCTTAGAATGGTTCCTTGGTATACCTAAGAATTCCAATGATAATTTTGATGACTTTTCAAATATATTTGTGTAGCATTTATCTTTTAATGTGAAATAAGAATTGACTACAATTTAACTATGTCAATATAAACAACAAGGAGGAGATAACTTTGTTAGATATTTATAATGGTTGTTTTCATTGGCTAAATGAATCCCAAATAATCTCACCAATAATAAATTAGTTGTAATTTTCAATGCCAATCTACACTATTATATATTTCATAATCTCAAGCTTCATTACACCAATACATTTCAATAAGTTATTTCCAGTGGAATGTATATTAAGCAAGACCTCATCAATAAAGGAGTAATAAATATTTAATAACAAAATAAAGTTTAAAATAAGGCTCAAACACAATCTCTTTCATAAGCACAAGAAATTACATTAGAGAATCCTAAACCATTAAAAAACAATAAAAAAATTATAGGATATGGGGTAACTAAATCTTGTCACATGCAAGCAATCCAACCACCACCTTTCTAGACAACCCCTCATACTCAACTTCTCATTTTAAAAATAACCCTCTAATTTTTATCACTTAGATTTTCATCCTTTGAGGAGATGTCTCAACTCTCCTCTTCCAAATGGCACAATTAAAATAATTTTAGGCTATGGGTGAGCCTAAGAATGAGGTAAATTTATAGATAGGGATAGCTCCCTTGATGTACCACTTGTAGACCAATACTAAAACTATTATTTTGAGGGAAAAGGGAGAGGTAAAATTTAAATAAAACTATCTTAAAGGAGGTGATACACCAAAATATTTAATGACTACCAACCAGCTACATGTTACACATGAGAACAAGAGACTAACCAAACATACACTTCTCCAATCTGCATCTTCTCAAATCAATGTTTCATTATGAGGTTATGGTGAATTTTTAGGCTAAGAGGACTCGACAATAATTATGATAATGACACTATTGAATAGGCTAACTCACTCAACCTTAATAATTCACATGACCTACAAAAAGAAGCTTTCTAATTATAAATTGGTGAGATAATGAGACAACATGATAAGGAAATAAGAGTCATCACTAATAAATATCAATCATCCAAAAAAAACATTATTAATAGTCATATAAGAGTAAAAATTAGTAGTCTTTATTGATCCTTGGTATGCAAATGAATAGGGCTTTGTCATACTCAGGGGAGCATAGTTTACAAAGGCCAAAATGGCTAGTTTGTATAGAACTTGAGATAGAGAGGAGAAGAGATAAGTCTAAATGTAATAAGTAAAATTTTAAATCTGATAAAATGAGTTACATATTCATGAGAATAATATGTGAAATGAACCATGTAAGATTAGGAAGCACAAGTGTCACCCCAAGTCTTGAAACTATTGAAATGTGGTGTAGAAATTCTCATTCTGGCTCAAAAAACTACCTTCATGATATATCCCTATTTTAACATCAAAAAAATAACTAGGGATAGGTATAATGACTGGAATTAAGTTTCATGTATTTTTTGTAGTCATGTTCATCTAGAAGCATCTAGAAATGAGCTATCACTACCTGCACTCTAAGAAAACTCCTCTTTTAGTCACCCCTCACACTGGGCCTCAAAATTGGATTGATTTTTACATGAAAATACATGTAAATTATTATATGACACTTCTAAATACTCTATATGGCCTTATAATACTCAATCACACCTTAAAAATCCATCCACTTGAAGTTTTCACACTTCTCACCATCATGCTCACTATGCTAGTTTTGACTAGCTAAGACGAGATCTCTAGTAATAACACTTAGGAGTTTTTAAAAGGAATTAAATGGCCATAAGAAGTTATATTAAGTCATAATATTCCATCCAAACTTTATTTCATCTCTTGAATGTTCCTAAAACCTACACAATGAAAAACATAGTCAAAAGAACCCATTTTGTACCCTGTCCATATAGATTCCAAATAACTAATTTCAATGGTAGGGATATTTAATGAGTATTATACAAAATCTAATCATCATTATAGGAAAAATATTCAATTAGAGAAACTTCCCATCCACATTTCCTTGATCAAGTCACTAGCAAGAGTTTTGGTGAGTCTAGGCCTATTTTACCCTCTTAAGCTTCATTCATAAATATGGGATGTTTAATTTTCAAAAAAAAAATTAATATAAATGTATATCATCCTTTTAAACATATCCAATATTCTTATGTTCCTATGCAAATTACCAATAGAGATATGAGCACTCAAAGTTAGCCACTCAAGCCCTTTCTTCCATTCACATAGGCCTAATATTTCCTTTAAGCCAAAATATGAATCCATTTTGACATCATCTATATCTTAATATATTATACACATCTAAATTTATCTTATAAATATGATTCAATAGGGTATAAATCTCACTAAGAGTTGGAAGTGAAGTTGGACCCCCAATTGGGATATAGGCCTCAAATAGACATCTCTGCATACTTGAGGTTTTGGAATACCTTAGTTATTTATATCCTTATATGAGATTTTTTTCATATTTCCTTGGTTTTTTTAAACTTTAAAAACCTCTCATAAAGGTATAAACATCTCCTAGTTTATTCCTTTGTCACTCTTTCTCAAACTTACTAGTTTATGCATAAGGGGAAGTACCCTCTATCTGAGACAAAATAAAGGGTAATTCCCCTATTTTCTCAAAATAAATAAATATTATAGAGCCTTATTAATGTTTTTAAGAAATCCCACACAAAATTTCATCCTTTTATCTTATGATTTTCCCTTCCAATTCCTCAAATTCCAAGACTAACTATATAAAATAGGTTGTGTGCGGGGTTAAAGTGTGAATTATGCTATGCATCATTTGAGACCTTATTATATGCATTATTTTAATATTAAATTGGTATATTTAAACCTATATAATCATTATGTATGTAATATAAATCCATTAATCATTATATACTTTCCTTTTCCCCTTCACATACCTTGAATTCTCAGGACTGTGTACCTTTTCGACTATATTTTTGCCTTGGAGGGGCACCTAAAGGTGCATACTTGATTATTTTAAGCTTGATAAAATTTATAAAACATTATTATAGTCATTTAATTTCATTTTTTTTATACCTATTCCTTAATGTTTTTACTACATCAACACTAAAAATGATCAACTTCATTGCTCACTGCCTTATACAATCACCTACAACTGACTTTCTTGAAGCAAAAAACCTAAAATTCAACATTACCCTTTGAAATTTGTGATAAATTTCCATTTATAATCATTTTTATCTATATTTAAAAACCAAAAATGGATATTTATATGCTAAAACTCCTCATCATGGGTGATATGTAAAATGGCTCTTGGCTATAGGTGAATAATTTAGAACTAGGCACACCTGTAGGCATGTATGAGATCTAAAATATAGTACATCACCTATTTTTTATGATAATTAAATAATAATTACTAATTTAATGTACTTGAACCATTCCATCATATATCATGGTTTGGTTTGCAACTTTGGGTGAAAGAAGGTCTTTTTTGGATCAAAATCCTGTAGATGTCAATGAATGAAATCAATGATGAAATGGTAGTTTTGAGGTATCCTATATTCAGTCTCCACTAATATTCTACCCATGAATTTTTTTGGATTCATTTTAATTACTATAGGATATAATTTTTCATATCTATATGTTCTATAACTCTTGGTATCCTTACTACAAGATATTCATAAAATGCCTTGGATATTTGTTTTGCACTTTTGGGGACTTATTCCTTGAACATAGTCATTGGATCTTTGGAGGGTGGTTAAAAAATTTTCCTAATAGTCTAGACTTATAAATATGTATGTTAGGATCTATCTCAAAATTTTAATAATTGAGGATGAGTTTCACCATCTATCTAATCTTCTCTATACTAGTACTTCAGTTCCCTATTAAGCCATATATAGGTGGTTATTATAGTATACAACTAGTAAAGAACCCCCAATAGTATGCATTATTTATGACATTAAATTATGTTTTTTCCTTCTCCAAAAGTTCCAAATATAATTTACTCATTATGAAAACCTTTATTAACTCAGACACTTCCTCTTCAATATGATTAGCTTCTATGAGGGCATTTATAGGTGCATTGTAAGATACTTGCAAGTAGTGAGAAGAAATGTTCATGTGTTAAAGGAATTTTTTTGAAAAGTTAATTAATATCCTTTAAATTGAGTTTACATGAAACTTAAATATGTTTTATATATTAATACAAGTATTCACACATCATTTTAAACATTTAACTTCTTCCTTTCATGGCACCTAGCTGACTGTGTCTGACAATCATGGGGCAGACTAACTATATGGTTTTTGTGATTGAAACCTCATGGATAATTTCTTGGAGAATGAACCTATAGTGTAAGGAAAAAAAATTTAAACATGGAGATGATCCATAACCATACTTTAACACCATTACCAAGACATGAAAATGTTGGAAGTGGTGGAAACATGCCTGATACATAGAAAGGGACCATTATGCAAACCTAAAGTGATTGGATCTTCAAAACAAATCCAAAATTTAAAAAAATTATTGGGAAAATGTGATATGATATTAAAATATCTTTTAAACCAATCCTATTAGATTTATTTTATGGACTTTCTCAAACCAAGGTAAAACCTATAGGGTACATAGATTAGCAAGCAAAATAGATAGTCTAACTTATTAGGAATGGTTAATAAAGCATAGGTCACCATTAATATTTTAAAAAAAAATCAAATTTATGTCTAATATGTTTATAATACACCCCCAAAATATTTTTTCCTGAAACCTCTCCTACTAACCATACCAAGTACAAACCTAAAGACCATTTTTGCTTCCCAAGCCTAGTGGATGGAGAGATAAGCAATTTTCTTCATATGTTTGAGCTTATAATCAAAATTACCACTAAAAAAGTGTATTTAATACCAAGTTACACTCTTGAAACATACCAAACTACAGTATTTTTTATAATTTTTTACACCTCATTAAATTCTCATTTTTTTAAAAAAAATTACCCTTTTTTCTAAATAACCTACTACTTTTTAGTTATTAATAGTTAATAAAGACTTATTAAAATAAATTTTATGTGAAATCATCCTTTGAAACCTTAAAATTTCCCTAGGAGGCCATACAAGTTATTAAATGGCCTTTTTAAAACCCTAAAGTGACTCTTAGGACTAAAAGGATTAAAATGACTAAAGACCAAGGCTAATATGAAATTAAATTCAATCAAATAACCTAAAATACACCTTATGACCAAATATTAGACACCTTAAATGTATAAAAATCATATTTTTTACTTATATGGCTCCCAATTTAACCTACAAGGTCAAATTTGGTCAACACTAATAAGAGGTAATTATCACAATAGATTTTTCAATAATCTTAGTGAGCTTATTGAGATGGTTTTATAGAAGCTAGTTTTTGTTATCATGGTCATTTGGCCAGTGCCTAAACCAATTCTATAAAACTAGCATAAACCTAATTGGCATCAAGAGAATGACTTTTACACTTATTATCAGGTTAAATGTCATTGCATTCATAAATGAGTGTAGCTTCACCATCTCATCCAATATTTTCTTGAAAGTGGTGAAATAGAGTTGGATAATGTGGCCACAACATATAATCATAATTTAGGTATATAGAAAAATCCTTTTCCACATCATAACTCCAATAACAATCAAAACCAAAATCAACATCAAGTTAACAATTAAAACTATAATATAACTGCTAACAATTAGAATTAGAGGAAAAATCAACATCAAAATCAAAATCAAGGTCAAGATTCCCATTCCAATAAATTTAACTATAATAATTTACATTACAACTACAATTTTTTAGGCCACATTACTAGTGGACATATAACCACCATCAAGATCAACCCTAAGCCAATTACCAACAGTAGTTGATGGCCTTCACTATCTATTTTAGAACCTCCATTTCCATTTGTTAGTAACCCTCCTTTGGATTGTAATATCCCAAATGCTAATAAATAGTAGATATTTACCATTCCAAATCCTTACTCACCTTATTTTAATTATAGTAACCCACTACTAGCTTGAGGATGCACAATCACAACTCGACTATCTAAGGTTATCATTCAAGGTCATGTATCTTCTTCTTCCAAAAATATAAATCAATTTCCTTTACCTTAGAAGACAAATATATTTTTTCCTATTAATGATAATCTCTATGAAAATGAGGAAAAATTACAAAAGACACAGTTGCAAATTTCTATTCTATATCTTTTGGGTACATCAAATATCCATAATAACATATTGAAAAACCTTCTGAGTTAGTTTAATGTCCCAAGTTACATTATGTCAGAAAAAATTCAAACACTTGTAAATCATTTAGATCCATTTCAAAAACATAATTTTGATCAAACTAATATGTCATGCCTTATACCTTCGCATAATAACTCGATCTATATAGAAACAATCATTTCTCGAGATAAATTTAAACTAGTCCTCATAGATAATGGTTCAGAACTAAATATTATAACTTTTAATTTGGTCAAACACTTAGGTTACACAATAGTATATATTCAACTAGATACCATTAATATTAAACAATAAGAAAATGTGGAACAAGAATCTCATGGTACCATTTGTTTACCTATTATCATTGGGCCTTTAACCCACGATACTCTTTTCCATGTTCTTCATATATAAATATATTATAATTTCCTCTTTGGGTGACCATGTATTCATAAAGTATGTGGTATAACTGATACTCTCCATTAGTGTATCAAATTCCCCATTCAAAATTACAAGTTACTTTTCTTGGTGACCTATAGCCGTACCAATTATATAAACATTTGGAAATAGAATATGAAAACTACAAATATCACATTGGCATATAGCCTATCCCCAAAAATGATAAGAATGTATTTGATCAACTACATGAGTCCAATTATGTGGATCTAATTTATCTTACCTCCAATTCATATGCATTTCCTACTATAATAGCCAATAATTTTACTATTCAAGATAACAGCTTTGGGGAATACAATATTGGTAAAGCTTTCCATATAGCCATGTTGCCTAAAATGCCTAAATCATATGGTAGAACTAAATTGAAAATTGATAAAATGGAATGACACAGGGATGATTATCATCATAAAGGGGCCATGGTTTTCATTAAGAGCACTTAACAAGAGAAATAACAAATCAATGAAGATGATTATTCATGGTTATATAATGATGATTTTCCACCTGCTACCAAAACACAAAGTATCTTATTCCAAAAATTATAATGGATAATCAAGCCTATAAGGTCAAAGTCCTGGGGGAAAATAACAAGGACTTATTGAGCTAGTATCATTTTCCAAAAATTAAGTAAATCTAGGTATTGAATATAAACTACCTAGGGGTGAGTCCTTAGATTTTGAGAGTGACACTAATTTATCATCTAACACTAACAATGTTGATAGTGATGTAGAGTATTATTACAACATTTATGATGAGTTGGATGACACTATCTTGTTTGACCTTTATATCATTTATACCATTAATTTTATCCCATCTTACTCCCCTCTTTTCCTCCATCATCCCCAATTGATCTATTGGGATAAATAAGACTCATACATACCATTGGATGATTTTTATAATGATGAGGTAATCTCTAAATTATTGGGCCTTAGATATGGTTTGCTACTTGGTGATCACAAGAAATTATTTGTTATTACAATGGACCCTACTACTTATTTTTTAGATTAGGTGAACTTTCTTAGTCATAAAGAAAAAGAATAGCAAACATCTAGGTCCCAAAGTGAAAACATCTTTAAAGAACTTTTGGACTAGGTAAAAAGTAAAGAAAAATATGTGTCTCATGATGAAATCCTATTTCAATAACCATTGGGTGGGTAATTTCACACTCTTTCAAATGAGTCCCAAGCCTTCTCTAGTCTTAGAACTTCATGTTGATTATGATTTAGTTAAGAGGATCAAAAAGTATTTGATCAAATAGCTTAGGATTTCCTACATGCATTTTCACAATGGCCTTTACCAAACCTCACTGAATTCATATTCTTCTTGCATGAGTGAAATGAATGAGATATTTGAGCCACCAAATGAAGATAAATTCCAATGTATCACATTTCTAATTATTGTAAAATATGGTTGCACACTACATGTGGAGGTTATTAAATAATTCAATGTTAGAACACCCTCTAATCCTAACTAGATGAAACTTGGAGCATATCTCACTAAAGAGGAATGTGAGATTATTAATACCCTCTTAAAGGTGTTTATTGATATTTTTTCCTAGTATTATTTAGATATGCCTAGCTTGGACATTATTTTAGTTTTACATCACTCTATTTTACACCCTAATGCCAATGTAATTTTTCAACCCTAAAATGTATGGGAATCCTACTTTATATTATATAGGTGTTGATATCTCTAAATTCACCATATAGTTTCTTAGTGTTTAAATAAAACTTCTCATTTTAAAATTCCAATAATTTAGAACATGAGTAGTAGGTTGTGGCAATTTGATGTCACCTATGGTGAAATAGTGATAGAGATATGTATAATTATTCCAAAAAATTTATAATACGTGATGGTTGGGAGCCATCATCATCTATTCCTTATTAATTTTAGACGATCTATGCTAATTGAGTGAATTATGATCCAAACTTAAGCTACAAATTAATCTAATGTATATTTATAATGAAGTTTAAATTAAACTGATTTGATGTAAAAAAAGGACCAAAGAGAAGGGTAAGGTAGAAAATAAAATGATCGATTGCCTATCTTAGTATGAAATATTATGACAAATCATAAATTGCAATTGAGTATGCATTCAAACTAATATATAATGAAAAATATATTAAGCTCATATTTCACTATATACTATTTAGCCTTCAAAGGATAACATAAAAAATCACAAGTAAGAACTAGGTTTACATTTTAATATTTACTATTATATAGCATTTGCACATCTGAATATATAGAAAAATGAAGTGACGAAAATCCAAGATCATTCAACTAATCTAGCATATGCACAAATTATAAACCTTATGATTAGAAAATTCAACCCTAAATTCAAATAAGCTTTTCAAATTTAAGACATAAACTAGAAATTGAAAGAAAATCTATATTAGAAATTGACATATCAAATATGGAAAATATTTACAGAACTCCTTGATTATATTAATTTCTTCAAGTATACAAAATTTAATCAATATTCTCTATTTTTACAAGATGGTGATACATACCTTTTATATAAATATAAGGTGGTACACTGGTCAGTTATAACATACATGCATACAAAAGATAAGGACATATATCCTTCCTTAGACAGTTCTAAAACACACTTGTCTTTCATAGTTAGACTGACCTAGGGAAATATTCTAACAATCTAGCATATGCCTTACAAAATAATATTCCTAGTTCAAATATTACAATGTTTTGAAAAAAGGAATATTAATTATTGGGTGGGCCCATTGCTGAAGGGTCCCATTTATTAATTATGCAGAAGCTCCATGATTTCTAATGTTAGTATTTGATGAGCTTTAGGTCCATAGTTAGCTTCATGAGGTAGGTGTATTAATCATTAGCCAAGTCATCCAAATATCTATCATCCCTACCGACAAATTCCTTTATACTCCTTGCTACAATTTTCTCCTTGGCTGTGAAAATCATGTCCAAGATTCTTCTATTGTCTCTACCAAACTACCTTGGATTTTGATCATAATTAACTACTCTACCAAAATGACCTTGTGTTTGTATTTAGCATCATCAATTATTCCTAGGGTAGTGGTCTTGGTAGGATTTACCAACATAGTTCTTAGGATCTACTCAATTCTAATGATCAATCCTTTATCATCCATCAGAAGCTTGTTCAAATTCCTTATCCAAGTGCTTAGACCTTGGACCTTGTCTACTATTATTCCTAATATGGTGTTCAAATGAGATAAGATAATAGTTATAATATTAGGAATCTTATTCTTTTATTCATATAAAATTTAAAAATTGGTAACTTGAGTGCGGCTTGTGACACCCAACCCATAGGTCCCTCTTTCTTACTCTCATGACCCTCATAGTCATCTTTTCACTGATTCCCAATCATCTATAGCCTTTTAGACTTAATCCTAGCTCAACTAAACTTCTCTTTCCATGACTAATCTATCCCCTAAGGCCCTATTGACTTAGGACAATAGCACCACATATGGATTAAAACATCAGTGCCACTCCTATCCACTTTTGGTGCTCTTGTCCAAATGCATTTTTGGCCCCAATGGTTAGTTTGTTATAATTCCCCATCCTTCTCCTTGTCAACCTAATGCAATAAAATTTAACCCATGAACAATATATCCCTATAAAATTCCAATTAAATATCAATTAGAAGGGGTTGGCAAATATCATTAAGTAAACAATAATACAAGCAAGACTACACAAGCAATCTTCCCTATTCTTTGCATACAACTAGCCAATATACTTACAAGTTTATTAAAATACTTACACTAGTCCCTTTCTACATCAAGAACATCTAGTTTATTATTTTTAATATTCATACACTCTATTGCATAAATCTCATCAAGTTGGAGAACTACATATGGCTTGATCCTTCTTTAGAGTAATGGTATATAAGCAACATGCCCATAAAAGAGGTGTGGAGACACATTTAGTGAATCTTACACACACTAAGCCCCCTCCCTTTACTTAAATTTTCCAAATCATAATGGAGTATATGGTTTGAAGATAAAATATACTATATATGGAGCTCGATATACTTATAGCTACCAAAACTTCATAAACAGTGTCACACAAGCATAGCGAACAAAACCCAAAAAGCTTAGATATCTAGGATAACAATGATAGAGGTGGAATAAAACATCGGTGCCACTGATATCTAGTTTCAAAACTCCTATACAATCATAAAATGAGGGTTAAATCATAATTTTTGATAGTGTCCTCATCTTGCATAGTGAATCTTAAACCTTGTCTCAACTGTATCAGATAGTTTTTAGCTAAGTCTTATTTTCTCCTTCATATTACTATTTTTAGAAAGGTAAATATTTAAATATAATTTACACAAATTAGTTAATTAATTATTTCATATTTATTTACTAATTTTACTACTCAAACCCTTTAACTAAATTAAGAATAATACACCAATATTCTCAATATTATTAAATCATTTGGTGAAAACCCTAGTTACACATCCTAGGTCTTGTTAAATCACAAATTTTTCAATAATTTTTTGATTTTTTACTTAAATACCTAACTCAAAAATTCACTTTAAATTTTGAAATTTCATAGTAATTTTTCAAATAATCATCTTTCAAACCCTAGTTGTGTATACTAGGTCCCATTGCTTCTTGAGGTATCACCTTACATCAAAACAAAAATGGATCTCACTTATTTACAAATATTTCTTACATTTCTTGTAAATAATAAGGAGACCATACTTGGTCCTATCATGTACATGAATGATGAAGTTTACCATATGTTAATGCAAAGTATCATTAGTTCACTTTAATTCTTAATTTTCACAATAAGGTATGATATTACAAAATTTATTACTAAAAATGCACAAGAGTTCAATATTTCTTTTGAATACTCTCTCTCTCTCTCTCTCTCTCTCTCTCTCTCTCTCTCTCTCTCTCTCTCTCTCTCTCTTGCAAAATAATTTCCAATTCTATTTTGATAAACATGTTGGAAATATTATATTACAAGTCAAAGATATTTACACATTAACTCACAATTACATGATCTCTACCCTTTTCTTTCTATCTCTTATATGGAGAAATTTTTAGTTTTATCATACTAAACTCATTATAAATGTCATAGCACATGTCAAAGTTTCTTATGCATTCATGCACAAATTCATGCTTTCTATTCCAAACTTGTTATCTCTCATGTGGAATGCTCTTTATAAAAATATTTTTATATAACTTATAAATCAAATTGCATGAATTTTATCCCACATACATTGTTTATACCTAGAGGATCCATTTCATAAGCTAACAATCACCTGTCAAGTTTCAATGCCATATCTTATGCACATGAAATAGTTTCCTTCTCCTCCTCTCCCCAAGAGGGTGATAGCTACTTTCCCTCTAACCATGTACATGATATCACCCCTCCAAAAGGTGAGGCAACCCATACTATTGTTCCTAATGCATACATTCAGCCTATAAATTCTTCAAATAATCTTCAATATGTATGCTTACATGTTCGATTGAAAGCAACTAGGGTGTACACTTGTGAGACTCTAAGGGATTAAATAAGCAGTATGAGCAAGTTAATTTTAGTTTTACAAATGAAGAATCAAATATTACATGAAAACATCACAACATTATAAAATTATATTATAATGCAAAATCCTTAAGGGCATCTTAGTGCCAATCATGTATATACACCTTCACCTAGTCAAATGGTTGCAAGAAATGTTACATACCAAAACAAGAAATCATAACAAAGTAACTCTACAACTAGTGATTCAAAAATAAGTCAAATATCAAATAAGAGTTCAAGTGAGGTATTAAGGGAAATGATTAAATCTAAGTTTATCAAACTACCTCCTCTACATCCAATAAGAAGATCCATATATTATTGTGCATATTATAGAATGGATGGGCATCCCACAAATTCATGTTTAACATTGAATAAACATATACAATAGATAATTTCTAATTAGGACCTTATACAAGGTAAATTAGTCAAGCAATCAATAGTGACATAAGAACACATTCACATAGGGTCAAATTTAGAAACAATACAAAAGTGGTTACCAAAACATAACTACAAAAAATAAAAGGATCAAAAAGAAAACTTAGAGAAACAAACAGTAACACAAGCATAGGTAAAGCATGAAAAAGATAAAAATCTACCTCTCTAAAATGAGAATCATTAGTTAGTATCTTCTCTTCTGAACATTACTTGTACATAGTTTTTTAGATTTTATTATACATAATTTCCTCATGATTTATTATACATAGCTTATAAAAAGTTACAAAAACATTCAAATATGTCAAAACATTCAAAAACATTTTGATTATATGCATTAACCATGCTTTACATTTCTATTGGTACACTAGACTTACATTTGTTGTCAATTTATCTATATTACCATTCTTCACTTGATCTCCTTTGAGTGTGTGTAGTGACATCTAACTCTTTGATTTATTCACTCTACCCATTGAGGGGTAATATTAATTATACATTTAATACATTGATACACATACCCACTAGGGGATTCTTCTACATGACTACACCATCTAGGTTGTGTCATTCCTACACCACACACTCTAGTTATCATGTTGATATACATTATTTACTAGCTTACAGAAATTACTCTATTGACATTTCAATATTATATAGAACTTATGTATTTCTTACCATATAACTATTATTATATGACCATGTCTTTCATAATTTCACATTATTTCTTTGATTAGTCAGATGTGATTGTATTTCTAGTTTTTACATGATTTCCTTTCTTTCTTTATGTAGCTAGATTGATTACATTCCTCAGTTCCTATTTTGTCTCCCATATGTGCCTTAGGACATGTTACAATGTACTTTGATTATACTCATGTGTATGCCTTAGGACATTTACCAATGCCATTTGTTTGTAATCTTTTATGTTATTTTGGCTTTCATGCCAACCTTGCTTGTTTTCAAATGTATGTATATGTGGCATTTGAACATGCCTTATATGCTTGATTTCCAATTTGAGTGACATGTGATGATGTCCCTTATTTTCTTGACCCCTTTGCCACTCTTATATACTTATTAATTCTTGCCTTTTATGATTGTTGCTTATTTACTTCTCATTGCTTATAATTCCATGATCCACATCATGCATTATCTTAATTTTTTGGATGCCATGATGGACATCATGATCTATCCCTCCTTGACAACTAAAAACTAACAATTGACACTTCCAATAATATTTTATAACTTACCACATGCTATTATATTTTTATATCTATCTAGGCACACCCTTGTGGATCTAACAATCTCCATTCCAAACACTACAATATCTAGAGATATTTTATGAATTATCATTGCAATATAATGTCTCTTTAAAGAATAAAAAACTTATAGGGCTCTTTCTTCTGAGGGAAGTCATTACAGGGTCTTCATTCTTACCCTAAAAAGAGGGGGCAATAAATAGGCATTTTTCATAGAAATCAGATCTCCTAATAGTCAAAAGTCTAGTTTTTAGCACACCTAAAAAAACTAGGCTTTAAACCAGTCAGAATAGACCAAGCAGATAGTGAAAATGTATGAATAATTACTAGATTTAGCCTAGGAAAACAATCTTGAGATTGGAATAGAATGTTGATGTCTCTACTATATATTTTTGGTGCTCTTATATAAATATTATAAAAAACAAACTTTCCAAAAGCAGGCAAAAAAGTAGGTTCAACTATAGTTTTGCACAGTCAAACTAGTTCAAAATCAGCATTTTTTAGTACACTTTTTACTTAGAGAATCCATATATAGGGGGAATTATGCATGGATTGATATATCTCACTTATATTTTTAGATACGGTAGTTGGTATAACTTTCAAATCAAAATCCGTGTTTTAGACACCAGTGATTAGTGGTAATGTGCATGGCACATTTATTTTATTTTCTTTATGAGTTCAAATTATCTAGGCATTCTCAGTAGTTGTGTGCCTTATTCCATCTATAGGTGATTAGAATCATTTCAGAGTGGCTTTCTTACAATCCTAACCTACACATTTTATAATGGCTTTCATACTATCCCAGTGCCTAGTTTTGGAGTGACTTTCATACAAGCGTAATCTCCATCTTTTGAAGTGGCCAAGAGTGGCCTAGTTTCTAGCATAAATTCTGATATCCACACCAATATTATCTAATTATAGAGCATTCATGGGATTCAAGAGCCATCTCATATGACATATATTTCATACCATTATTAGTTTATAGCTTCACTTCATAGGGAAATGATGGAGCTAAATGACTAGCTAACCTTTGTACTCTTGAGCCACCTATTCAGAGGGATTGGACACATAGTCTAGACATTGATTAGTACATCCATGATCACATAGCTTAAATTTTTAGGTGATGATGGAGATAAAGATCCAACCTTTTCATTCTTTAGCTACTTCTATGGAATTGAGCACTCAGTTCCATTCATGATATCAATATTCATTCAGCACACATCCATCATCACTTAACATTAAAATAGGTTTTGTATTGGTTCACATACCCAGTGAGGTGTATTCATTCATTTATTTTCTTCTCTCTCTCTACCTATCTTTGTATGTTATTATTTTAGATATAGTGTTTTTAGTAAGAACTAGTCTACTCTTTATTTTATATTGTACATTCATACTTCATAGTGTGCTCTCTCTATACATATCCAACATCACATAGCTTTATGAGCTTCACCCTTGCATGTATGTTTAGGTATGCTTTTTATTTTTCCTTTATCCTAGTATTTCTCTTTGTTGCATCACTAGAATAAAGGGGGGGATGTAGTCATATAAAATACAAAATTTGGTAACTTGAGTGTAGCTTGTGACACCCAACCCATAGGTCCCTCTTTCTTTCTCTCATGACCCTCATAGGCATCTTTTCACTAATTCTCAGTCATCAATAGCCTTCTAGACTTAATCATAGCTTATCCAAACTGCTCCTTCCATGACTAATCCATCCCTTTAGGCCATATCAGCTTAGGAGAATAGTGCCACACTTGGACTATAACACCAGTGCCATTCTAGTTTGCTTTTAGTTATCTTGTTCAAATGCATTTTTGGCCCCAATAGTTAGTTTCTTTCCATTTTCCATCCTTTTTCTTGTGAACCTAATGCAAGAACATTCAACCCATGACCAATATATCCTTATAAAATCCCATTCTAAGATCATTTAGAGGGGGTTGGAAAATATCACTAAGCAAGTAAGAATAAATTAAGACTACTCAAGTAATTTTCCCTATTCTATGCATAAATCTAGCCAATATACTTACAAGCTTATTCAAATGCTTAAACTAGTCCCTAGTTACCTCAATCACATATAGTTTTGTATTTTGCATATTCATACACTCTATTTCACAAAACACATCAAGTACAAGAAATACATATGGCTTTATCACTCTTAAGAGTATTAGAATGTAGAAAATATGACCACACAAGGGTTGTTGATACATGTTTAGTGAATATTACAAACACTAAATCCCATTATGTATAGAAATTGGCCAAATAAAAATGGAGTATAGGGTTTGAAGATAAAATATTCTTTATATGGATCTCTATAGACTTCCAACTACTAAAACTTCATAGATAGGGTCACATAAACATAGCAAATAAAACTCAAAAAGCTCAGATCTTTAGGATAAGAATGGTAGAGGTGAACCGTAACACTGGTGCCACTCCTATCCACTTTTGGAAATCTAATCTAATCATAAAATGAAGGTCAAATTTTGGTTTATGATAGTGTCCCAATCTTACATAGTGAATCTCAGACCCTATCTCAACTATATCAGTTAGTTTTTAGCTAAGTCTTATTTTATCCCTCATATTACTATTTTTAGGAAGGTCAAAATTGCAATCTAATTTACACAAATTAGTATCTTAATTATTTTATATTTATTTACTAGTTTTACTACTCAAACCCTTTAACTAAATTAGGAATAATACACCAATATTCTTAAAATTGTTAAATCAATTCCTAATCAAAAGGTCAATGAGATCCCTTACATGGGTCTCTACTTTTTTCCATTCTATTATTAACCTTTTGGCTACTTAAATTTTTTGTCTTAGGTAATATTTCCTTATATATATTTAACTCAAATAATTAAAAATATCAAATAATGAAGCCTCAAACATATCTATCATGGTGTTAGGTACTAACAAAATGGCTTGTGTTTCTGGCTCTTCCTTTTCTCTTTCCAAATTATGGATTCTTTGTTTCATCACTTGGATACTAGCCTTTTCTTGAGTTGATTGATCCTAAATCAATCTCTCAACATCCTCCTAATGGATAAGAGCTTCATGAAGTTGTTTCCCTCCTACCAAGGTTAGACCTATAAAGGGATCAACCTTTTTGGAAGGTGAATTACTTAGCTCCCACAATGGTTTTCTTGGTGGTGACCCTTTCTAATACATTTATCTATAGATTAAACTACATGGTGGTGATTGGCTCTACGAATTTATAATGTTTTAGGACCTCAATTCCTATGCTACTCAATGCTCTAGGAGCATCCATTTTCTTACTCTATGGCCCTCTAGTGGTCACTATCCTTGTTTATTCCTCTTACTTCATTATAGCCCTAATCCATGACTTAATGTCAATATGTACTTCAAGGTTGGTAACTTTTTTATGGCCCATGAATGGGAGAGAGAAGGGATTTTATATAGTTTTCCATAAATAAACCAGTCAGGGATGGCATGTCCATAGATGGGGAATTCATCAGTAAATAGGTTGATCTCAGTATTACGATGTGGAAGAGTTAACCTTGGTTTTTTGGGTCACATAGGGACAAATGCCATTTCTACTTTCCTCTCCTCCTTAGGGTCCAATTTGACCACATTTATAATAGTCTCTTTTCCTTTCTCTTCTCTAGAATCCCTTGCTTGGATTTGAGTCTCTTCAATCTATTCCCCTTTTTCATCTATGACATATGCCTCTACAAGTTCCTTAAGGGAACCCTCAATTGTCTCATCTAGTTCTAAGGTAATCATATCTATATGTTCAACTAGGGAAGGTGGCCCTTGTGTTAAGGCTAAGGATGAGGGTCCCTCTCTAGGTCTCTCTTCCAGCTTCTCCTTACCATGGCCTT
Source organism: Torreya grandis (assembly GCA_037957365.1). Taxonomy (NCBI): domain Eukaryota; kingdom Viridiplantae; phylum Streptophyta; class Pinopsida; order Cupressales; family Taxaceae; genus Torreya; species Torreya grandis. The sequence continues at coordinate 3,329,400 of JARHVA010000679.1, forward strand.
GTTCATATTTTGTTTGCATATTTTACCGTTGAGGTTGTGGCTACTCCACTCGAGGTTGGTCTTGGGATGGCCTAGATGGTCCAAAAATCAAGTGATATTGGAGAGGATGAATCTACCATGCCTATCCTATTAATTTATCATCTTTTGTCAATATTTAATCAAATTTGACATTGTGCCCATTGATCTTGGCCAACACTTATTCATAGTTCCTTACCTTAATGTAAATGGTGTCATGAACACCGAGCTAATGCATATACTTAGGTTTGGGCAGCTTCTTGTCCTTCAAACGATCAATTACTATATCCTTAGGGTCCCACATTTTGTGTTCATAAATTTGAAACACAAATGAGTCACTATGTTTGGACATGATTTTTACCTATTTACAATCTTTCAACATGGTCGTTATAATAAGTAGAAGGAAGGGATGGAGAAGACCCTTCCTCTTCTCCTTACAAATTCTGAAAACTCCATTGATGAGTTGGGAAGCAATTTATTTCTCATCTAGCTTGCTTATTCTATACACATGCAATCTATATGGTGAAGACATGATTCCCTCAATCATAATAACTATGTGGTCTATATAGAACCATATGTCACCCATCATCTCTACATATTTCTTGATTAGTGGATGGACTCTAGGCATGGGAACACCTATAATATCCTCCACTATGGCTAGGTAGACACAATCATAGATAAATTACATGTGGTTCTTATACATAAAGATGTGAAATTTGGAGTAATGGTGGGAAATGGTGGTTCAATCTTATGGAGACTAGTTCTTGATGCCAAGGAAGTTGATGGAAGTAGGGAATCAAGTAAATAGGACATCTTGTAGAATTTCTAACTAGTTTTATTCTTAATGGTAGTAAATTGGTGTCCTAATTGAATACTAATTAGTCTCCAATAGGAGGGTTAAACTTTTCTTAAATCATGAAGTATACATATGAAACCCAGGTCATGTTTACATATGTGGTGGAAGGGGATCCTAACACTTAGTTTAATAAGGTCATGATTAACCTGATTCCGTTTTTAAATTATACAATGATAATACTCCCTTTAAGCTCCTTGAAAACACCATTCCCTTTTAGAAACCATGGTTAGAGGATGGTTTCTAGGTCGTGCTTGTTGGTCCACTCTTTAATTTGGGGTAAGTCTACATGGGGCTTGGGAAGCTTGTAGTATGTTTCAAAGGCCAAAGGGGAGATGTATGAAACCTTATTAGATGTCCTTTCATAAATGATCCAGTCATTAGCTATCTTACAATCAATAAAGATAGGAGTAATGATATCTATATAATGAAGTACCTCAGGCTTGGCAATAGCAAGTGAAGGCCAGTCATTTGAACATTGACTAGATCATAGTATTTTATGTTGATAGTAGCAATCCTCTATTCCTCCTTAGTGATGGGTTGTAATTCATCCACAATAAATAAAAGTTTAGACCAATTATTTTTTCCATTATTAGGTGCCACCGTATCTAGATCAGTGTCTTTGAATATCTTACCTTCATTATCTTTTGATAGATAGAGCTATGTCTTTTTTCTCAATTGTTATCTGTAGGCCACCATGACTTCTTCTTGCTAATCTATTTACCTTAGATTGTAAATCAGTCTCTATGGTAGATATTTTATGATAAAAAACATAAGAAATCTCTCTTTGGATTGAATGATAAGCAATTGAGTTTACTTAGGTCACTTTTATGTAGGGTTTAGGGTGTTAAAGCTTTACTGGTAGGATATATCCAAACTCTAGCTTATACGTGACTTTGATTTTATTTAGACCTTTAAATTTATAATGTTTCATTTTCAAGGCCAAAATATCTCTTATTTTATCCTTTTATACTTTTGTGTCACTTTTGTGGCATTTATCTAGACCTTTCATAGTATTTTGCATAAATGTGTTTTAGGTACTAGTTGTTTGCATTTAAAAATGCTCCCTTTTATTTTGCACCATTAGATGAGGATCTTATGAGAGATCATGAACCATTGATCATGATTAAAGTCCTTTCTTATGATTTTATCCCTTATATTCCAAGCCTCATGGTTGTACCACTTGACATCTTTACATGCCTTCTTGTGCTCTATGTGCTGCATTAATCATTCATTGAATGAGCATTGGCCATGCAGTGAGCTCTTAGACCTCTAATAAGTCATTGGCACTTTTGTACCATTAGATCATGAATAATAATGATAAAATAACCATTATATCATCTATTGGTTCTACTTTTAATGTGTTTTCACCATGCATTGAGCCCATGGGCTCTCAAGACTCTATTGAAAAGTCTTCAGGGTCCTCGCACTATTGGATCATCTTTGTACGATGAAGCATAAACCATTGATGTACAAAGATTCCAAAAATTTAAGCTAGAATATTATTAAGTTGGTAATTAGTAAATTCCTTAGTCTAAGGTTTATTTCATGTTCATTAAGCATGAAATAAACTTTAGGCAAGGAAATTTATGCCTAAGTTTTTTGAATTTATGCAAAGGAGACCATGGTAAAATATATTAACCTAAAGTTTACATTGTGATAAATAATAAAATGTATACTTCAAGATAAAATATTTATGATAATCCTATAAAACATGCTCAAAGGGGTTCAAAATGATATAATGGTCTAATATCAAATAGATTATTATTGCATTAACAAGCGCACTAAAATATTTGGTTAGAAACACTTGGTATAAGTTCTATGTAACCAATACTTTTTTACAATAAGACTTAGTATAATGGTATTTAAACAAAATACAATAGGGAATTTAAATTATATACTTAGACTAAGTTTATTTTTTATATACTTAGACCATAAGACCATTTCCATATTTGCAAATTGAATATTTCTAGTGTTTGAGCATCTTTTGAGGGATTTCATTAGTCTATATGGTAATTCATGAGCTTTACAAAAAAAAATTGGAGTGAATTTTGATCTTGAATACAATGAATCATTATCTTTAATTTTATGGCCTCATGGATGTGAAATACATCCTTACGAATTTTAAAAAATGATTGCATGAATGTAAATTTTAAGCTAGTGAAACTTTTAATTTAATGGACATAAACTTGATGGCAACACATATGTCAAATATGTCCTTAAAAATGTCATTTGATGGTCTCAAAAATGTCAATTTTAAGCTCATAAAATTCCTATGACCCAAAGCATGAGTGCCACTTGGCACCTCCATAGGGATTATTAGGATCTTAGACTCAATGAGCTCCATTGGATCAAAGTCCTTCGAGTAAATGAGAGCCATACGATTATGTTCTAGGAGCTTGATCATGATTGGTTATTTTTGTTAGAGATGACCCATTTGCTTTTAATCCTCTAATGTAATGGTGTTTCATGTCAATCTTGTGGGCCTTTTGTAATCCTTTGACCTTTTAACTGTGTCTCATTCCATCCAATCAAGTCTTACCAATGAAACAAGAACCATTAGATGAAGGCTAAGGGAATAGATTTGTTGAGACCTTCATGCCATTAGATATATTTCTTATAATAAAGTGTGTATCATTCAATCTTCTAATATTTATGTTGTTTAAGTCAAATTTTGGTCCATTCTTGATCTGTTAGATCAAATTCCATGATAAATCAAGGATCATTGGATCCTACAAGATGTAAGGAAGTTAAGTTAGGACATGTGATGATATAAAAGACTTAGGCTAAGGTATTAAGGCTAAGGTCTCATTAATATTAATAAATATTATGGGGATTTAGGATTAATATTTTGGGATAAGTTATGAATTAAAGGGACTATGTTAGGAAATATTAAAAGGGACCCTACAAAACTGACATTAGACCTAGTTAGAAATAAAAAGAACTTAAAGGGAGAAAATAATAAAGGGGACCAAGAATTTTAGGCTAAGTTATATTCATGTTAAAAAAATGACAAAGCTTAAGATATGAAATTTATGCTTAATTCCAAAGTGGGTTTTTAAAGGTTCCCACCAATTTAGCTCCTGCCAATATTTATTTTTGAATTGAGGGTTTATGCCAGGGTTATGGAACATGGATTTTGTAATAAGAATGTCATGTAAGCTTCAACTAAAATCCATGAATACCATTTATTAGAAATTCTAGATAAAATTAAAGTGAAACATAACTAAGTAATCCTACTTTTGATAAAGTGGATGATCTTCATTTTATACAAATGATCTTAACATGCCATGTTTTTATGTTTAATCTTTAGGGTTTCTTAAGGGTCCCAATTTATAATAATAGGGCTATGTTGACCTCAAAAAATGATGTCTCACGGGGGAACATAGGAATATGTTAGAACCTAAAGACTCTAATTTAGACAAATAATTATGTCATCCACTTCACTTGATCAATATCTTTATCTAGATTAGATTAGGGTAGAAACAAACCTTAAACATGTATAATTAGGGTCAAACATCAAGACTAACCATACTATGTATGTGTTTTGATTCCATTTACTATTTATCATGGCGTTTAAGAAACAACTTCCAGGTTTGTGACATAGATCATGTTTGGATATTCATTAATAACCATGATTCTATCTCAAGGAACGATTGGGCATTGTTATGATACCAGCCAAGCATCCATAGCCTTGATAGAGATGCCTTTGGCTCTACTCAAGGCCTTTCTTCACTACCATATAGGCATCCATAGCTTAGGTGGAGATTACCATAATCACGTATGCTTATAAAGCTTTTGATTTTACATTGAATCCTTATTTTTTTTATTTTATTTAGATCTTTATGCTTTCATCAAGGTTAAGAACTAGAATAGCTAGATTTTAGGATTTGGTCAGGTGTTTTATTTTTAGAGAATCACCTATGGTTGCAATATTTACACTAGGCAAGGATGTTGATTAAGTGCTAGTATGGATATATAATGATAGTTTGACTCTCACCCTTTAAGTGTAAATTTTCTTAAAACCAATTTACGGTCAAGACAATGCTTAATTTCTTATGGAATGATTGGCTTATTCTATATGTCTTTACTAGTTTCTTCAAGTTTCAACATTAGTCTTGTATTTCATACCATATCCATCATATGTATGAGGCACACACCTACATTTATAAATTTTATGAGTTTTTATAGCAAAATACCTTACTTTTGAACTCAGGATTGTCCATAAGGACTTATTGGAATCAAGGACCAAATAAACCAAAGCAAACACACAATAGAAAGTAAGAAAGAAATAAAGTGAAGGAAAGAAAACAAATATATACATGCTTATATACAAACAAAGGACAAGAAGGAAACAACTTGAAATAAACTAGCTAACCTACCTACACTAAATCTAACCATCTTAAAATTTACTCCATAAATACCTTAGGAGGAGAAGTAGAGAAGTAATGCTTAAGGTACTATCTATTGGTGGGTTGTATGAACTCTACTCCTTGTATATCTTTGAGCTTAAAGGTGTTATTCCCTAGTGTTCTACAATTTGATAGGGGCCAATCTAGAAAGGTGTCAATTTTCCATGTTATCCCTTAGGTTTAGATGCTTTTTCCCAAAAGAGAACTAGGTCCCTTTGTATAAACACATTAATCTTTTATCAAACCATCTTTTCAATGTGGCTTGATTCTTGCTAAAATCAGAAAATGCTTTCTCCCTTGCATCTTCCATCTCAATTATGTTCAACAATCTTAACTTTGTTAATTCCTAACCTTACTCCATATATTCCTATATGAATATATACATGGTAAACTTAAGAGTGATAGGGAAGATTAGTTCCTGACCATACACCAATAGAAAACGTGATGTCTTCAAGGCTTGTTTAATTTTGATCTTATCTACCCATAATGTATACTTGAATAACTTGTGCAAAGTCCTTCATTTATCATCAAAAATTTTCTTGATTTATTTCATCAAATTTTTATTGGTGGACTCAAAAACTCCATTCCCTTGTGGATAATGGTTAGATGAAAACTTTAGATAGATACCATTATCATAAGCCCATTCAGTCATCTCTATGGATGAAAATGCAAACCCATTGTCACACATTAGAGAGACTAGAGTTTTAAATATAGTGAAAATGTTCTCCTCTAAGAAGTTGATAACTTCCTCTATTTTGTATTGTTTAATGGATACAACTTTAGCTCACCTTGTATAGTAATTTATGGTAGTTAGGATGAATTTGTGACCTTAAATAAATTTATGCCGATCACTCCTATAAATTTCAACCTTTATTATGAAAATGATTTGTCAACTATGACTAGTTGTAGAGAATTATTGCCTTAGGCTCCTTGGTTTTAAAAATATGTCAAGAGTGGCATTCTATTACATTCTTATGAGCATCCTTGAAGATAATTGGCCAATAGTAGCCAGCTCTAAGAATCTTATGTGTATTAGTTTTTCCTAATGGGTGTCTATTTCCAAACTTCTCATGGAAGGTACTCATGATTTGAGTAGCTTCTTCTTTTTAAAACACACCTAAGGTAGACTCCCTTAAAGTATTTCATGTATAAGAATCCATTCTTAATTAGGCAATGAGCAGCTTTGAGCCTTAGATCCCTCTTTTTCTTGCTTGTCAGTCTTGAAAGATAGGTACCATTAATTATCAAATGAATAATAAAATCATACCATTCACTAGCTTTAAAGTTCTACTAATAAACTTACATAATACTTAATTTAGGGCTGTATTAGAAATCATTTAGATCAGACCTTTGCACCTTACTAATTTTTTTGTTTTCATTTCTATGTCATACTCCTACAAAACTAACATCCACTTACCTCTATGTTCTTGAAACTCCTTTTTTCCTTAACATATGCTTTGTGGCAGGGTCAAGTAGAATAACATGCACCTTATTTTTAAGGATATAATGCCTGAATTTATTTACTACCTTTACAAATTCATATTATTACTTATCAATTAATGAATAGTTTAAATTGTCATTCTTAAAATTAGTGCTCATAAAATCTATTAGATGATCACACCCCTCAACTTTTTGAGTCAATACAATAGTGATCGTATGATTAGAGGCAAATGAATAGAGGTGGAAGTCCTTTGAAAAGTCAAGACTTATCAACACTGGAGTTTGGTTAATGGCCTTCTTAATTTCATTGAATTCCTTTATAGATTATTCATTCCATGATACCTTGGAATACTTTTTAAACATGTTATTTAATAGCTTGACAATCTCTATAAATAAAGAAATGAATTTCCTTACAAATTTTATCTTACTGAAGAATGAATTTATCTCTTTCCTACTATTTGGGGGGATCTATTTTGGATAGAGCCTCTACCCTTTCAAGATATATAGAGATCTCATCCTTGGTTATAATATGTCCCAACAACTTACCATTAGTAACATAGAAAATACTTTTCTTAGGGTTTAAGGAAATCCCATACCTTCTACATCCTTCAAACACTTGGTGTAAGTTCATAAAGTGATCTTCCTTGTTTTAAAAAAAATTGTTAAATCATCCATATATATAATAATACACTTACTAATCAGGCCCTAAAAGTCATGGTCCATGGCCCTTTGAAATGTATCTCTTGTGTTAATTAACCTAAAGGGAATTATCTTGTAAGAAAAGGTTCCCCACTTGGTGGTGAAAGTTGTCTTCGTCCTATCTTATTTATCAACCAATACCTGGTTATAACTTGAAAAGACATCAAGAAAAGACATCATGGACGAACCTAAAACAACTTGTATAACCTAGTCAAGAGAAGGAAGAGGATAGTTGTCTTTCTCATATGCTTTATTTAAATTTCTAAAATCAATATAGAGCCTAATCTCACCATTCTTCTTCCTGATTGGCACCAAATTAGCCACCTAGGTATAATACCTAATCAGGAAGATTATCCTAGCATCGAGTAGTCTTTTAACCTGCTTACAAATCATTGGCTCTAAGACAAGGTTTACATGCCTCTATTTTAACCTAAATGGTTTAAAGTTTTCTTTAAGAGGGATGGTGTGAGTGATAACCTTTGGATCAAATATATTTAATTCATCATAAGACCATGTTATGACATCCCTATATTTGGTAAGGATCTCTTTAGCTTTCTTATTCTCAATATTTGTGCAATATTTTCCAATGTTTACTAGTTAGGGTTGATATTGTAGGCCAATATCAATAGCATTATAGTCTTTCCCAATGACCTTGGGATTCTTAGAAACCTTAACCAGTTGGTCATAATCAGATAGTCTCTCTAAAGTAATCATCCCTTTAAGGATCTTATTATCATTCAATTGAATGACTTTACGATCGAATGTGTCCTCTTTAAATTCATTTTCATTAGCCTCATCAATTGTATGAGCATTAAATGATCCATAATTGGTCATGAAATCTAATATCTATTGATAATAACTAAAAATTTGAAAATGGTTAACATTATCAGGCACTGAAGGATAAGGGATCAACTCAATGCTAAAATTGGGAGAATCTTGGTTTGGCATGAGGTTGGGTGTAGTAGATTCCAACTCATCAATAGCTTAGTTTTCCTCCCTTAAAATGGAGGTAATTCTAAAAACATCAAAGTACTCAATTAAATACCAAACCCTAACATTATACCTCTTAATATATGAGATATTGAATTGGTATTTACTTCTTACTTAGTTGATGACTAGTTCTAAGTCCCCATAAATTAGAAATTCTTTGACCTTATTCTATATATAAAATTATAACCCTAGGACAAGGGCTTCATATTCAACAAGGTTCTTTGTATAAGGTAATTGGAGTCTATAGGAAGCATGGTATTTCTCACCAATGGGGTTATTAAGGACAATACCTACTCTAGATCCAACCTTGCACCTAGCACAATAAAAATGCAATTTACATAGTCCAAAAATAACATAAGAATTCTTGGGATCATATACCTTATCACTCTCTAGGGTGAAAACCCCTAAGTCTAATTTAATTATGTTGACCCTATCATTGACACCATTTTACTCTGTTATCATGCATTTCATCCTTGGTTCTCTTTCAACCCTAATTTGATTAGGAACTCCCTTCTAAGGTAGCCAAAAATGTGAGAAATATATGGACATGTAGCCATTCAGAGCCTTCATCTACTCCCTACTCAAAAAAATTACACAAACATTAGGTATATCAACAACTTAAATATCAATGAATTACTGCACTCTAGGCTCATAAGCTAGTTTCATATGAACATTTAAAAGTTCCCAAATTACCCTAACTCTAGATTTGTCTAATTGGGTGACAACCCTATCAGACATAATAAGAGTCAAACCAAGTATTTTTCATATACCTATAGACATGATGTTGGTATATTCACCAAAATCTAACAAAAAATTGTCCAAGTTCTTACCAAACATCCTGATAGTGAGCAGGAAAGGAGAAGATTTTTCCTTAACCTTGTGTATAGTCACATTAACATGGTCAAATTTAGGTGGCTTGTTAGACTTATTTGATAGATATTATAGTATAAGGTTACTTTGCTATGTAATCTACACAAGTTCATGAAATCTAATACTAGACTTTATCTTCTTCATATCCTCAACTATATTATATCTAGTTTTAGCCAAACTAGAAATATCAATGTTAGGTTTAGAGGTACTCCCTTTAGGTGGCTCAGGATTTTTGTTTGAAGAAGTGTCTAGAGGAGTTCAAAAATTATTTGGATATGTTGAGGTAGTTAAGGGATACCTATAATCTCTATTCATCAAGTGATAGATCTTCTTAAATAATTGTTAAAAGGATTGGATCTCTTCAGGGATCTCATCAAGTTAATTCTCTTCTTGAAAAGGGAAATCAAAAGTATCTACAATGAAGGCTTTATCAGATGACTTGGATCTAGATGCACTTGCACCACATTCCTTGTTAGGGACCACTTCAAATGTATCCAAATACTCTTGGAAATATTTAAAAGCTTGTCAAAACTCAATGTAGTCAATTTCACCATACTTGGCTATGTAATGTACTCTAAAATAATTAGGTAATGCAATATCAGTAAGGTTAACATCAGTGGTCTTATTTTCAAAAGATGGCTCATTATTCATATTATTATGAAAAATATCATTATAAAATATATTATTTGGCCTATCATACCTTTTAAATGAGAAGTTACTACCAAATATTTCAACAATATTTCCAACTTATTTTTGTAGTTGAAGAAAATTAGTGCTGAACTTTTGGATCATTTTTAAGATAGATTCATTCTAATTTTTAGGGGTTTCAGAATTATGTACCTAGTTATTGTTAGTAGATGGTATCAAATCCATTAGATCATTTCTATTTAATGTATTAGTAGGATGACTTAAGAATCCTATGTTTTGATTGGGAACAATATGACTTAATGGTAATTATTTTAAGTTTGGCAGTTGGTTTAAGGCCAAGATATTTTGGTTGTTATTTGGAAAGACATTCAAAATGGGAATACGTAGGTTAAAATTTGGAATAGAATAAGCCATTTATCCCTAGGGATACATCTAATCATTGATGGTTATTACCTCAAAATAAGCCCTAGCCAATGAAGTTATAGATGTCATGGATCTCTTCAAGAACACAATAGTCATGGGATCTACTACATCCTTATATATTTCTAAAGCTAAGACATCATGAGGATTATAGTGTTCTATGGTCCTAATATATATATATATTAAAATATATCATTAAACGACCTAATAGGCTCACTTGTATCTCTTATAATGGTGGTGAACTGATGGTAAATAACACAAGGACTGTCAATCTTACCAAATTGATCTATAAAAACATCAATGAAACCATCCCAACTAGTGATGTAATTATCAAGAAATTTCAATAACCATTCATAAGAAACATCGTTAAAGGTAAAGGGGAATAAATTTCAAGACACACCCTCATGCACAATATTTATAAACCTTAAGGTAGCTTTAAAAATACTTAATGTTCTCTTCAATAGTTGTGATACTAGTTGGAATAAATGTAGGAAAATAATTCTCAAGGTTATGTGGGAGATCATTTATCACACCTATCACATTGATTGAAGATTTCCCAACCAATCCATACCTGAATTAAGATCAAAGGCAAAGGTACCTTGAAGAGGTGAAGTTGGCAAAAATTTGGAACTCCTACATCTAACTTTGTTATGCCTAGCCTTTCTATGAACCTCAAGTTTAATAAAAGGTTCCCTTGTCTCTTTGTGTGATTTTGTTCAAATATTTGGAAATTACATCTTAAATTTTGAAGATCTTATTTGAAATATGATGTATCAGGCCATCTTTATAAGGAAAAAGGATTATACTTGCACATTAAGCTCATTTTGTAAAGATTGCATAAAGAATAACAAATGACATTGTTCTTTGCCTAAAATATCTCAAAGATGTATCCAATTATGCTAATATGATCTACATTTATAATTATAAGACCAAATAAACTCAAATCTAGGAAAGATATGCCAACCTTATATCAAAACAGGTTATCCTAACCTTAAATACTATATATTTTCAAATTTCAAGTTAAATTTACCAAAACCAAGCATCAAATCTCAAAGAACCTTGATCTTTGTCTTACATAAGCACAAAGATATACCAAAAATTGCATATATCAATGATATTTATACTTCTAAGTAAATAATTTACTTAAAAACACAAATACACACTAATATTAGATCAAAACATGATAAGACTAACTAAGATTCAAATTATTCACAAAGATTCCCTCCTTCTAGCACTAGTAGAAAATGCCTATTGATGCCTCTAAATGCACCACAAATGTTCTTAGTGTTTAAATAACACTTCTCATTCTATAATTTTAAGAATTTAGAGCATAAGTAATAGTTTTTGGCAATTTGATTTCACCTATGGTGAAATAGCAATAGAGATATGTATGAGTGTTCCAAAAAAAATATAATAAGTGATGGTTGGGAGTCATAATGGTCCATTCCACATGAATTACAAAGGATTTATGTTAACTCAGTGAATTATTATCCAAATATAAACTTCAAATTAATCTAGATCTATATTTATAATGAAATTTAAACTAAAGTGATATGGTGTAAAAAAAGGAGCAAAGAGAAGGGTAAGGTAGAAAAGAAAAAGAGTGATTATCTATCTTAGTCTCAAATATTATTACAAAGCATCAATTACAACTGAGTATACATTCAAAATAATACATAATGAAAATTATACTAATCTTAGATTTCATTATATACTAGGAAAAATTTAAAGGATAATGTAAAGAATCACATGTAAGAACTAGGTTTACTTTTGAAGATTTACTACTATAATCAAATAACATTTGCATATCTAAATATAGAGAAAAATGAAGGGAATAAAATCCAAGATCCTTCAACTAATCTAGCATATGCACAAATTATAAACCCTATGATTAGAAAATGTAACCTATAATTCAAAGAAGCTATTCAAATTTAAGACATAAAACTAGCAATTTAGAGAAAATCTATGTTAGTAGTTGACACATCAAATATGGAAAATCTTTACAAAACTCCTTGATTATATTAATTACTCCAAGTATACATAATTTAATCAAAATTATCTCTTTTTAAAAGATGGTGATACATGGATTATATAAAGATAAGGCAGTACACTAGTTAGTTGTAACATACAAGGGTATAAAAGATAAGGATAGTTGTCCTTACTTAGAAAGTTCTAAAATACACTTGTCTTTTATAGTTAGATTGACCTAGGGGAAATATTATAATAGACTAGAATATTCCTTACAAAAGAATATTCAAATTTTAAATATTATAATGTTTTTAAAAAAGGAATATTAATTACTAGGTGGGTCCATTACTGAAGGATCCCCTTGTTGATTCTACAAAAGCTCTATTACCTTTTGATGTTGGTCTTTGATGAGATCCAAGTTCATAGCTAGTTTTATGAGGTAGGCTTATTTTTTATTAGCCAAGTCATCTAAGTTTATATCATCCTTGGATATAGCTTCCTATATGATCCTTGCCTTTGTAATTTTCTCCTCAATAGTTAGGAGAAAAATCCAAGGCTAGTTTAGTAGGCTTCTTTTTTATCAGCCAAGTCATCCAAGTATTTATCATCCATGGCCATAGATTCCTTTATGCTCCTTACCTATGTAATTTTTTCCTCAACTATGAAGATCATGCCCAAGTGTTTTTTATTGTCTCTACTAGACTGGCCTAACTAACTTCATTACCCAATTGACCTTATGTTTATATTCAATATCATCAATGATTCATAGGGTAGTGGTCTTGGTAGGATTTACCAACATAGTTATTAGGAGATTATCAATTCTAATGATCAATCCTTTATCATCCCTCAAAATCCTTTTCAAATTCCTTGTCCAAATACCTAGACCTTGGACCTTGTCTACTATTAATCCCAATATGGTGTTTGAATGGGCTAAACTAATAGTTTTGAATTTAAGAGTATTATTCTTAATCAAAATGTCAATGAGATCCCTTATTTGGGTCTCTAATTTTTTCCATTATATTATTAACCTCCTAGCTACTTCACCTTGTTGGCTTAGGGAATCCTACCTTAGCTTTATTAAACTCAAAGAATTAAACATATCAAATAATGAGGCCTCAAAAATTTATATCATGACATCAAGTACTGACAAAATGGCTTGTGTTTCAAGTTTTTCCTTTTTTCTTTCCAAATTATGGATTTTCTATTTCATTCCTTGGATCCTAGCCTTTGATTGAGATATTAAGTCTCAATCAAGATCTCAACATCCTCCTCATGGATAGGATCTTCACCAAGTTGTTGCCCTCCTACCAAGGTTACACCTATAAAGGGATAAACCTTTTAGAAGGTGAATTCCTTATCTCCCACCATGTATTTCATAGTGGTAACCCTTTCTAATCCTATTGTCTGTAGATTAAACTTCATGGTGGTGACCAGATCTATGAATTTGGAAGGTTTTGGGACCTCAATTCTTGTGCTACCTGATGTTCTAGGAGCATCCATTTTCTTACTCATTATCCCTCTAGTGGCCACTATCCTTCTTTCTTCCTCTTCCTTCATTATAACCCTAATCCATGGCTTAATGTCATCATGTACTTAAATGTCAATATCTTTTTTATGGCCCATGAATGGGAGAGAGAAGGGATATTATTCACTTTTACATAAATAAATAAGTCAAGGATGACTCATCCATAAACGGAGAATTCATCACTAAATAGGTTGATCTCACTAGTAGGATATGTGAGAGTTAGCCTTGGTTTTTTAGGTCCCATATGGACCAATTCCATTTCTACCTTCATATTCTCCTTAAGGGATAATTGAACCATATCTATAACAATATATTTTACTTTCTCTTCTCTAGGATCCCCTACTTGGATTTGAGTCTCTTTAATATGTTCCCCTTTTTCATCTATGTCATATGCCTCTACAAGTTCTTTAAGAGAACCCTCAAGTGTCTCATATAGTTCTAAGGTAATCATATTTATATGTTAAAATAGGGAAGGTGGCCCTTGTAGAAAGGCTGAGGATGAGGGTCCCTCTCTAAGTCTTTCTTATAGCTTCTCCTTACCATGGGCTTGTTCATCTTGCCTTTGCACATTTTCCCCTTGAGGTTATGGGTGCTCCAATTTAGGGTGTTCCTAAGATGGCCTAGATGGTAAAAAAATCAAGTGATATTAGAGAGGATGCATCTACCATGCCTCTCCCACTAGCTTATCATCTTTTGTCAATCTGTACTCAAATATGATGTTGTGCCCCTTGATCTTGGCCAACACTTCTTCATATTTATTTGCCTTAATCTAAATGGTTTCATGAACATTGAGCTAATGAATATTCTTAGGTTTGGGTAGCTTCTTCTCCTTCAAATGATCACTTACTATGTTCTTAGGGTCCCACATTTTGTGTTCATCAAATTGAAACATAAATGAGTCCCTATGTTTAGACATGATTTCTAGCTATTTACAATCTTTCACATGGTCCTTATAATAATTAGAGGGAAGGGGTGGATAAGACCCCTCCTCTTCTCATTATAAATTTCATCAACTCCATTGATGAGTTGGGAAGTAGTTTCTTACCTAGCCATCTTGTTTGGTACATACATAGGCAATCTATATGGTGAGGACATGATTCCCTCAATATTGATAATCGTGTAGTCTAGATAGAACCATATGTCACCCATCATCTCTACATATTTATTGATTAGTAGATGGACTCTAGGCATGGGGAAAACCTATAATAACCTCTAATATGGCTAGGTAAAAAAAATCAAAAATTAATTACATGTGGTTCCAATAATTAAAGATGTGTAATTTGGAGTAATGGTGGGAAATGGTGGTTTGACCTTGTAGAGACTAGTTCTTGATACTAGGGAAGTTGATGGAAGTAAGTAGGGCATCAAGTAAATTGGATATCACATAAACTTACTAGTTTTCTTATTAATGATATTAAATATTCACCCTAATTGAATACTGATTAATTCTCTAATAGGGGGTGAGATTTTATTCAATCATAAAGTATACATATGAAACCCAAGTCATGTTTACATATGTGGTGGAAGGGGCTCTTGATGCTTGGTTTAATAGGGTCATGATTACCCTGATTCCCTCTCTAAATTATATAATGAGAATCCTCCCTTCAAGGTCCCTAAACACATGGTTCCCTTGGAGCAACCATGGTCAGAGGATGGTGTCCAGGTCATCCATGTTGGTCCACTCTTTGATTTGGGGCAATTCTACATGGGGCTTGGGAAGCTTGTATTATGTTTCAAAGGCCATTGGGGAGATGTATGAAACCTTCATAGAGGTCATTTCATGGATGATTCCAATCATTATCTATATTAATATCAAAAATTATAGGAGTAAGGATATATATACAATGAAGTACCTCAGGCTTGGTAGTGGTAGAGTGAAGGCCAACCATCATAACATCGACCAGGTCATAGTATTTTCTATTAACAATAGTAATACTATGTTCCTCCTTGGTGATGGGTTATAATTCATCCACATCAAAGAAAAGTCGAGAATAGTTATTTTTTCCATTATTGAGGGCCTTTGTATCTAGCTTGATGTCTTTGAAGATTTTACCTTCATTATCTGTTGATAGATAGAGCTATGTCTCTTTTCTCAATTATTGTTTGTAGGCTGCCATGAATTTTACTTGATAATTTATTTATCCTAGTTTGTAAATTTATCTCTATGATAGCTCTTTTATGCTTAAAAACATAATAAATATCTCTTTGAATTGAATTATAGCCAATTGAGTTTACTTAGGTCACTTTTGTGTAGGGTTTAAGGTTATAGAGATTTAATGGTAAGACATATCCAAACTCTAGCTTATACGTGCCTTTGATTTGATTTAGACCTTTACCTTTAAAATTTTGAATTTTTGAGGCCATAAGATTTCTTATTTTGTCCTTTTCTATTTTCATGGCACTTATGTGGCATTGATCTGGAACTTTCACAGCATTTTTCATAAATGTCTTTTGGTTACTAGCTATTGGTATTTAAAAATGCTCCCTTTTATTTCACACCATTAGATGAGGATCTTGTGAGTGACCATGAACCATTGATCATGATTAAGGTCCTTTCTTGTGATTAGATCCCTTATATCACAAGCCTTATGGTTGTTTTCTTGGCATCTTTACATGCCTTTCTATGTTTTGTATCTTATGTCAGTCATTCATTGAATGAGTATTGGCCACACAGTGAGCTCTCAAGCCTTTAAAAATCCATTGGTGATTTCACACCATTAAATCACAAATAATGAACAATTGGATCATTTATAAATTCTAATTCTAATGTAATTTCACCATGCATCAATCATGTGGGCTCTCAAGACTCTATTGAAAAGTCTTTGGGGTCCTCATGCTATTAGATCATCTTCTCATAATGAAGTGTGAACCATTGATCTGCAAAGATGCCTAAAATTTAAGTTAACAAATTAATAAAGTGGGACTTAAGATTAAATTCCTTAGTCTAAGGTTTATTTCATGTTTATTAATCACAAAACAAAGTTTAGGCTAAGAAATTTATTCCTAAGTTTTCTAAATTTATGCAAAGGAGATCACGATTAAATATTTTAGGCTAAAGTTCAAGTTGTGTTAATTAACACAATGTATACTTTAGGATATAATATAAATTACAAGCATAAAAAAATGATTAGAGGGGTTCAAAATGATATACTGGTCAAATATTAAATAGAGTTTTATTGCATTAACAAACACACTAAAACCTTTGGCTAGAAACATTTGGTCTATGTTCTACGTAACCAAGAATTTTTTAAAATAAGACTTAGTATAAGTCTATAGTTTAAGGTTCAGAATATTTGAACAAAATGCAATGGGGACCTTAAAGTATAAACCTAGACTAATTTTATTTTGCATATAATTAGACCATAGGATCATTTCCATATTTGTAGATTGAATATTTCTAGTGTCTGAGCATCTTCTAATGGCTTCCATTAGTTTGTATGGATATTCATTCTCTTTCTAAAAACATTTTGGAGTGTATTTCGATCCTAAGTAGAATGATTAATTAGCTTAAATTTGATGTCACCATAGATGTCAAATACGTCCTTGCAAATGTCAAATGATGGTCATGTGAATATCAATTTTAAGCTAGTGAAACATTTAATTTTATGGGCTTAAAAATACCTCCTTCTAGATGTTATTTGATGGTCATGCAAACATCAATTTTAAGATCATCAAATTCTTATAACGCAATATGAGGGTGCCACTTGGCACCTCTATGGGGTCTCCTAGGATTTTTAACTCAATGCACTCCATTGGATCAAGGTCCTGCAAGTAAGCGAGATCCATAGGATCATGATCCAAGAGCTTGATCGTGATTGATTATTTTTGTTAGGCAAGACCCATTTGATTTTAATCCTCAAATGTAAGGGTGAAATGTGTTGATCCTATAGGCCTTCCATAATCCTTTGAAGTTTTTATGAGTAAGCAAGAACTATAGGATCATGATCTATGAGTTTGCTTGTGATTGGTTATTTTTGTTAGTTGGGACCCATTTACTTTTAATCCTTGAATTTAAGGGTGCCACATATTGATCCTATGGGCATTTAATAATCTTTTGACCTTTTAATTATGCCTCACTACATTCAATCAAGTATTTATGATGAATTGAGAACCATTGGATGAAGGCTAAAGGTTCAGCTTTGTTGGGGCCTTCACACTGATAGATCCTTTTCCCATGATGAAGAAAAAATAATTATATCTTATAATATGCATGTTTTTTAAGTCAAAATTTGGACCTTTCTTACTCTATTGGATCAAGTACCATGATAAAGTGAGGATCTTTAGACCCTACAAGATGTAAGTAAGTTAAGTTAGGACCCATGGTGATATAAAATAATTTAGATAAGGTCTCATTCATATTAATAAATATGATAGGGCTTGAGGATTAAAACTTTAGGCTAAGTTATGAATCAAAGGGACTAGTTTAGGAAATATTAAAAGGAACTGTACAAAATCAACATTATACCTAGTTAGAAATATAAGGAACTTAAAGGGTGAAAATAATAAAGGGGACCAATAATTTTAGACTAAGTTTTATTCATGTTAAAAAGTATGACTAAGTCTAAGATATGAAATTTATGCTTAATTCCAAAGTGGGTTTTAAAAGGTTATCGCCAATTTAGCTCCTGAAAATATTCAAATTTGAATTGAAGGTTTATGCTAGGATTTCAGAACATATGTTTTTTTAGCAAGAATGCCATGGAACATGCAAATAAGAGGCATGAAGACCATTTATTAGTAATTTTAGATAAAATTAAAGAGAAACATAACTAAGTTTTCTTTTGATAAAGTGGATGATCTTCAAATTCTACAAATGATCTTAACATGACATGTTTTCATGTTTAATCTTTAGGATTTCTCAAGGGTCCCAATTTTCAAAAATGGGGGTATTTTGACCTCAAAAATAGGGTTAAGAAATATAAATGATAATACACAAAGGTGATAATCAGATCTACAGTAGGTCCTTTGGATGTTAAACTTAGATATAAATATATACTAAATTTATTATGTTGAGAATAGGCTAAATATATAAATTAAAACTAACATATGCATGGAAATGAAAAATAAGTAATATAATTAGTTGGTTTTTATGCTAATATAGTACTAGATATAAAATAGGTAGAAATTAGATTAGAAGATGATTTTGAAATAGTCATCAAATTTTGGGTCTAAAGCTTTTGGATCTCTAAATAATAATGATAACCTACTATTTGGGTTTGATGAAAGTGTCAAGTATGAAATACCTTCTAGAAAAGAATGTAACCACATGGATGTTTTTGGGTTTGATTTCACCTTCATTCTAGTGCATTCAAATCTAGGTCATGGACTATCACTCCTCATGAATTAAAAAAACCCTAGTTCTTCATCTTCATATTGAACTTGGGGGAAAATGGGTTAGTGGGTACACGGTGTTAGGATGACCCCAAAGACCCATCTATCATTGGGTGTTGCCTAAATAACCAATAATCTGAAGAGGTACTTATATTGATGCAATTATCCACTACATGTTATCTTGTGTGTGAATCATGAAATATGTGCAAATCAAGTACAAAATTGACCTAGTTTGTAACCTACAAAATTAGGCTCTTGGGTTGATCCTTTAGTAATTTAAACCTATAGATGTTTTTTATTATTACTAATTTGGATATAGGGAAGATTTGATTAATTAAATGATTGATAGAGTGATTTTGATAAGTTGTCTTGGTCTCTCTTAGTCTTTTCTAGGCTATTCTAGGTGAAGAATGAATGAGGGTTAATCATGTATTTATATTAATTTGTTTGGATACTTAACTTAAACTAAATATCTTACATTGACCATTAAGATATATTTAATTTCAAAATTGGATGACTTTAAGGCACTAGATACTTGCATCAGGTTAGGACGCCATCATTGATGATAATATCTATCCTAAACATTAGTTTCTAGGGAGTATTTAAGTAAGTACATGCTCAAAACTTGGAGTGGAAGATATGTACATTTTAATAATTTTGGGTAAGATAGAAGTCTAGGTTCATAAACATGAGACATGTCAGACTAAATTATAGGCCAAGGGGTGTAAGATAGAGTAGATGTGAGATTTGAAAAATCAAGAAAAGGACTAGAACTAATAGGAACAACCAAGGTCTATGTTTGAAAAGGGTACAATATTGAGGTGATATATAATACATAAATATCATCTATATTCTCCCACCTTTAATCTAGTAATGAAATTTCTAATTTAAAGGAAATAAATGTGTACGTAGGTGTATCCAACACACCTTATCTTTACGTGTGTCTAACTTGAGTACTTTGATAGTGAGTGAAATATAACCAATAGAATATTATAGTATATAATCACTGCATATAATATTGGATTGAAATTAATTGAATTATATTAAAATTGAAAGAGTAATATTTAAGAGTAAACTTGTATGTCAATGTAACTACTTTGCCTATTGAAAACCTGATTTGAAAAATATATATCATTGTAAGATTTTTAAACTAATATTATGAAAAATATAGATAAATATTGAAAGTGCATATATCCAAGGAGATATATAGATAGAGAGATATTGGAAGGCCTATGCCCCCAACCTAGGATTAAAGGTGAATTTCCATGTGACAGTTGAGATTAACTCAACCATGTAATCTAGTGATACTTATAACTTGGTGAGGTTGGATGATACTATAAATTCCAACCTAAAAAATTGGGAATATTGAGTGATTTAATCACCTCAACCATTTTTAAAAATCTAACCAACTAATACAATATATTATCTCAATAAATTTCATAAAAGTATGACTGGGGTATTAGTATGTAAAGGTGTTCTAGAATCTAAAACTGATTTGGATTTTGTAATATTAGGCACAAATTGTATAGCATATACACTTTAGATATGTCTCATGTTAAAATTGTGTATAAAAATTATATCAATGTATATAATTTTAACACAACTCTGAATCTAAATCATGTAACCATGTGTTTTATCTAATTTGTAAAACTATGTAAGTGTAGAGAACATGCTTCCAAAGCTTGCCCCCACCATATATGGAGAAATATGAGAAATAATGTAAGTACGAATGTGGATAAAATGTTTTCAAATCATTCCCCCACTATAATCTGGATATGTTGAATATTGAATAGGTGTGGATAACATGCTTCCAAAGCATGCCCTCACTAAATATGAAAATTGTGAATGTATGGAAGCCATGCCCATATGTCATGCCCCCACCAAATTTGAAAATTATGCCAAGTGTGAAAAATGTGCCTATATGACATGCCCCAACTAATATTCCCCCCATTCGAGGTGAGGTAAAGATAGGAACTGGTAGTTACCTCACCTCAAAAGGATAAGATAATTATATAATCTATTAATAAAACTATGTAGCATATAGAAGAAACAAATCTATGTAGATATAAAATTAAATTTCATAGAACCAATATGATCACATGAAGGCCTAAGATGCATGATAAGGATCATGGCAACATCTAGATATAATGATACAAGCTCACTAATAAAAAAAGTATGCACACAATATTACTCAAAAGCAATTCTAAAGGAAATGGTCCAAGGAGGTCGTAAATAAGGGGAATGTTCAAATATCACATAATCAAATGGACATGACTTAGTCAAATGTCCATAAAAGAAAGGATGATATAATAAGATGTCCATATAATAAGAAATGGCATATGTAAATGTCAATGAAATCATAGATAGTCACAATGGCCATAAGCAAAGGAACATATTCAAATACTAAAATGAGGAATACAATAACAAATCAAGACACTTAATAAAGTGCATAAAGTAAAGCATAAACAACCAATATAAACATGTTATAAGAGCCCATAGATCTAATGTGTTAGGAAAAAATTCCAAGTATATAGCATATCAAGTACCATGTGTAAGATATAACCATGGATAAAGGCATGTGTAAGTATATATGTAAGCTCAACATGATAATTCAATGTGATTGTCAAACCATATAACCTATGTGTATATAGATCAAAGAAGCAGATGACCCCAATGTCTGCATGACATGAGCAGAGGGAAGACCAAAGATCCAAAATAGGAATAGATCATGTATATGTCTATGCTTGTATAATACTCTAGTATAAACATGACACATGTATAAGTATAAGGACCCAAATATTCCATCCATCAACATGGAACTAACACATATATGCCAAAGAGCCAATAGAATATGTAGGTTCTAATTTTATTTTTATATTTTTATATTTTTTTTGAAATTTTGGAATGGTGCCATGAACAAGGAAATGTGTTGATAGAGCCCACGAATCTTACCAAGGAGATGCCTCTATGAAGACCTTGTATCATATATGCCATAGACATGCATAATATAATTGAAATGTGTATCATGCTATTTCAGTAATTTTATATTTGGTATATTTGGTTTGAAATTATCCACATTTGGTTCCTCATTTTTTAGTGAGATAGTCAATTGATAGGTATTAGGTCCTATACATATGAATAGATCATGTGGTGAGTTATCGAGTGGATCAGAACATGGTTTGTTTAATTGTTCATCTATAGATTTATCACCATCTATGTGAGTAGTGAGATTATAAGTCTTTTTATATATGGAAGGGATTTTAGTTTCCTCCATTTTAAACACATTTTCAACTTTAGATTTATCAAGTATCTCTTTATTTTTGACCTCTTTTGCTATAAATCCTAGTTTCAATATTTGATGTACACATTGCTCCTTTTATGATAGTATCTTTTTTATATGTGATTTATTCTTTGAATTGTTCTCATTTTCAGGTTTTTATTCTTTTAAATTTACCAAATGTATCTTTGAATTATTTGGATAAGTATTATAAATATAGACCAAGCCTTGATGGTAATTTTGATCATATGTAGAAATAGGATAAGTGATGCCTTACGAATTTTTTCCCAATCCTTCACCATGATAACCATATTTTTTGTAAATATTTCATTCCAAAACCATATTGTTTGTAAAACTAAATATCATTATTAAGAGGTATATTTGGATCCTTTTATTTTTTAACATTTTTTTCCTCAATGTTAGGCATTTACAACTGTGTTTACTCTAAAATTTTCTTTGGTAGCCACAATTGTTGTTTTAGTACTTGTGATTTAAGAGAAGTACTCATAATTTTAATGGTTTTCTTGAGTGATGTATCTATTATAGGATCACCACTATCAATGTGACTTAGTATTTTATTATTCAATGCAAAACAATAATTTATATGATGCCCATTTATTTTATGATATGCACAATAGTATTTGGATATATTTATAGGATGTAGAGGAGTTAATTTGATTAATTTGTTTCAAATAATCTCTTTTAATATCTCACTTGGATTATTAGTATCCTTTTGGTCACTTTTTGAATAACTCATTTTGGATGTATTCTATTTTAGCTTTGCATATGGATAATAAACCTTATTTGGCACAATATTGGTATATGAGGATGAAAATACACAATTAACATTACTATATATTAGATTTTCATTTAATAAATCTTATTTTTTAGCTCTTTTATTAATTTTCTCATAATGGTGATTTGATATTTTAGGGCTTCACAAATGCAAACCCTAGGTATTTGAGATTGATTATCTTCATTTGAAACTAAAGGGTTAGCCACCTTACCCCTTAGATAAATTATAGATAAGACTTGGTTAGAGGCATCAGATATATCACCCTCCTTAGGGTTAGGAGTAAAAGAGTCTCTTTTGTATTCATTTAAAATGTTCTAAAAATTTATATGAGAACATGATAAAAAAGGCTTATAAGTGTTAAGGAGTAATCAACCACGATACAATAAGGATATAAAAAAATTAGACTTTTGGATTATTATTTTGAAAATATGAGATATTTTTTTTATATAAAACCATAAAATGAGATGAATATAAATATATATATAAATAAAATTACATGTATAACCTGTAGATCTGAATTTACTAAAAATAGTAAAACGTTAAATTTGTAACATCTAAATAATATTTTAAAAAAATAAAATAGGTTTTTGTCAAAACAAATATATTTATGAAAAACCTATGAGTAATTTGAGTTTTTATGTAATATGAATAATAAATATGAAAAATAGTATGAGATATTTCATAAGAAAAACACTAAAATATTTCAAAAGAGAGTCAATAATTATGATAAATTAGGAATATTTATTAGAGATCTAAGAGAAGGTTTTCAATAAAAAATTATTTTTGATGAAGCCCATAAATTAATTTCAACATAAGTACACCATTCACCTTGTATGCCAATATTTACTAAAAATAGTAAATTGAAAAATTTGTATCGAATTTGGCAAACAAAAGGAGGTTTTTGCATTTAACAATATGGGTACAACATAACTATTAATAATTTTTAGATAAAAATGTTTAGAGGACAAAATAAAACAAACAAGGAAGAATCTACTTACAAGCATAATCAAATGAAGGCCTTGTAACCAAAAGAGGGTAAAACCCTAGAGTAAAGTTTTAGATCTAAAAATCCATCATAACAAGTTGAAACCCGACGAGGATTGGAAGCCCTAGATTAGAAATTTATTTCATTCACATGGATTGGGTTCACCAAATATTTAAAACTAAAATGGATTAGGATCTTTATTTGGAGTATATAGGGTTAGTAATATAGAAATGATAATTCACAAGGGTGATAATTAGATCTGCAGTATGCCAATTAGTTGTTAAACTCAAATATAAACATACATTTAATTTATTATGATGAGAATATGTTAACTATATAAAGTAAAATTAAGCTACATATGGAAATGATAAAAACATAATATAACAAGTTGGATCTTATGCTAACTTAATTCTAGATCTAGAACATGCATAAATTAGACTCAAAGATGATTCTAGAATAATCACTAGATTCTAGGTTTGATGCTTCTAGAGCTCTAAACACTAACATTAGCCTGGGATGGTTATGTTGATTCTATTTTTTGGGCTCAATGTAAGTGTCCTATATATAATACCTATTGGAAAAGGATGGGACTATTTGGATGCTTTTGGGTGTGACTTTTCCTTTGTTCAGGTGCATTTAGATCTAGGTAATAGATTATCACTCATGAATTTTCAAAATCCTAGTTCTTCATCTTCATAGTGACTTTTGGAAACAATGGGTTAGTGGCCACATGGTGTCGAGATAAACCTAAAGACCCCTCTATTAGTGAGTGATGCCTACATATCCAATACTCTAAATAGGGCCTTAAACTAATATAGTGTTCCCCAACATGTTGGCTTGTATTTGAATCATGAAATATGTGAAAATAAAGTATAACAATGACCTAGCTTATAACTTGGAAAATTAGTCTCTTGGGTTGCTATTTTATTACTTAAGACCTATAGATGTGATATTCATATGACTTGTATGTAAATATGGAAGATTTTTTCAATTGAATTCTTGATAGAGTGATTTTGATAAGTTGCCTTGGGATCTCTTAGTATTTTATAGGTTATTCTATGTGAAAAATGAATGGGGATTGATATTGTATTTATATCAATCCCTTTTGATAAATAATTCCCATTAAATAATAAGGACCAACCTTTAATATATTTTTCATTTACAAAAATTTGATGACTTTGGGGAACTAGAAACTTACATTAAGAAACAAGTATGAACATTAGTGTCTATCCTAGACATTACTATCTAGGGAATAAGCAACTAGCTACATGCTCAGAAATTGTAGGAGTAGAATATAAGTATATTTTAGGTATTATGGGAAAGATAGAAGGCCTAGGTCATCAACATAAGAATGGTCAGACTAGGAGATAGGCCAATGGGCATAAGATAGAGTATATGTGAGACTTGTAGAAGTGGAAAAAGGTCAGAAATTGAGAGGAATAATGAAGGTCTAGGTTTTCTAAGTGTAAAATACTAAGGGGCTATATAATCCATAAATATCTTCTAAAACAATCAAGTAGAATAAAAATTCACCCTCACATAACTGTACTTGTCAATAAAGAATAACAAAAACTATTGGAGGTAGGGTTTATCTATCCTATAAATTATTTAGAGTAGATATCCAACATATTCCTAGTCAACAAAAATCCACAAGAAATATGATTATATGCCAATATCTAAGATATCAATAAATCATACCCAAAGGATGACTTTTCTTTTCCAAACATTTATATGAATGTAGATTCCAAATTAGGGTACAAGATGTTATATCTTATGGATGGATTCTTTGGATATAATCAAATCAAAATTACACATGAAGACTAACACAAGACAATGTTCACCACCCCATGGGGAACGTTATGTTATCAGGTGATGCTATTTGGCCTCATTAATGTCAGTGCCACATACTAACATGAAATTATTATCAGTTTCCATGACATCATGCATGATATTGTTAAAGATTACATGGATGATATTTTGGGAAAATCCTAGAATAGAAATATGCCAAGAGTTCATAAGAGTTCATAAAGAGATTAAGCCACTCATTTTTAATTTCCTTAATGAGTCAATCGTGACTCTAAATGATGATCCTTATAAACCTCAACATTGAACCATTAACTTTGATGGTTCATATACTTCTCATGGATCTAGAGATGGTATAATATTCATGAAGTCATAGGGGGATATTATTCCTAAAGCATTCGACATTGGTTATTATTGTAATAGAAATATAGAAGAGTGTGAAGCATTCATTATAGTTTTTGATCTAGAAGTACAATAAAATATCCAAAAAATTAGATGTTCAATAATATTCTCAGCTAATCATTAACTACGTGATAGATCAATACTAGAACAAAGATGATAAGATTATTCCTTACAAGAATATGGTGGACCATTTTAATAGAGATTTGAACACATCTAGTTTGAAAAAATTCCAAAGGCCAATAATAAGACTATGTATGCCATGGAAATAATTGGTTTACTAATAGAAATTGGATATCATGATCTATATTACCAATTATTTATTGAATATCTCTTAAGGCCATCTCATGAACATTCTAAATTTGAAATGGTATGTGATATTTTTATTCTTTACTCATTGTGGCACTCTAATATATTTTCCTACCTTTATGATAATATTATCCTTTATAAACTTTTTCATAACAAAAAAAAAAAATCATTAATTCATAATACCTCTTGTTATACCATACTCATTTCCAAACTCTATCTTAGAGGATATGATGGAACCATAGTTTATTTTTTAGCTTTGGTATAGTTTAGATAAGTGATTAAATAAGTAAACAAAGGTATTTATGAGAACCATAGCCATGGAATGGCCATTTCCAATAAACTCCCATGTATAGGGTATTACCAACCCACTATAAAGGTCAATGCATGTGATTATGTAAAAAATTGTGTGGTTTTTTGAAATCATGCTAATCTCATTCATGCACCAGCTCAACCACTTTAGTTAATCACTATTACATGACATTTTTCCACATGGGGAATCAATATCATAGGTAAAGTAAATCATGATTCTTTTTATGGCCACAAACATATCCTTACTATAAATGAATATTTTACAAAGTGGGTTAAAGCCATTCTACTCACTTATGTAATTGGTAAGCATATTTCAAAACTCTTCCTCAATCATCTCATTTTTGACTTTGGTATTCCATCTAACCTCATTTATGAAAATTAAATCACATAAAAAAATAAAGACATCAAATCCCTCTATGCTAAATACCATATCAAGGAACTCTTTACATTTCCTTTCTCCTCAAATCAATGGCCAAGCCAAAGCATATAAAAAACATTAATTAAAATCCTTAAAAAAATATTAATGCTTTTGGATATGATTATAATTTATAATTATTTGACAGCCTTTGGGCATATCATAACAATAATAAAACCCCAACAAAATTCACACCATATTCCATTATTTATGGAAATAAATTTATTCTCGCTATTGAGATCATGTTACCTTAATTACACATTTCATTACAAGATATCATTGATGAGGAGGAATATAGAGTATCTCACCTATAAGAATTATAAATATTTGATGAAAAAATAGATATTTAATTTGAAAAATATCCAAGAATATTATAACATGTGTTTTAGCTACAATAAACATATCAAACATAGATACGTTGATATTGGTGATCTCTTTATAAAAGAGATCCAAAAGAATACCATTTCTTCCCATGAAAAGAAGGGAATGTTTGAGCCTAATTTATTGGCCCCATAAATTATCATAGTTAAATATGTATTTGGGACATATATATTTGATACACTATATGGGTAAGAGCTGGATGAGCCCATGAATATTATGCATCTCAAGTGTTTTTACAATTGAGTTTCTTAAACACTGTCTATAAAGACCCTTACTTGGGGTTATGTCATAAAAATACCATCCCTTCAACCCATTTATAATTGGTTCAATCCATCCTAATATTATTCCCCAATCCTATTATTAATCTGAATCTTAATTCTATTTCATCAATACAATAGACAATTTTAGATTCCAAAATTTAGATAAGGTTTCAAGTAGATCACTCATATTTGGTCACCATCAACACATCTAGGAAAGGCAGTATCTTAGAGTAGCTTATGCATGATTTCCCTATATGATGGTTTTAGAATTAAATATTTTGGATATTTTAAATCTTATACCATTGGTTATTTTCATGTGACATTCCTATTTTTCATCTTGTCGATGATTCATAGTATATTACACTAAGGTTCAACTACATTGACTTGAGGTCTATTAGGACTATGTAGATCGTGCTCAATTTTTTGAATTTTACTCAATCACCCATAAGCCAATCTCATAATTATTTAGGCAAGTTAAGCCATGCTCTCTCCATTTTTTGATAAACCTAAGCCACACTCTTACCATTTTACAAGTTAAAATATTCTGCATCTTGTAATCCTCCATTGAGTTAAGATCTCAAAAACCCAAAAACATTCAAAACTGTCCAAAGAACCTAAAATTTTGGAAATCCAAAAATTAGCCTAATAAAATAAAGTAGGGGCTTAAAATCTCCACAAGAGATATAATTCCATAAAATCTTTACTTGTTTTGTCATTATATTCTCTAGTGGCCTTTGGCTCTATTTTGTATGGTGTAGTATACCACATTTTTTGGATGGAAACTCCTTATCCAACCATGATCATTTCTAATTTACCAATTCCATTAATTGATTTACACTCCTATTTCTAGGATAACTACATTTTTCTAAGGTCCACAAGGACTATATAGGTAGTTCTTGGATGGATGCGGCATCTTTGGTTGTCTCGATGAATCTCATTGCCATTTCACCTTTCATGATTCATCTTAATGATCTCACCTTTTATGGGTATACTTTTCCTATTTTTTCTCTACAATAAATTCTCTTGTCATAATTTTCCTTCTTTCCCACATCCCTAAGAGATCTACATTTGGCATAAATTTCATTGGACTATGTATGTAGTGTCCATTTGCATGGGGAATTTACAGATAACTCAACCACACCTTCCTCTTTCTTCTATTCCCCCTTCCTTAAAAGTTTTTGTCTTAAATTATTAGTTTCATTATATATATTAGGGGTAAAATATCCAAGAGTAATACCTTACTTTCACACATGTACAAATGATTCACTAATTGCTTATTTTATGATGTGTTTTTGTGTTTGTCAATGATGATTATTTTTTATTGTTGTTGGCGAGTTTTTTTATTTTCTTGGTTGAACAACATGATGACCTTTTCTTATTTTCTTTTCAAATTATGTATACGTGCTTGTTTTCTTGTTTCTTTTTTTCTTTTTATATTATCTCATTGACTTAGTCTATTGTGCTAGTGAAATAATCAACATTGTGCTTATTATCATGTAGTTGTACTTGATTCTCTCCATTAAAATTTGTTAGGCATCACCATCATGGTTTATGTCATTTTTGAATAATTTTCAATTATCTATTTTATTGAGGGTCAATCCTTATGCACATTGTGATCTAGTCATCATGGTGTTTTATATCATGGTGCATGCCATTACATGCTACATCAAAAATCAAGTGATAGAAGTCTCACAAGTAATTTTTCAATAAAATATCTCCTTGTATACTACCCTAAAACTAGATCTATGAAACCCATGACTATTATATATGAAACTCATGAGAAATATCAACAACTAAGTGTATACAAAAATTCATCAACATTTATCAAGCATTATTAGATATCCATATCACATGGCCAAATGTATTACATTTGTAATACATAGTATTATATCAAACCATTCTATTTCAAAGGCCCATTTTTGGCTTCCCTTTTCCATTTTATATACCCTTTTATTCAATGTTCTTTTTATCAACCTCTTTTTCTTATGAATATGGATTTTTATTAATTCTGAGCACTTGTTTATTTTTTATTATTCCTTGACCATTTATTTGAGGGGCATCTAGGGTTAATCAAATACCCTTTGGATAATCAATAGAGGTTTATCGACTCATAATTATAAAATAAAAAAGTGAAAACATCATTAATAAAGCATTATCAAATTTATTTTTAACAAAATTTTCATTATTTGATAAGATGTTACTGTGACTAGTGTATCGCAATGCATTTTTAGATAGGGGAAAAATATAGACACTTAATTTTAATCACTTTCATATCCGAATAATAATAAATATTGAATTTCCATAACTAAATGAAAATTTATCCAAATATAACCAATGGACCTATTTACCCATAGAATTTCCATTTGATACAAAATTGTAATGACACATCCCTGATTGGGGCAATGGATTGTATTGGATCATTAATATTATCTAACACATCTTGAATCAAATTGACCCTTTATAAGTGTTATTACTAGACAATTAAATGAATATTTGATTAATAAAATAATATTTCAAAGGTTACCATTCTTATAGTTACCAAATAATCACATTGATTAATTATCCTAACCATTCCTCTCATGCAAAATTACATGAATTTAGAATTATCTATTTTACTAAATTAATATCAAATTATTAGCTCACACTAGTGATGTCACTTAAATATTTTAATGGATAAGAGGAGTGTAAAAAATATATTACAACCCTATTACACACTCTTCCCCTTACACATCTTTTACACACTCCAAACACATCTTTTACACACTCCAAGACGACCAATGGTTTCACTTTTCTTCCAACATGCCTTTCGCACTCCAAAAGGACTTAAATGGCATATCTTATACACTCTATGTGTGTAATAGTGAGTTTAAGGACTCATCCTCCACCATTGATCTTTATCTCAAATAAATGGTTCAAAAACATTTAAAAAGTCTATAAATATAAGGGCCTTTGGCCATTATATACAAGTTTCTTCATACAAACTTACTTTGCTAAATTATACAAGGAACTTCAACCAATTATCATGCCAAACCTAAACCAAGCCAAAAATTAAGTGTAACAAATAGAGGTGCTTCCCACATGAATAATCAATGATTTATAAATATTCTATAGCCTATAAGTCAAGCTCAATTTCTTAATACTAATTCTCAATAAAATATTCTAAGGAGGTTTAAACATTATTTTGTCTTGCTTTTTTTTCTTATTTTACAAATAGCTCAACCTAGGGATTAGGCTTGAGAGGTATGTTCTTCAAGTTATTTTCAATTTTATTCACTAAGGATTAACTAAGCTCTGTTGGATCTATAATATACAAGGATGAGCATAGGAATACATTTGATTTGAAAAATTGATGACTTTAGGGCACTAAACACTTACATTGGAATAAGACACTTGTGTCCACATAGTTGTTTGACTCTAATGCAAGTGTTTAGGTAGTAAAAAAATAGGTGCAAGTATAGATATTAGAAAAATAAAAGATAAGTATGTTTATAACATTTTGGGCAAGATAAAAGGTATGAGCCATCAAAATAATATTGGTCAGACTAAGAGATAAGCAATTAGGCACATACAGATAGTGTATGCAATCCTTTTAGCAATATGAAATGTCTAGAAGCTAAATTTTCGTAAATGATATGTATTTACAAAGTGTAAAATAATGAGGTGATATATAATTCATAAATAATATCTACATTTCACCCCTTTAATATAGTAATGAAATTTCTAGTTTAAATGAGAAAAAATGCATACATGGGTGTGTATAACACACCTTACCTTTGCTTGAATCCAACTTGAGTTATTTATTAGTGACTGACTTGAAACCAAGAACATGTTATAGTATATAATTAGTACATATAATATGAAATTTAAGTCATTTAAATTATTTAAATTGAAAGAGAACACAGTTTTTTGAGTACACCTATGTATCAATGCAACCATCTTGCCTTTTTCAATTTTATTTGAAAATATATATCATTATAAATCATTAGATTTGAGATTAAGAAAAATGTAAAATATGGAAGGTGCATATATCTAAAGAGATAGATAGATATTAGAGGACACATGCCCCCAAAATTTGATAAAATGTGAATTGCCACCCTATAGTTGAGATTAGCTCATTTATGCAACCCAATCACACTTATAACCTAGTGATCATAAGTGAGCCAAGTCACCTCACACTATAAATTTGGTGAGGTTATATGATGTAATAAATTATAGCCTATAAACTTGGCATGATTGAGTGATTTAATCTTAAGGACCTACTAACCTAGAGGAAGGTGACAACTAAATATCCCTATACTTTTAGGTCACTAGGTTGATGCCACACGACATCATATTGGTGACCCAGGGAGTTAAAATCCAATGTTTTCCACATACCCTCTAGACCTATAGGCTAGTAAGATTACACCATGTTGGACATTCTTATTAACCCATAGTCATAGGGAGGTATATATAGCCCTAAGCCTCTACATTAGTAGGATTATGCCATGTGGCACAATCTTGTCAATTTTTAGTCTTGAGGAGGTCCATACAACCCTAGGCCTTTGGGTTAGCAAGATTGAAACACATGGAATAATCCCAATAAATTGTAGTCTTAGGGAGGTATGTATATCCTTAGGCCTTTGAGTTAGTGGGATTGTGCCACATTTCATAATCGTATGAGCCTAAAACCAATATGGTAGGGAGAAATGAGCCCAAATCTAGTAAATATGTGATAAAAGTTGATTTGTTCAAAAAAATCACTCAAGAGTTGGTAGATGAGTGACAAGTGTACCTAGGGGTTGCATCATCCAACCAAATCATCATGGATGAATGGGATAAGGATGTATGGAGCCCAGATATGTTTTTTATATATGATGATAAATTAGATGGACTATCTAAACATTAGAATGGATTGATTTGATAATAATAATAGAATAATCATTCGAGGTGGATTTTGAAGAGTCTAACTAAGAAAAAGAGGATATATGGCACAATTGAGCCCCTCTTTGACCCAAATATTCTCCTAGGAGGTCTAAATGAGAGGAATATTACAAAATATTTAGTCCAAAAGGGAGAAGTGACAGCATATTTTAAGTTAGATAGGTGTTACAACCATGGAGGAAAAGACAATTAAATTTAGATTCCATTGACTGAAGGGATTATTTTAATGGACTGTATTTATAACATCATAGAGTGGATATTATGACAAGAAATGGGAACCTTATTCTACTTGAAGACATTTCCCATTTTTCTTTTATATATAAGATTGCCTAAATTATTTTTTTTTGGGAGGGGTGAGATCTTATACACCAAAACTTTGTAGAAATTTTAATAGGCTTAGTCCTCTTTTTTTATTATTTTGTTTTGGCTTGTGATTGTTTACCTAAAGGCCTCTCTCAAATGATTTTGTAATAACATTGAAATAGATACTTGTTTGGTCTAAAATTCATGTTGTTTCTTATTAATTCTCTTCATTTATTGACATAATAGAATTGATTAATATTAAGAATAATTTGCAATGTGTTTTTACTAATGAATATGCATTTAAATTATGCAATAGCTAGTTTGATTAGTTCTAAATTTCCAAAAATATTCAACTTGACGTTGTGTCAAGCCATTATGTGAAGTATATATATCACTTTCATATTATTTCATTAGTACATAATGGTATAATTGTGATCAGGCATGTTTTTTATTTATGGCATTAACTGTTTTATTTCAATCAAAGAACCACATCCTTTCTAACCTTACTCTTTCCCTCTCTTTTATATTTTCTTTTGTGATGAATATCTTGAGCATTTTACTATAGTGTGATGGAAATGTGAATGAGGAGGTAAAATCACTTAAGAAAACATTAGTAATAATCCTTAAAGCAATATGGAGTGGATTGGACTTTCAGTGGTTAATTACCATTGCTCACTTAACTAAATGATATGAAAGTTCTTGGCCTTTGGATTCAGATAGATAAATATTAAAGTGGAGGGGACCTTTTATCCCATGTGCTATTATCTCCCTTTATCCTTGTCATAATATTTAGTCCAATAATCATCCCTACTACGGATCATAAATTGAGACCAATAGGTTATTCCTATGATTAAGTGTTGGGAAAGGGGATGGGTAGGTGATCTATATGAAGAAGCCATTATTGTGTTTCAAAATTCATAACGTGATTTTAGATAAATAGATTCATAAATTATTTAGTAGAAAAATAGAGATCATAAAGACTTGATATATTGAATTCAAAACTAGTAGTTCATTGATTAATAAAAAGTGATTTGATGATCTTAGGATTTAGAATATATTTATTAAAGCTTGAGACTTGACTGCCTTGTTCATGTGAAGTCAATGAAACAACTGATTTTACTTTTATTTCTAATTTTAGTTTGAAATTATCAATTCATCTTTAATGGGTGTCTTTACTACCAGTTGGTGGCTTTTTGTTAATTTTGAGTGTTTAGTCATCACTTGAAGATAGGTGTCTATTTCTTGTTTCTTTATCTTTTATCCTAGCTATCAAATCTCGCATAGGTGTTCTATTTATATCTTTAATATTATGACACCTATCAAGATCTCATGTACCAAAATGAATTTTTAAAAAAATAGGAAAGGCCAACATAATAAAGCATGAAATCTATTCTAAAAAGTAGGAAACTTAATCTACCCCTACATCTAGATTTGAAATTATAGTCATTTAGAAAGATCTCCAGTTAAAGTAACCATGAATTAATGTTTCAAAAATTAAACATTGACTAGAAAATAAAGATAATTACCTTAGAGGTATTTTTTAAAAAATGCATTTTCACATAGGATTTTAGATGTTTGATATGGGACAATCCATAAAGGAGTGAATCTATCATGTTGTCCTTTATTTTCAAGTGATTTATACCATAAAATCACTAGGTATAAAAATATAAAATCCCTAATTTTAGACATTTTATAGAACCACATTTTATTAATGTCTTGGTGCTTACTGAGGCTATGTAGTGCTTCAATTATTACATATTCCATTTGGACTGTTTAGTAGTATATACTAGATCATTAGATATTTTACCATAGACTATTGTATGAACTAGTATGTTGGTAACTTTAGAGTGATAGGTATGATTAGTTTTTATCTATATAATAATAAGGAAGACAAAGAATTGAGTGATTTTTTTATCTCATATTATATCATCCCACAATGCATACTTTAGTAGCAGATGTCATTCTCTTGATTTATATTGTGTTAACTCCTTAATGGCATCCATCAAATTCTTTTTATTTGACTAAGTAACTCCATTTCCTTGGATATAATAATTTGATGAAAATTTGATGGTAATCTAGTTGTTGTGGGCCCATTCAATGAATTTTATATATTTAAAGGTTGGGTCATTATCACATATCAAGGAGGAGGGAGTACAAAACTTACTAAATATGTTTTCTTTCATAAATTTGATCACATACTGGGATATGGAGTTCTTAACATCCACAACTTTTGTCCATTTGGTACAATAATCAGTGGTTGTTAGGAAAAATTTATGCCCTACTAAGGAATCTAGGTTTATCACTTCAATGAAGTGAGGACCCCATTGAGTAAAAGGACACCCTTAATAACTAGTTGTAAAGGCATGGAAGCATGTACTTATATTTTCCCAAACACCTAGAATTTGTGATAGGTCATGACATGATTATCAACATCTTTAAAAACCATAAGCCATTAGTATCCCATTCTAAATATTTTATGAATTGTTTCCCTTCTTAAGGGATGTCAAATTCCTATATTCTAATGTAGATTATCTAGGATGTCTATGGCTTATTATTTTGAAACACACCTTAAATAAATGCCTTCACAATTATTCTAATATAATACTGTCTTCTCTATCATATAATGGGATAATTTGAGCCTAAGGGCTCACCTTTGATTAAGTAGTGGATGATGTGGGCATACCATTCACCACTATCTACCTGAGTATCATTGATCTATATTCAATGTAAATGTGTGGATTAGTCTAAATCACGAGTTAAGTGATTCCATAGCCTCATACCATTTGGATGGTGTAATTTCAAGATCAACCTCCTATAGTTTTTCCATCCACTTACCTATTATTTCACCCATTTCAATTTGGACAAGGGTTAGCTTGACTGTTGGATATGAAATAATGACATAGATCTTATTTTCAAAATGTAATGATTGAAATTCTTCATAGATTTGATCAATGTATATAAAAGAATACTTTAAATTTTCATCCTTCCTATTAATACTCATGAATCCAATTAGATATTAATTATTATTTATATTTTGCATGAGTATTGATGCTATAGTGTGTTCTAAAGTAGACAAATAAAGCTAGAAATCTTTAGTGAAGTCTAAGCTAATTAAAATTTGGGCTGGGGAAATTCTATTTTTAATATCCTAGAAAGTCTTCTTGGGTTTCATTTTAAATTTTATTTTATTTACTTCCTTCAACATGGAATTCATTGGCTAGATAATCTCTACAAATCCAAAAATAAATTTCCTTACAAATTTTATCCTGCCAAAGAAAGACTTTAGTTATTTCTAGATGTCAGGAGGTGTTCGCTTCTAAATTAAAAATATTCATTCTAGATCAATGTAAATCTAATAGTTGTTAATGAAATGGCCTAAAATTTTTCCTTTAGTGACTTTTAATATACTCTTATTTAGATTGAGTGATACATTATAGCTCCTCAATTTTTCAAATACCTTCTATAAATGGTTTGCATGATCAACTCTATCCTTTGATAAATTATTAGGTCATGCATGTAGATGATGATGCCATTACCAAAAAATCCTTTAAAGATAAATTACATATATCATTGGAAGGTTTATAATGCATTTATTAGGCCAAAATGAATACATTTATATGCAAGTG
The DNA here is from genome assembly GCA_037957365.1 of Torreya grandis. Lineage (NCBI taxonomy): Eukaryota > Viridiplantae > Streptophyta > Pinopsida > Cupressales > Taxaceae > Torreya > Torreya grandis. The sequence continues at coordinate 3,366,354 of JARHVA010000679.1, forward strand.
TTCCCAATTTAGTGGTGAAGGCAGTCTTCATTCTATCTTTTGTTTCTACTAGCACTTGATTATAGCCTAAGAATCCCTCTAAGGACATCATATTAGATCCAATAAACATTTGGATCACCTCATATAGAGAGACCAAATGATAATTATCCTTTTCTGATGTGTGGTTCAGGTTTATAAAATTAACATAGTCTAATTTCTCCATTTTTCTTTCAAGCAGGCACGAAATTAGAAAATTAAGCAAAATGCCTAATTTGAAAGATAATCTTAGTATATAGGACATCATAAACTTCCATCTACATGAGGGGCTTTTGGATTGGATTTATTGGCCTCTATTATTTCTTGAATGGATTGTGTTATGGCTTTAATGGGATAATATGTGTGATGACCCTACAGTAAAAAACCTTCAGATCTTCATACATCCAAGCTATCACATCTTTGTATTCTATTAGTAGACCCTTAAAATTTTGTTTATCACTTTTAATGTAACTCAAATAAATGTTTACCTACTGAGATGTTGTTTAGTGCCTATATTCTCTTTGATAAAGTTAACTTTTCTTGATTTAAGTTGTCTCTACTTTAGAGCTTATGGATCCATGTAGAAATATCACTCTAATGATACCATCCCCATGGTAATGTAGTTCTCTTTTAGGTATAGGATGTCATATTCTCTAAAATATTTTATATTAATGGGTTAAACATATTTCTCATATATTATTTGGGATTCAAAATCTCTAGAATTATTTATGAATTGTATACTTTACTAATCATAATAAAACACTTAGAATTTCTCCACATTGTCTAGGATAAATGATCAAGGAAAAAGTTCCACATATAATCTTTGCACTTTATATTCTTGGAATGGTGCTACGTTGGAAAATTAAATTGTTAATAAATCTACCATTTGGTTATCTTCCCTTAGGATGACTATAATAATGAATACATTGAAGGATTTGATAAAATCCCATGTTTAGTGTTTGTATTTCTTCAAGTAAGCAAGATTACATTGATATTTATTTTTTATTTGCTTGATGACCATCTCTGAATCACTAAATATGTATGACTATTTGGCATTATGTTTTAGTAAATAATACAAATCAAGGATTAGATATTCAACTCAACTAGATTATTGGTGCAAGAGAATTGCAACCTATATGCGACTAGATACTACTTCCCATTGAGTTTGATCAAAACTATACCAACACCTAAACCTTGATTTGATCTAGATTTGTTGAAATAGATATTTCATAATTGGGAAGGACCTTCAAGTTATTATTCATGACATTATTTTTTGGTAGTGAACATATATACACTTGCATGTGAGGATACAAAGTGAAACTTTTTATTCTTGATGTTATTCTTTGTGATCAGGTAGTTAATCTCTGGCTATTGGTCTACTCATATTTGATTAGATAATCTTGTCTAAGGTATCCACATGTGTGATAAGTCTATAACCATCTATTTATTTAGTGTCTTTGACCAATCCTAGATCAATGGGAAGTTGTAAGCTTCAAGAATGTCAACTACCAGAATATCTATGTATTTTTATATAGGTGGATTAGATGTAAGATGAATATGTGCATTAATAAACTCCTTAACACATGATACATATGAATATTCTAATTATAAGATCATCCTTTTTGACATATATGGGGTAAAACATAGTTTATTACATACATGTAATAGCTTTATATTGGCTGAGGCACCTAAGTAAACCAAAACAATATGTATATTCTTTCAAAATATTTTGATGATTAAAAAAATGGTGGTACCTAAGGCTTATCTTTGAAAATTACCATGTTTGTATGTGAATATTTAAATTTGTTAGTGGATGGCATTCCCATCAAGGCCTTGAGAAGTAACTCTCTCTCTATTTGATGATATGATCTAGTTCATGAGGACCAATATTGGCCTTGATATTATTCATATCTCCAAAAATATTGTATCTACTTTTGTTATACAACTTTACATCATACAACTGATCATTCTATTTTAGAGAGAATGGATTATTGTTGGCCTTACCTCTAGATTAGAAGTAGTAACCCTATTATTTGGGGGTATCAAATTAGTAGTGGGATACTTATTCCTCAAATTATAATTGTTCTTCTAGAACTAATAAAAGGTATGGATTTCATCTGCATTATCCTTTTGTTAATTCCCATCTTACACTAGAAATGGAAATTCTTATGTCTCAAATAATTTTGTTGAGATGGAAGTACCTATATTAATATAGGAACATGGCTTTATCTGATTTGAAAAGTTTTCCTATCTATCAATTTATTTCTAAAATATATCAAAGGCACTATAGAACCCTATGCAATCTAGCTCACCATTTTGTGATTTATTGTGGGCCTAAAACCAATTAGGAAATGATACCTCTAATATGTGTATTTCATGTACTTCATTAAGTATGTTTTGTTCTATATTGATGCTAGATCTATTGAAAGGTTTGTTGTATCTTTGATAAGCAAAAATAGAAATGGAATTTTGTCCCATTATGTTTTTCATATATTTATGCATCTTTATAAACTCATTACTTAAATTTTATACCATTCATTGGATAAAATCCAACTATGATTTTGTAAAGTTACAAGCAAAAATTTGTATAGTAATAATATTGACTAGTATCAAAGATTGGTTCTAATTTTACTAGTTAGGTAAAGACATAAGATTGTTTAGGAAGTTAAGGTGTTAGTTAGGTGACACATGGGATAAATTCAATTGTGTTTAAACCTATTTCTAATTTTGAGCCACAAAATTCTAATTAACATTTAGAATGTGATTGAGGGATGGAAAATTAGGACCAATATTAAGCTGGGCCAAAACTTATAATTGGGGATTCAATTGCCTATCAATGTTAATCACTGCATCATAATCCAAGGGTAATGTGCTAATATTATGCACTCTTTAGAGAAATATGGATATCTAAAAATATAGATCGTTCTTGTACATCTCAAGGGTTAATGCCTCATGGAGTTTATAAGTAATGTCTACTCAGATATACATATTTTTAAATCTTGCATTAAACACTCTAATTGGGTCATTGATTTCTCTCCTCATACTTTTAAAGTGTTTATATATGATGCTCAAGCTAGTGACTTATTGAAACTATGCCAAAAAGTTATTTTGAAAATATTTCTAAGAGTTAATTAAGTCTTTTGAGAGATTGAGGAACCAATCATAAGCAACATCTTGTAAGGTAAAATGGAAAATTTAGTAGGATACATCTTCATGGGTTACATTTGGTATCCCTAGGGTATTTTTTAAAGATTTTACCTATTCTTTAGTAGTCCTTACTCCTGAGGGAAAAAAAATGAATGAATATACTTCTTAGAGTTTATAGGAAAATTATCTTTCTTTGGGGATGGCAATAATAGATTTGACTATCCAAGCTAGGGCCATCACACATAGAAGACTATGAATTTATTTATTTATAGAATAATATTGGACCTTAGATCCTCTTAAGATACCTCTATTTGACCTAAATTTTCTATGATTTTCAAAAGGTGGGAAAAGTAGGTCAATATCTGAGGTGGACCTTATTAGTCTTCTAGGTTTATCTAGTGCAACTCAAATGATCTTTTTAAAGAAATGAAAGGGACATCCTTATAGCACCATATAAATTTATATTAATGTGGGATTTATTAACATAAAATAAAATTATTAGGTAACATCTAATATTTTAGTATCAATTAATAAATATTCACTCCAAGGCATGAGTTGCAAGGTATTGGGTTTTATAAAGAAACTAATGGTGGGATAATAGTGACAAGAGTAGTTGTTTACCTCATATATTTCATATGTTACATGAGTATACACCTATTTTATATGGGTGGATTTATGATGGGCCTAACCTAAGGTGTTAAAAATCAAAATAAACTCAAAAAATAAAGAAGGGTAGGGAAAAGAAGAAGGCTTTATGAATTAGTCAAAGATGAAACCCTTCTAAGGTAGATCTTGAGGTAGGGGTTATAAAAATAATAAGGAACCAGTTATTCATTCAATTTATTTTTAAGACATAGATAGTAAAACATAGTTAATATTCAAAGGGAACATGAATATAATGAACCTTAGTATACATAATCACAAGGTTGTTACGTTTGTGATATTGTAATTAGACATATATAAAGGGAGATTATGATTATCACACAAAATCATTAAAATTAGATACTACACAATATGAATAACTATATAAAATAATATTCATGTAAAACCAAAAGAATAAGATACTATATTGACAAAAATTCTTTAAAGACTCAAAATTTGGAGAAGAACAAGATTTACACAATAAAACCAATTGTAGAATAATACTTAAAATTTGTTATTATTATTAATAACCAAAATTATCATCCCTTTAGAACCAAGGGGATAAAAGTATATATAATATTGGGGAGGGTTTTCCTCATCTTCCAAGAAAATTTTAAAATTATAGCTTTTAATTTTAGGATTCATGCATGGTTCATATGTATAAGATATAAAATGGAAAAGCTAGCCAAAATTGTATAGTTATAATATAAATATATGTGCCCAAAATAGAATGAAGAGTTAAGTGCTCATAAAAATAAAAATAAAACATTAAAATATATAAATCCATATTTAACTATGGTTCCAACTTCACACTACACAAATAAGAATATGAATCTGACGTTGGCATGTCAACTAAAGTTGATTAAGGTATCATATATGAATAACTAGTAGTTGCCACTAATGTAACACTAGTGGACTGAGGAGGAATAGGTACTACATGATGAAATGAACCTTGAGGCTGAATTAGCATTATGGATGCTAATTAAAAAGTAGGTAATGGACTGGAAACATCCTCAACAACATTCAACTTATTAAATAATACATAAAAAAATTCAAATTATTTATTTATAATGTCAAAATTGAGCATAGAAGGTTTGAATATCTTACCAAACTCAATCATAAAACTTTGAATCTTAGTATCAGAGGTTTTGAACTCTAGTCAAAGTGTCTCTACCTTGGTCACTTTCTCTTTTGAAAAATTTATAATCTAAAAAATTTCCACATGGTTTTATCACAGTGCCTTCTACCTCTAATTTTAAAACTATCAACCACAACTTTTAGAAGCACATCAAATTTGGGATTATTTTTCAATTTTACTATAGAAACTATCACACTAGTGACCCTCATATCTTTCAAAATTTTAATGTTCTCATTTTCTTGTCCTACTAATTGGGCTATCAAATAATTCATCTTGGAGTGCCATTAGAAAGAACCATTTATTTTGGAATTACATAATTTAATTCCCCTATTACCTCATGTAAAGTAATTAAATTAAAATTATTGTATGCACTATTTCTTGTGCATTGAACCAATACATTGATTCTTTTCTTGAATTCTTTCAACTAGTTATAAAAATTTATTAGTCTTCCCCACTAGAAGTTATGATTATCTTCAAGATATCAAATAACCTAGTGGTTCTGCTTTGTACATTATCTAAAATATCCTTGGGATCTTGAATGATCTGCTTTAGAAGTAGTCTTGTCTTATCTTAATTGTGACTTTGATACAATTCCTTCATTTCCTCCTTTTTTGTCTTCAAAGGCACATAATTAATATGTATAATCCATAGAATCATTTCTATTCTTTTTTTTTCTTATCTAGGTGAAGATAATTTCTCTTTGTTATAATGTTACTTCTTCCTTTGTGCTACTATCGACTCCTTTCCTCTTCCTCACTCTTCAAATTTTACCACTCCACTTGTATAAGTAATTACTTAACATAATAAATTTAGGGAGGACTAAGCCCATCATGTCCTTCATCATTTATTATGATTCCTTAACCCAAATAATGATGATAATTTCTCCCTATTCTTCCAGTTGGTAGTTTTTTGGATTAGTGGAAGTAAGAATGAAACTTGGTGGGAGTATGGAAAAAATTATTTAAATAAGGATTTTAGGAAGTAGAGTGAGCATGATCCAATATGAATTAATATTTCACAGTGTAATTTATACTACATATCTTATTTTCTATGGATTTATTCAATCATCACTATTGAGGATTTAATTGGAGTGGATTGTGCCATTGATAAGTCCAAATTTTTAAAAGTCCTTAGTAGAGATTTGTGATTGAAAATGGAGACTATGAAAAGATATTCAAAAAGGACCTTCTTCCTAGAGTCCTAAGGTTTATTGATTATTGAGGAAGTGGCTAAATGGATTAGAATCTTGACCTAAATAATCAAAAACCTTTTGTTCAATTTGCTCAGTGTGAGTGTGAGGATAAAATTACTAGGTTTATTTGTAATAAATTTGCATGGAATCAAATGGATAAAGAGGTGTAACATGTATACACAAAATATTTTTAAACTTTATCAATTATTTATTCTTTCTTTCTTTTAAAAACCCTTCAAGTCTCAATCTCTCTGAATGCATGCCTTAAAGGGTGTACTAAGAAAGGGGTAGGAAGACCATTGGTTATTTTAAAGATTTTTTCCCCCTATATCACCAATTGAAACCAAAAAAACATCTCATATACATTTACCTAAGATTTAATACCTCCCTTACACATTCCTCCAAATAGTTCACTACCTCAAATATCCCTTACCTAAGCCAAAACCTCTTTTTGTAATTTATTGAACAAATTCATCTTTGGCTAACCCTATTCTTAAAATATAAGTACATTATAGAATTAGCTCAGCTCACTGACCTAGTATATGACCTAAATAATTTATTTATTTTAAAATAGGGTTAACTGGGCCAACTTTGTTGGCTAAAAATTTAGAAGAGTTTAGGGTTAGATTTGACTATATAAACACATCTTTTTCTCCATTTTCATTTTAGAGAGATATAGATTTAATAATTATTTGTGCATTTGATTATCCACCATTATACTTGAGGAAACATTTCTTAGGGTTTCATACTTCCTTTGGAGAGAACAATATTGTCTTGTGAAAACTTAGGATTCACTAAGAGGTCCTTGGTTAAACTATATTCGATTGTATATCCTTAGTTTATTTAACATACACAACCTCCTCTTGAAAAGCACCATTGGCCAAGGGAGATCTTAAGGATTAGCATCTTCATCTTCAAAGCTAAGTATCCCTAACTCTTGATCCTCTTTATTAAGTAGATAGATTTTTAATTTTTATCTTATGAATATGTTTATCTATACATGCATTAGAATTACCTCTACATTGACTTAAATATATTTCTTATTTACATGTTTAATTTTATGTTAATTACCCCCATTTTTTGCCACATGGTTTGGTGAGCACTAGATAAGATTTACTTTACTTTGTATTTACTTTGGTAAGAAAATATAGGACATAAATAGGGTTATTATATAGTATATACTGACTAGAAGCTTTGGAACCCTCTCAAGTGATATTGTTTGGTAAGATACCCCTTAGTTAGTTCTAGTATATCTATATTGGTCATGACCATGATTGTCTAAATGTACCAACAAGCAAAAGGTCTAGTGAAATTTATCTTCTCTGAGCTTAGATTAATTTTATAGATCAGCTTTACTTTCCCTTGTATACATGTTATTGAACCCAATGCAAAATAACCCTTGTAGTTTTTAATTTCATGCCTCCATTTATTATAAGTTATCATTTATTTCATTTTTATAGAACTAGATCAAATATATTGATGCATTTTAATAGTTTTTGCATAAGATTAATATATAGTCATTCTAATTGAATTTGTATTTCATTATGCAGATCATATTCAACCAAAGATAACTAAATCGATCAGCTTGACTCAATTTTCTACTTTAAATATAAGTTTTCAAAATCAATCCACCTAGTCGACTCTATTAGTAGGCTAAAAATCATCATCTAGATAATGCAGTATAAAACTAATAAACTTAACATCTTTAAAATCATTAGGTTCATTCTCACCATCTTATTCATTTTTTCTCTTCATTTACATTCCTATTTTTTACAATTTCTATTCTAAAAAACTATAACCCTACAACAAAATAGGTCGATTAGATTGACATAGCTATATATTTTGATTTCTTACCTAGAAGATAGTCAATTTATTCAACTATGTTATTATGGCTCTTGCTTTAATAAATAGAATTGACCTAGTTGACTCTGTTTTGTATTATTTACATACTTGGTCATCTGAAATAAACCTATACTCTTCAATCAAAGGAATTAACTCATATTATTAGTAATGAATCCACTTTTTTTTTCTTGTTTAGAGTAACACATATATACTAAATATGAAGTCTTAATTTATTAATTTAGTCACACTATTTTTATTTTTCACTTACTTCTCAACCAAATAACATTGAAAAGCATTAAATAAATTCTACCTGAGGTCTACCTACTTAGATTTCATCACCAAGAGGGAAGCCCACATGGATTTTTGGTTGAGTATAAATATGTGGTTGATGATATATATTAGAATATCACATGGTACCCTTATCATTGTATTATTATGAATTTGGGGAGTAGGCCCCAATAATAAGCTAGTACCATCACCAATACAAATCCATTTTATCCTTAAATACCTAAAACCCTCCTTAAATTTCCTTTATAGATCTTTTTTATAACCAACTCACTATCACATTTATTTCCAAAAATTATAATTTAAAACATTTAGGAATTACCACATGGATTAACATTTCTATTTTTTTTCTTGTTCTCTTATAATTGTATGTTATATTGCAAAACTTGTATCAACTAGTGTTGGTACAAATTTTGTGTTATGTGATGCAACTAGATTGACTAGTTTGACCCAATTTTGTTTATGTTTATTTCACATATTCAATAAAATAATAATATATCATCCATATTCATATCTATCAAAACCTATCTTCATCTTTAGAACACATTTGACCTACTTAACTATGTCTCATACAAATTTTTTCTCTTCTATATAACATAATAATTATATATGATCTAGTCTCTCATATGTTAGTATCTAGTACATCCCTAAAAAAACATTCAACTAATCTAATTGTGTCCTTTCCACAAAAAATGTGTTGACCTTACCTCCAAACTCTATCGACTGGATCCACTCTATACCTCTTGGCTGATACTATTATATATCTAGCTAATTTTTCTCCTATCTTTCACCTTTATTGTTTGATATTAGATTCCTATTCTAAGCATCATGAAATCACCCATCATTATATTTTTGGACAACCTTAATCCATTTAGATGATATATGGTATTTTATTTCCTTCCTACCCTTTCTATCCAAGAGGATTCTCACTCTTGGTGCACTTTCTTTCACCCCTCATCTTTGGACTACAATATGGTCCAAATTATCCCAATTAATGACACTAATGGATTAGATCCATTTCACACTTCTAAAAACAATTCTCTCTCTAAATCACCTTATTACACTTTAGGGCAATTAACACAATCTTAGCTAATAACCTATAGGAAATATTTTAAACACCATCATACCATCCACTATAAATCCCCCATCCAACAACCCATCCCTAATACCAATTCAAGGAATGTTCCTCCTACCAATCCTAAAAATCCACATTTATACACTAATAAACCCAATCTACCAATTGACACCACTCAAATTCTTACACAAATAGTGCAACAAATGAACATTATTTAAACATATAATAGTTTTCAAATGATGCAAATGCAACATCATTTATTAAACATGGCTTATCATCCTCCTATTCTCATACCCCAAAATAACCAAAAAATTATTCCTCCATCTCTTAGAGATGTTATAGGAAATATCATTCCCCTAACCATTATACACAACAAGATGCTCCAAAATATTGAAAATGAACTTTTAACCCCCTTAATTATTTATATTGATATTGTAAATATCTCTCCAACTATTAAATATGATGGGACTAAAGACCTTGTATCTTTTCTTAAACCATTTGGTAATATTTATAAAGAGTGGATTCAAACTAATACCTTTTCCACTACAAAAATTTTAGTCAATATATTCAAATGAGATGTATTATAATGGTATGATTAACTCCCTCAACATTCTATTTGAAAACATTAGAATTTAGTCAATCCTGTAGTTAAAGAATTTTAACATAATGATCTTACTAAAAATTGTCTTAACCATTTCATCAATGATAAACAATCCTCTTCGAAATCATCTCATTATTTCATTAAACAATGGAAATATTTGGCTCAAAAATATGATCATACCATGATTGATGATAATTTTTTAAAGTATTTGGAATTGCCTGAACACCTTCCCTTTAGTATAAGGTATGAATTATTTCTCCTCAAACACTCAATGATGACATTGATTAAGATAAAAGACTAGACTCTCTTATTAAACCATTTGAGTCCAACATTAAAACCATCAGGGTATATTTACAAAAATCCACTAATGTAGTCACTATAAATCCTCCTCAAACAAAACCAAGAATATCCAAAATTGATAATCCCCAAGCTTCTCATATGCCCCTAACTATTTAACGAATGAAACACTTATTAACACCTTATAAACTTTTCAACTACACAAATAATCCACCTACATGTAATGATCCTAAAAAAAATTTAGCTTTCATGCTAATGTCAGTCATTCCCATAAAACATGTCATGGACTTACCAAATTTTTTATTTCTTTTATGTTAGGAGATACATTCAATCATGACACTATGATCAAAATATCTCATCATGATTATGTTAATTCTTCTCAAAATAAATAAGTTACCAAGCCTTCTTCTAAACATACACAAAAAAATTCTACCTCCAACCCATAACATTAAAATGAAGATATATGTGTAATTGATGTTGAATATGACCAATGTTATACCAATTCTCAATATGTGGATGTAGCTAAATTTAATTATAAACATAAACCTACCCATAAATATCCTATTATTAATCCAAAAAAACCATCACTTGATGAAGAACTTATCAAAGTCACCACTACCATAGCTTCTGACATAAATGAGGAAACACTTCTAAAAATAGAACCTCAAACTACCTCTCTTCCTACCAAAAAAAGTTTACCCTCCAACCTCATGTTGGTTCTTTATTTTATAAATCTCATTGAAATTTAGAATACATCAAATCCATGCCTTGTAAAATAAATCTCAAGGAGTTAGTTCATACTTCTCCATATCACTACAAATTCCTAATGCAATAATTACAAGACATTAAAGAGCTTATTTCCCTTTAAGTGCAACATCTTGTTTAATATCTTGAACTAATAAAGTATACACTATTGAAACTATTTGTCCATCTTCCAAACCTTCCATATAATTCCTTGAAGAAGATATGATTAATGATGAAATTGTTTTTTGAGCTGATGATCCACCTCTTCTAATTAAAATTGTAATCAATACCACCCTTATTCAAAAAGTCTTAGCTGATGAAGGCTCAATAATTAATGTTACCTCCTTTTGGTTAATTCAACAACTTAGATATGCCAAAAATAACCTTAAGTAAACTCATATCACATGTTGAGGATTTTATAAGACAAATAAAAAACCACTTGTTTGTATTTGTCTCCCCCTCACTATTGGAACTAAGGTACCAAGCTCATGGTCCTTGATTTACCATTATCTTATAATATACTCATAGGTCACCCATGGACACATCATGTGAGGGTTATTTCCTCCTCAAGTAGTCAATGTATCAAATTTATCCATACTAATAAAAATTATGAACATGAGGATGATCTTAATCCATGGAGTATTCAACTACCCAACCCTAATTCTCAGTATCAAATTCCAACCTTTTCATGAATTAATAGTACACCTCTATATAAATTTATTAACATGAATCCATATTTACAGGTTGCTCTTGCCAATTCTAATGAATATGAACCAAATGAATCACAAAAAAATTTAAATACTACTAAGTTACCTCCTTACATTTTTGAGTGACTTCATCCTTATTTGTTATCATGTGATCATACCATCCCTATGGTCGATGATATCAATAAAATCCCTCCTCCATGTAATGCACACAAATATTATTAAACATAAGATGACTTCACATGTAATTAATATGGATTGGAAAGATTATTTCAATATCCTTTAACAATGTCACCTCAAAAATTTAGTGATCTAGGTGTATCTACTTATGATTCTCATCTAGAGACAAATGCATGTAATATTTCCCACACCTATGATGAAATCTATATCATGGCTCAAGCTCAATCATGAGACTTGGATGCACAAAACTATCAACAAAATTTAGCCTAAATACATAATTTCAGCCATAATTTCCATGTCATTAATATATCAATTGATAGTGAATCAGAACCTAAATGTCATATAGCTCCCAATAATTCTCCTCTTATTGATGCCCCTTAGATAGTTGAACAAATCTTACCTCTAGAAAATTTAAAATTTTTGGAACCATCTATACCTTATATTTCATGAACCACTCTACCAACTCTCATTTCTTCCCACAATCCTATAGATACTATATACACATAACTTTTTTTAACCTTTATCAATAAGTGATTTTTTCTCTTACAAGAACCCATCGAGTCCCAATATCTCTGAGTGGATACCTTAAAGGGTGCACCAAGAAATGGGTGGGAAAACCATTGGTACTTTAAAATAATGGTGTCCCCTATACCGCCACTTGTAATGAACACAAACCTCTCCTATACACTTTTGTAAGATTTGACACCTCCTTTACACACTCTTCCAAGTAATTCACCACCTTAAACAACCCTTACCAAAGACCAAAAAATATTTTTGACATTTATCTAACAAAGTCACCCTAGGATGACCCTATACTTAAAATAAATTATCACATTATGGGACTAGGTTAGCCATAGCTAACCTAGGCTAGAACCTAATTGATTTTATTAATTATTGATATAAGGTCGATTGGGCCAACTCTATCAACTATACTTTTGTAAAGGTTTAGGGTTAAATCTAGCTATATATACACATCCACTTCTACCATTTCATATAAATGGAGTAAATAATTATTTGTGAATCTACTAATCCACCATTCTACTTGAAGAGCATTTATTAAGGTTTCAATACTACATTTGGAGATATTAATCTTGTCTTGTGGATAAGTCTTTTGGATGTATAGGAGAAATCAGGTAGCCTAAATCTAACCTATCTTTGTTATCCTTACAAATCACAACAATCTCTTACAAAGAATCTTGGCTAAGGGAGAGATTGAGGTTTAATAGATTCATCATCAAAGGTAAGTATTTATAGCTTTGATCCTCCTTATTAATGTATTTAGATTTTAATTTATTAGCTTATATACTTATATCTCCATGCATTATGATTTCCTGTACATTGACTTGAGTAGAGATCTTTTATTCATTTTTAATTGTATGTTTTTACCCCCATTTTGTGACATAAGCTTTGGTGATCACTAGGATATAGTTTACTTTACTTTATCATTTACCTTGTGAAGAATAAAAATATAAGACCTAGCTAGGGTTATCATATGGCGTTACTTGAATAGAGGCTTTATAACCCTCTCTAGTGATATTGCGTGGTAAAGGACCCCTTGGTTAGGTCTAGTTGATCCATCTTGGTCATGACCCCAATTTTATAAATATACCAACAAGCATAAAGGTGTGTGATTTATCTTCTCTGAGGTAGGATTGATTTGTAGATCAACTTAACTTTACCTTGTATACATTATGGTGAACCCACCATGAACTAACCCTTATAGGTTTTATTTCATGCCTTTATTTATTATCATCATCTATCATATATTTTTATTTTTATAGTACTAAATTGAACTTATCAATATAGTCTAAAAATTTGTGCACATGTTAAACACATAGTCATTCTAATTGACTCTATATTTATCTATGCAGGGCTTCTCCAATAATACATAATTGGATTGATCATCTCAACTCAATTCTCTTTTTTAACCACAAGTTTTCAGACTTAATCAACCTAATCAAATCTGTTAGTAGGTCATTCATCATATAGGTTTATAGTCTTCATCAACCCACTCAACTCTATTAGCAAAATAAAAAAATTGTCATCTAACAAACACACCATAAAGATATTAAATTTAGTACCTTAAAAAATATTAAGTTCATTCTTACCCTCTTAGTCATTTATATTCTTCATTTATAGTCCTTTTTTCATAGTTTTTAGTCTATAAAACTATAACCCTATAGTGAACTAGGTTGACATAGTTTTATAGCTTGTTTTCCTCTCTACAAGACTTAGTTGACTTGTTTTAATATGTTATTCTATATGTTATTTCCATAGACAACATCAATCTTATCAACTTTATTCTATATTGTTTGAATATAGTTTCACATTAACCAACTTTTTAATCTTAAAAAAGAAAGGAAATATCCTATCTTGTTTGTAATTAATTAACTTTTCATTTTTTTTCTTGCTTGTTTAGAATAAAAAAATTTAGAAAAAGTTAGAGTTTTTTAATTTAATGATTTAATCAAACTATTTTTATTTTTCACACACTTAAAAATCACATGAAAAAAAAATGCATTAAACAATTTCAACCCAAGGTCTACCTACTTGGATTTCATTATCAAGGGGGAAGCCAACTTGGTTTTCTAGCCAATTATAAATACATGGTTAATCTTATATACTGGCAAATAAACCAACACTCTTACCACTATAGGATTTTGTAGTGAGGGGGTATTCCCTAATACCAATCTAGTACCATGACCAATATAGATCCTTTTCAACCTAAACTACCTAAACTATCCTTATATTACTTTTCCAGTTCTTTCTTATATCCAAATCCCTATCACATTTATTTGTAGAAGTTATAATCTAACAACACTAGGAATATTGTCTTATTAGATCAACATTTACATTCTAGTTTTATTCATTTCTCCTTGAAAATTGTATATTGTATTGAAAATTTTGTACTAACCAATGTTGGTATAAGTTTTTTGATGTGTTATATAATTAAATCAAACACGTTTGATCTAATTGATTTTGTGCTCAATTAAATTTATGTAGTTATTATATTGTAATATTTTTTCCTATGTTCAGAACATAGTTAACCCCATCAAATTAGTCTCTCATAGGCTACTTATTATATTTGTATTCAGTACATATTCAACCTATTTGATTGTGTTTATTTCAAACTCCTTCATTTTCTCCATCTAAATCACATAGTCTACCAGTTCAACTATGTGCTTTATAGCATTTTGTATTTACTATCATAAAATATAATGTCAATTTCTAAGATTCTATGGTCCTATCCAAATTAATATGATTAAAATCTTGGTATATATGATATTAAATCCCAATTTCACCACCCTCCATAGCTACAAATGATGTTAGTAATACAAAAATAAACTTCTCCAATTATAGAACATCACTATTGATAATGTTATCAAGTTGAATCATACTACTTGGATCAATAAAAATATCTATATGACCAATAAAGTATACGTGTGACCACTAAATATAGTCATGAATCCAATCATAGACATCCTACACACTCCTACCCCTAATCAAAAATGAAAATATTTGATATACATCCTCAAAGATGATAGTCATCTCGCATGTAGGGAACCAAAATATACAAGTATATGGGTTCAAAATCTTCACTAAACAAGTAAGGAAGTGGATGTCACATAGAATTTATCCTAAGTAGGACATATTCCAAAATCCTTCTTGATCAATGAAAACCCAAACAACTACATTTAAACCTAACTCCACCAAAGATGAATACTTTTAGCCATGCCAAAACTATCAAATATGCACAACCTTGTACAACCAAGAAAATAAAAATAAAATCTTGTCAATAATCCCATTTCATTAAGCATCCAAAATTTTAATGAAAGCATATGATATCCTAAAATAATTCTAAAAATCAATCTCAAAATTCAAATTTTCACAAAATTAAAATTATCAATAAATTTCTAAATAATTACTTACTATCTCAAAAAAATCCTAGTTGGCTAAGACACTCCAAAGCATATGAAATCACAAAGTATGAGGATCTCTTTCATGTGTCATTGTTTCTCTCCAATATTAGATCTAAAAATTCACAAAGGTTCAAAATCCAAATGATTTCAAAATTTTATTCCAACCTACCTAACACACCACCTTGGCATAAATTTGAATGACCATATCCTAAGCCCTGATTATCCAAATTTGAAACTATAAGTTGCATTGGGATATAGGCAATGACTCTTCCATGTTATAGCAATTTTTTTAAATTTAAATAATTGTAAAAAATCACTAAATTTTTTCTACACATATATCTTGTAACATTTTATATACTACCACAAATAATGTTACAAATATTACCAAGTTAAAATCTATCAAACAAATTCTTCATTATTCCTTTTATGAGGAGACCACAAATAGAACCCATACTCTCTCTTCCTAAAAGGGGGGAATTTTAGTATGTATAGGTTTACAAACATGTTCTACACAATCAAAACACACTTAACATAGTTTTCAAAAATATTAAGGGCATGTTTTAGATCCTTGTTCTCCATATTCATTTAGTATGTGGTACTTATATCAGCTTTCAAATTCAGTGGAGGAATGTCATATGGACATGGCTTCAACACATTCAAAATTTATAAATTATAGTGGGGGAATGATTAGGAAGCATGTGCTCCAAAACTATTTAGTATTTAGCATCTCCATTTTAAAGTGGGGGCATGTTTTGGAGAACATGTCCTCCATATTGATACTTATTATAGTTTCATATTCCCTTATACATAGTAGATGCATTATTTTGAATCATGTTCTCCACACTTACACAAATTTATAAATTGGATAAAAATACACAATATATAATACAAATTCATAATTATGGAAAAATCCTACACATTGGCTCCATTTATTATACATGGTTTTAGAATGAGACATATCCAAGGTGCACATGCTATGCAATATGTGCCTAATATTTCAAAAATCCAAATCAACTTCAAAATTACAAAACTTATATGAATTGATACCTTGACATATTGATACCCTGATTGACCATTCACATAGTGTATTGAGCCTTACCCATCTATAGCAGTTGGTTCATTTTTTTTGGGTGTGTGATTGAAAGGATTAATTCATGCAATATCATAAAGTGGTTGGTTGAGTTTGGTTACCCGACTCAACCTTATTTATCTATACATATACATATATTTTCCACTCAATTTATACTCATAAAAAATTGATACCCCTGATGGTTGAAGCACTACTCTTATTCTAGGCTGGGGGCATGATCACCTCCAAAATATATTTACTCTACTTACAACACCACCATGGTTTTTTTACCACTTGTTGAATCATTCACCTTATTATATAGGATATGGATGAGGTTTAAAGTTTACCTTTCTACTTTTCCATCTTTTAGCACTCCAAAGCTAATTACTATGCGACACATATATAGGTGTATTATACGTATGTTCTTTATTTATTTTACTCTTTATAGTGCTTACGTATAGATTATATATATATATTGATTTGTATTTTTTATATTATTTTTATTTATATGAAATGTCCAAGGGATGAAATATTGAAGTAAAAAATTGAACAAAGACAAGGTGTGTTATCCACACCACAATAAGCATTGTATTTTCCTTTAAACTAGTAATTTCCATTTTTTTGAATTACAATATTAAAGGGGGAGAAATGTAGACACCCATTTTGGTTCAAGTACACATATTAATATTATTATTTTATGTATATACCTATTTACTAATAATTAGACATCTAGTGATGCGGCTTCATGGACCTCTTTGGTTACATCTTATTTCACTTGATTTAACTACCCCTTGGGCTTATGTGTTATGTTTGTTTATCCTCATTTAGTGTATAAAATAAACCCATATTATTTGTGATTATTTTTTGAGTATTTTTTAACCCTTGAACACTTTCATTCATCTTGGATACTAGCATCAATGTTATTATCTAGGCTTGACACAACTATTCATCTTTTTCTACATCTTTTATGTTGTGACTATTTTGTTAACCATATTTTCCCATCCCATGTCCACATTTTTTCACATTATTAGTTTTTAATTAAAGTTCAAAAGGTTCTTATATATACACATTCTATGGTCTCCATAATACAACTTTTGATTTGATCAGGCAAACTCTATAATAAGAACACATTATCTATTTCAAGCTATCAAATTGCACTAAAACATTATTTTAAATTGCTAACACATTAAAAATGTCAAATATACTATTGCATCACTTATACCAAGGGTTTCTAGGAGAAAAAACATATAGTTTTACTATTAAAATTATACACACATGAATAAGAGGGAGAACTACATGTGAGTCTAAGTCCCTCTTAAGAGTACTGGCTATACAGGTAGAACTTAGAAATAATAAGGTTATTAGGGCTAGATAGACTCATGTTACTAACTCCCTTTTACTAGGATTTAAGAGGTACAATTAAAAATAACTAGGGTTATTTATTTTCTAGATTTGGCACATAGGAAAACATAATTTGAGACATAACAAGATTATATAGGGGGTTGCATATGTCTAATAAAAATCTGAGGTCACTCCTATGTTTATTTCTCATTGGATACTAGCATTGGATACAAACATAAGAATCAACATTAATTTCCTAGATTTATGTAACTATCTTAATGTTAAAAATAGTAAAAACATATAATGAATGAAATCTAGATATTCAATACAACCATGCAATGACTCCTAACCACTACCATGATCTAGAACAAAACATTAAATAATATACACTGTCTTTATCCCTTAGTTATTTTCTACTTAATGGATTTATTGCACGTGATAGATTATATAATTTTTTATTATTGATTGTATTTTAGTGTAAATATAAATATTTTCATTTCTTTAAAACAAATTTATTTGCTATGGATTATCTTGTAAAACTCCTAAATCACATAAAAAATTTCCCCATGAGGCCACTTACAATTGGGGTTTTGGGGGGTTATGTCACATTGAATATATTCATCAAAATATTATATCTATATCATATTTATTCTCCTAATTTTTGTTAATTAATATCTCTTCTATCTATCTAAATTACCCATAATTTATGTTTCATATATCTCTAGTTTGATGACTAACACTTATTTTTGAATCACTTTCTCCTTAAGGTTAATATCTCTTTCACCATCTATTTTATCCTCTATATTATCCATATAAATTTCTTCCTGATTACTTCCTATTAGTATCCCTTTAATTGTTAAAATATATTCTCTTATCTCTAATAAATGACTAACTTCTCATATTTTAATAATATTCTCTCCATCTTTACTTCTACTACTTCATAGGCATCGTCCATTGCGGGCCAAACTACTCATATTTAGTTTGTCTTCCATACCCAAGGTTTTGAATATTTTGAGGGTTCCTATTAGTGTGGTTAAATATGAAAATCCTTGTCTCATGTTTTTCATGACTTTTTGTAGTTTATAATATAATATTTTGTTTATTATACTCCTCTCACTAGCTTTATTTGCACCCTCTAATGTTGCTAATGAAAACTCGTTTAATTTTTATAGAGGGATAAAATTAAAATTTTAAATATGAGTATTTAAGATGGTTAAGTCTACATTAGTTTCATTTTTTACCTTATTTATTCTTAACATTATTTCCTCACTCATTATTTTACAACTCTTCCCTAGATTTTGACTTAATTTTCCCATATCTTCATTCACCATTTTATTATAAATTATATAATTTATCCTCTTACTAATATCTTATTATTTATTAATTAAATTATTCTTAACTTGAATCTTACCTTTTTAATCCCATAAATATTATTTAATCTCCCCAAATCACTTATACTAGATATTATGATGAACCACATATTTTCAATATCCCCATTCTTTTTTCATGCCATCTCTTATGTGTTTGTCCTATAAATAAATTGTTTACCTTATATTACTAGCACTATATCCATAAATAGATTGAAAATCAGGATCAATACCATGTTTAATAATAGTTTTATTTCTCCTCTAACAAACATAGATTTCTTGGCACCGAAACTTATGTAACCCTAAATATCCCAAACATTTAGAAATGAAATTATTGTAGTCTCAAACAAATAACCAATATCCCAAGTTAAAGGTGTATCAGGGTGTTGGAGTGCATAAATAGTTTTTACAATCCACTAGATATGTTTACTATTGTTAAATTTTTATCCTACTATATGCTTAACTTGGCATAATATCTAGGTCCACAATATATGTGAAATTGTGACCATATTCTTCCTCCTGGGATATGAATAAAGAGGGTATAAATTTAGGTAAATATTCACCTATTTGTTTAATATCAAAGTGAATTATGTATTGAGTATCTCTTCCCAACACTCTTCAATTTTTTTAAATTTTGGTTTCCAAAACTATAATGGACACCTTCCCTTAGACATTAGTTAACTAAATTATGTGTTGTGCCACCAAATGTTGACATAAAATCTAGAGTTTTGGCTACATATTTTTTATGTTATTTTAAGTTAAATTTAGTTAAATGTAATGAATTTTATAAGTTGTATTATTTATAATCAATTATCTTGTGCATTCATTAAAAAAATAAGTAGGTGTACTCATTCACCATAATCATTTCAAATTTCACAATAATTCCTAATTTAAGTCCACTTTAATTATATCAATATAATAATAAAAATTGATTAAAAGTTCCACATATCTCTCTTTATATACCATTGTACTCTTTACTCTAATTCCACTCTTTAATAATATATTACAAAGGTTACTATAATCTATAACATCTTTATACATTTATCAATTACACTTAAACTCTTCTATGTAATATCTATTCTAATCCAATGTTCTGGTATAAATACTGACTAGCTACCATATAATTCAATAGTCGTGTCTATTTGAGATATGTCTTTTCTTCAATAAATTTTTCATGTGTTATCAAAAGGATCACTCTTTACTATATTTTTCAAGTTAATAGAATCCTTTTTATTTTCATCCTAAAGATGTATTATGCTACTTTATTAATGTTGGAGATTGTTCATTAATCACTTTTGAGCCATTAACTATTGAATAAACCTACCAACATGTAAAAACATGTGAATATGCAATGCCTAATTTAGAACATGGTAATCAATATATTCATGAATACTATAATATTACTAATCACATTGATATTAATGGTGTATATTTTTACCAAGTTAATTCCTTATCCAAATTTACCCATGGACTTCACCAATAACATCAATAAGTGTATAAAGTATTAAAATTAATCCTAGGATCTAAATTTTCACATAAATTTAAGGTTGTTAAATCTGAGGAACAAAAAGAGTGATTTAATATTATAGACCAATAATTTCAAGTTATAAATCCAATGATAAGTATACATACCACTACTATTTTTATACCTCTAGTTACATTTGTGATGTACACCCAAGGTTCAAAGGAAACATAAGGATTACCATAGATTCTCATGCCTATTCATACATATATGAATAATTACCACCCTATGATGACTACACATATTACATCATAAACCTCATCTATTACATGCTCCCTTAAGAAAACTATTTAAGCTCTATATGATAAAGTGTTTTCATCAGAACAAAGTACTTCTAGAGTTATTCATTCAATGCTTTTACATTCTTAGATACATAATCCATTTGCCCCCAAGATTTAAGCCTATATGTTACCCATAAGGTTTGTAGTTTTTAAGCTTCCAAGAATCCAATATATGATGGTAAATATGATCTTAAAAAATACCTTAGATCTTTACATGCCTCATGATTGGATTACACATCTAATGTTTCGTTATTTATCAAGCTATTTTTGAGAAGTCTCAAAGAATATGTTTTTGGTGGTTATATTACTTCCCCATTCAATTATTCATGGCATATTAACTTTTTCCATATTATTTTATATCACACTTTCTTATTAAAATTGATTAGAAACTATCTTATGCACAAATTTCCAAACTCAAGCAAAGGTCCAATGAGCTAATCAATGATTATGTACTTTGGTATAAGACCATGATATCTATGTTGATCAATATTATGGCAGATAATGACTTACAAGACAAATTCAAGAATTTTTATCTTCCATCACTCCATGATTAAATAGTATTAAATAGATTCAAGTCTTTCAGTGAGTTATGACATAAAATGAGAGATTGAGAAGTCAAGATCATAGCTTTGAAAAAATTAAAGCATGAATCTAATAATTAACTTAATTCAAAAACTAGGTTTCAAATCAATTCAAACTACAATGTTAAATTTAATGATAAAATTACCATGGCAAAGATAAGAGTTAACGTAAAATCATATCCTACAAATCAAATTCTCATAGCTTCTCCATGGAATAGGTAATTTCCATGATTACCATCACCTCCTTATGTACTAATATAAAATTTACTTGAACGGAACCTCATATTTTTTTCTCAACCACAACATTTTGATGCAACTAGGCCTACATGTAAGAGCTATGACAATTATATATATATATATATATATAGTGATTATCATCAAATGGTTGGACATTCTACAAATAAAATTTTAAAGTTAAGACATAAAATAAAAGGTAATGTTTATGAAAAAACTATTGAGGTAATCACACCTATAGATTAATTTGGACCACAATAAAATGGGAATTATAAATTGAAAATATTTAATGGCTCATTTCAAGAAAATGGGAAAATATAGACTAGAGATTGTTCCAAAGTATAATATATATAATGTGCATCCTCCTAATGTAACATATGGTCACCTAGTGGATATTATTATAGTTAAACTTACATGAATATCACCATAGTAACCTATTATTACATTTTATTATAATGAGATAGTCGATGACAATGCATAGTTGCATGCATTATTAAAATGATTCCACTTAAATTTAAAACCCATACACAGTGTGATGGTTAAAAATGTATCAAGTGAAAACTTTTTCACAATGATTATTATACATACTCTTGTATACACACAAATAAAATTAAATATAATAAAAAAATAATTAAAGTATTTTATGGACAAACATAGAACATTCATGGGTGCATTTTACTACCTCTTTAAATGGTATATTTGATAGTGACTAATTCATTCATTTTTATATAATGTAACATGGTATTTGACATATTGTTAGGATTCCCTTAGATACAAAAGCTTCATTAAATTCCATCTACAATGGATCAATGTATAAATTATATACACTGAAATCAAGTATTCATTATTTATGAAATTTGTTGAGTATCCAATTTTCCAAGTGGTGTTTCCTCCTTCACACCCACAACCACTATATTTTTCTGTTACACCTATTCAAGATCATTATACATATATGTTTGCTACACACTTTTAGATTATATTTATACACTCAAATTAGATATAATAGTTATTTTTATTATGTAGATAGTTTTTTAGTAGTTGTAACATCATATAATTTTTGAAGTTTCATAGAGGTCAACATATTATACAACACACACTAAGATAACACCACAAATAGTTCATCATGTTCCATAATGAACATAGGTAGAGATATATTCTCATAGTACATAGTGGAAACCACAAATTTATAAACCATCCAAAATTACTCATCATACATGTGACATTATGAGTGACGCCAATAACTACATTATAGTGCATGATGCCTTCTCTAAGTCTAATACACTCACATCTATTATTTTTTTCTCATGAAAGGTGGATCTTACACCACATGATACATGAAATTTTCATTACTATCCCATTTATTGGATAATTTATTATTACCTTTTAAAATTTCAATATAAATAAAAAATAAAAATAAAATCAAAAAATTAAAAAATTAAAAAACAATCAAAATACTAAAAAATGTAAAAACTAAGAATTAAGTATGATTGTATTACTAGTTAGACTATTTACACATGTTATTTATCACATGTTTTGTAAATATAATATTATTATTTATACATATTAATTTCATAGTATATGAGTGTAATGCAGGGCATACAAATCATATATGGACACATATATGTTGGACTCTCTTATTTTGTTTATATATATATAGATGATTATGTTACTTTAGTATGTTGTGAGGTGTCATTGATATACATTGATAGAGTATACTATTTTCAATTGGTATATGCTTCATTTATAATATTACTCTTTCATGATAAGATAGTAATTGAGTTTTTATTGTGTGGGGCCCCTTATCCTTGTTTGTGACATATTCATGTATTTAAATGTGTCACTTAGAATTTTATGATGTGACATTCATTTTTACCTTTTGGTGACATCTACATGTTCTTTAATTATGTCCCTTGGCCTTGTTTAATGTGACATATTCATGTCACTTATATTTAACACTTAGCCTTGTCTATGTGACATCCTTATGTCCCTTATGTATGGCCCTTGGCCTTGTTTAATGTGACATATTCATGTCACTTATATTTAACACTTAGCCTTGTCTGTGTGACATCCTTATGTCCCTTATGTGTGGTCCTTGTCCTTATGTGTGCAAAATATTTATGTATCATTATTGTCATCCTTGTTTTTATTTGATGTGACATATTAGTATCCATTATATGTATACCTTGGGTTTATGTGTGATGTTATATTATTATGAGTCAATTAATTGAGTATTATCTCTTGATATTATTTATATTGTTGATTTTATAGGTGTTAAGATAAATATCACTTACCTCCCCATTTGTGTGAGATTATAAGGTTAAAATCATGCAGCTATTTACTATGTAGTCTTATTTAGTTATTATATCATTGATGATTACTAATACATATCTTATTTATACCTATATCTTCACATGACACTTATATGAACTATATTACATATGTTACATGGATGCATTTATGACATATACATTAATATGATGACATATTGTCCACATGTTGGCATGACTACACATGTTGTGATATATTTAACTCTTTATATGAATATGAGTGACTTAAATGATGCATACCTCACTTAAAAGTGGGGCATATTAGCTACATTTCCATAGAGACACAATCCTCCAAAAATATAAAATTCAAATTTTTGGAATATATTATAGGATTTAAAGAGTTCAATGTGGTTTAGATATTAGATGATATTATATATGATATAAAATTTTCACAAATTGATATAGATTATGGGGGAATCTTCCCTACACATGTACTCACTTTATAGAGACTTGAGATACATATTACATATTCAGATACACTTGAGTACATACTTGATGTAAGTGTACATCATTTATAGAAACAGAAATTACATATTTTCACATATAGATACATTTGAGATATAGCTTGTCAAATTTTATAATATATATGCATATAATTTTATATTTTTTGGCATAGATTTAGTGGGGTATGATATCAATTTATGAAAATATATACTATTTCATATATCTTATGCATGATACTAGTTTATGTGCATGTGCATGCATGCACACACACACACACACACATATTAGTGATCATTGTTATATTTTTTTATTTGTAAACATAATTCAATGGTACTAAGTAGGGAGTAACCTTTAAAATTTAAGTTTTTAGTTATTGGTTGATTCATTTTTCTTGAGGTAATGTTCATTTAGGTTCAATGATGATCAATAACTTTGGAATTACTCATAGTGATCCCATTATGTCACTCTGATCTTAACATCTTTAAGTTCAAGATTAAATTTGGATTAGTTATTTGAAATAGTGAAGTTATAATTAAATAATGTTGAATATTCTTAGCATGAATCCCTATTTATGAGGGTTAGAACATTTGTCTTCCAAACCCATAGGCTTGCATATTTATATGAAATTGGTATTAGATAATACATAATTCTCTAATGGTTAAATAACAAGAACCTTTATCCAATGATTAAAAATAATTGTCATGTCCAACAAATTTACATAGAGACATGGTTTGCACACATACAAGTATACTCCTTACTTACTCTTAAATCTTATCAAATTTTAATTATACTTCAGATTTGAAATTTCAATCTATATACATTGAATACTACATGTTCATGAATTATTTCATGGAGAAAAAACTATACATTTGGATCCCTCTCCAAAATATAAAGTGTGTTGTTCACACTCATGTATTTATTTTTCCTTCTAATCTAGTATTTTTATTGAATTTCAATACTATAATAAAAGGGGGGAATCTTAAGACACAAAAATTTGGAATTCTAAAGGAATAATTTATTTTTCCTTTTATTTATGAATGCAATTTTTAATCGAACTTCACCCTAAATGACTTTGACATACATATATGCCTCTGATATTCCATTCTCTCAAATACAAATTCTATTTATGGGTCCAATCCTTCTAATATATTTTTAGTCACCTGAATAATTCTCATAGTCATTGTCATACATGTAAAATATCACACTCATACATCTCAAGATCATAATATTAGTGTTCTTATCTCCTTGACAAGAACATTATATACAATCATTATTGTCCAGATGTTACCTACCAAATATTATTATTTTGTCCTTCTCCTAATAATGGTCAAATTTCAAAATTAATCATTCATATATGTTAACCCATATACCTAGCATGTTTTATATTAATGGTAAAGTGGGGTTTTAAATAGGGACCCTACCCTTTACAAAAATTACACAAGCTTGGTCTATAAACCAAAAATCAAACATATGTCTAATAAAAGGGCAACAAGAGAAACCATAACTATAAAATAGAAAAAACACAAATAGATCATAGTATAAAAATCATAATAATATAGAGACTAACATCTTAGGAATCTCCAAACATCATAAAACTTTTCCAAATTTTCTATAATATTCTTAAAAGTGGTCTCCATGTTATGTGGAAGTTAAATTTCTTCTTTGTTAACAACTGAGCCTTTCCTCTTTTTATCCTTATTCTCCTCATGATGCTCTTAATTTTTCCTTATAACTAGAGTGTTGAGGCTTTCCATAATTTGAACACAATTCTACATGGCTACCCTATTGAAGTCCATATGTAAAAAAAGATTCTCTTTTAACTTTTCATTCTCTATTTTCATATTGTCTACCTTCTCTTACAAGCTCTAAAATTACATATTCATCTCCAATGAGTCTACCTTAGTTCATAAAATTCCATAATTATTACTCAATTTATTCAAATTATCTTTCATACAAGTATGATCCTTCATAAACCATATTAAAATTATTTATGAAGATTGACTTCCTCTTCAATATGAGTAAGCTTACCCTGATTCTTTATGTCTAGAAATAGGTCTTCGAAATATGGTTGAAACTTTACATTACCTTTTGATAAGTCCTTCTCCTTAATTGTATCATCAAGGCTATCATATCTTACTTTAAGAAACTATAGTATTTCTATAACTTATTAAATGTTTTTTATTTTCCCCTATGTTATAGGGTCTATTTTACACATTACTACATTCATACTAGAATTTATATGAATTTACCCTTCTCCAACCTTCTTGGTATTTTTATTATCCCCCAAATTATCTTGCACTTCAATTTACTTAATGTCAATTGGCTCAGAAGTATGGATAACATTCTTCTTGCTTCTAAGATCCCTATTAAAACTAGAAACCCTAAATTTTATCTTTCTCATAGAAAGTCCAAGAAAAATGGATTGTGGGCATTAAAGTATTTGTAAATGGTAAATAAAATCATAGTTAAGATGGAATTTTTCCTTACCCATTTTAAATTTAAGAAAAAAATTCTCCATGGAATGTATGATGTAAAATGGAAGGCTTAGAGGAATTTGATGCCTAAAGTAATTCAAAATGGGGAATTCATACAAATACACTACCATGAACCTACCTTGTAAGTTGGAGTATCTCATTATATGTTTATCCACCACATCATAAGGAAGAGGGAATTATTCACACAAATATCCTCCTTGGTATTTAGTAAGCTATTCATCTTTCACTAAGAAATTAATGACCTTCTCCATGTAGTCTTTACTAGATTTAATATACTTATTGTCCTCAATATTTAAACCCATCACCTGGGCTATCAACCACTCAAAATTTTCAATAGACATGTTGTTGATTTAAACCACCCTATCCTTCCAACTAGAAATAAACTTCTTCAAAATGCTCTCCTCATCTCGTTAAATGTGTTTGACGAAATTTTTAGTCTGCATGTTTGTAAGTTTTTATAGACCTAATAATTCTTATTAATATTTACATCCACTAATTGTTAAACTTTTTTTATTCAACTCTTATTTTTTGAGGATCCCACACTATAGAGGAAAAAACTAAGAAAATTACATCTACAACAAGGGTGATAAATGGAGAAGGGTTATCATACCTAATACACTTAACATAATGATACCAACTCATATGAGTAATAAGCAAAGGCTGATCATTATCAAACTCATATGTATTACCCTTAATTTTATTAACATTATTATTATGACTAGCCAAGATACAATTACTATGATGACATAGCATGAAAGCCAAGATGAAATCAGTAATCTTTATCTTGTATTTAGACTCAAACAAACATATTAGATCTTTATTTGTAAATTATATCATTAATATAATTTATAAAGGCATCCCCTTTGGATTAAATATTGAAATTTGGTGCTACTATTCCTCTGTTATCAAAATCATCTACCAGTTTACTCCCTTCCTTTCGTATATACTAGAAGCAAACCGAATTCAAGGTATTGGAACTATACAATATTTCCTCTATAATAAAATCAATAGTCTAACTAGTTCTATTTACCTTCTTTAGGTAATTTAATATGTCGATATAATCACCTTAAATTACAATCTTGGTTTATTCTAAGTCCTTAATAACATGAATGCCACACAAAACTACTTAAACCTCTGCCAAGTGGATACTCTTAACACCCATGCTTCTTTCATATGCAGCCATCAAATGACCATGATCATAATTCAAGACACCATCCCTCTTGCCACACTAGGGCTCCCTTTTAAGGATCCATAAAAATTTAGTTTTACCCACCCTAATGAAGGAGCCACCTAAATATTAGTCCTTCTTAGAATCACATTTTGATCAAAACATTATTATTATCAACCATAATATCCCAGTGTTTTTCCACAACTTGTTATTGTCTATCAAAAGGTAATCCCTCCCCCCATTTAGTACTTTTAAAATTCTCATTGAGCAATATCATTATGCCATAAGCCACTTTTTTACTATATTTCTTGACTATTTTGAGAAACCTGGTGTTGCATTATTTCCAAATTCCACACAGAATATGTGGGAAGGCTAAAACCCATATTTTTTAAGTAGTTGGTTATGAAAATGAGTATTCTAAGAAATCATGAATCCAATAGGGATTAAGGGTGATAAAAAATAATTTATAAAATTTACAACATGGTACCCAAACTTTAACAATAAAAGGATAATCGATCAAGAGGTGAAAAATGATTCATTGTTTGCCTCATATAATTTATATCTTCTAACCAAAATTATACCTATTTTATATAAGTTATCTATTGTTAAAATATTATTTTTAAGTGTCATACATATAAAGACATTTATTTTAGGAATGGGATCCTTTTCCCAAATCTTCCACCATGGAATTTCATCATTAGATGGAGGGATCTGTTGGTTATATTAGATGTAACTAAGTAATTCCCATCATGAGAGATCACCCAAAGTAATTAATCCTCATGTGTAATATTAGTAATATGTATTAATATAAATAGTATATTAAGGTTAGAGATAATATTATAACCTTCCTCCCCCATATGATCATCTTGAAGTAATTTCTAGAATCTTCAACCATTTTATATGTGTTGAGGTATTTTCCTAGTATTGGTATTAAGGAATTGATGTTGTCATTGATGTCAAAGTTGAGTTGAATGCCCTTCATGTCAAAAGTCATAATTGATGTCATGATTGATGAAGTGATATGTGCAAATAAGTTTTGTCTCTCTAATGAGAGAAAATTTAAAGGCAACCTAGTATTATTTATGAGGTTTTATGACATGTTAATATCATGTTTAAGATACAAGGGAAGTATGTTGATTAATCTATAAGTA
This sequence comes from Torreya grandis, assembly GCA_037957365.1. Classification (NCBI taxonomy): domain Eukaryota; kingdom Viridiplantae; phylum Streptophyta; class Pinopsida; order Cupressales; family Taxaceae; genus Torreya; species Torreya grandis. Next base: position 3,396,116 of record JARHVA010000679.1, read on the forward strand.
TTAAAAAGCATACAAGGTATCTTACGTAGCTTGGTCTAGTTATGTGAAGAAGTTTTATGCATGAATCATGGTAAATATTTGTGTTGAGGGTTATTACAGGCATGATTAAGTGTTATAATCTATTTTAATATGGGAAAGAGGTAAAGAAGACTTTATATGAGTTTAAATGTGAAGTTTGAAGCTTAGCTCCCACATGAAGAGACCTAGTGAGAAGATACAGGCTTGGTGCCTTAGTGAGATAAGCTATATGTGACTTGTGTAAGGAAGTTTGATAGCATGTGATCATGGCATGAGGTCACATAATATGTTGATGAATTTTTCAAGATAGTTCAAGTGGTTTGAAAGCATGATCATAGTTTAAGTATGACTACTAGTATAAGGCCTAGTATGTAAAGTGACCTATAGTGACCTAATGAGGGGTAAAGATAACTCATAAAGGTGTGAGAGGTCATGTTAGGTGTGTGTATAAGTTTTAAGTTAATACTTGAAGGATAAATTATGAAAACCTTTGATAAGGTTGACATTGTGCACATAATGGGGTATTATAGACCTAAGAAGAAGTTTCTCATTATCATTGGCATGTGCAATCTTTACATGAGATATTGATAAATTCATGGTAGTTGTGTAAGGTCCATATATTTAATTTCATATCATTGTTTTTGGATTTGAGAGAAAATCCTTTATGAATTATTTTTAAGAAGGTAAGGTAGTAAAAAGCCTCCTAAAACCCTAACAAAGACATACTAGGAAATAATTACTAGGTTATGGATGGGAATGGTCCATTTGAACTCTTTTTATGTTTTTAACATGTAAATTAATATTCAAGGTTTCCATAGGTGGTTTTTTTTTGTCTTGATGGTGAATATAAGCTATAGGAAAACCCTTAGTTTTAGGGTTTTTGATGTTATAGGCAAGGTTAACTAGGTCAAAACATGACAATGGATGGAGGATGATGTGAAAGACTTATATTTTATGACCATGAAATTTTATTATCAGGTGTCTAACCAAAAATTTTCTAAACTTGTCATGGAATTTAGCCTATTCCTAAATTTGCCTAATTAGTATAATAGTGAGAAAATAAGGTGAGAATGAGAATGTGATTAGGGATTAGTTGTATAAGAGTATGGATGGATCCTAAGGCATTTGTTAATTATTAAATACCTATCCATATTATTCCATTATTATATAAGTGTTGATTATTCTTACACTTTTGTAAAAATTTGTCATCAAACTAGTTTGTTTATCACAATAAAGACTATGTAGAGTGAAGTAGTAGGATTGGTCTATAAGACCAATATTGATATATGACCATGAAATATATATTTTCAAAGACTATATAAGGATGAGAAAGGTTCACAAAAACTCATTTAAATATAATATAATTTTTTGCATATATTTTCTAAAATTATGATTTTCTTGACTGTATTTTTGATCCTATAGGTAACTTTCTCTGTGTGTGTGTGTGTGTGAAAAGGAGGTACTTGAGTCATTTTTCACTATGTTGAAAGACACAAAGTTATTAAAGGTGTTATATATGACTCATAGGATGATTTTAATTAATTTTTATTCATTTTAAGTCACTATTTGAGATTGAATATTTAAATTATTTTAATTGTGTGTTGATAGTGTTTGGTGTTTTTGAGTAAACCTTTTGCAGAAGTGTTCTTGAGGCCTTTTGGCCTGTGTGGTGAAGATAAAAGAGTTTTGGGAAGTTTTAAGTGTTCAAGATACTATTAATGTGATTTTATGGATGTTTAATTGGGAAAATTTTTGTATATGGTTCAAATTTTCAAGATAGACTTTCAGGCAATGAGAATGCCTATTGGTGAGGAGACCTAATTAGTAGGTCCAAGTAGTGAAATGGGAAAAATGGAGTTGGGGACCCAAGGTTAACCTATAAAGGGTATATTGGAGTAAATTATTTTTTTTCATATTTTGGTTTAGAAAATAATTTTTATTAAGAGTCAGAGTGGTAATGTGTGGATAAGACAGACCTAATTGCATTAGGTCTCCATTAGGCCTAATGGTGGATTTGGTCCTTATGGAATATGATTGATTTATGTATTATTTGTTTTACTTACGAAAAGAGTGTATTGATCTATTTAAATAATAATCCAAGTATTTTTATGTATTTATCCAACCAAGATAGTTATGAGAAAGAATCAAGTATAAACTCAAGGCCTAATAAGCCTATTTTGACTAGTTAGAGAATTGAGCTATTAAGTGAAGGATATAGTGTATTTGGAAAATAGGTTAAGGGATTGAATATAATTATAGAGATTATATGAAAATTAAATTATTATATATATATTCTTTACAAGTTTTTATAAAGGTCATTTGACCTATTTCTACCAAAGAGAGGGCTATTTGAGCAAGAAGGCATAAAAGGCTATTTGAGTGAGATTGAAGGGTAAAGAGTGAAAAAGAAGATTGTAATATATATTTGAGTTATAAATAGGTTATATAAGGCTATAATATATAATATGTGACTTAATTTGTTGTAATCTACCTAGGGGGTTGGAATATCCTTGCAAATAGAGCTTATAGAGACTAGTTGAGTGGGTGCTTAACTAGGTAGGGGTTGAAACTCCTTGTGAAGTAAGTGATTCACTAAAATTTGGATATTGACATTATAGGAATATATTATATGTGAATTATTAAATTTTTTCCACCAAATAGGGTTTCCCACATATCTCTTATGTTCTCTCATGATATTCTTGTGTAGTTTATTTGTTTATGCGTTAATCTTTTATGTGAATGAATGCTTGTTTTATGAAATGATGAATTGAATTGAATAGATATTTTTAAGAAAATAATTCACACCCCCAATCTCAATATATAATTCCAACCTTTTTTATTATATTAGGTACTTTTAATTAGTTCCAACAACCTAAAGGATATTCTAATCAAGTTAAGATGGCTAGTGAAGCACAAGGTGGGTTTTCTACTAGCAAAGCTCCATTATTCAATGGATCCAATTATGCATTTTGGAGTGTTAGGATGATGACATATATAATTTCTCAAGGTCATCATGTTTTTAAATTAGTATTTTATGGATATAATACATCCCCTATTCCTCTTTTAGATATATCATGTAATAAATCCAGTGACAATAACTCAAAAGTAATGAATGGAATTATGTATGGCCTATTAGAGGAAAAAAATTGTGAAGGTAATGCACTATATACCTACCAAATAAATGTGGGATAAGTTGAAAACTATTCATGAGGGAGATTATAAGGTTAACTTGGCCAAGTTTCAAACCCGTATAAGACAATTTGAATGTCTAAATATGAATGAAGATGACACTATTGTAGCCTATTAATTGAGGGTTGATGAAGTGGTTAAAATCATAACAAGTATAGGAGAAGAGTTGAAAGAGACCACTATTTTTTATAAGGTCTTAAGGTATCTAGATCATAAATTTGATTCCAAGGTATGTGTTAATGAAGAGATACAAAATATATACAAGATAGAGCTAGATGGACATCATGGAACCCTAATAGCCTATGAGATGTAGACAAGTGAAGGAAGACCTAAAAAGAAGGAAGTTGTGTTTAAGGTATAAAAGAATCCAAAAGATAATAAGTCACAAGGTAATAAAGTTAAAGATAATGATGAATCTTATATTGATTATGATAATTTGATAACTATGTAATAAAATTGAAGATAGGCTCAGGTAGATACAAGGGAAAGCTACCTTTTAAATGCTTTAATTATGGAGAGGTTGGAAAGTTTGACAAAAAATGTCTACATAAGCATAATAAAAAGGATGATGGATATCATGATGAAGATTATGATGATGATAAAAATTCTTATAAATCTGATAAGAGCAATAAAAACTTTAGAAGATATGATAACAAGAAAAGGTTCTTAACAAATAAAAGGAGTCTTTACGCCAAGGAAGATTATAGCTCATCCAATGAGATTGAGAGAAGTGATTCATAAGGTGATCATGAGGGTCATAATTCTAATGTCAATGAGGTTTTCTTTATGGTTGAATAAGCAAGCTGCTCAAATCTAGAAGAATCCATATGAACTAGAGGTTTTGTTGGTGATTCAAATGAATAAGGAGATGAGGTGGATTTTGAGGTTGAATTAATGAATACCCTAAAATAATTAAAGATGGTAAATTAAAATAAAAAGGTAATGAGGTCCTTTATCAAAGACTATAATGAGAAAATTAACTTCTTTGAAGATAAACTAATCAATAACTCTAAGGAACAAGATGAAATAGTCAAAAAAGTGTCAAATCAACTTGAAATAATGACTACAGGCCTAGAGGAAAAATAAAAATAATGTGTAAGTTATGTAGATGAAGTGAAATACTTGAGAGATGAATTGAAACAAACATCAAACAAGGTCAAGTACTTTGGAAGGTTTTAAAAGAGCACCAATTATCTATACAACCTCCTAAGTGTTCAAAAGACCATTAATGATTAAAAAAGGCTTTAAATTTATTAAAGATCAAGAGAAGGACACTAATGTGATCAAAATGGTCAAATATTAATAAAATAATGAGGGTGGTGATAGAGCATAGGTCAATACTATCAGGGAACCTAATAACATAAGGTATGCTAATCGTTTTAATTATTATTGTTATTTATTTAATCAATTTGGTCATAGAGCAAGGCATTACAAAAGGCATTTCAAGAATGAATTTTCATGGAACTATAAGGAGAACCATCAGTCAAAAGTTATGGGTCATGGTGTGTTTCAATATAGAGGGATAACATGTTTTAATTATCATAAAATTGGTCACATTGAAGAATAATATAAGCATGACTTCTCAAGACAAGACAAGAAATTTGAGGCTTATAAAACATAAGAAAGAAGAAAAAATAATGAGTGGAAACCCAAGGAATAAAAGGTTGATAACTAATATATAATTCCAAGTGGACTATTTTCCATGATAGAACAAAATCAAGATGCTAAGGAGTGCCAAGAATTTTCTCTATCATCGTAGATTGTTGATGAATAAAATAATACCAATAAATCAAGATAAAATATTGCTCAAGGAAAGACTAAAGGGGTCAATATAAAAGGAAAAATCAAGCATAAAAGGATCATGAAATAAGTTTAGTCCTAAAAATACATGGATATCTAAGAATCTATTAAATTTATGATGTTCTAATTCTCTAGATTAGAGGTGACTACATTAGGATTCATGGAGGTACTTAGCTAAAAATTAAGAAGCATGAAGGATGCTCAATCATTGGGGGATTTTTATGATCTTAGCTGATCTTTAGATTCAAGTTTTAATTAAATAAGTCTACTATAGGTGTGATCTTAAGAGACAAGTTAGAAAAAGTTTGTATGATGACTTGATCAAACCAAGTCATATTTTTGAATTTTCATGAAGGTAAAGGGAGTCAATCATGTCTCATGAGTAAGTATGTGAAATTGATCTATGCTAAATATTTTGATAAATAATATTTATGAGTTTTTTTGAGAGAAAATATATGTTGGACTAGGTCTAAGGATTAAATAGCTACTAAGAAGGTGAACCTTTATCATTAATGTCAAAGGGGGAGAAAAATTATATTTCAAATATTAAGTATTGAAGAAGATATAGCTTGAAGGAAAGAGAATGATATACTATGATTAAGAATTTTTGACATCAATTTAAAAAGGTGATATTTTTAATGTATGTTCCTATTATTAGTATTAAGGCACTGATGCCAAAGTTAAGTTGAATGTCCTTCATGTCAAAAGTTAGAATTTATGTCATGATTGATGAAGTGGTGTGTGACAAAGAAGTTTTGTCTCTCTGTTAAGATAAAATTTGAAATAAAATTGGTATTCTTTTTAAGGTTTGATGACTTTTGAAGATCATTTTAAATATACAAGGGAAGCATCTTGATTAAGTTATATGTATTGATCAACATCCAAAGTATCTTGAGTAGCTTGGCCTAGTTCCACAAAGAAGTTGTATGCATGAAGCATGGTAAATATTTGAGTTAAGGGTTATTATAGGCATAAGTAAGTGTTTTAAGATATTTTAACATGGTCAAGAGGCAAATAATACTTCATGAGTTCAAAGGTCAAGTTTGAAGCTTAGCTCTTACATGAAGACACCTAATGAGAAGATATAGGATTGGTGCCTTAGTGATATAAGATAAATCATGTGAGAATGGTATGATGTTACATAACATGTGGATTAAGTGTTGAAAATATTTCAAGTGGTTTCAAATCATGATAATAGTCCAAGTATGACTAGCAGTACAAGGCTTAGTATGCAAAGTGACCTATAGTGACCTAATGAGGGGTCAATATAATATACAAAGGTTTAAAATCTCTTGAAATATTTTTAAAAACTTTTAGAGTTAAATTTAAGTGTGTGGAAAAACATTTTAGTCAATAAATGAAGAAAAAATAATGAAAACCTATGGTAAGGTTGATCATGTGCATAGAATGGGGTGTTGCAAACCTAAGAAAAATTTTCTCATGTTCATTGTCATGTGAAACCTTTAAATAATATCTTGATCACTTCATGGTAGTTGAGGAAGGTCCCTAAATTGAATTTTTTGGCATTGGATTTGGATTTGAGGAGTAATTCTTTATGAATGATTGTTAAGAAGGTAAGGTAGTCAAAACCCTCCTAAAACCCTAACAAAGACCTGATAGGAAAGATCTAATTGATTATGGATAATAATGGTCTATTTCACCAATTTTTATGTTTGGAAAATGTAAAGGACTCTTAAATATTTCCTTAGGTGGTTTTTGTTTATCTTGATAGTGAAGAAAAGATATAAAAAACCCTTATTTTCAAGATTTTTGATGCTACAATTTGGGTCAAATAGATAAATTAATGAAAATGGATGGAGGATGATGTAAAAGACTTATAATTTATTCCCATGAAATCTTATGAGCAGTTTGTTGAACAAAAATATGATAAAATAGTCATGGAAGTTATCCTATCGCTAAATTAGCCTAATGAGAGAAGAGGGAGAAAACTAGGTGAGAATGAGATTAGGGATCAATTACAGAGGAATAGGGATAGATCCTAAGGCATTGGGTCATTATCCAATACATATCCATCATATCCCATTGGTATATAAGTGTTTATTATGCCTTTTATCACATAATTTTTGTACTCATTCTTTGATGTGGAATAGCTTGCTATGTAACATATAATGATACAATGAGAAAACCTCTAATTAGTGGGACTTTGGAAAATTTAGGTTAAACTCTAGATAATTTTGGCTTCCTTTCACTAAATCTAATGCAACTGATAAGATACCATTTCTATAGAAATTTCATTCTTTTTAGTATTCTTTCTCCTAAACTAAATTTTGATTGGAAAAGGAAAAGAATAAAACTTTATGAATCTAAAATGGTGATTTCACCAAATATCTTAGTGGGTCTTAATGCTTTCTCAAAGAACACAATGGAATAGATAATTCTATTGAAATTGGTTTAACATAAACTCATACAAATGGGAAACCAGAGGCAATATTTAATTATTTTCACAAAAGGGAAAAGAGTTCTTTATTTTAATAAAACTATATTTTTAAAAGGGTAAAAATAACACAAATGAATTTATTATGACTAAAATAATAAACAAAACTTTGAAAAATATTCAAATAATTGGTATACATAGAGATTTCTTAGATAAAAAAGGAACATCTTCACTTTATTTTCATTTCAAAGGTTACAGCTTGTAGAAAATACATTCAAAATGCAAAAATTATATCTTCTAATAGAAAAAAAGATATATTGGGCCATAGGGTCTACCCGTATTTATACAAAATATCTCATGGATGAGATGCAATTGTCAAAACATGAATACCTAGTAAGAGAAATCATGAAGATCTAAAAACTTCATGCAAAAAGAGGTGAGTTGCTCTATTTATAGCATCTTGGACTTGTATAATAGTTTGTAAAGTGGCATGCAAGAGTTTGAAATTATCCTTGGCATGGATAAACTAGAATATATCCATGTAATGCTTCTTCATCTTCAATAACTAAAAATATGTCTTTATATAAAATAAGTAGTGCCCAAGATATAACTTGAATTTTAGAAACATAACTGAAGTTAACTTTGCAAAACCCTAACTTGAAAAATATAAGTGAGACTTTTACAACTTTTAATTCAAAATCACTTTTGACAAATTGGAACTTGTAATTTGAAATTCATGTTTTTACACTTTTAGAAATTATAACTTGTCAAAATAGAAAGTGTAATTTGCAATTGCTTTTTTTAACTTTCACATTGTCAAAAAATACAAGTTTCTCTTTCTAGAAAAGAGTTATAAAAAATAGTTGTTTCTTCAAAATTACAACTTATACTATTTTTTAAGTATTAAACATAAAATATTTTAATAAAAATATTAATCAACATTTAGAATTTATTCATCTTTCTTGTTTCTCTCAGCCTGGAGTTTTTCAACATATGCATCAAAGGCTTTAAGAAATTATTGTATTCATTCTTCATTTGGTCTACAAGAGTTAACATGAGAAGCTACACAATCTGCCTGACTATCAAAAATTATCTTCTAAAAGTCTTGATTCCTTGTATCTCCATTCTTATTTTATTAATTACATTTCCATATCTAACAAATCTATAGATATAACATAGGGTGAAGATTGTATCCTTTGTAGATTCCTTTTCAATAACCTCCTTGTACTTATTATAGACCTCCTCTAATTTTTAGAGACTATTCATCATCTATTGGTTGGCATGATATCATGTTCATCATTCCTTCAATGTCATACATGTCAATAGATTTATCATGAGTCACATTAGCTTGGTGAGTAGATTATGTTAGTATCCTTATTCAAAATTGAGTTATTATGTATAATTCCTCATGTTCGGCCTCATTATTCAATATGTTCTTAGTAACAAGGATATATATGTTAATTAAAAATATAGATATCAATTTCAAATAATATAGATTCAAGGTTTGAATCTTTCCTTCATATTTACTAAATTGTTCTTTCAAAATATTCTCTCTCTTTGATCATTTCATATTGATCCATTATTGTTGTAATGACCTTATTTCCCTTGGAAATCAATTATTTTGACAATTATTTTATTTCCCTTTCCATGTGAGCCATGTCTTGAACCAAATCAATTACAACTTGATCTACACTCTAATTAATTGGCTATATAGACCTTGGTTGTTGTGATGATTCACTAGGCTATATGAATTTGTTTAATGTAACTATAAGCTGATCCACCTTTTTATTTAATTCATCCTTGGTGGCCTTATCATAATCAATCCATTTTAAGATAGAGTTGATGCTATATTTCACATCACATTTCAACCCCTCTCTTATTGGCCATCAAAGGTAGATCTTAGAAATATAATAATCCTCAACCAAAATATCTCCCTTTGATTTTTCTAGTGGGGGTAATGCAATTTCAACATACCTCTCTCATTTATCATCATTAAATATTCTAGAAAGGTTCTTAGGAGTAGGTTTGGACTTCTTTTCGACCTCTAATGATCTAGGTGGATCCATGCACCATTATTTTTTAAAAAGTCTTAAAATTTTGTTCAAATCATTTTCACATTGTAGTACTCATTGAGAGCTTTCTAGCACTTTTTGTGGTTCAAAAAATGGAGTCTCGATGCTCAAGATATGGCTAGTTGAAGAAATATTGTGACAGGGGGTGTTGAAAGTGACGTGGCACTATTGAAAAAATGCCAAGTGGACAAATAGCCACATGACATGTGGCAAGATAATTCAGTGCAGAAAAAATATTGGTTTGTTGTTTTTATTCACATATTATTTGAAATTGTCAAACTTTGAAACAAAGGTGCCAAAGAAACTACCACATCACCCATCCCACCAACCAAGCATGAACCAAGTCAAATCAGTGGCCTAAGTGGGCACCTTTGTCTTAGGCATTTGAAGAGGGGTCAAACATTTCTATTTAAGGCATTGAAAACTAAATTCCCAGTAAATGTGGGACAAAACCAAGTCCATAGGTGCCAAAAAAGGAAGGAAATCATTTCAAATTTCATGTTGAGCATGCCCTTCCTCATGCCAAGGTGCCTAAAAGGTGAGAGGAGGTTTTGAACTCTTGAATTGTCATCTAAAAGATTAATGCCTTGACCACTTTAGCCACGGGGGTCAAAGTTTTATAAAAGGGACTAATTTATACTTGAAAAGACACAAAAAGTAAACTATGTAAAGAGATTTAAGAAGGTTAGATACTTGTTATTACTTTGTATGGCCTTGGGCCATTATTTTTTGGTATGAGAGATATACTTATAGGCAAAAAAAGATCAGAGAAGGTGAATTGAAGACTTGTATTGATTTTGGAAGCCATTTGTTGAGGAGGTTTTGAACTCCTGACCTGTCATCTAAAATATTAATGCCTTGACCACTTCAGCCATGGGGGTCAAAGTGTTATAAAAGGGACTAAATTCTACTTGAATAGACATGAAAAGTAGACTGTGTAAAGAGATTTAAGAAGGTTAGAGACTTGTTATTGCTTTGTACAGCCTTGGCCCATTATTTTCAGGTCTGAGAGATATTTTTGGAGGCAAAAAAAGATTATAGAAGGTGAATTGAAGACTTTTATTGATTTTGGAAGCCATTTGTTGCACAAAATTAATGAGAATGGTCCTCACTTGGAATGGATCAAGAGATGTAGGCTATTTAAGCTAAACTCTATTATCAGTTTGCTAGTGAATTATTTGAATTTTATCTAATTTTTATTTAGTTTTGATTAGTTTTAATTTATTTATACAAAATTAAGCAAAAAAAGTAAAAAATTGAAGGATCTCTTAAATGTGAACAAGTGATTTTCAAATATACTACACTTGTATTTTTAGTTTACAGATCAAATTTTTGGTATCAGAGTGATTTTTATTTAACAGTGATTACTAGTGTATGTTGACAAGGTCTAAATCCCAAAAGGGTGAAGGAAAACTCATTGAGTATAATCCAAAGATTGGTTTAAGGCATGCTTTAAGGATGGCTGAAGAAGATATGGAATCTGAACAAGCTTTCTGTTGAGCCTTCATGGACATGAGAAGCATGGTTGAGGAACTATATTATGACAAAAAAAATAAATCTGAGAATGAAAAAGAAGGTGATTCACGAGAATCAAAAGGTAAAGAAACCAAAAAAACTTCTCCATTAGATGACGGTAAAAAACTATGGAATCTCTCCCTTCACTAAAATTGGATATTACTTTTGAACTACCAATGTTTAATGGTGAAGTTAATGCCGAAAAGTTGGATAACTGGATCAAGAAAATTGAATTTTATTGCAGGGTCCAAAAGATTGCAAGGGATGAGTCAAAAATTCATTTGGCTACTCTTCGTATGGGAGGCACAACTCTCATCTGGTGGGAGATTAAGTTGAAGGAAACCAAGCTTAAATAAGGTAACTCAATTTCTACTTGGAATGAATTTATTGAAGAACTCAGAAAGCAATTCTATCCTTTAGGCTATATGCAATAAGCCATGATGGATTGGAAAAGTTTCAAACAAGGAAAAGGCTAAAGTGTTCAAGATTATACACAAGATTTTAGGAAAAAAGCTTTACTTTTGAATGTTTCTCTATACACACTAGAAACACTGCTAAAATATATAGGTGGGTTACATAGTTACTTAAGACATATGATTCTTATGTTTAATCCCACTAATTTAGATGCAGTATGTGTTCAAGCCACTCATTTAGAGGATAGAGGAAAATAATCAAAAGAATATTTTCCTAAAGTAAAAAGTAAGCAATCTAATGTTAATAAATCCAAAGGGGAAAGTTCATCAGGAAAGGGTAAACAAAAATCCATTTATATTGTTAAAAAAGAAGGAAAACCATTTTGTAATCATTGCAAGAAAAATTGTGATGAGTCTAAGTGTTGGAAACTACATCCTGAGTTAAGGCCTAAGAGGTATCAAAAGAAATAAAAGAAGGTTAATGCTATGGTTTAGGACTTAGGTTCAGATTCAGGTGATGAAACTAAGATCACAGCTATGGGATTACGTAATAATTTTTCTCTTTTAGTTTGTAGCACTAATGTTGCATCTTCTTCTAAACAAAATTTTGTGCATGTTGATAAGAAAAGAAAAGAGTTATTCCACATTATAGATATTTCAAATCATACTAAGATTAACACTCTATTTGATAGTGGTTCACAAGAAAATTTAATTTTTGAAGATGTTGTTAAGAAGCTAGGCTTACAAACCAATCCCCATCCGAAGCCTTATCCACTAGGTTGGGTGTGTGACAATGCGAATCTACAAGTCTCACAAACTTGTAGGCTAAGGTTTGCCACACATTCAAGTTTGTAGATGAGGTTGAGTTGGATGTTATTCCATTGGACATATGTGGGGTTGTTTTGGGAAGCCCGTATCTTTATGATAGAAAATCAATCTTCTATAGAGAGGAGAATAAGTACTTTCTTGTTAAGGATGGCATTAAATATATAGTTAGAGCACATCACATTAGAACAAGTCTTTCCTTGGTTACAGTAGGGCAAATGAAAAGACTAGTTAATTCAAGCAAGACTTTTTGTCTCATGTTGATTAAGTCTAAGGAAAAATGATATTCTCAAGCTTTGGAAAAATGTGATCCTAGACACAAGAATGAATTGGTTGAAATCATTTCTACTTATGATGATGTATTTCAAGATCCTAAGGGCTTACCCCCTAAAAGGGGAGTTCAACATGAAATTAAGCTATTGTAGGATTCTCCTCTCCCTAACATTGGCATGTACATGTTATCAATGGTGGAAAATGAGGAAATCAAAAAATAGGTAATGGATCTATTGGATAGAGGTGTTATTCATCCAAGTTCATCTCCTATTGGTTTGCCAATTATTTTGGTGCCAAAGAAAGATGGCACTTGGTGAATGTGTGTTTATTTTTGTGCCTTAAACAAAATTACTATTAAGAATCGTTACCCTCTTCCTCATATTGATGATTTGATGGATCAATTAAAACATGCTATTTATTTCACTAAGTTAGATTTTAGAAGTGGATATCATCAAGTAAGAATTAATGAAGGTGATGTTTGGAAAACTGCCTTCAAAACAAAATAGGGATTGTTTGAATGGATTGTTATGCCTTTTAGGTTGTGTAATGCCCTGGATACATTCATGAGATTGATGAATGATATTTTTAGACAGTTCCTTGATGATTTTGTTATAGTTTACCTAGATGATATATTGATTTTTAGCAAGTCATGGGAAGAGCATGTGATCCACATTAAGAAAGTCATGGATGCATTAAGAAGGGAAAATGTTTTTCTAAAAATGTCAAAATTTGAATTTGGCAAGACCTCTTTGATATACTTGGGTTACATTGTAGGACATGGTAAATTGAAAATTGATCCTACAAAAGTGGCAGTCATTGTTAATTGGCTTACACCCACTAACACAATTGAGGTTAGAAGTTTTCTTGGTGCAGTACAGTTTTGGAGAAAGTTTATTGCTCAATTTTCATATATTGCATCAACTTTGCATTATTTGACAAGTCTAAAATAGGTCTTTCAGTGGGGAGGCAAACATCAAAAATCCTTTGACACTTTGAAAGAAAAGTACTACTATAGTCTTGGCACTTCCTGATATACAACAACCATTTGAGATCAAGACAGATGCAAGTGAGTATGCTATGGGAGCTATTTTAATGCAAGGTAAGAAGCTAGTTTGTTATCATTTTGAAACCTTTACAAGTTCTATAAGAAAATATCCAACTTATGATAAGGAATTGTATGCATTGGTTTAAAGTGTTAAAAAATGTAAACATTACTTAATGGGCAAAGAAACAATAATACATATAGATCATCAGCCCTCATAGTATCTCCAATCACAAACTAAGCTAAAACAGTCTAGACATTTTCGTTGGATGGGTTTATTACAACAATTTCATATTATGATCAAGTATAAAAAGGGAATTCATAATAAGGTTGTAGATATGCTATCTAGGCCTCCTATGATTGTTGCATCTATTCTTTTACAACATGGTTCTTTGTCTCATGAAAGTTATAAAGAACAGTATGTGAATGATCTTTATTTTTTGGATGTTTATAAAGACTCGATGAGTAATAGACAAGTAGAAGAATTGGACTATCATGTACACAATGATCTTTTGTATCATTTGGGTAAACTATGTATTCCTAAAAATGAGAGGGTGCACATGAAAAGAGAAGCACATACTTCTCTTATTTCTAGTCATTTAAGAGATGCTAAAATGGTTGTAAATTTGAAGATGTATTGTTATTGGCCTCATATGTAGGAAAATGTTTCCAAATATATTAAGGGATGTATTCTTTGTGCCACAAGCAAACCTAGTAACCGGAAACTAGGACATTACACTCCTCTGCCTATTCCTACTCACCCATGGGAAAGTATCTCCATGGATTTTATGGGGGGTTTGCCTATGACACAAAGAAAACATGACTATTTATATGTGGTTGTGGATAGATTTAGCAAGATGTGTATTTTGATTCCTTGCACTAAGAAAATTACTAGGGAAGGTAATGCACACTTGTTCTTTGAGTTTTTATGGGTTCATTTTGGTTTTCTTCAATTATTTTTTATCAGGATTCTTGATTTATTGGGGAGTTTTGGTCAATTTTGTGGGGACCAATGGACACTAAAATAAAAAATATCATTGCATTTCATCCACAAACCGATGGAAAAATAGAGGTTGTGAACCACACATTGGTACATTTGCTTAGGGGTTATAGCAATAAACATCGAAAGTTATGGGATGAACAATTATGTTACATACAACATGCATATAATCAGACACTTCATTCTTCTACTATGAAATCTCCATTTGAATTTTGTTATGGATACTTGCCTAAATCTCCTCTAGATGTTTGTTATGGACAGGATACAGCTGTTGGTGAACCAAAAGAAGCCATTTGAGCCAAGAAGTTAATTGAACAAATACAACTCATTCATCAGACTGTTCGTACTCAATTAGAGAAAATTCAAGCCAAGTATAAAGCTAGGCATGACAAACATTGTATTGATCACTAATTTGTTGTAGGTGATATGGTATGGATTCACATTAGTAAGGAAAGACTAACAAGTGAAGGTAAAAAGTTGAAACCAATCTGGTATGGTCCTTTTTGAATAATGGAAAAAATTGGCACAAAGGCTTTTCGATTAGATTTACCATCTTACATGCAGATTTATTTAGTTGTAAATGTGGAAAATTTGAAATTTTATGAGCCTCCAATGATAATTGATCATGATGAAAGTGTATCCATTCCTTCCATTGATGATTTTTCTCCTTAATATCTAATAAAATTGTAGGATGATATTATACTTGATAGGAATATGTGAACTTCCTAAAGAGGTAATGTTGAATATCTTCATGTTGGTCTAAAAGGAATGCACCCAAGAAAGGCTAGATTGATGGAAGTCAAAAAGGTGAGGGAAAAATACCCTCACCTCATTACCAATTAATTTCAACTTTTAGAGGTCCAAAAGTTCCTAGTGGGGAGGAATGATCCAAGTGGATCCATGTACCATTCTATTTTTAAAAAGTCTATAAATTCTATTAAAATCATTTTCACATTGTAGTAATTTTCAATAGCTTTCTAACACTTTTTGCGTTTTGAAAAATGGAATGCTCAAGATATGGCTAGTTGAAGAAATCTTGCGACAGGGGCTGTCGAAAGAGACATGGCACTGTTGAAAAAATGTCAAGTGGACCAATAGCCACATGACACATGGAAAGATAATTTAGTGACAAAAAAAAGTTGTTTTTTTGTTTTTATTCACATATTATTTGAAATTTTCAAACTTTGGAACAAAGGCACCAAAGAAATTGCCACATCACCCATCACACCAACCAATCATGAACCAAGTCAAATCAGTAGCCTAAGTGCGTGCCTTTGTCTTAGGCATTTGAAGAGGGTCAAAAATTTCTATTAAAGGTGTTGAAAACTGAATTCCCAAAAAATGTGGGACAAAACCAAGTCCATTGGCACCAACAAAGGAGGGAAATCATTTCAAATTTCATGCTGAGCGTGCCCTTCCTCATGCCAAGGTGCCTAAAAAGGTGGGAGGAGGTTTTGAAATCCTGACCTATCATCTAAAAGATTAATTCATTGACCACTTCAGCCATGAGGATCAAAGTGTTATAAAAGGGACTAATTTATACTTGAACAGACATGAAAAATAGACTGTGTAAAGAGATTTAAGAAGGTTAGAGACTTGTTATTGCTTTGTACAGCCTTGGCCCATTATTTTCAGGTCTGAGAGATATTTTTAGAGGCAAAAAAAGATTATAGAAGGTGAATTAAAAACTTTTATTGATTTTGGAAGCCATTTGTTGCACAAAATTAATGAGAATGGTCCTCACTTCGAACGGACCCAGAGATGTAGGCTATTGAAGCTGAACTCTGTTATCAATTTGCTGGTGAATTCTTTGAATTTTCTCTAATTTTTATTTAGTTCTCATCTTCATTTTATATCTAGTTTTAATTTTTTTATACAAAATTAAGCAAAAGAAAGCGAGAAATTGAAAGATCTCTTAAACATGAACAAGTGATTTTTGAATATACTACACTTGTATTTTCAGTTTATAGATCATCTAATAGACCAAAGTCTAGTGTGATAGGATGAATCATTTGTTTCCTCTTTTCCATACTAATTGGGCTAACCAACTAAGGGTATCCTTTGGTTGCTTAAAAATAGTCACCAAAGAATCAATAGTTGATGTTTTTCTACTAGAAGATACTGTGACCATTATACACTCTTGGGTGGATGTGGCCACTAGTTTTTTAGGAGGTTTTTTAGAAGTTCATTATCATTAGTTGGCTATAATTCTACATTTTCATCAAGCAATTATGTTACTCCAATATCTATTAAAGGAATTATGGAATCAATGGAAGTGGATAAGGTGGGGATAATGGAAATAGTTGTGTCTATTGGGTGATTGGAAGATGGGATAGACACATCAATTATGAATATGAAAATAGGAAAGAGAGTGCAAGTTAAATCATTAAATGAATCAATGATGTGTGTGGGACCAATCAGGGTTAGTGATTTAAGGAAAGTGAGTGGGGTTGAAAGTGAAACAATACTTACCTCAAGAGTTGGGGTGGCATATAGGACTAAAGTTAGGATGATTGAGACTACACCATTTTACTACTAAGTGGTGTTGGAAATTAATGGTGATGAAATAAAATGAGTTATAAATGCAATGGAAAGAGGAAGTGGAATAAAAGGGGAAGGTGAAATTCAAGGAAGGGAAAGTGGAGTGAAAATTTGAGAATCCACTAATGTGGATCCTTGAGTGTTCACTTGAATCACTTTCATTTAGATTATTTTATTAGGGAATGTAGTTAGAATGGTAGTTGAAGTGGGAACTATATGTGTAGGGGGAGTAGAGACAAGAGGTGGAGTTTTCACTATAGGTTCTAAAACCTAAGATCTTGGAGGAGTATAAACATGAGGTGGATGTGCTAAAAATTCTAGAAAAATATAGGTAGGAGGAGGGTGAACCATAGAGATGGGGGTTATCACTATATAGTAATGAGGGTTGAAGCTATGGAAGCTTATGTTGCTACTATGTCTCAGTATTAAAGGTCACTAGGTTGTTCTACAACTTCCTCCATTTTTCTTGATTCCTTTTTCTTTACCTTAGTCTTTTTATTCTTATTTGTATTCTTCTCTAGATCCTTTGATGATTTTCTTGGAGCCTCTTTTAATGGAATGATCCCATCAACCTTAATCTTTAAAATATTTTATCAGACCCCTAATATTTCCCTTATGACCTAAACTACCTTACTCCTCAACCAATTGATTATTTTTTTGATCACATGATTTGTTCTATCAAATAAAGAAATGGATTTTAGAATAGACCACCTTACTAGTGGAAGGGTTTGTGTGATGACCTATGTATAATTTATTGGGTCTACTATAGATTCATCATATACCAAGTCATCTAGAACTGGTGCTAGATCATAATCTTTGATTTGTTGTAAAGACATCTTATAATAATCCCTCATTCTAACTCTTTCTTCATCTTCACAATCCTCCCAATAATCTTCATAATATGACACATGAGTATCTGTGGTAAGTGCTAATGTACTAGTGATTTTTCCATATATATCAAAATATGGCCTTGACTCTAAAGTCTTAAGTGTCATTTGGCACATTTTAGCTTCAACACACTTGTCCTTAAGGAGGGATTGGCATGTGTATTGGCCAATGGAAATTGGGAAATGTATCCCTGCATTATGCCTATTATAAAGAAGCTTGTATGTGTCTAAGAGCTGCCTGACTAGCTCCATTAGTGTTCATTTTTCAGTAACATATTGAGGAAGTGTATAGGGGAAACCACTAAAAGTTTCTACCATGATGTAAAAAAAATTTGGAAATTAAATGAAATAGGAGCCCCATTTTCTAATTTCTTCCACTACTGCTAGTGAGAACCTTGTTATCCCAAGTTCGTTGTTAAACATAATAATGATGCAATAAATGAAAGCATCATTTAGTCACCTAAAATTCTACTTAATAGCCTCCAATGTGAGGTCAAGGTAGTATTTATACACTCTATTTATTTCCTCAAGAATTGTATTAAGGCCTTGAAATAATCTCCCTTTTGCTAAAATATAGATATTATAGGAGGTCATGTAGAACTTACTAGTTCTTTGAACCTCCATCATTTCCTTATAGTATGAATCACTTATTAATTTTGCCCAGTGAATATATTATTTATTTTTTTGGATTACCTAAATATATTTTTACATCCAATATTGAAAACACTTGGCATCAAGGCTACCAGTGATCCTCTACAACAATATAATAATGTCCCCTACTTCATCAATGAAATCAGGTCTATACATGGTGTTTGGTAGGCTAGTAGAAGAAGCCTTGGGGGACTTGAGAAATTTTTTTAATCATATTTTGACATGCATATCTTTTATATTTAAATAATTTTATGGATGTTTATGGATTTATATCTAGATATCTCTCAAATTCTATGATTGTAAACACTGAATTGATGAAATCAGGGTCTACATTCAGAATCTTTTCCCCTTTATCATTGAAGACATCTCTTTAATCAGGATCATAATGTTGGGCCAATGTGAAAACCAACTTAGGTATTTTAAATGATAATGGTAAGGCTATAGCTTGTGGCAAACTAGAGTCATAAATACTCTAAATCTAGTCATTCTTAAACACTTCTCTAATCCTAGCCCAAAAGTCTCTTAGGTTAATATAGCCTAAATTTATTTCAGTAATCTCTACTATGTTAGAATCTAAACTGTGAGTCATTACAAGACCTTTGGATTTGAACTTCATTTTCTTTGGAGACATGAAAACTAGAGCTATTTATTTTACAAAATCAATTGTAAAAGATGGCCGGGTTTATAGGTGTTTCAAGTAGTTTAAATCTCAACAAAGATGGAAGGTACTTTGAGTAGGAGAGGGTTACAGTAGAAACGTAAGGTTTTTGAAAAAATATAAACTCCCATGGGGAGTTGAGGTGTTCATAACAAGTCCACTTTTTGCAAATATTTGGAGCCTTACAAGGGTCAAATGTGCTTAGTATAATGGTAAAATACACAAGGATCTAGGGGGCTCAAGGAAATTCCAATGTCCACTTGGACCTTGGAGGTATCTATAGGGAATATTCATTGGTTTAAAAAGTGGGATATGCTTGAGAATATTATTCTAGTTTAATGAAAACCTTGATTTGGAATGCAAAATCGCAAGGGGGAAATTAAGGTTTTTTGAATGTCGAATGATTTGGAAATAAAACCCTAGAAAACCCTAGATCATCCCTAGGATGTAACTTTTGAAGAAAACACACAACTCAACCCTCTAATCAATTTTAATGACAAACCAAAAAAAAGCCCTAATCAGACAACTCAAAATAAACATCAAACATGGAAAAAACCTTTTAAGAAATATAAATCACTTAAAAAGCATCAAATTGAAGGAACAATGGTTGAAAACATGAGGAAAGTATTGTGTAATAGGTAAAAAAGATGTGGAAGGTGTTTAGCAATCATGGCTCAAATTTGTATGTATATGATTGGTACTTGACTTGAGGGTTAATGGCATGGTGCAGGTCATTTAAAAAGCTTCAATAAATTTATTGACAATTTAAACAAATGATAAAAAATCACTAATTTGCTTGGTTTAAATAGTTAAAACCCCTATAATAAATGAAATAATGGTGGTTGGTGGTAGATATAGGAGCTACTTGGAGTAGGTCCCATGTTCTTTAGGTTAAATGTCTTGGTTTAATAGAAGATAGAAACCTCCATTCATTTTGTAAGTTTTCAAACTTGCAAATTGCTCACGGGGTTCTAGATTCTATGGTTTAGCTACTTGGTGGAAGGTGGAGGTACTTAGCTTCATGGGATCTAGAGATCGCCATGCATTTTGCAAGTTTATCAACTTGAAAAATGCATACCAAAATTTAAATTCCATTGGTTTGGATTTTTCATAGGATTTATATCCCATCTACTTTTGGAAGTTTGGAAACTTGAAATATTCATATTGAGTGTTTGATTTTACCAGTTTAGATGGTGGTTTTTTTAAGGGTCTAGAATCCATGAAGAAATTTACAAACTTGTAAATTGCATCTAGAGTTATATATTACATATTGCAAAAGGGAAGATGGGTTATCTTGGTAGTTTCAAGGGATTTTCTAAAAAACCAAGGGGGTCTCTCTTAGGGTATTAGATCTAATGATATTTTTGAGACAAAAATATCAACATTTTTGGTGACCTCCGTGGGGTGATTGCTTGCTAATCAATTTTAATCCAATAAACTTTTATGACATTATGCATGGAGTCAATATTTAGATTTTAAAAACTTTAACATAGGAACAAATGGACTAGGAATTGCCTACACACAATAAAATAGCAAAAACCTAGACAAAAAATACAAGAAAAGAAACATAACCTAAGAAAACAAAAACTCCTAATGAGTTAACATGTGTGTGTAGTAGCACTTATTAAAAGACATAATTAACCATAATATATACAAAATATAATTTTTTTGGAATGAGTTCCTACTCAAAAGTAAGCTTTGAGGTATATCCCATTGACTAGGATAAGAAGTTCTTCTCCATCAAGCTTAGAGAGCTAGAATGCATTGGCTCTTTTGCACTAAGTAATAATGTATGGAACACTCCATATAACATCACATTTAGTGTCCTTACCTAGTTTATCCCTATATGCATCCTACTTGAGAACCATATCTCCTTCATTAAATTTACTTTTAGATGCTTTTTATCTAAAGTCTTCTTTATTTGGGTTTGATTAGCTTCCAAGACCTTCTTTATTTGGTTCCTAATTTCTTTGAGTTTCATGAGATTGGCTAATCTTATCATCATTAGATCATTATCGATCAATTCTAATTGGTGATTTATATCTAAGGATGGTAGCTCTATTGATAGTGGGACTCAAGATTCTAATCTATAAACTAGCATGAAAGGTGAATTACTCATGGCTCTCTTAGGAGTGATCCTATCAGCCTAAAGTGTTGATTTCAACTTTGTTTGCCAAGATATTTGGTTATATTCTATTATTATTTTGATAATCTTGATAAATTTTTTGTTGGTTGACTCATCCAAGCCATTACCTTGAAGATAATAATTAGAACAAGTACTTAGATACACATTATGCTTGATATCCCATTCACTCACCTATGTGCCCATGAAATATTTAGCATTATCAAAGATAATATTGTGGGGGTACATTGAATATTAATACTATACTATCCATAATATCTAGAATAGATGCCTCCATATAATCTTATAGTGCAATTACTTTAATCCATCATGTGAAATAATTGTTGCTATGAGGACCTATTTATTCCCTACACTCAATGGTGGATTGATCATGCCTATAAAGTCAAGTCCCCATTAGGAAAATGGTTGATCTATTTAAATGGGGCTAAGAAGAAAGGATACTAAATTTTTATTGCTAGTGAAGTAAGCACTCTTTTCATAGTTCCTTACCCAATAGTGGGAACCTTTGAATAATTTAGGCCAATAATATCCTCCTCTCATTATCTTGGTGGTCATGGTTCTTATGGAGAAATATCCACTTGATGGGCCATCATGGAATTCTTGGAGTACCTTAGGAACTTGATCATGCTCAATACATCTTAACATAACTCCATTCATATCCTTTCTAAGTAGTACTCCATCAACAAGGATATAAGGAATATAATAGATTTTATAATACCCCTTTTTATACTATTGAAGATCATATGGATACTCACTAGTCTACAAGAAGTTGGTCATGTCTTGGATCCACCTATTGAAAATAGGTAGGTTAGTTGGTTGAGATGTATTTTAGGAATTTAATACTTCATATGTTGGTTTATCAGTTTTAATATTAGAAGTTAGTTGTTCACACAAACCTTTTCCTCTTACCATCTTGGTGACTTTGATGTCTACGTCATACTCCATCTCACTTTTTGTTTATCTCCTGGCTACTCATGAACTCTTTAACACTTGAGTGAATTACCATTATATGAATCTTATTATTAGAGAGCATATGCCTAAATTATTTGAGAGCCTTAATTATGGAATATGCATAATTCTTCAAAAAACTTTATTTCTCCTAATATCCTTTCAAGGATTGGTTGAAGAAAGATATTAGTTATTCCAATTATTCTTGATTATGCTAAGTCAAAATGGTTGAGATAATTTCCTCCCCTCTGAATCATAAAGAATGATTTTTTTCTCATAATTTGGGTTGACCTGGGTAGGATCCTAAGAAATAGCTTATTTTATGGCCTAAAAACTATCTCTTCTATCTTGTGTCTAGCTTAAAATGGTACTCTTCTTGAGCATTATAGTGAGGGGTTTTATCAAGGAGGAAAATTTTGGGATAAATCTTCTCACAAAATTTATCTTTCCAAGGAAACTTTGAAGTCCATTCTTATGGCTTGGTAGTGCCAATGTAGATACGACAATAAAAATTTCTAGGTCTATTTTAAGACCTTCATTTGACACTATATTCCCCAATACTTTCCCTTCATGGACCATAAAAATGCATTTATTTAGGTTTAAAGAAACCCCATATTCTCTACACATTTCAAAAAAAATTCTATGGTAGTAAATATGTGTTCTAGCATGATTTGAGTAGACAATGATATCATCTAGATATATTAGGATAATTTCATTAATTAACCCTCTGAATGCCATAGCTATATCCCTTTATAATGTTACTCCATCATTAGTCAAACCAAAAGGCATGTTTTTGTATGCATACATGACCCATTTATAGCAAAGGTAGTTTTGTACTAGTCTGACTCTTATACTAGGATTTGGTTATAACCAAAATAACCATCTATAATTAATAAACTTTAAGATATTACTATAGTTTTTAAAATTTTCTCCATAGATAGGAGAGGATAGTGATCCTTTAGGGATGCTTTATTCAGGTCTAAAATCCATATACAACCTGATTTCACCATTTTTCCTTCTAGAACAAGGTTAGATTGGTAACCCAAGATGAGTGGTTGATGGGAAAAAATATATTATCTTATATCAATTTAGAAAGATTAATTTTCATCAAGGTTTCTATCTTTATATTAATGGACCTTTGCTTTTGTTTGACATGCTTAGTGTTTGGATCCAACTCTATTATATGCTAGTCTAATCTAGGGTCAAACCCTCTTAGATCATGGTAAATATAAGTGAATTTATCATAAAATTCTTGGCATAATTCAATAAAAAATTTCTTCTTATAGTCATTACATACCTTCCCTAGCTTCAAAGTTTTACCTGATGAGATGCCCACTAGCTCATAGTCTTCTTCATTGATCAAAATTTTCTTTTTCTTATCTTCTAGCTACTCATATGAATTGAAGATGTTTTCCAATGTAATAAAACTCATAGGTATATTTTTCATCTTTATCTAGATGATTGAAACCTCATATTAATCTTGGAGGTTAGGGTAGTTTTTATCTAAGTATTGAGCTTCTTCTCTTAAAATTTTCATAATTTGTTGATCATTATCAAAGACTTGCCAATTAGTGACATTATCAAGAATAGATGGTCTTGCTACCAATTTTACATGCTAGATATTTTATTTTCTTACCTCCTTAGGTAATTTATATTTATATCCCACTAAATCCATATGATTAACATCTTTATTTCATGATCTTGGTACTACCTAAAAATTCAAATCAGTGAAATCTTCAAACATGTCACATACCCTATGCTTATAGTATCTCAATAAACTATTCTTAGTTATTCTTATAAATATTACTTGTTGAAAAAACATTTGACTATCACCAAATATCTATAGGGATTCTATCCCTCTTTTTTGACTAACTAAAATCCTTGAATCAGGGTTTCATATTCAACTACATTATTAGTGCAACTAAACTAAAGTCTAAAAGAATAAAAATAACTCTCCTTTTGGGGAGAGACCAAGACAACACCTACATCCACTCCACTTTTTATTATTAAACCATCAAAGAATAATTACCATATACCTTGAATATCTTTGATTATTTTTAGGATCTTGGGAATGACTGCATCATTCTCATGTATGTAATATGCACCCAACCCAGTTTATTTTATATGGTCATAAGGATCAAACTATAAGGATGATACCCATTCATATATGAGAATACTTGGAATATCTTCTATGGTTTTTTCATATTCATGATCAATTTCTTCTTATTTATCTTATAATATGTAGTTCATGTTCACGGGAGGAGGGATGTTTGGTTTAATATGATCCCTAGCTATTGGGTCAACTCTTATTGTTATTCTTATTCCATAACTCATTATAAGAAACATGTGAGACTAATCCATAGACAAATATCCTCTAATTTTTATGGGAAATTTTTGTGAAGGGAAGATGGTGAAATAAGGGGGAAGATTGATAACTGAGACATCTTGAGAAATTGACAAACTAGGAAAACCATGAATACTGATTTTTAAAAAAATATTATTTATACTATTTGAACAATAGTCCCATCCAATTGAACCACTCCATTATTAATAAGTGTATATTTTATGTCAAGAGCATCATCTATTTTTTGGGGCATAATATAAATACTAGCCCCTAAGTCTAGCATGTAATTTTGAACTAGATGATTCCCAACTATTAGTTAGAGATAGAAAGGGGGAGGCTTACAAGTTTTTCCCATATTAACTTCAGTTTGTGGTTGACATAAATTAGTTTAAGTATTAGGCCCCTTAGATAGAGTCTTATCTATTATTTGAAAATTCTTCAAGTCCTCTTTTAGTATATCTCTTTATACTATTAGAGATAGTGCATCCCACATAGTGGCATTTAGATTAATCATTTTCATTTGCTCAACAATGTTGAAATGGATAATACCAACCTTTGGTTGTGTCTTTTCTAGATTTGTATCCTCTATCACAAGATTTGGAGTAGATACTTTCACTTTGGGATAGATAATGGGTACAAAGGGTGGCTTTTTTATTGTGTTTTTTTTGTAGGTTCTGGTATAACTTTGGAAGTTGAAGCTTGTTCTGTCATGGGGGGGATGATCACTCTCCATTTATATTTACTATTATTGTGCATTTTATTCCATTAGACCTCCACCATTCAAAAATGCCTCCTCTAGATTTAATCCACAAAAGTCTTCTTCTTGATAGTTTAGAAGAGTAGCTTCTCGTTGATCAAGTTCTTATGTGTCTTCTTGTTGAGAAGTGGATCTTCTTATTGTCCTCATGTACTTGTAATTCCTTTCACCATAAACTAGTTATTGATGATGCCATTAGAGCATGCATTATGATTATGTGGCTATGAATAAGGATAACACCACTCATAGTCTTGAACAATGTTATTCTAAATAGGTACAATGGAATTAGAAGTACTTGATGTAGGTATAACACATACATTTGGGGATTTGGTTGTGCATTTTGACCTTGAAATTATTGATTGCCTTTATATTTTTACTTGTCTCCTTTATATGACTGCTTATTAGGCTGATATGCCAATTTAGCCTACTAATAGGGTTTATAATTCTAAGATTGCTACCTATTTATAGTTACTAACTGAATGATAAAAATATTAAGTAGTGATTTGACCTCATGCAGTTCATCTATAGGAGTGGGGGTCAAAGTTGGTGCCTTGGTTGTAGTGGGAATTAGAGCAAGTGTAGGTGGTATAGGAGTTATTTCTAGAAATATAAGCAATGGTGGTCTTGGGGTAATTTTTTGGCTTGGATTAAATAATTCTCTACCCTTATCATAATTTCATAAGCATTAGGGAGTGTGGTGCCACCCATAGACTAAATCATGACAGTTATATGACTATTTAGGGCTATCAAGTAATATAAAAAATAATTATTTGAAATTAGCTTGACTAGTGCTAGAATTCCATTCCATGTCTTCTAAATATGGAAAATGAAATTATTCATGACCTCATGAGGATCCCATTGAATAGTGGTTAATTATTCAACTAATAAAAGGTGGTCATTCTTATATTCAAATTGGGTACATAGTGCAGTGCCTAAATCATCCCAAAATTGGATAGAGTTGGGAGCAATACCCTTGTACCACTACAAAGCTTTACCCTTGAAGGAGGAGACTAAGAGCCTAATTGAAACATTCTGTTGTACCACATTATGGATAGTGCATAGATTGGAAATACCTTATATATGCTCCATAGGAGTAGTGGAAGTTTTTCTAGTGAAATATGGTAGGATTTTTAAGGTTGAGGTTGGTATATCATCAAATTAGGCCAATAGGAGAGGGTTAGCCCCATTGAAGGTTACAAAATTAATGGCCATTATAGGAGGAATAAAATCTATGGGTGTGGGATTACTTGCAAGGGATGCAAATAAAATTGATGGATATACTTTATAATGAGATACAACTAATTTTGATTTCTTTTTAAGTGAAAATGATAATTCTAAAAAATCAACATTTTTACCTTTTGTATTTTATCTCGTTTGTTGGCTTGGCATGTGTAACCCTTGAAATATTGAAATCATAAACTAGTGGAGTCATTAGGTGCCTTTGGAATGAATTTGAAGATGATGAAATATTTTTTTAGAATAACACTAATTTATTTATATTTTTTAAGTTCCATCAAGCATGCCAAAAACTGTTATCACATAAGTTTTTCACTTGTTCTTTCATGTGGAATAGATCATTGTGCAACACCTAATGATACAATGGGAAAACCTCTGAGCCGTGAGAATTTGAAAAATCAAGGCTAACCTCTAGATAAGGCTGACTTTCTTTCACTAAATTTGATGTAATTGATAAGATACCAGTTCTATAGAAATTTTACTCTTTTTAGTGTTCTTTCTCCTAACTAAATTTTAATAGGAAAAGGGAAAGAATGAAATTTTATGAAATTATAAAAACGATTGTATCAAATATCCTAGTGGGTCTTAATGCTTCCTCAATGAACACACTAGAAAAAGGAATTATATTGAAATTAGTTCAACATAAACTCATATAAATGAGAATCTAGAGGCAATATTTAGTTATTTTCACAAAAGGGAAAATAGTTCTTTATTTTAATGAAACAATATTTTTAGAAGGGTAAAAATACCACAAATGAGTTTATTGTGATTGAAATAAGAAACAAAACTTCCACAAATATTCAAATAACTAGTGTACATAGATATTTCCTAGATAAAAAAGGCAAATCTTCAATTTATTTCCATTCCAAAGGTTAAAACTTGTAGCAAATACATTCAAAATGCATAAATCTTATCCTCTAACAATAAAAAGATAGGTTAGACCATAGGGTCAACCCATATATATAATATATCTCAAGGATGAGATGTATTTTTAAAAACTTGAACACCCAATAAGAGAAATCATGTAGATCTAAAAACTTCATGAAAAAGAGGTGAGATACTCTATTTTTGGCATCTTGGACTTGTAGAATAGTTTGGAATGTGGCATGCAAGATCTGAGCATGATCCTGGGCATGGAATGGCATGACATAGTGTGGCTAGAACTTAAAGATCTACATGTAATGCTTCTTCATCTTTAGTAGCTAAAAATATCTCTTCATGCAAAATAGGCAGTGCCTAAGATAGTACTTGACTTTTAAAAATATAACTAAAGTTAACTTTGTAAAACCCTAACTTGTAAAATACAAGTGATACTTTTACAAATTTAAAGTCAATCACTTATGTCAAAATATAACTTGCAATTTTTAACTCATGCTTTTACATTTTTAATAATTATAACTTGTCAAAATAGAAAGTGTAATTTGTAATTGATTTTCAAAAATTTCACATTGTCAAAAAATAGAAGTTTCTCTTTATCAAAAAGAGTTATAAAAAATAGTTGTTTTCTTCACAATTATAACTTATAATGTTTGTAAATATAAAACATGAAATATTTCAATAGAAATATTAATCAACATTCATAATTTCTTCATCTTTCTTGTCTTTCTCAGCCTAGATTTCTTTAATATATGCATCAAAGGCTTTGACAAATTCTTGTATTTATTATTCATCTAGTTCGTAGAAGTCAATGTGAGAAGCTACATAATCTACCTGAATATCAAACAATTCTCTTATAAAAGTCTTGATTCCCTACATATCCATTCTTATTTTATCCATCACATTTTCATACTTGATAAATCTATGGATAAAACCTAGGGTGAAGACTATATCCTTTGAAAATTCATTTTCAACAATCTCTTTGAACTTATTCTTGACCTCCTCTACCTACAAGATATTTTTTGCATCATCTATTGGTTGGCATGACATCATGTTCATCATTCCTTTAATGTCATACAACATGTCAATAGATTTATCATGAGCCACCTTAGATTGGTGAGCAGAATCTGTTAGTATCCTTATTCAAAATTGAGTTGCTCTATGTAATTCCTCGTGTTTGGACTCATTCTTCAGTATGTTCTTAGCAATGAGGATATCTGTGTCAATTGAACCTACAATTATCAATTTTGGATAATATAAATTCAAGGTTTGAATCTCTCCATATTTACTAACTTGTTCTATCAAAATATTCTTTCTCTCTCTGATCATTTCATATTGATCCATTACTACTGTAATTACCTTAGTTCCCTTGGAAATCAATTCCTTTGAAAAATCTTTTTTAGCCCTTCCCATCTGAGCCATCTATCAAACCAAATGAATTTTAACATGATATGGACTCTGATTGATTAGATGTATAGACTATGGTTGTTGTGATGATTCATTAGGCTATATGGATTCATTTAATGTAGCTATAAGTTGATCTACCTTTCTCTTCAACTCATCCTTGGTGGCCTTATCATGATCAATCCATTTGAAGAAATATGATGTTGGATTGCACATCATGTTTCATCCCCTCTCTTGTTTTTTTCCAATGTAGATCTTGGAAATCTAATAATTCCCAACCATAAGATCTCCCTTTCATTTATCTAGTGGGGTTACTACAATTTCAACATACCTCTCTCCTTTGTCATCATTAAATATTCTATAAAGGGTCCTAAGAGTAGGTTTGGACTTATTTTGGACCTATAATAGACCAAAGTCTAGTGTTATAGGATAAATTATTTATTTCCTCTTCTTCCCTAGTGATTGGACTATCCAAATAGGGGTAGCCTCTCGTTGCTTAAAAAATGTCATCAAAGAATCAATTGCTGATGTTTTAACACTAACAAATGCTATGACCATTTTAGAATCCTAGGTGTATGTGGCCATTGGTTATTTAGGAGGTTCTTGTAGAATTTCACTCTCATAATTTGGTTACAATTCTACATTTTCATTACTCACTTGTGTTGCCCCAATCTCTACTGAAGGAATTGTGGAAACATTGGAAGTGGATGAAGTGGGGACAATAGAAATAGTTTTGTCTATTAGGGGAGTAGAAGATGGGATAGACATAGGGATTGTGAATTTGGGAATAGGTAGGATAGTGGAAGCTAAAGCATTAAATGAATCAAAGAGATATGTGGGATCACTCAGGGTTAGTGATGTAAGGAAAGTGAGTGGGGATGAAAGTTAAATAGTACTTACCTCAGGAGTTGGGGAGGCCTATGGGACAGAAGTTAGGATGACTAAGTCCATGGATTTATACTACTAAGTGGTGTTGGAAATTAGTGGTGATGAAATAGAATAAATTATAAATGGGATGGAAAAAGGGAGTGGAATGAAAGGAGAAGGTGAAATTAGAAGAAGGGACAGTGGAGTGGAAATTTTAGAATCCACAAATTTTAGATGAAAGTGTCCAATTGACTCACTTGAATTTTGCTTATTGTGTTAGGGATTGTAGTTGGAATGGTAGGTGAAGTGAGAACTATAGGTGTAGGGGGAATGGAGACAAGAGACAGAGTTGACACTTGAGGTGATGAAACCTAAGATTTTGGAGTAGTAAAAATAGGAGGTATATGTGTTTAAAACTTTAGAAAAATGTAGGTAGGAGTAGGGTGAACCACAAAGATGGGGTTTGTCACTATTATAGTCATGGGAGTTGAAGCTATAAAATATTGTGATGTTATGTCTCTAAATGAAAGGTCACTATGTTAGTTTACAGCTTCCCCCATTCTACTTTATTCATGTTTCTTTGCCTTAGTATTTTTCTTCTTCTTCTTCTTCTTCTTTTTCTTCTTCTTCTTCTTCTTCTTCTTCTTCTTCTTCTTCTTCTCCAACTCCTTTGATTATTGTCATGGACCCTCTTCTGATGGAGTGATCCCCTCAACCTTAAGCTTTAAAAGATTTTCTTAGACCCCTATTATTTCCCTTGTGACCTAAAATCCCTTGCTCCTCAACTAATTGATTATTTTGTTGATCACTTGAGTCATTCTGTCAAATAGAGAAAGGGATATTAGAACAAACCACCTTACTGGTCGAAGGGGTTGTGTGATGACTTGTGTATAATAGATTAGGTCCAATATAGAGTCATCATCTACCAAGTCATCTAGAACTGGTGCTAGATCATAATATTTGATTTTTTATAGGGACATCCTAGAATAATCCCTAATTTTAACTCTTTTTTCATCTTCACAATCCTCCCAATAATGCTCATAATATGGCACATGAGTGTATGTTGCAAGTGCTAGTGTACTAGTGATCTTTCCACATACATCAAAATATGGCCTTGAATCCAAAGTCTTAAGTGTCATTTGGCACATTTTAGATTTAATACACTTGGCCTTAAGGAGGGATTAGCATGTGTATCAGCCAGATGGAAATTGGGAAATGTATCCTTGACTTATGCATGTTAGAAATGAGCTTATATGTCTCTACAAGCTAACTGATCAGATCTATTAGTACCCATTTATCACTAACATATCAAGTAAGTGTATAGGGTCAGCCACTATAACTTGTTGCCCTAATTTAAGAAAATATGAGGGATAAATGATATAAGATCCCCATTTACTAATTTCTTCCACTGTTATTGGTGAGAACCTTGTTCTCCCAAGTTCCATGTCAAACATGATAATGATGCAATAGATGAAAACATCATTTACTCACCAAAAACAATTATTACTAGCCTCTAATGTGAGGTCAGGGTAGTAGTTATACACTCTAATTATTTCCTCATGAACTATATTAAGGCTTGGGAATAATCTCCCTTTGTCCAAAAGATAGATAATATAGGAGGTCACATATAACTTTTTTGTTGTTTGAACCTCCATCAATTGTTTTTAGAGGGAATAAATTATTAACTAGACCCAATAAATGTATTGTTTATTTTATTATATGACCCAAATATATTGGTACATCTATTATTGAAAACACTTGGCATCAGGGATTCTAGTGATCCTTTGTAATAATATAATAATGTCCCCTACTTCATCAATGAAACTAGGCTATACATGGTCTTTATTAGCTTAGTGAAAGAAGCCTTGAGGTACTTGAGCCACTATTTTTTCATCATTTTATAACACCCATCTCTTTTATCTTTAAATAATTATGCAGATTTTTTTAGAGTTACATCTAGATAACTCTCAAATTTGGGGATTGAAAACATTGAGTTGATGAAATTAGGGTCTAGATTCATAATCTTTTCCCATTTGTCATTAAAGACCTTTCTTCTATCAGGATCATAATGTTGGGATAATGTGAGAACCAACTCAAGGATTTGAACTAACAATAGGAAGAATACAACTTGTAGTTAACTAGAGTCAAATACTCTGGATCCATTCATTCTTAAACTCTTCTCCTATCCTATCCTAAAAGTCTCCTATGTCAATATGACCTAAATCTATATCAATAATATTTGTTGTGTTAGAATCTAAATTGTGAGTCATTCTAAGACCTTTAAATTTAAAATTCATTTCCTATAAAGACATGAAAACTAGATCTATTACTTGTAAGAAATCAACTGTAAAAGCTAGTGGAGTCTGCTGGTGTTTCAAGCAATTTAAATATCCAGTAGAGATGGAAGGTACTTTGAGCAAGAGAGGGTTTCAATGGAAGTGGAATGTTTTTGATTAAATATGAAATCCCATGTGGATGGGAGGTATTCAGAACAAGTCCACTTTACACAAAGATTTGGAGTCTCATGAGGGTTGACGATGTTTAGTGGAATGGTAAAACCATGGGAATCTAGGGTGCTTTAGGAAATTTCAATGTCTACAAGGACCTTGGAGGTATATTTATCAAATATTTACTAGTTTTTAAAGTTGGATATGCTTAGGAATATTGTATTAGTTTGATTGAAACCTCAATTTTTTTTGTGAAATATTAGGAGTAAAATTAAGGGTTTTTTTAAGTGTGGAATGCTTTGGAAATAAAACCATAGAAAACCCTAAAAAATATTAGATCAACCCTAGGATGTAACTTTGAAATAAAACACAACTCAACCCTACAATCAATTTTAGTAACAAACCAAATGAAAACCCTAATTAGATAACTCAAAAAAAACCTCAAACTTGGAAATAATTATTATCACTAAATCTTGTACCCTAGAAGGGGGTGTTCAATCCTCTTCTAGATTTTGGAAACATGGGAACACTTCCACTTATGTGGGTATACCTATATTGGAAGTGAGCCTCTATATTTAAGGGCTAGCTCCCTAATTGTATCTTGATGCTTTGTAATATCCCCTGTTTCCCTTGAATTCTGAAACTAAATATTTTTTGACTATTTCTCTATATTTTGCTTTTTTTGGTGTTTTATGCATGTAATAAGAATAATTTGTGAGTTTTGCAAAATAATTCCAAATAAATAAATAAACCACAGTATAATCTATCAACTGACTAATCAATTCTCTTTATTTCTCTAAGATGATTACAATATTGGGTCTCTGTCAATAATATAGTGTAGGGGGAATCCAAGAACAAACACACCTATTCTGATTCCTCTTGTTAGGATCTTGCTCCTCAGAAAGAGCACAATATGATTACCAAATATAAGAAATTAAATATGAAAAAATAACCAGAAACACAAGTAACTAGAATTCAACAATAGCACAGAATATGAGAGACAATACACTATCTTGTATTAACACTTTACAGAAAAGAATACTACAAAGAGCCGCCACACTCTTCCACCTTACAGAGGTTTCCCACACCTCAAGTGTATAGTAATTCTTCTTCACAACACTCTCCTACACAAAAAATGGTCCCAACAACCAACTCACACATAGAATTGGTGTTCACCTCTCCAACCAGTCAGTAATAACCCTGCCGGTACACCAAGCACTCTATATCACTTCAAGTTGATCTCCCATGAACCTGCAACCTGCAATTCAATAGACCAAACTTACATGTAGATCCCCTATGAGCTTGCAACAACCTGCAACTCAATGATCTTACAATGGAAGGAACTTACTTGCCTTCCTTTCTATCTCATCCATATACAATACATGCCAATGGGTCTATAAATAGATCCCTAACTTAAACAATAACTTAGACTCTTAATTTAGACAATTATCCTCGCAGCTCAAGACTCTGACTGGTCTTTACATGCAAACTCTTCATTCACTTAACTAACTGTCTATGCAACGAACAGTTTTGGAACACACAGGTGACCGACACCGGTCCCTACTTGCCTAGTTCTGCCAACGTCAGCCGACTCTCTGCCGTCACCGGTGGCCTTCTGCACTAGTCATGACCAACGTCAATCCTGATGCCGACATCAGTGCTCCTAGATCTCAGCAACCTTCTATTCCTATTTTTTGCAAAGAGTTGAAACTTTTAGCTCCATAACCTAACAATCTCCCACTTGGAGATAAATAGCTACAACCTGTACCTGTACCTGTACTCCATCTAGTTTGTTCCCTTGGCTTTATATCCCTCCTCAAGATCACTCTTGAAGACCAACCACCACAAATCCTGTAGTGCAAAACCTATCATCCAAATTACCTGCCACATCCACATCTACAACCATGTAGATAAGAACTTAACCCTGCATAGCATGTGCACCTGCTGCTGGTCCCACTGAACTGCCCTTCAGTATTACTTTTCTCGGATTGACTCCAAACTTGTGACAACTCCCACTGCTTGGGAAAACTTAGGTTTAGTACATACCATGCACTTAACCTCATTATGTGAATCAAGACACCTGTTCTGTGAACTGTCCAACCATCGGTGTGCTAACCAGTCTCACACAATCATCCTGAAACAAAGTCAACAAGACCTTCCATGTCTCTAGAACACACTCATGCCAAAGAATCTTGCTGCTCCCAGATTCTCCATGACACACCCCTGAACTAGCTTTACCTTTACTTCAACAATACCTGTATATGTAACCCTGCAACAAGCACATCATACAAAAATAGGATAATGTAACTAATATTATCCAACCTAGTAAAGAGAAACACAATGATCAAACCTCCATTGCCCTACAGCTAATACAAGACCATATACCCTGATATTCCATCTCACATATCCATTTCCGCTCTTCTTCATCCTGAACATCCATTCGTCTCTCAGTGCTTACTTCCAGCTGGAAACTCTACCCAAAACACCTGTTTAGTTCTCCTCCAAGGAATCACATCCTCATCCATGCCAAGATCCCACTGTTTCCTGGATATACCTATTATGCTTCTTTAACAACTTCCTGATTCTATACCATAAGTGAGCAACAAGTAGTGTAAAGAAGGGAAATGAAGAATTTAAGAACTTACACCTTCAGTCCTCCATATGGGTGCTTGAGACTCCATGATAGCTGGCTGTCCACCCAAAATTCATCTCAGTGACCAATGACGGTCACATCTCAGTCTACAGCTGACTGATGTCAGTTCCCTGTGACTGCCACCTTACCGACGTCGGTTCCCCCTGGCCGACGCCGATCGTTATCTGCCCTGAGTCACCAACATCAGGCTACACATAGCCGACATCGATCCCTGTCTGGATGCCGATGTCGATTTTCCTGTCGACGTCGGTCTCTGTGTTTTTCTAGTGAGACCTGACTTTTTCCTACGAGCTCCTTTTGGATTAAACCCTTATCCAAATCACCCTTGCTCTGCTCAAAATTCCTCTGCATCTTGTGCTAAACTCTGTCTGTCACCTTCTCCTTGAAAACCAAGGCCTTCCTGTTCTTATCACTAACATCAAATTCCTTAAGAAACTTCACCTTCTTCTTTTGCATACAGAAACCATGATCCATGCCTTCCAAATCTGAAAGCATACCCTTTGACTCAAGAACAAGCATCTCCTTCTTATCTATGTGACCAAGCCTATTAAGCCACATCTCCGAATCTACAGCTAAAGTAGATAACCCAGAAAGAGAATCAGTAATACAAGTAGATAGATAAAGTGTACCTACTTTCTTACCTCTAGCTACAACAAGTGTACCCTTGGTAACCTTCCAAGAGTCTGCTATGAGAGTTACTGTGCAACCCTCATCACCCAAACTTCTAACAAAAATCAAATTCCACTCCAGAACTGGGACATGCATCACCTCCTTTAACACCCATGTGTCACCTGTCTGTAATTTCAGCTTCACTTTTCCTTTGCCAACAATTTGACAAGGCTTACCATCCCCTACACAAATTTATCCAAAGTCTCCCTAGACATACTCGTGAAAAAATTCCCTATGTGGGGATGCATGAAAAGAGGCACCAAAATCTAAAACCCAAGATTCTACTTTATCCAAAGAACATACCAGAGCATCATGTGCAATGTAATCCGCAACATCTGCTTCTTCTCCATGTCCTTCATGTTGATCTTCACCTAATCTGTAATCTCTCTTTAAGTGCCCTTGCTTTCCATATTTCTAGCAGGTTATTCTGCCATACCTGGACTTGGATCTTCTACCTATCTTCGACCTTGATCTTCCACGCTCTATCTTCTCTCTAGGCCTTCCTCTACCTTCAACACTCAAAGCATCTCTTGATGATTCACCTGTGCTTTTCCTACGTATCTCTTCATTCAAGATCACACTCACAACATCATCCACTTTTAAGACTTTTGAAGTAGACACAGTGTTAGAAACTGCCATTACCAAACCTTCCCAACTTTCAGGTAATGAACACAAGATTAAGAGAGCTCTAATTTCATCATCAAATACAATATTGACTGAACTTAACTGGTTTACCAAACCATGGAAATCACTAAGATGGCTATGAATAGATCCACCTTCCAACATTTTCAAATTAAATAAACGCTTCATAAGAAATACCTTATTAGAAGCTGAGGGTTTTTCATATAAATTTGCCAAAGATTCCATCAACTCCACCATTGTCTTACACTGTGATAAGCTGGAAATCATAGATGATGCAAGACTCAATCTAATAGATCCCAGAGCCTTCCGATCAAGAACCTCCCATTCTTCATCCTTCATATTCAAGGGTTTGCAATTAACCCCACCCAATGGTAAGTACAAATCTTTCTGATATAAATAGTCCTCAATCTACATCCTCCATAATTGGTAGTTCTTGGCATTAAACTTTTCCATTCATAGCTTACTGTCTTCTGCCATTGCTCAACTTCCACTCAAACAAAAACCCTCTGAGTAACCTGTAATCAAAACACACTACCCAGATCTAAACCAATATGTTAGTATCCCAACCAAAAGCTCTGATACCAATTGTAGAGGGAATCCAAGAACAAACACACCTATTTTGATTCCTCTTATTAGGATCTTGCTCCTCAGAAAGAGCACAATATGATTACCAAATATAAGCAATTAAATATGTAGAAATAACCAAAAACACAAGTAACTAGAATTCAAAAATAGCACAGAATATGAGAGACAATACACTATCTTGTATTAACACTTTACAGAAAAGAATACTACAAAGAGCTGCCACACTCTTCCACCTTACAGAGGTTTCCCACACCTCAAGTGTACAGTAATTCTTCTTCACAACACTCTCCTACACAAAAAAGGGTCCCAACAACCAACTCACACTCAGAATTGGTGTTCACCTCTCCAACCAGTCAGTAATAACCCTGCCGATACACCAAGCACTCTATAGCACTTCAAGTTGATCTCCCATGAACCTACAACTTGTAATTCAACAGACCAAACTTACATGTAGATCCCCTATGAGCTTGCAACAACTTTCAACTCAATGATCTTAAAATGGAAGGAACTTACTTGCCTTCCTCTCTATCTCATCCATATACAATACATGCCAATGGGTCTATAAATAGATCCCTAACTTAAACAATAACTTAGACTCTTAATTTAGACAATTATCCTCGCAACTCAAGACTCTAACTGGTCTTTACATGCAAACTCTTCGTTCACTTAACTAACTGTCCGTGCAACGAATAGTTCTGGAACACACAGGCGACCGATGCCAGTCCCTACTTGCCTGGTTTTGCCGATGTCGACCGACTCTCTACCGTCGCTGGTGGCCTTTTGCATTGGTCACGATCGACATCGGTCCTGATGCTAACACTGGTGCTCCTAGATCTTAGCAACCTTCTATTCCTATTATTTGCAAAGAGTTGAAACTTTTAGCTCCACAACCTAACATATAGAATATTGTCTTAAAACCCTATATTTTCTACAAACTAGGAATAAAACTTGGATCTGGTATGTCTCAGCCTGCTTTGTCAAAAACACAGTCGTCGACATTAGTTATACTACCGCCATTGGTTTCTTGGTGTTGCTAACCTGCCAACGTTGGTATGGGGGTCGACCGATGTTGGCTACTGTTTGTCTCTACCTATCGATGTCAGTCTCTACACTTTCCATAGATGCGTATGAATTTGCATGAATTTATATGAGCTTCATACAGATTTGCATGGATCTGTATGGGCTTCATATGGCTACTAATACAATATAGCACAACCTATATGTTGGATGCCTGATCTCAAGATATATGGCTCTAATACAGAAGATCTATATCTATGTAATATCTAAATAAAAAACCTTAATAAAATAAATTCCTATAAATACCTGTGATAACTTCTGTGTGAAGTTATCTCTCAACCTGGCAATAGATCATCTGATCTCTCATAGCCTTTGAATCGCACACACTGAAGAGTGGATGTTCTCCAATGTAAACAAAATACTGGAACCCTTAGCTTAGTCTTCTCAAGAAAATCCTTAGCAAAAA
The DNA here is from genome assembly GCA_037957365.1 of Torreya grandis. NCBI lineage: Eukaryota > Viridiplantae > Streptophyta > Pinopsida > Cupressales > Taxaceae > Torreya > Torreya grandis. Next base: position 3,434,449 of record JARHVA010000679.1, read on the forward strand.
TTGTCTTCAATCAATAATTCATAATTTCTCTAACTCTCTCCCATGAGAAACCCTTATACCCTCAAAAAGGTGTGATTGCTATAATTATAGTTTCTTAAATTAGAATTAGAGTTTTAAAATTAGACCAAATAATTAATATTTAATTAAATTAATCAAATATTAATATCTCCCTTAATACATGTCCAAAAGAGCCCAAACGAAAGCCAACTAGAACAATTTTGCTACTCAAAGCCAAGCCAAGCTCCATCAAGACCCTCTATCCATCCTTTAGCCTATGAGGGTTGCATAATAGGCTAATCATCCACTCAGAAAGATGTCAACTAGAAGGGGACATGACAATCTGTTCCTCTTGAAATTGCTTGTCCTCAAGCAATCTCAACTCTAGATGTTGTAGAATATCCTCACTCTCCCATGTCGCATCCTCCACTGGAAAATCTCTCCAATTTACCAAATATTCCCTAATAGTCCTCTTATGCAACTATCTCTCTCTATACTCTAGGATAGACTCAGGTACTAAAATCAACTTTCCCTCATCATCTAAGGAAGGTAAAACTATAGAAGGTATCACACGGTGTCCCAACACCTTTTTGAGGTGTGATACATGAAAAACATTGTGTACCTTACTCTCTACCAGAATCTCTAGCTCATAAGCCATCTCTCCAACACACCTCAGGATCTTGAAAGGACCGTAATAAGGTGGCTTTAGCTTCTCTACTCCACTCTTCCCAAGATTAGACTGACGATAAGGCTGCAACATAAGATAGACCATGTCACCCACATCAAAAGATCTCTCTGTCCTCCACTGATCTGCATACTACTTGTGCTGATTCTATGCCTTAGCAATATTCTCCTTGAGAGTCCTCATAGTATCCTAACTCTCCTAAAATAAGTCTCCAGCACTTGGCACTCTACTATTACTCAGTAGCAAATCTAGAAAACTCGGTGCCTCATATCCATATAATGCCATAAAAAGGGACATATAAATGGTCATGTGGAAAGTGGTGTTATAGCAGTACTTGCACAAATGAATCCACTTGACCCAAGCTTTTTACTACCCTACAATATAGTTCCTAAGGTAACCCCCCACCCATTTATTCACTATCTCAGTCTGTCCATCGGTCTACAAGTGGTAGCTAGTACTCGGTGTAAGCTCAGTCCCATAGAGTCTGAATACCTCCTGCCAGAAGTGACTCAAGAACTAGCTATCCCTATCACTCACTATGCTCTATGGCAACCCATGCAATCTAAATACCTCTCGAAAGAAGACGTCTGCTACCTGTGTAGCTGTGTATGTGGTGGTAATCAGAAAGAAGTGGGCATACTTCATTAACCAATCCATAACTACATATATGCAATCTCATCCTTGGGATTTAGGCAAGACCATAATGAAATCCATTGACAAGCACTCCCACTTATTGTCAAGAATTGGAAGTGGCTACAACAATCCTACTGGGCACATGGTCTCCTACTTGTTCTACTGACAAATAGGGCACTGACGCACATACTGAAGAATGTCTACCTTGAGTCCTTTCCATGTGAATCTCTCCCTAATCTATTTATAGGTCTTGAAATACCTGGGATGTCCTGCAGTAGGTACATCATGAAAGGCTCGCATGAGAATGTTCTTCACCGCTGATCCTAGAATCAAATAAACCCTATTCTTGTAAATGATCAAGTCATTCACAAGAGTATATCTGGTGTCAATTGTCAATCCCTCAACAAATTTGGATGCCCATGTATCCTTGGCATACTCTACCACAATCATGTATCTCCAATCCTCTATAATGTGGACCATAGTACTCAAATAGGGCTGACGTGAAAGGGTGTCAGCCACTACATTTTGGGTGCCCTTAATGAAAGAGATGTCAAAGTTGTATGCCTGTAATTTGCTCACCCACTTCTGCTAGCAGTCATTGAGATCTTGCTGCCCCAAGAAATGTCTGAAACTATTGTGGTCTGTTTTCATGCAAAATGTGTTGCCCATGAGATATTGCCTAAATTTTGCCAAGGCATGCATGATAGCAAGCATCTCCTTATCATAAATGCTGTAAAGTCTCTCTGGCCCCCTAAGCTTACAGCTCTCATATACTATGGGGTGCTTATCCTGCATAAGCACCACTCCAATGCCCTCCCCTGAAGCATCGCACTGAAGCTCAAAAGGCTTCAAAAAATTAGGTAGTGCCAAAATTGGGCACATAGTCATCAACTCCTTAAACCTCATGAAACACTCCTATGCTACAGGTGTCCAACAAAAATCCCCCTTTTTCATCAAATCTATCATAGGGGCTGCATGTCATGAATAACCATTCATGAATCTATGATAAAACCCACACAAACCTAAAAATCTGTGTAGCTGTGTAAGGTTTGCTGGAATAGGCCAGTCTATGATAGCACGGATCTTCTCAGGATCCATCCACACTCCCCTTGCACTGATAATATGACCCAAGTAGAACAATTTAGTCATCCCTAAATTACATTTGGACTCCTTGGCCTACAAGGAATCCCTCTCCAAGATGCTGAGTACAGTCTCCAGATGAGCCAAATGCTCCTGCCAAGTCCTGTTGTATATAAGAATGTCATAAAAAAAACAAGTACAAACCTCCTCAGCAGTGAATGGAAAACTCTATTCATGGTGGACTAAAATGTTGCTGGCACATTAGTGAGCCTAAATGGCATCACTACAAACTCATAGTGTCCACAATGGTAATGGAAAGTTGTCTTCTCAATGTCCTGCTCACAAACTTTGATCTGATGATATCCTAACCTTAAGTCTATCTTCATGAAGTAGTGTGCACCATGGAGCTCACCAATAAGCTCATCGATACGAGGTATTAGATACCTATTCTTAATAGTTCTCTTGTTTAGGGCTCTGTAGTAAATGCACATGTGTAGGGTGCCATCCTTCTTCTTCATCAGAACAATTGAAGAAGCGAATGGTGATTTGCTAGGCCGAATGTGACCCATAGCAAGTAACTCCTTAATTGTTTTTTTGATCTCATACTTAAACCACTTAAGATGTCGATAAGGAGTAATCATAATGGGCTTAGCACCCTCCTCAAGCTCAATAATGTGCTCAATGCCCCTGTCTGGAGGTCTCCCTGGTGGAATATCACTAAATACCTTATCATGCTTAACTCTCAACTGCTAAATGTCAGGATGATACTCAGTCTTCTGCTGTCCCTCCTATATTGGTGCCAATGTGCACTCATCAGTCCACTCTACCATGTCGTGTCACATGAGACTCTCCATTTGATGAAAAGAAATAGTTTTGATGTTTTTGTCCCGTATTGCCTTAAGAATGTGCTTCTTCCCATCAACATCAAAATGGATCTCCATGTCCTTGAGACAAAGAGTGACGACCTCAAGGGAATGAAGCCACTTCATGCCCAAGACCAAATCTATATCCCCCATGTTCACCACATAATAATTAGCCTTGAACTCATAGTTGTTCAAGCACAATGGGAGATCTCTAATCATCCACTCACACCTAAGGGTATAACCATCAGTTACCTTAACTCTAATACCCTCAAAATCCTCGGTAGTGAGTCCATGCATCTCCACAAATATGACATCTATAAAATTATGTGTGGCTCCTGTGTCAAGAAGGGTTATGACCCTCTAGCCTACCAAAACTCCCCAAAGTCTGAATGAACCCTCATGCTAGATGCTAGATAGGCACGCCTCTTGAATCTGAAGCTCTAACTCTGCCTCTACCTTAGGCTCTGAAGCCTTAACCTCTGGCTCCTCAAAACTCTCCTGATGTTTGGAATCTTTTGATTTTGTATCCTCATAATAATCCCACATCACTCAATTTGCCTTGCCCTTAGGCCTCAAAGGACAATCATGATTGGCATCATAGGGACCTTTGTAATAAAAACAAAGCTTCTTCCTACGTAGATCATTAAGATCATCTCTATGCAAAGGTGGTGCTACTGGGTTGGCCCTTGAATCATTCTTAACACCTAACTTATCTATGTTAAAACCTAGTCTTTCTCTATTTTAGTTGAAGTTTTTATTGTCCCTAAATGAAGAAGTACCTCTGGAGTTAAATTTACTGGATGGGGCTGCCATCTCCATACTATGCACCTTCTTTATAGCTACCTGTAATGAAGGAGGATCAAAGCCTTTGATCCAACCTCTCAATGGTTCTATCAATCCCTCCATGAAGAGCACTACAAGTTGCCTCTCTGAAATATCAGGAACCATAACTGATAACTTTTGGAAGTCACCAATGTAAGACTCTAGACTGCCACTCTGGCACAACTGAGCCAACTCCTTAAAATAAGATTCTGGATCCTTCCTATCAAAATGATCCACCAGTCTATCCATAAAATCTTGATAAGATGTGATCCGATCATGATGGAGTGTCACCATCCTGTGGTGCCACCAATCGTGAGCTACTCCCTCAAGATGCAGTGTCACATATCTGATAGCATCTCCCTTAGCCATCAGATGTAATGTGAGAAATGTGTCTAGCTTACTAATCTAGGCCTGTGATGTCACCTTACCACTACCGTTAAACATCGCTAGTGTGAGCTTGCTCGTAGCATGCTTCAAATCATTGTTCTAGTGTCTAGGTCTCCCATTCTATCAACCTCAGTTATGCTCTCTCCTTTGTGTGATGAATCGGTCAAAAGTAATCATCTCTCTGACCTCAGGTGATAATAACTCCCACTCATCATTCACTGCCATAAGTGTGTCTGCAAACAAATCCTCATGCTCCTCACCTGCTATCACCTCCTCGGCTTCCTGCCTCACAAAGGTAGGCCTAGTAGGCTTGTCAGCTATTCGAGAAGCAGTCCTAAGGGCTCTCTATTATCTTGCATCACTCTTAACATCATCATGATGTGGTGGATGTCTCCTTGGAGTACCCAATCATGATAGTGCTTTTGCCAACTACTGTAATACTTTGTTATTCTACCTTTGCCCTTTTTGTAGTTCTTTGAGAGTAAGTAACACCTCTGCATTGTCTTGATCCCTAGGATGATGAGGAATATGGGTCCTGTCCATATTATCACCCATGTCTTATGGCTATTGTTCTAAAACTTGAGTGCCTTCAAGCAAAGCTCTACTGCATGTATTATACCTGTGTGGCCCCAGCTCTTGTGGCTACATGAGATCTCTAAACCCTCAAGATGGTAGGATTTAGCTCTGATACCACTGTAATATACCCTATTTCCCTTGAATTCTAAAACTAAATATTTTTTGACTATTTCTCTGTATTTTGCTTTTTTTGGTGTTTTATGCATGTAATAAGAATAATTTTCAAGTTTTGCAAAATAATTCCAAATAAATAAATAAACCACAGTATAATCTGTCAACTGACTAATCAATGCTCTTTATTTCTCCAAGATGATTACAATATTGGGTCTCTATCAATAATATAGAATACTATCTTAAAACCCTATATTTTTTGCAAATTGGGAATAAAACTTAGATCTAGTACATCTCAGCCTACTGTGTCAAAAAAATAGTCACCGATGTTAGTTATACTACCACTATCGATTTCCTGATGTCGTTAACATACCGACATTAGTATGGGGGTCGGGCGATGTCGGTCGCTGTCTATCTCTGCCTACCGATGTCAGTCTCCATATGAAGCCTACCGATGCATGGATTTGTATAGGCTTCATATGGATTTACATAGATCTGTATGGGCTTTGTATGGTCGCCAATACAATATAGCACAACCTATATGTTAGACGCCTGATCTCAAGATATATGGCTCTAATACGGAAGATCTATATTCATGTAATATCTGAATAAAAAACCTTAATAAAATAAATTATTGTAAATACCTATGATAAATTTTGTGTGAAGTTATCTCTCGACCTGGCAATAGATCAGCTGATCTCTCATAGCCTCTGAATCACACACACTAAAGAGTGGATGTTTTCCAATGCAAACAGAATACTGGAACTCTTGTCTCAGTCTTCTCAAGAAAATCCTTAGCAAAAATTGTCTTCAATCAATAATTCATAATTTCTCCAACTCTCTCCCATGAGAAACCCTTATACTCTCAAAAAGGTGTGCTTTCTATAATTAGATTTTCTTAAATTAGAATTAGGGTTTCTTAAATTATAATTAGGGTTTTGAAATTAGACCAAATAATTAATATTTAATTAAATCAATCAAATATTAATATCTCCCTTAATACATGTTTGAAAGAGCCTGAACAAAAGCCAACTGGGACAATTTTGCTACTCGAAGCCAAGCCAAGCTCCATCAAGACCCTCTATCCATCTTATCAGCTTACGAGGGTCGCATAATAGGCTAATCATCCACTCGAAAAGATGTCAACTAGAAGGGGACATGACATGCTCACACCTACTTAACTAGTTTCTTATGGATAAAAAAATTAGAAGTTTCATGAAATTAACCTAATATAAGAGGGTGATACACCAATATGTCTTCCATATAACCATTGTACTTTATTTTAATAATAAAAAAAGGCACACAAACTAACTTCCAAGTCCTACGGATTCTAACATGAGTATTTCAATATGGAGGTGATATGAATGAGATCTATCCAAGGTAAGTGAACCATAGGCTAATTTTAAACACTAAGACTCATTTTACACTTAAAATATAAGTTCATATACTTGAAAAAAATTCATATGACCTATTATAATAGGAACTCTTACACAAACATGAAAGGATAAGGGAAGAAAGGATAGCTAATTATCAATTTACATCACCATACATCACTTGCACACTTAGACAATTGTTCAAAAACTCAAAATTAGAATTCCATTAATGTTTAAAGTTAAAATATTACATCATTATAGTATGGCTTTGCCATACATGGAGTGGAATTAGATTACAAAGGTCAAAATGAAAACTACTTAAGCATTTGAGACAAAAGTGGGAAAGAATTCGAAAGGTCAATTAAACACTTATCATGCTGAGAGGAGTTACATGTATATAAGAATGAAGTAGGAGAAAGACCATTCAAGGTCTGATAGGACAAATGGCCCTCCAAACTATGCAACTCATGATATTTTATATAGGAGTTCTCATTCTACAAAAAAAATTGTCTTCATCATTCACCCTTTTTTCAACATCCCAAAATTGACTATCGTTACATCTCATGATTGAACTGAGAGAGAGGGATTGTAGACATATTTTTCCATGCATTAGTTACATTTATAATCATCTAGATTCTTATGAAAGTGAGCCATCACTACATACAGTCAAAGAAACTCCTTTTTAAGTCACTGCTCACAATTGGACTTAAAATTAGATTCAATTTTACATTAAAATATATAAAATGGTGTGGATGATACTTGGAAATACCTCTATAGCCTTATATTTATCAAGTATACCATAAATAGGGTCCCACTTGAAGTTCTCACCCTTCTCACTATTTTTTTCACTTTGCCAATTTTGACTGGCTGAGATGAAGCTACTATTAAAAACACTTAGGATTTTTGATGAATCATGAAATTATCATAGAGAGATATATTACGTTGTGATCCTTCTCCCAAATTTGGTTTCATCACTTGAAACCTAATAAAACTTGAAAAACACTCAAAAAAGTCAAAGAAAATAATTATGTACCATGTCTGTATAAGTAGGGAATGCCTCAACTGTATGGAAAGGGTATGGAGAGTCTCCTACAAGGTTAAAACACTTTCATACCCACTTTGGTCCATTAGGATAACTCTTCTCCTTCAATACCCAAATTGGGTTGTTTTTAAGGGTTTTTAAGGGTTTTAGGCCATTTTTATTCTTATAATTTGTTCATAAAAATGGAATGTTGGAGTGACAAAAAATTCCACCAAAGAAAATTTTAGGACCCCTGTCAACTTCCCCAAACTCCTTGTACTTAATTCATAACCTCCAAGAAGATATGAGCATTCAAAGTCCCCCTATCAAGCTCGATTCCTCATTTTACATAGGCCTAAGTTATCTCTGAGCCAAAAGTGGCTTTCCTTATGACTTATCTACATTCCAAGAGATTAGACACATCTGATATATCCTCATTAACATGTTCTATCTCATTGGAGTGATCACTTAATGTTATAAATGAAGTTGACCCCTATTTGGTTTTAGGCTTAAATCATGCCTAATAGGCTTGTTTGCATACTTGATAGTCCAAAACATATTGTAAATTTTACTCCTTATATTCATGGTTTCTATTTATATTTTTTATGTCATCTAACCTCCCAAACCTCCTTTTAGGGTCTAATTAGCTCTTGGTCCACCGTTTTATCCCTACTTTTCAAGACTGCATAGTTTGTACTTTTAGGGAAGTAACCTCTATCTAAGACAAAAAATAGACACTTCCCATATTTATTTATACCAAATATATATTTTTTGGGATTATCCAAGTTATGAATACCCTCTATAAAAATTTTTGGCTCTTGATCAATTTATTGTACCTCCCAACTCCTTCAAAATCCAAGACAAACCGTTAGAAGGTAGATTGTGTGTAAGATTTAGGATATAGAATTTATGTTACATCATTGAGGATCTATATTTATTTATTTTATGATATAAAACATCATTAATATAGGTTATTATATTCACATTCAAGTCCTATCACCCTTAAAAAACATAGTTATTTACCTCATTGTTATGTCATACTCAACTATAGTTGACTATGTAAGGAGTCCTGTAGGTGAAACTATATGGTTTAGGAATTATGTTCATGTTTTATGTCATCCTTGAAGTTACCTATATCTTAACATAGTTACATTTTTTCACTTTATTCTTGGATTGAGGTCCATCATAAAATTTATCTATCCTAATCTTCATGATAAGCTTAAAACCTACCTGTAGGTGGTACTATGGGGTCACACTCTATTTTTTGACTTACATGGATGACTCTTTAAAATAATTAGGATCATTTTAAACATTTAAGACCACATACCATGAAAAAATACCTATACACTATCATTTTGGAATGCAAGGTCACTTAAAGATTCAAATCATGTAGATGATAATGAAAGAATTTAGTGTTCAAATGGGTAACTTTGAGGCCCCTAACTTCTGCTTTCCACTAGTCAAATGATACTATATTTTTGCAATTACTTTCTCATATTTGAAGTTTTAAATTCATGCACATTTAGTTACCTCTAAAATCTTGGTAATCCTATTATAAGATATCAACAAAGTAGTAAGGTGTTATATTTTCACATTTTAGGAATTTAATCCCTGAACATAGTGTTTTCACCTTTGATCATGGTTTCCACTTACATTTTCTAACCTAACCCTTAAAATAGGTATTTCATGATCTAAAAAACATAGCAAGACTCCAATTAATGTTCCAAATTGTCTAATATTATCTTTATAAGTATCTTCATCTCTCTGTGATGCCACATGTAGGTGGACATTTTCATATATAGGTAGTGAATGTAAGTGTAGATAATGTGCATTGTATTTTACCTTTAATGAGTTTTAGATTCATATAAAATATTTAAAATATAATATTTTCATTATTAATTACCTTAATTTTCTCAAATACTTCTTCTTAACGTGATGATCCTCCTGAGGTACCTATAGGTGTACATATCCAATGGGTTGGCTATATATTCATATGGTATTGATTGTCATAGTATCTTTATACACTCTTTGGAAGATCCAACATACTTGTTCCTAATTTTAAATACATGTTTAAAATATAAATACCTTCACTACACCTCCATCAACATGCTAGATAGGATCCATACACATGATTTAACATGGCTATAAGTGAAAGTGGGTAAAGCGCTGATTGTGAGTTTGACAAGACTGAATGCTTAATCAAATCATGATTTTTTAAGAAAAACCATGGAATTTATATGAAAATTATGGAATTAAAACATGTAAAACATAATATTCCATTCACATTAATCTATTGTATATAATTCAACCTTCTTCTAGTAATAAACTTGACTACAACTTCACCTGGATCATCAACTTGCAAAATAAACTAATTAGCCCATGAGATCCTTAAAAAACATTAAAATAAGCATGGAATGAATGATATGACAGATTAAAAATCATCTGGAATTAATATCATGAATTGGATTATATGCCCTTATCCAAATAAGAGCAAAAACTATAGGGTATGGGAAACAATGAGAAAAAAAACATAGTCAACTTGTTAGAGATGATTCATAAGGCATAATTAACCAATAATTAAAATATTTTTATGAAAATTGATCTCTATAAGTTTGCTATCTACCCCCATATGCATTTGGTCTAAATCTTCTCCAACTAGCCATACCAAGCATAAACCTATTGACTAGTTCTATGTGGATGGTCGAGCAATATAAGAGTAAAATAGTTTTTGACCCATTTTGGCACTTTATGAATGTGTCAAGCATGGAATTAAGTTTTAAGGAGTGGAATATCCATTACATTACCTTCTCCCATGTGTCACCGTCTCTCATGGGCCATACAAGTGTTAAACTCTTCCTTTTTCATTTGATTTCCTAATTTTTAGTTAGAGAACCTAAAATTTTCATATAGGAATGACATTATTGATAGGTAATATGATGTCTTGGATATTGGGAAGGAAATTAGAACACTTGGACAACTTTAAAATTGTGCCACTTGCATATATAACTCTAAAAGGACCCTTAAGTGACACAAAGTGACATATAGGCTAATTAGACCATGACCAAGGCTAAAATCATATGATATGACATTAAATACACCCTATAACATGATATTATACCCATATAAAAGTTTTTACTATAGGGGGTTGACCCATTTTGACTTGTGGTCAAAATGGTGAATAATAACCTTGCATGAAATGTAAATCACTCAAAAATCTTCAAATTGAAAGAAAAATGGTGGAAAACATGAGGATAGCACCATGAAATAGGAAAAAATTATGTGGAAGACATTTATAAATCATGGCTTGAAGTTTTAGGTACTTTATTAGAATATGGTTTAAGGTTTGATGGCATGGCATAAGGCATTGTCAAAGCCTCAAGAACTTGATTAGCAATTTAAACAAATGATAAAAAAATCCCTAATTCACTTGGTTTAAATAGTGAAAACCCCTAAAACAAATGTAGTAATGGTAGTTTTTGGTGAATATAGGAGATTATTGGAGAATTTCCCATGTCTATTGAGGTAAATGTCTTGGTTCAGCAAGATGGAACACTCCAAACTTTTAGCAAGTTTGAAAACATGTAAATTACTAGTGGGGTTCTGCATTACATGGTTTGAAGATTTGGTAGAAGGTAGAAATCACCAAGAATTTTTCAAGTTTTAAAACTTTAAAATTTATTGTTGGGTTTTTAATTTTGTGTTTTAGATACTTGGTGGAAGGGGGAGGTACTTTTCTTTGTAGGATCTAGAGTCTGTCATACATTTTACAAGTTTCTCAACATACAAAATATACACCGAGTTCAAAATTCTACCATTTTGATTGATTCATTGGATATAGAGCCCACCATGCATTTTAAAAGTTTAAAAAATTTTAATATGCATACTGATTTTTATATTTATTTAGATTTGAAGGTGGTTGTTTTGTCAGGTCCAAAACCCACGAAGCAATTTGCAAACTTGCAAATTATGTTTAGAGTTCTGGATTCCACAATGAAAAAGGTAAAATTAGTTTTTTGGTGGTTTCAAGGGATTTTATAAAAAAAATGGGGTCTCCCTTAGGTTATTAGATGCAATGATATTTTTGAGACAAAAATATCAATAATGCCTATGCCTAAGTAAAAATTTGTCATCAAAATGGTTTGTCTAGCATGTTGAATACTGTGTAGAGTGAAGTAGTGATATTGGTATATAATAAAAATATTGATATATGAACATACAATATATAATTTTATATATGATATAATGATGTTAAAGGTTCAAAAAAACCAATTTTAATATCACATAAGTGTTCCCATAGATGTTTTAAAAGTTGATTTTCTTGATTGTATTTTTGATCCTAGGCAACTTCTTGTGTGTGTGTGAAAAGGAGGTTCCTGAGTCATTTTTATCTAAGTTGAAAGATAAAAATATATTTAAGGATTTATAAAGGACTAATAGGATAATTTTAATGTATTTTTATTCATTATAATTTCCTATCCAATCTTTGAGTGTCAAATGATTTTGATTGTGTGTTGACAGTGTTTGGTGTTTCTAGGTAAGCCTTTTGCAGAAGTGTTCCTAAGGGATTTTGGCCTATGTTGTGAATAAAAAAGAATTTTTGGAAGATTTTTAAGTTTTTAAGATCTTATTAATATTTTTTTATGCATGTTTTATGTGGAAAAGTTTTTTATATGGCTTAAATTTTCAAGATAGACTTTCTGGCAGTGAGAAGGTCTATAGGCGAGGAGACCTAATTGGTAGGTCCAAGTAGCGAAATGGACCAAATGGAGTTGGGGAACCAAATTGAACCTTTCTAGGGTATATTATATTAATTTTTTAATTTTTTAATCTATTTTTTAATACAAGAAGTGTTCCAAGGGTCGGAGTGGTAATGTGTGGATAAGACAAACCTAATTGCCTTAGGTCTCCATTAGGCCTAATGGTGGATTTGGTCCTTATGGATTATGAAAGACTTATGTATTGTTTATTTAAATTATGAAACATGTTTATTGATATATTTATATCATAATATAATTATTTTTATTTCCTTATCCAACTAATATATGTATGAGAAAGAATCCAGTATAAAGTCAAGGCTTAATAAGCCTATTTTTACTAGTTACAAAGTTGAGATATTAAGCGAAGGATATAGTATTTTTGGAGAACAGGTTAAGGGATTGAATATAATAATATAGATAATTTTAAAATTACATTAGTATTTAAATATTTTTATATATGTTTTAAGCAAGGTCATATGACCTAATTCTACCAAAGTGAGGGTTATTTGAGTGAGAAGGCCTAAGAGGCAGTTTGAGTGAGATTAAAGGGTAAAGAGTGAAAAAGAAGGTTTGATATAAAATTTAGTTATAAAAATGTGTTATAAGGTGATAATATATCATAGTTGACTTAGTTGGTTTTAATATACCTAGAAGGTTGGAGCCACCTTTCAAAATAGAGCTTATAGAAGACTAGTTGAGTGGGTGCTTAACTAGGTAGGGGTTGGAGCTCCTTGTGAAGTTGGTGCTTCAATAAAATTTAGATATTAACATTATATAATTTTATTCCATTTTCATGGTTCATTTACTTTTATCCCCCAAGAGGGTTTTCCACATGTCTCTTGTGTTCTCTAATGATATGATTCTATAGTTACTTTGTTTATGCATTAATATTTTATGTGAATGAATCTTTCATGGAATGATGAATTGAATTGAACAGATATTTATAATCAAATGATTCACCCCACACTCTAAATATCTAATTCCAATAGTATGTGTATATAATAAAACACCCAGATTCCATACTAACATTGAAAGTGATCTACAATTTGATGTTATGGTTCTAGATCTTTTAAGGGATTGTCAAGGAGCTAAGAATCTTCCAATAATCTGACCTTTTCACCATTCCAAATTCTCCATTTACATTCCTTGATAAATATTTACTTATTTTGATAAATAAATTCCATATAAAAAACCCTCTTACATAATTTCATTATTAAGAAAGGTTAATAGCATTTTATTCTCCAAGTATTTGTCTCAAAAAATACTAATCCATTGATTGGAATCATTGATAAATCTACAAAAAAAATTACCCACCAATGATTTATTCTTAAGAATCAAGTTCCTAAGACCAAGACCACCTAAATGTTTGTTTTTACAAACCTTTCCTAGGCTACCAAGGGGAATCTATATTTTTCTTCAGCTCCTATTCATAGGAAACACTTCCATTTTTTTTTTTTGAATCAACTTAGGCATATTGAAAATAAACATAAAATATAATGGAAGACTTTGAAAGACAGTTTTTATCAGCATTATCTTTCCTTCTTTTGTTAAAATAACTCTTTTTCATCAAGATAATTTCTTATAAAATCTATCCAAAAGTGGATACTAAAGATTAGAAGACATATGACCAACAAAAAAGGGCCTACATAAATATGTTGGAGATAGATATTTAATCTAGAATCATAACACTTGAATTATATTACTTTGTCTAATAACTAGAGTATTCACAAAAAAAAAAAAAAAAGTAGACTTTTATCATAGTTGATAAGTTTCTTTGAGACCTCATAGTTTTCAAGAATTTTCATCAAAAATTTATCTTCCATTAAAAAAGAAATATCTAGATAAATCATGTCATCCATAAACTATTGGTGAAGAGTAGGTATAAATCTAGCCATATCTTGAAAACCTTTTATATCCACTTATCTTTGAGTATGCAGTTAATTCCTTTTGAGATATCCTAGCATTAAAGTGAATAAGAAAGGTGTTAATGGATCCCCTTATCATCACCCACACTTTCTATCAAAAAATCTCATAGGACTTCCATTTACAATTATTGGAAACATAGCTAAAGATACACAACTATAAATCAACAATCTAAAATGAGAATGGAATCCAATTTTTTAAATAATGATGTGTAAAAAATCTCAATCAACTCTATCATATTCTTTACTCATGTCAAATTTTCAAATTATACCTACCTCTTTACTCTTTTCCATTGAATGAATGATCTTGTGGACCACTATAATTACATCTTGAATTTTATGTTTTAGAATAAACCCCCCTTGGTTTATAGATATTGACTTGTTCATCAAAGGTTGTAATTTGAAAGCCATAATTTTTGTTAATATATTATAAAATGAGTTACAAAGACTAATAGGGGGAAATCCTTTAACATTTAAGCCCCATTATTTTTAAGGATTAAGGCTATAAAGGTGTTGGTAAATACACTTAACATCTTACCACATGTAAAATATTCATGCATTGCCTCAAACATATTTTCCTAAATGATGTCCCAATTTTTTTGAAAAAACTCAATGGGGAAACCATCAGACCTACGAGCTTTGTATTTGTTTAGGCTAAACACCACTACTTCCACCTCTTCCAAAGTCACAAATTGAAGAAAATTAACATTGTTTAAAGTAGTTAACAAATAATGAAATATCAGTAAAAAATATCCCCCTTTAACTCTCTTAATAATATAATTCATATCAAATAAATTCTTAAAGTAAACTAAAGCTTCATGTTTAATAAGAGAAGGATCCAACATTTGAAAACCTTCATTCATGAAAGTTTTGGTTATTTTATCGACACTCCTATGATTAATCAAAGACGTGGAATAATTTGGAGTTATTATCCCCCTTTTTAATCCAAGTAGCACAAGACTTTTTCCTCCAAAATGATTCCTCTCGAGAAACTATGATATGATATTCACATAACAAGCTTCTCTCTCTAGTTAATTTTTTTTCACTCAAACCACTTTCTACTAAAATCTCTTCCAATTTTTAAATCTAAAATCTAATCTCATTTTTTGGAATTAAAAAATTACCAAAACTATATTTATTCTAGGTCCAAATACACTTTTTATGTTTTTTAAGCTTTTTTTCCAACCTAAACATGGTTAAGGCATGAATATCTATGTTCCTCCAATCCTTGATTCTATCTAGAAGATCTAGTTGAGAAACCATGTGTTTAATTTTATATGGAGTTTTATCTTTCTTAAATATATCATCCATATTGAATAGAATGAGGCTATGATCCAAACCAATGTAAGGAAGAGAAGAAATAAAAAAGTCCTAAACCAATAGCCAGTCTTTAAAAATAAGTACATGATCCAATCTAACCCGAATATTATTATCTCCTAATCATCTATTTGAATAAGTGAAATGATTTCCTCTCAACTCCAATTCAAATAGTCCATTAATGGATATTAAGTCTACCAAACCTTCCATTATTTGTAAACATACTTGCTTACCTCCCTTCTTCTCACATGGACTAAGAGGGAATTAAAGTCTCCAATTACCATCCATTTGATATCACCACATGTCCTTATACAATTTTAAATCTCTTTCCATAGTCTTCTTCAAGATGTTAAATAATTCATCACATATATGTTTGAAGGAATCGAAGACATATCTTAATTTTTGTCAGTAAAGAATACTTCCAAATGATGTTTATTCTTAATCAACACATTCCCATGAAGAATATTATCATCAAAAAAGGTTGATAAACCTCCTTAATACCCTATATAAATAAAACTTATAATTTTGAGACTTATAATTTGGATTGTAGCCTGAGTGCCTTCAACTATCTCTAGCGTTGTTTTCTTTCTTCTCACTTTTGCTTGGAAGAGTTTCCTTGTCTACCTTGAAGAGCCAACATTTGGATTTTTAATAGAGATTTTTAGTTGGATAGAGTCAAATTTTCTTGATATTTATTCTTTATTAAATAGGGAGAGGATAAAAAAATATAAACTTGATGAAGGGATTGAATAATAGTCCTATATTGATTATATAGTCTTATAAGTCTCATATTTATCGAACTAAAATATTTCCTTATAGGTCATAAAATACAAAATTATCATCCTTAAAAGAATCATCTATATAAAACTCATCTACCTAGCATGTTAGTGGCATGAAAAATTACCCAAATAGATGCATATAAATACAAATCAACTACATACATCTTATACATATATAATTCATCTATCAAACGTATATACACTACTCCACATTGAGAAAAAAATCCCTATCTTCTAAAATAATAAATTAGTTAGTAGGAGAAGTATTTAATCAAGGTTGAAGCACACTAGGCTAAGTCAAAACTAGACATTATCAAATGTCTAAGGATAGTTCATTAGGTGTACATTTATTGAAAATGAACAAATTTTCACATTCACACAAATGGGAAGAACTTTTAGTTAAAATTTGGGCACAAATACTTGATAATGTTAATTTTTTCCCCATTTAAATTTAATGACTTGATCACTTAATTTAGAATTATTTCAATGCCTCATTCTATCCTAATCACCTATGAGGACCTATTTATTTTCTAAATTTATATCTACCACCTTAAAAAAAATTTAACAATGAAAAACACCACTAAGCATTTGTACATATGAATATAGACCCAAAAGTCACAAATTTACCCAAAGGACAAAAATTTCTAGTAGGAGTTAATAGTGGAAAATGTCATTATCCCCTTTGGGACATTTCACTCCATCTTCTAGTAATTAGTTTTCAAATTTAAACTATTTTTTACATTGTGATCCATATATTTAGTATTTTTAGCATGCCATTTTCCCTTTTGAATTGCTATGAAGGCACACTCAATTTACTTATTCTACCACTTGTAAATTTAAATAGAAAGGCATACTTATACTAATATACATTGAGAAAACTTTACCTATTTTTCTCAAAAATGATTTTAATCATTTGAATTAATCCTCATCCAAGTTAAAAGACTATTTTATCTATGCCAAATAAATTCATGATCAAGTATTGTATCCATCTCTAGATGCATTCATATAGTCAAAGGAGTAAAATTTCACAAAATACTCTAAATTAGAGAAGTATATGGGCTTTATTTTCCTATTTGAATTATTGGATACATAGATAGTGTTTAGTCATCATTGGGGTGATTAAGGCCAACTCAACCTATTAAACTTCCCCTTTTTCTATTTATAGGTTTTCAATCATTGTAAGCCCTATTAGAATTTCAAATTTGAAAAAGATATTTGTAGCTATTTTTCACATATGTGAAGGTTAAATATGTTCATACATACCTAATTCAATATTTCACAAATGATCATAACTTTATTCCTTTTTTATACAATGGACAAGATCAAACAACTTAGAACTATTGCTGTAGTTGACTTTATCTGAAGTTGGATGATTTTATCATTTAACATTATCAATACCATTTTATAGGAATTTTCAATTTTTATTCATGTTTATCTATTCTATGTGTTTTTTATATTTACATAGTCAAATCTCAAGAAAAATATATAATTTTTTATTTAATTCATAGTTAGTCTTCTTTATTTTGATTGCACTTTTTCAAATTTAGTATTTTTATTTCATTATTCCCAATTTTTTATAGAATTTTATTATATTATATTCAATTTATATAAATTAGGGTTAATTAAGATATTAATTCATATTATTATAAAATACCTTGGCAAACATTCTATTTATTTGAGAATTGCTTCAAAATATTATAGTAGGGTTTAGATAAACTCTTGAATATCTGACACTAAATTATTTCCTTGCGACCTTTGATCTAAATATGACACTAAAATAACTTGATTTCAACCTTAGATTTAATTTTTGGCACTGAAATAACTTAATTTTATCCTTATATCTGATATCTAACACTAAAATCACTTTATGTTGACCTTGGTTTTCATGGGAATCAGATAATCTCCATATACAAACAATCTACATTTTCTTTTTAATATTTAAATTTAGTTTTATATTAACCTTGTTTACAAAAAACCTATGGATATATTGATTTCATACTTTTTATTTCAATATATTTTTTTTTTCATGTCATATTTAATTACCTTAATAAGGAACATCATTAACACACATTTAATAAAACAAATCAAATCATATGTAAAAACAAAAACATTATTAATGCAAAAGTTTTTAAATTAAAGAAAGTATGACATATGAATTCGATGATTTGTACATTCAAGACTCTATAAGTATTAATTTACACCCACTTGATGGACTTATTATGAACTTATAAAGTGAAAATGCTTAAGAATCTAATTTATCAAAGAACATTAGATTTGAAACTATTGATGTAAAAGAATTCAGTGAATACCTTGATACCCATCTTGAGGAAGTCTATTATTTACTATTTATAGCAAAAAAATATCAAAATAAACTTGATCATGATAGCTCATATAAATAAATAAAATGATTACATTGAACAAGCTATTTTTAACGCTACTATATTTTTTGTTACTTCTACCATTTATACTATCATTACATCTACACCTTTGTATTTGGGAGTAACCCATAGAATTGAAATGATCTATATTCTTATGCCTAAAAAAATGAGTCAAACAATACCTTTTATATATATGCATACTACATCACATATTGTGACTATTAATAATCCCTAGTGTAAACTATTTCAAATTTTTATGCTAATATGCTATATTTAGAGCAAGGTATGCAAATTTATTGTAATCATTAGATTCGTATGCATTGCTTCATAATATATTATCACCCAAGATTGAATATATCATTTACCTAAAAGATTTATATCTCATAATTTTTAATTTTATTAAGATAAAAGACAGAAAAACATCTTAGATATTTTCATACAACATGTTTTGATTATGATTTCAATGACAAGTTTTTAACCAAGTTGTTTCTAATAAGATTAAAATATTTCCCCTTGCATTAGTTTTATTATTTACCTAATCAATCAAACAAAGAATTTAATCCAATATCAGTTAATTTATTTAGAATTTTTATATTAACATTAACGAAAATCTTTCTTATGCACAACTTTATAAGCTTAATCAAGGAACTAATGATCATATCATTTATTATGTACTTTATTACAATTCCATGCTTACCTAAGTGACTAATAAATTTTAAGGTAATGAATTAAAATATTTTTAGAAACAAGTTTTACTTGCACCTTTGCATTAGTAAATTATTTTTAAAAAATCATATCATTTGAGTAACATTGTCGTATAATAAGAGACAGATAATTCAAGATTCTTGATTTGAAAAAAATCAAGAATGCACCTAAATATACTTACACAATGAGTTTTCAAAGAGAGACATCATACAAATCTAACAAAATATATATTAAAGTTGATGCAAAGATCAAAGTTAATGTTATTTATCAACTTTCTAACAAATTTATTTTATTAGATGAACAATGGAGGAAATTCTCTAGATTACCACATCCACCTCATAAATTTCTACAAAAGATACTTTAAAGAAATATTATTACAAAACCTCCACCATTTTATGTTGACTACATATTGTGATTACCATCAATGTAATTCTCATTATATTAACATATGTTTCAAGCTAAAGCAAATTATTTAAGATCTTATTGACAAAAATTTTATTGAGGTAGGCACTCCTACAGAGGAAACTAAGCCACAAAAGAATTAAAATTCTAATTTTATCATTTTAATTGAACCATTTTAAAAACATGATATCAATAAGGATAATTCAACAATGCATCATACCTACAATGCTCATCCACTTCCTGAGTAAGATGATCATATATTATATGTAATTAATTGTATAATTATTCAAACTAGTCTACCATGTCCTATGATTACTTTTGATTATAGTGAGATAGTTAATGATGATTCTAATTTTCATGTTTTATCTATATGATCTTATAATGATAAATAATCCATTCATAATATGGTATTTGATAATGGATCAATTGAAAATATATGCACATTAGAATTACTTCATTCATTAGATTACACATATCATGGTATACTAAAGTTTTAAAATTAATGTATAGATTTAAAATAAGTTTTTTTCACTCTAATATCAAATTTATGTGTTAAAAATACTATCCCAACATAACTCTTTGATAAACTAGTTGTGTTGTGAGTGAAATTATTGACAAAAAAGTGTATTGAATAGTTTCAAACTTGAAAATATATGATTTCTGGTAAAAATTAATGTATAAATACAATAATATTAGAGATAAAACATAAAATAATATCCTAAATTATGATTAATGCACTACATAATCTTTGTGTGCAAATCTTATTAATAAAAAAAGTTAAAATTAGCTTATTAAAAGGTAACTTGCATTACAAGTTAAGTCTAAAATTAGAAAATATAATATAATATTAATAGACCACTAAGTGAACTAAAACTAAAATAAAAATATAATAAATAAACTTAGTTTAACTTACTATAAATATTTGGACATCATGAAAAAAATCTTCTTTAATAGTAAAATCAAACATGCAACTATTAGTCATCCTAGTCAACTTAGAGTTCTAATTAAGTTAATTAAATAAAATTATATTTAATTTAAGTAATATAATAAATAAACCACATTATCCTTTTTTTAAATTATTTTATAATGTTTTATACTCAACCAAGTACTCAAATATTGAAGTAGAGCACACTGAAGTGAATTGGTTGTTAATTGGCAGTTTCAACTATTTTTAAGGAAATCATTGAAAAGTGTCCCAAATTAACCAAAATAATAATTAATATCATAAATAAATTAAATGAATTTTAAAAATACCTAAAATACCAAAATAGATAAATTTTGAAAATATAACTCAAGTGCTCATATTTCCATCATACTCGACATTCCTCCCTTTGATACAAAGAGGTAAGATTCTTATCATATCTTTTAGTCTTCCATGAATATTATTTAGTAATATAAACCATATTTATTATTTGAAATATTATTTAAGTTTTTTATATTTATATCCAACATAAGATAATTCAATTGTTTCATGTTTCTTTGAAGATAAAAAAACCAACCCACTTACCAACGTGAATCAATAACTTTAAGTTGTCTTCCCATCATCAAGTGATCTTCCCGAATATGAATATATGTATCCAATGATACATAAATAAATTTATAGTATAAAATTATTACTATTATTATGATTAACTCTTACATAGGTAACAATTCTCTTAACTACTTACAAATGCTTGAATGATGGTTTGCCCATAAATCTCAAAACTAGTGAACCCCATAACTGATATCAGGTCTAGTCATAGTGAAATATATCAAACCTCCACCATGATTATAAAATTATTTTAATTAACTGAATGAATTCCACACTCAATAATCATTTTTCCACTCACAATTGGAGTGTCTATAGGTTTTAAATCTTGAAGATTATTCTTCTTTAGCATGTCTTTGGTGTAATTGACATGATAAACGAATACTTTCTCTTTCTTTTGATGAAATTTCAAGCTAATAATTAACTTCATAGGTCCATAATTAGTTATATAAAAATTTTATTTCATATTCTCCGTGAATCTATTCAACATCTCCATAGAGCTACCTATAAATATCAAGTCATCTACATAGACATAAACATATAAAAAAATTAGAATTGAATGTTTGTATGTAAATAATTGGTTTTTTTTTTACTTATTAAAAATATTTGATACAATAATAATATATTAATTATTGACTACCAATATATTTTATCTTAATTCATCCCATAAACATCTTTCTTCAACTTATATACCCAAAATTACTTACCCTTTACCTCAAAACCTTGTGGCTACCCCACATATTCTTCTTCTTTAATCATACCATTAAGGAATGAGCTTTTAACATTGGTATTGTAGTCCCATATTTTATAAATTTTATATTTATTCAATGTATGTATAATTAAATTCTATGTATCATTATTATCATTTAATCCATCTCTAATTTTATAGCATCAACCCTTTCTTTCTTTTGACAAACTTCTACATAACTTCTAGGTTCACTAATCATTGATGATAATGCAAACATAGTAATTTTATCATAAGAATCATCAAAAAAGTTATATTATTGATTTTATAAACTTTTAATCCTCCTATAATAATTATTATCCAGATTTTTGTTGTCTATATGAAGATTTAATAAAAACTTGTTCTTGATTTGCATTGATGTAGATGGATGACTAATATCTTGCATAGAACTAGTATTGTTTCATGATGAATTAGAAACATGTGTATGAATTTTCAATCACTAAAAATAAAAATAAATAGGCTAACCCCATTCACTTATAAATTATGTATCTAAATTATTATAATAAATATACACCTTATTTTCAAAAACTTTACAATCCAATCAATTACTATATATTGTGATATCATACAATATCTAATCCAAGTAATTACTATATCATGTTATATCAAAAAATTAAAATTTAATCCAATTATTATACTTTTTTTTAAATTCTATAATCCCAATAAACAAATGTAGATTTACTATTAGGATTATAAAACTTGTATGCTTTGATTTTATCACTATATCATGTGATATTATGATCAACACTCTTATGATAAATTATATCACCCTTACCTTTTATTTTGTTAATTTTCATGCTACGATTTCCTTCAAATTAGATGTAATTTTTATCTCCTAATAGCTCTTGTATTTTTTAAAAATCATATAACTTGTTGAAATCATCTATGTGACATGTCACCTAAGTTGAGAAACTTGAATTAAGAGACAAAATTATTTTCTTCTTCTATTCCCTAGAAAGTATATGTGAAAATAATATAATCCATCTTTAAACTCACTTTGTTATTCTTTATAAAAAATTTCTTAATTTTATTGATTGGCTTTATTCTTAGTTGCTAGTATCTTGTATTCATTTACTTTGTGTCATGATTTTTTGTAGTAATGGAAAGTAAAGCATTTCTTTCTCTTACCTATGAAGTTTTCTTTAGATTTTACTTTTGAATTTTATTTTTTTAAACTCACTTGATTATAATTATTATTTGTCTCTTTGGTATTTAAAACCCTTGCCTTGGTTTCAAGGGCTCATTTTATACCATGTTCCATATCTCTTGCATATAATCTCATCTTATCCTCATAAGACAAGAGAGAACCCACTAGTTCATTAGAACTTATAGTGTTCATGTATTTACACTCTTAAAGAGTGATGATAATATGCTTACATATTTGGATTAAATATATTTATTATTATACAATTATCTTTTACAGCATCTCCATAAACCCTCATTATATGAACTAAATCATTTTTTATTATGCAATAATATCTAACTCCTTT
The DNA here is from genome assembly GCA_037957365.1 of Torreya grandis. Taxonomy (NCBI): domain Eukaryota; kingdom Viridiplantae; phylum Streptophyta; class Pinopsida; order Cupressales; family Taxaceae; genus Torreya; species Torreya grandis. The sequence continues at coordinate 3,458,020 of JARHVA010000679.1, forward strand.
AGAATTTGACATTCTTAAATTCTCAAAATTCATTTTAAGGGTTTGGATTTTTACTTGTCTTACCTGAATAGAGACTTGATATGAAGTCTCCAAGGTATTCCATGTATCATGGGAATTCTTTCATCCTATAATTTTTATTTAAATGTTTTGGGTCTATGGTACTCTGAATATAGAAGAAGGCTTGTGCATCTCCCTTTTCTTCATCTTTTTTCGTTATTTTATTATCTTGTGTCAAGGTGTTCCAATATTGAGGTGGTATGTATCCATGAATAAAATTATCTCTAAATATTTTCCATATAATAATTATCTTCAATGTATCTCTCTAATACTCAAAGTTATCACCTTTGAAAACATGAATATTCATGGAAGGAAAATTCACTAAAGCTATTGTATCTTCTGAAAATGACTTGAAAACCCTTTAGAACCTTAATTAAACTTGTATATGATAAAAAATTAATATTTATAATGAATTTTTGGAGTGTAAATAGTATTTTTTCACTCTAGTATTTAATCTATGAATCATTAAAACTATCTTAGAATTAATAGTTTTCAAACTAGCTATGTTGGGAGTGAAATTGTAGGCCAAAAAGTGTATTGAATAGCTTAAAACTTGAAAATATATGATTGATGTTATAAATTAATGGATAAAAAAAATATTATCAGAGATTAAAAAATAAAATGATCTCTTCAATCTTAATTAATTCACTACAAAACCTTTGTATGCAAATATTATTAATAAAGAAAGCTAAAATAAGCTTTTTACATGGTAACTTACATTGCAAGTTAACTCTAAAATTAGAAAATATAATATTATATTCATAGACCACTAAGGGAACTAAAAATATAATAAATAAACTTAATTTAACTTTCTATAAATATTTATACATAATTCAAAAATCTTTCTTTAATAGTAAATGCAAACATGCAACTACTAGTTATCTAGTTAACTTAGAGTTCCAACTAATATAATTAAATAAAGTTTACTCAAATTATATTTAATTTAAGTAAATTAATAAATTAAAAAAATTATTACTCTTTTATAATTATTAGATAATATTTTAGACTCAACTAAGTGCTCAAATAGTGTATGAGAGTACACTGAAGTGAACTACAATGAACTAGATTGAACTGGTAATTAACTAGTAGTTATAGCTATTTTTTATAAAATCATGGGAAAGTGTTTGAAAGTGATAAAAAAATAATTAAGATCATAAATAAATTAAATAAACTTAAAAAAATAAACAACCAAAATATACTAATTCAAAAAATAGAACTCAAGTGCCCATATTGTCATCGTAATCAACATATACAAACAACATCCAAAAGTGTCAAGACATGTAATAGGAAACAACATAATAATTTAAAACATGTTTTGTTTCATATTTAGGTGGGTCATATTATAATATATACTCATTTTATAGTTATAACATAAAAAGGGGTCTTTAACATAGTATTCAAATACATTTTGTTACAAAATATCCATGTTATTCCTTTTATAGTACACATATTCATAAAATACATTCATTGAAATCAAGTTTTTAAAATTTTAGGAATGAAATATGAACACCCAAAAAAATATATGGTACCTCCTCCTCCCTATCCACAATCATAGTTAATTTTTACATCTATGAAATAAAAAACACATTAAATTTTATTGCATCTAATATAAAGATCATTATTTAACCAATTCAAAAAAAGTCATAAAAGTCTCAAAAATAATTAATACAAAAGCAAGCTTATCATAAAAAATGTGTTTAATTCCTAGAAAGCACAATTTAATATATCACCTTCCAAATTATAGATACATATAGATAAACATGCTACTAAAAAGGTATAAAATTTGGCACAATCTCCTACTAGTCCTCATCATATTTCATATCATCCTACATCTCCTAGAGATACTCTTCTCATATAGGATTACACAAGTGTGATCTATATAATTTCATTACAACACACATTGCATTTTATTATTCTTATTCATTCCCATATAGTATAGTTAATACTTATACCAATTATAGAAAATTATTACGACTTCAAAATTTATGGGATGATTGGTTAGTTTGATGAATTGTCAAAAATTCTAAAAAATTAAAAAAATATGTAAATAGTTCAAAAAATAGAATAAAAAGTATGACTATTCATAGCCTCTTGACTATCTCAACCTATTTTTGTTATTTTCATTTCACTTAAAATTGACTTGATCAATTGTTATAATCCATTAGATCTTTTTGTTTTTCTTTTAACTTTTCCTTTTCACCTTTTAATATTTGAGTATTCCAAAACAATGGTTTGGTTTTTCCATGTTATGCCATTTACCCCTTTATTTTCATAGTCTACACCAATAAAATTAGACTTTATAATAATTAAAGTATCTATTAGTAAGGGACATAACTGATTACCACTACTATCCTTAATTGGTCAATCCTTTCTTGCATTAATGTTCACCCAGCACTCAAATTATGAGTGCACCGAGCTTTTATTTTTTCTAAATTTATGATATTTCTGTAGTTCTGGTATTCAAAGTTAATACTTTTTATTCAAAATATTTATTTTCCTATGATATACTATTCATACATGCTAAATATTTTTACAAGTGTAAATTTGATGAAATTAAGATTCACAATATGTCTAATTCATATTTATTCAGTATCTTATAGATTTGTTAATGTTAAAACTCATATACAATGGGAGAATTTTACTCATACATGGCCATGTCATCATTTCTAGTGCATAATTCAAAATATTTAGATATTCTTACTTTATACTAATTTTAAACTCTTTATTACCAATAGATTCTATTTTTGTAAGTTGAAAATTCCTAAAAATACAAAAAATGAAAGAGTTTCAAAAATAGAAAAACAATCAAAATATTTGAAAAATCCAAAGTCAATACCTAAGCATGGTTAGATATATAATTTAAATCATTATAATATGTTATTTATCTCATGATTATTAGATAACATCTTATTTTTATATCACTCATGCATTTCACTAGTATTCATGAGTGTTATGCAAGACATACAAATCTCACATAGACTAGTATGTCAGATTTGCCTCTATCTAGTATCATTGATAAACTAAAGGAATATTACCCACATGTTACATTATTATTAGATTTAATAATTCTATAACTCCCATAATAATGAGTTGTATACTTCTTACAAATGTCTTGCTATATTTTTTGTCTCACATTTTATACTTAGATATGTTATTTTCTAAGATATTAACACATTTAATATACGTGGTGTAAGCTATATTTCTATTTCTATGCTACATTTATTATATTAACCGTACATAGTAGATTACATATCAATTATCTATTATGTTTATCCCTTGGCACTTATGTTTAAAATTTATTGAGAATCTCTATAAGATCTTGTTTAGTATGTGATAAATTTGAACATATCCATTTCTTGTGGCCATTAGCCATTTGTTTTTTTTGATATTTGAAAATTTACCTTGTTTGAAATATTATCATGTCTTTTGTGTATATCCCTTGGCCTTGTATGTGTAATTTTTTTACTTATGATACATTTGAACATGTCCATTATATGTGATCCATGGCCTTATTGTATGGTAATTTGGTATTTGTTTTGTGTGTTTGTTGAGCTTGTTAAGTTTGATGAGTTCCATCATCCATATAAAATTAAAAAAATGCATAGGATACTAATTCTAAAATATACTATAGTGAGTTTTATTAACACATTTATATAGTCATTGACTCATATGTTATAGATATGATATGAAATCTACATATCTTACCATGCTAACATACTTTTCACATATGTTATATTATTCAATGATTACATCTTACTATACACGATACATTTCAATTTTATTTTGAGATGAGTAACTTTTAGGATATAATTACATCACCTCAAAAGAGTAATTTAAGTAGGATTTCCATACATGAGATGATCCCTTTCAAGAGCAAAAATTAGTTTTTGGTACAAAATATAGTTTAAAAGTTTTATAATGGTTCAAAATTTAACCATTGGCACATATTATAAGGACATTTACCACATTATGTACTCAAATTATAGGAATAAAGTACATATATACATAATTTTGAAGAATGATATAAATGCATACATAATCTTAAAAAAAAAATTACAAACTTGCATTTATATATAGTTAGATATTCTTCACTATTTTTTTTCAAAATTCAAGGGGAATAGCATAGATTCATGTCATGTTTTCATTAGTAATTATTATTTATGTAATGGTAAGAGCATGGATGTTATCCATTATATTTAGATCATAAATTTAGCAATAAATGAATAAAGTTACCAATGAATTAGAGTCCATATTTAATGGTCGATTCAACTAAATTACATAGTTCATAACGTAGAGATTCAGTTCCCTTTAACATTATGTATATAAATCCATTTTTGATTTAAAACCATTACATGTCTTGGGATTAAAAACACCAACATAGTAAATTAATTATTCTACAACCCTCAATGTGTTTTATTTTATATATAAACTCAATTAAATTTGACTCTTGATCACCCTCAAATTCTCCATTATCTCAACTAAGGGACCAAATTCTTTGAGTCATTCATGGGAAACACCAATTATTCAATGCTTAAAAGAAACATAATCTTCAATTAAATTTATAAGAGATACAATGGTATCACACATATATTTTTACTCCTTCCATTTTATTTTAAATCTTTTGAAATTCAAGTTACATTTAATTTTTTTGGTTTTATATATGAGTATTAGCTACTTTTACATAAATGTAGGTTTTTCAAAGGAACATGTTTTATGATATTGATTTGGAGATTATTTTAAAATAAAATTGTGTTGTACATAGTTATATATTATTTCCTACTATTTCTTACTCTATTTCTAACTTTAAAGAAAAAGGAGAGAAACAACAGATGAAGGATGTGTACCTAGTTAAACATTATGCTCATTGATGACCAAAAAAAGTGGGAGCTCCTTTTTGGTAAGGAAATAATACCTGTAATAAGACCACACTAAACCAAATTATTTTTTAGATGAGTATGAAGGGTGGACTACCTAGCAACATGTTAGATCCAAGAAGTGAATACTCTCTTGGATGGCTATCAATCCACTCCCCTAATGATAAAAATGTTATAATAATATAAATGAAAGGTGATAAATTGGTAAGAATATAAATTCCTAGGTAATAAATAAATAACATACCTATTCAATAAAAATATAGCATGGTGGGTTAATACCATGCATAAATAAATCAAGGTCAGATCTAGAAGATCTAAGTAGGGTCTATAGACAAGATATAAATAAATATATTGTATTATTAGGTGTGAAAGGGGAGGAAATAGTAATCTATTATTTTCTTTGATAGGTGACCATCAATGGTTAGGCTGGTCAATGATGGTTATCCTAACCAAATATGGTTAGGTAACTAGCAACAATTGATGTAACCAGTGATGATTTCAACATCTCTTCCAAGAGCCCTCAATTTACAGCCCAAAGTTGCTAAGTGAGGAGGGAAAAAGTTGATAAGTTGGTCTAGGATAAAGATGTTAATTAAAAGAGATGGTAAGCTATAAGGTGTGCATGGGAAAGTTTTTATTTTACCCATGCATCTCTTGTTTATAGCTAGAATTTCTTAGTTTGTAATCTTGAATACCTAATTGTGGATGGTTAGGATAATCATCAATAGTTAGGTTGACCATCAATAGTCATACCCCCAAGCACAAAAGGGTGAAAATGGGTTCTAATTTGATGTTATAAAATATTTATAAAAGGATGCCATAGGTGCATTAATGAGTGTTAAAGTATAGAAAAGTTATTTTAAGGGTGAATTAATTATGTGAATATCTAACTAAAGGTCAAAAATAGGTCCAAGGTAGTTCAACATCAAAAACTAGTCAAGGGGATGTTTTTGAGTGTCTATATTTTACCCCTTTTATTATACAACTTTAGGTTAATAAGTCATAGAACAAAAACAAATTGTTGACCAGTCAAGGTCTAATTGTCTTGAGTTTGGGAGGAGGGTATTCCCCTTCAAACTTGGAGGCAATGAGGAAAAACTAAAATTGGGTCATGGTTTGATAAAAGGTAAAATAGAGGTCACAAGTATGGTGACTAAAAGGTGTAGCTAGTTGAAATCCAAATACACTTATAGAATGTTACTAAGTGTGAGATTTAAAATCATGCAAATACTAAAGTTACTAATGTTGATAATAATAAGTTTAAGTTATAGGAGAAATGATGAGGTAAATTATCCCCAACATTGGTCATAGTTGATTAGGTCACTCATATCAAGTCACCTAAATAAGGTCAGTGTTTGCTTAGGTATCTAGGGTAGGAAGTGCTCCTAAGAAAAAAATAAATTATTGCGTCACATATGATGTGGTACAAAATGCAAGAGTTCAACATGGAAAAATCAGTCAAAGAATTCAATCATGACAAAAGTAAGGTTATTATAAGCCATGAAAATAGGTTGGTTTAAATAGTGGCCCAACATCAAGGTGGACATGGGTGAATGGGTTGGGTGGTTGGTTTGGTAAGAAGTGGCTGATCTGACTCCTAATGTGCTAGGTAAGAGGAAATTGCCTACATAGTCCCATGGCTAGTGGATCCAACATGGACTTTAGGCCTAATGTAGTTCTTATTGGTTGGGGGAGAGGGTTACTCTCAAATAGGTCAAGGTGTGGCAAAAAATGGGTTACCCCACTTTCATGTACTACAAGATTCAACTTAGGTAAAAAAGGGGATGAGTGTGGGAAATAGTGAGTATAACCCTAACCATTGACGGTTAGGGTTAACTATCGATGGTTAGATTGGCTTGCCTGGTGGACCAATGTTTTTAGGACCAAGTCAATTGGTTATGGTAGTGGGTTATCCAGTAGGGACTCCACCTAGGATGGGTATAGGTACTAGTACAAGCATAGCTATATGTATAGGTGGGGATGGGGCTAGTGGTAGTGGTACTCCAAGGTGCTAAGATGTTTCTAGTTGTAGATAGATGTATACTTGATTTTGATACTGGCCTATGTGTTGTTGATGTGAGATATATATGAGAGAGAGATATGTATATGTATTGATGTATATATATTATTCAGATGATTTATATGAGATGATTTAGCTATTTATGGTGATTATGCTTTTATGTTTATGATGTGATGATTAGGACTGGTGTTGATGAGTGGCTTAGATGTTTTTGATTTTATAGATGACTATTGTTTATGGACTTATGATTATTTTTATCATTTAGATCGATGTTCTTAGTATAGGCATGTGATGATATATGGTTTAATGTTTTTGTTCCAGATGATGTTGATTATATAGGTAGATTTTGATGTGGGGACAATGTTTATGATGTATATTCTTGGATATGATGATAATTTTAGTAATATGTGAATGTGATGTTACTAAATATAGATTATGAAATAAATGGTTTGTACAATTTGTTCATGTGGATTTTATGGTTCATCATATGTTGTTCATGACATAGTTTATGATTATGGTTTGTTTTAAGAATGTTGTGATGTGTATAGATAAAATTTAATGTTTTAATGAAAACACATAAAGTGTAGGTAGCAAACTCAATATAATTAGAGACAACGTCCTTGTGAACCATTATAATTTAGAAAAAGGCATGTTGGGTTCATTGGCTTGGACCCTGTTAAACCTAGGGTGGATTGATCTTATTTAAAATAAACCTTTCATATGCTTCACATTAACATGATTTTAGTGAAAAGGTGTCATCATAAACATATGGCACCAAGTGAGATCATAGTCCCTTTATTTATAGAGGGTATACAAGAAAAGGGGATGCTAGGTAAACATAGGGAAAAGGGATGATGTAGGAACCTGACGTGGATTTACTTACCCTTTTTATAACTGACCTAAGAACAAAAATAGATAAGTCCATGTCTTTACAAGGTGTAGATTGATCAATGTGGGAAGTTTACAAATATAATTTTTCATGAAAGAACTAATTGTGGCCCTTTTGGGATAAATCTCTTGTGATAGGATCATGTATTGCTCACATTTATGAAAAGGGTGAAGTTGATCAATGTATAAAGCTTCAAATGCTTTAATAGAGCTAATTGTGGCTTTTGGGAAGAGATTAGGTTTGACATGTTAGCTTATCCATCCTTCAAGGGAGTGGTCTAAGTCTGATTATGAATAAGTTTTTGATAGTTATCCTTTGAAGGATTAATATATCTATTTTGACTTTATTTGGTTCTATCCTTTGAGGGAGTGGTTTATACTTAATAAAATGGACCCAAATAATATTTTATATCCCATATAGAATTATTTTGAATGTTTTTTTAGACATGGACATATTTATTCAAGCTTAAAGGTTGACCTATATAGGCGTAAGATTTTTACCACAAAAGGTGGTTGCGAGGTAATGGAAAGTAGTTTTGGGAAATAAGTGACCATAGGATTCCATCTAGTTAAAGATGAAAAGTATCCATGAGAACCATGCCATGGGTTAAACCATGGTACCCATGTTTAATTTTGGGTTAGAATTTATGACAGATAATGACCTAGATATGTTGTAATCACATGTCCCTAAGAGGAATAGGGTAATAGGGTAAGGGAGGTGAGAATGTCATAAACTAAGGGATGAGCTTAAGTTAGATAATAGGGTTTATTAGATCTTCCTTGGTGGTATAAAGGACATAAATTACAAAGAACTGAGAGGCTTAGGTTATGGTTTGCCTTCATGAGAGGACAAATGATAAGATCCCAATCCATACTTATGGGTGATGATATAGGGTTCAAGCTAATTAAAAAAAATTACCTTTTTTTACTTTTCTCCATATTTGTTATGTGTTGGTTTTATTTAAGGATGAGGTTTTCAATATTGAATTCCCATTCTTTCATATGTTTGTTATAAGCATGGGTGATACACTTTTGGTAGACGTGAAGATGGCTAAGGGCAGCAAGGTGATGCTCATTAAGCAACTCAAGGTATGTAAGGAATTTTTGACAATAATCATCTTCAAAAATGATTTCTTGTAATGATATGCAAAGAGAAGGGATATGTACTTCAAGCGGTAAGACATCCTCTACACCAAAGTCCAAGTAAAGAGATGTAATACCCATGGAGGTTTGAATTTTAGTGTGATAGGACAACAAAGTGAATGGGATGTGTAGGTGCCAATCCTGACCTAAAGCACATACAACTTTGGTTAGCATCTTGATGAGGCTTTTGTTAGAGGCTTCCTCCTATTTGTTTGCCTATAGATGATAAATCAAGGAATGGCTAAGATTGATGCCAAAAGCATCATAGAGGCTTAAATTTTCTTATTTTTGAAGGATTTTCTATTATTAGTGATGATTTTATGAGGGACACCAAAATGATAGATGATGTGGTGATTGATGAAATCAATAATTTTTTTGGCTTTGATCAAGATAAGGGGAATGAATTCCACCCATTTAGTGAAATATTTATTAATGGTGATGATAAATTAGTGTCATTAAGATGAGTGAGGATTGATTTCTCCAATGATACCAAGCCCCCACTTTGATAAGGGCCAATAATCCTTGGATACCTGAAGTTCATGAGTAGGTACATGATGCAAGTTAGCATGTTGCTGGAATTTGAAACACTTATTTAAAAAGTCATAGTAGTCCTAATTGCATGTAGGCCAATATTAGCCAAGGCATAAGATCATTTTACTGATAGTGAGGCCACTAAAATGTCCCCAATAGACTCCATCATGAGTTTCCTTGATAGTCTATGAAATCTCTTGACTCCATACACAACAGAGAAGAAGGCCATCAAAGCCAAATTTTTAAAGGATTCCTCCTAGTTTAGTATAATGAGAGGTACCCTAAATAAAGGCTTTTTGGGCATTTTTTGAGAGGTCAAGTGGAATGATGCCAAGTTTAAGTTAGTTAATAGTTTATTCATACTAGACATCTGAAGGAGACACATCCACACTAAAAATGGTAGGAAGGTCTGAACTGATATATGAAGGCCTAATGAAATGATGGATGTTGACAAATAGTTTAGATTTAGTGGGTTGAGAGGGAATTTAATATGTAAAGGAGGCCATTATATTTATTAAATTTTTAGTAGATTAGGGTACTAACTAGATCTAGTAATATTCAAAAAATGTTAAGAGCTTGTCAATGAGAATAGTATATTTTTTCAAACCATCATTTTTACATTGACAATACCCATTAACTTGGTTGATCATGAATTGGGAATCATTGAAGATATAAATGGTTTTTATTCCCAAGGAGAGAGTGGTTTGGAGACCAATGACCAAAGCTTTATATTCTACCATGGTGTTAGTACATTCAAAGTCAAGTATAAAGGAAAATTGAAGAGGTTCTCCATAAATGGGAATGAGAATTACGCCCACTATGTTGTCATTTAGAATTGTTGAAAAACATGTTCATTTGGTAAGGGGGTTCTTCTTGAGAAAGAATCATAATAGACTCATCTAGAAAGGTCAATGGAATGGGTTGGTTATGTAGGAGGGGAGCTTCAACCAATTGGTCAGTGATGACCTACCCTTTAATTTATTTTTATTGAAGAAACTCAAGATCTAACTTAGCTAGAGGCATGAGACATTTAGCAATATGCTAATTTTGGTATGGCTTAGAGTGTATATACTTGAGTGGGTCAGTGTTGGTAATAATGTATGTTTTATGATTAAGAAGGTAATGATGGAGTTTAGAGGCAACAAAAATGAGATAAAGACAAACTTTTTTAGGATGGGTATATTATGTCTCATACTCTATAAGTGTGCAGTTGATATAATAGACAACTTACTCTCTATTTTGTTCATCTTGATGAGCAAGAATTTCACCTAAAGAATGGATATGTAAATCTATAAAGGTTGGTCATCCTTATGTGGGATAAGAAATAGTTGAGAAAATAGGTACTCCTTGAGTGAATCAAAGGCTTGTTGACAATATTTGGTCCATCTAAAGGAGGTATCTTTATTCAAGAGATGGTGAAAGGTTTGGCATCTATATGATAGCTAGGAGATGAAGTGATAGATAGATTGGAGTTTTTCCTACAAACTATAAAGTTGTTTAAGGTTTGTTGGAAGAGGCATTTCTAGGATGGCCTTGACCTTAGTAGGATCAATTTCAATTCCATGAAGGGAGATGATAAATCCAAGGAAATTACTAGAGAGAACCCCAAAAATGTATTTCTTGGGATTGATCCTAACATAGAATTGGATTAGTAGATCAAAGATGAAACAACTAGATGATCCTTGCAATGTTTAGATTTCCCTAGAAGATTGTCCACATAATCTTATGGATAAGATTATGGAACATATAGGTCATGGCTCATTGATAAGTTTCTCATATGTTTTTTAAAGTGAAAGGCATGACCCAATAGTAGAAGGTGACCCAAGGGGTGATAAAGGTAGTTTTATGCTGATTTGAGAGGGAAATCAAGATTTGATTATATCCTAAAAAGCCATCCATGAGATATATCATCTCGTGTCTCATGATAATATAAACTAGTTGGTCAATGTTGGGTAAAGGAATGCCATCCTTGGGGCATGCAAGGTTAAGATCATGAAAATTGATGCAAAGACAAAGTCCCCTAGTGGGTTTGGTGATGGGAATAATGTTAGAGACCCATTGTGGATAATCAATGGGTTGAATGAAGTTGACAGATAGAAGGCATTGAAGTTCTTATTTGACAAGAAAAGTTATGCAAGGGTACATTTTGTGAAGCTTTTGCCATACTAACATAGCCTCAAGATGGATATTGATGTTATAAATAGCTAAAGATGGGTCAATCCTAGGCATATCTTGATAAGACCATGTGAATGTGATGTTATGATCTTGAAATAATGTGGGATAATCCCATTAGTCATTTGAGTTTAAGGATTGGCCAAGTTTAATGATGTGAGGGTTTTCCTGAGTTCTTAAGTTAATATTGGTAATTAACTCATTTAACATGGTTTGGTTCTTAAGGGGAAGGGATTTGTATATAGAAGAATCCCTTACACCAAGGTATGTGAGGATGGAAGAATCATCTTGGCATTAGATGGTGTCAATAGTGGGTGAATCACTGTCAATCATCTCAAGATGGATGAGAGGAAAAGTTTTAGTTTGGCCACCTTGTTGATAGGTCAGTGGGCCTAAACTAATGGTATTGAAAAAAAAATTAGATGGGATGATCATAGAGTCTTTAGATTGGGAAGATGAACTGGGTGAGGATGGAATCTCTTCCATGGGGGTAACAATGGGTTCTGGTGAGGTGGGTTCTTCAAGGTTTTCAAACTCAAGACCAAAGAACTAATGAGGTTTTTGAGTTTTTATAATGGGAAATTCATGAGGTCCTTATTCATAAAGGCCCATACCAAATACTTTCCAAGTATAATGATGAAGATAGGTTTTTAAAAAGGCTAGATTTCTTAGATAGGAGAAACTAGGTTGAATAGATGGAGTGGTGACAGGAGTGAGGAGTGGTCGATCAAGTCCCCCATAGACAAAATTTGTTTGATTATTAGGAAGTTCAAAGGGGATGATGGTTCCTATGTTGAGGTCATAATAAGGGTGATTTTGAAGGTTCCTATATTCATGTAGAGTGGGAAAAACATCTATAGATAAAATTCAATATTCCCCAAGGGAGAGATGTTAGAAATTTTGTGCCAAATAATCCGTAATGAAGATCTAGGAAGAAGAGATAGATGCATTGGTTAAGGATTCATCTTTATTGATGGTAGAATCATTGTAGGTCATGGTTGGTGGTGTAGTTGTGTTAATGGGGTTAGTTGACTATGTAAGAGATGAATGTGTAAGAAGGATATCATGAGGCCTACAGGTTTTGTTACAAGATGTAAAATTACTTGAGTCAACCTTGATGGTTATAACCTGTCCTTCATGTTTAAATTTAACACAATGGTGTAAAATAAAGGGGATATAAATCATAACTTAGATCTAAGGGTGTTCAAGTATAATGTTATATTTAAACTCAACCTCTACAACATAAAATATCTTAGGAATGGTGTAATTCCCCAAGCATATTTGAAGGATAATGGTCCCCAAGGTAGTGGCCATTGTGTCATTAAAGGAGTAAAGAACCATTGTGATTTTAGCCATGATGTTATTTAATAAATGCAATTGATTCAAATCATGGGAGGATATTATGTTGATGATATTTACTCCATCAATCATCACCATTTTGACATGGGTGTGATCAATGTATGTAGTGATAAAGAGAAGAGGGTTAAATTCCTCAAAATGGGTTGGAGGTATCTCAAAATATTGGAAGGTGATAATGGTAGAATATTAGAGGGTTCTAAAAAAGGATACAAGAGGTTAAGGGTCATTTGGTTGAACCTCAATGGATTTTAGAGCATTTATTAGTGCCTGATGATGATGGGGTAAGGTGTTAATTAGGTTGTAAGGGCTCATCTTCACTGGTGCTTGGTGAAGTTGCTTCAACACATTTTATTGAATGGATGTATAAGAGTTGATGGGAGGTACACCTAAGATAGATACTTTGGGTCTAAGTGAGGGAATAGGTGGTGGTGTTGGTGTTTGAGCTTCGTTCGGAGGCTGATATTCCAAAGGATATGTCCATGGAATGGATGCATGGGCTCTTCCCTTACCTCATTATTGCACCCAAGATCAATTAATCATATGAGTGGTATAGATAATATGATCAGTTAAGCTAGGTAATTTATTTAGTTACTCCCCATCATTTTGAGATGAAATTTGGAGAGTAAGTATAGGTGGGGTTAGTGGTTGTATCAGTTGGGTTCATGGTTGGGTTGACTAGGTTGATAGTTGTATTGGTTGGGCTAGTAGCTAGATTGGTTGGGCTAGTGAAGGTGGTTCATCCAATAATAGATCATCCTCATCTTATAAGCTATTGACAAGGGCTTGGAGAGTTTTGTAGTTTTCCATATCATGTCTTGGTGTCTTATGATATGCAAAAATCAAAGTATCATCAAATTAGGAGGGTTTAGTATTAGAAGGGGTGAATATCTTGATGGGTGGTAATTTAATGGAAGATGTTTACAATAACCTCTATAAAATAACTGCATAGGATTCATTTAGAGGTGTTGGGGGTGTTGAAATTATCATGAAATAATTAACAACATTCTTAGGCATGGAATTGAACTTAGAAGGGGTAGGTGGTTGAACAACTTTGGTAGACAGGTTGGGTTGGGTTGGCCTAGCTATGATTGGATTACAGGTGGATGGTTTCAAAGTAGAGGATGAGGGGTTGATAATAGGTGGGAAAGTGGAAGTGGATAACTAACTAAGAAAGATGAAGAAGTTGATGGCTTAGGTGGTGGAAGGTAAGGCATAGAAAAGGGCATTGGTTTAATTAAAATAGAATAGGTGACTGGGATGGTAGAAGGGCGGGGTCCCAAAATAGATGGTAAATGAGAAGCATACATCAAGTTTGAGGACAAGATTTAGGTAACTACACCCTTCAAACCATCTTGGTTGGTGGATTTTTAGGTGGAATAGAGGGGGATATGTCTAATATGATGGGTGGATGGATGATTCTAAGTGTGGGAAGGATATCCAGATTCTTGGTTGGTCTAGCAATAAAATTATGAGATGATCTGGGTAGAGGTGGGTGATACAATTATCTCATGTCTTGAGAGAAATAAATGTTTAATTATGGGGTGATAATAGGTTTGAGGGTGGATGCCATCGAGGTCAAGGGTTTATGGCTATTTTGGTATGGGAGCCCCAGATGGTGCCAAAAGGTGTATCTATCTAGGTTAGGTTGTGAGGTAAATTCTAGACTTTACACTAACCAAGGAAAGGACTTGTAAATAGGTTTGGTTCCTTGATTAGTTATCTTAAATGTTAATTCCTTAGGTGAGAAAGAATGTAGGGTTCCTTCATCTTTACTTGAGCTAGAAAGTTTCAAAATCCTTAGTTTGTTAAATGAGGTAATGGTCACTTATGGGGTGATTAGGGGAATAGATGGTTCCTTGATCATGGGTGTAGGTATGGTCTTAGTTTCTTCTTTCAATAGGGTATCCAAAGGAAAAGAGGAGGGTTCTACCATTCTATTTGGTAGGGTAGAAGAAGAGGTGGTTAAATTAATGGCTAATTCCATGAAAGGAGAGGTTGGTATAGGTATGGTTTGATCAAACAAAGACATGGGGGTTATAGATTATTCTATTTGGGTCTCTGAAGGGATAAGAGATGAACTTGCTTATTCCATAGGTGAGGTTGGTGAATGAGTGATAGAAGTGTGGGGCTCATCCACCATGGGCTCATTTATGATGGCATTGATTGGGTGTACATTATGGGAGGATGATGGTTTATATTTGTTGTTATGGGGTTAGGTCGATGGAGTATGATTAGGAAAAGGTTTTTGAAAGATATCAAGAGAATGATTAAGAGGTAGATTGGGGTTGTCAAATGATAAATCACCATTATCAATCAAGTTTTATATGAGGCTTTTAAAAGTGTTACACTAATTTATGTCATGTTTAATGACTTGACGGAGAGCAAAACGGTCATTTTCATTATACCACCCTGGCACATGATGAGAGAGGTCAAATTTTTTAGGTGGCTTGATTGGTGGAAGTTGAATAAGGTTAGATTTGAGTATTTTGTCCAAAATAAAGGCATATGAATATTTTATAGGTGAAAATTGCTTAGGGGAAACCATATTTTGATTTTAGTTTGGTGGGTAAGAAGGGTTGGAAGGAGTGGTTTGACGTGATTGGTTAAAAATCAGAGGTGATAGAGTTTTTAAGACAACTATGTTTATGAGTATTTTGGATTTGGTATTGGGTGGTTTTGATCTTTTATTAGAAGATGGGTCATTGGGTTTAAAATTGAAATTATTATTTTGAAATTTTAGTTTATCCTTGTCTATGGTACAGTTTTCAAGTTTAGACACCATTGTGAAAACTTCATCAAAGGTTATTAATGTTTGCATTTGAAGGGTGGGAGCAATGTGTTTTGTGCATCTCCTAAATAAAATATTGATAATATATACTTAGGGTAGTGATAAGGATAGTTAGTTAATGAGATGTTACCATTTTAGGATGAAGTCGGTGATTGATTCATCATCAAATTGCTTGATAAAATAGAGTTTTGTTATGGAGACCTTCTTAGATATGTTCACTATAAAGTGTTCTAAGAATATCTGGGTCAATTATCTGAACAAGAAAATGGAGTTTTTGGGAGAGCACTAAACTATTTAAGGGCTGGTCTGGACAAGGACATGGGAAAAGTTTGGAGGAAGAGAGTGTCATCATGTGCGATCAAATAACAAGAATGGTGAAACATCCTCAATTATTGTTGAGGATCCTACTTACCCTAAAACTTAGAAAATTTGGGAAGTTCTTATTGAGATGGATTAACATGTATGGGAATGGATGGATTGATTGGATCATTGTAGATTTGGTCATAGGATAAAATATTATGGGACCTCGATATATAGGATTCAAGATGGGTCATTTGTCCATGAGCATCTTAATCAAATCCGGTTGGGGTTGGGAAGCTATGTAATTTGGTGGTAAGTTTTGTTGCAGTTAGGTTGCAACAATAAATAGATATGTGGTAGGAGGTATCAATGAGGATACATGTTTATATGTGGTTATTTTAGGTTGGGATAATGCCCCATATCGGTTATCAAGCACAAATGATTGGGTAGAAAGGGGAATATATCCCTGTGGGTTATGAATATATTGGTAAGTGGTGATGGGTACCTATTGAAGTGTTGATAAAGGTTGATATAAAGGTATATCCAGATTAGTTATGGATGGTATAGATATAGATGAAGGAATAAAATCACTAGTTGGTTGTTTTTGTGTAGTAACTTGAGTGCTAATAGGTCAGAGGGTTTGGGGTATGGAAAGTACCAGAGCCTAAAATGGGGTTGAAGTAGGTGGAGTGGTTAAAATAGGGTCAATGGTAGAATCTAGAGTAAAATAAATTGAAATGGATGATGAGGTATGGGTAAAAAGAGTCTATGTTGATACCATGGGCAAGGTACAGGGTGTTTGACCACCAATTGAAACATTGGATGGGATTTGGGTGGTAATATTAGATGGGTTGTTGGTAAAGGATGAAGCTTGGGTCACTGCAATTTGAGTGGAAGTGACACCAACCATTAGGTAAGAAGGCATACCTAAAGTTGGTTGTATAGGAGGGACAAAAACAATGGGGGTATGATTTTCCAATGTAGTGAGGTAGTGTTTCAAGGAAACCAAACTATGGTCTAAGAGGGTGATAAAGTCTACATCACCCTCATGAATAGTTGGAGGCATGGTAGGTGGAGGAGAATGGTGCGGTGAAGCATGGGGTGATTTATTTGCATCCAAGCTGTAATCCATGGATGAAGATGAAGAGGAAGATGGTGGTTGGTTGTTTGTATTCCTCATTTGATGTATAGTAAGACCATATGAGAAATCAGAAATGGATAATGAACCTCTCACCTCAAACAATGATAAAACAAAGAAAATCCCAAAGTAATCAAGGCACACACCTAAAATGAAATTAATCCTAGGATTAATTTTAAATATCTTTTGGCTTATGCCTTATATAATTTGAAAGAATAAATTAACTTACAATTTGAGTACTAGAAGATTAATCTAAGGATAGTTTTGAGTTAAATTTTGGTACTAAAAAAATCTACACTAGTTCAGGTATATGGCTTGGTACCAAGGGCTTTCTCCCCACACTTCATGAACCTGGAGCTAAGCTATGTCATTTAGCCAGTAGTTGCCATTTTTATAGAGTTTATATTCCACCAAAGAATAGAGTGGGTCCTCCCCTTGGTGATGAAATCCAAGTGAGATCATTGGGTGGGGTAAGGTGATCCAAAGGGTGATTAAATCCTAATGGGCCTTGTCTCAAGTAAATTTTGATATTTAATTTTATGCAAGTGGTTTGCTAGTGTAACATATATGTATTATGATTAGTTCATAATAAATTTAATTAATCTAGGTGAGATAATAATTAAGTAGGTAAGACAATGAGTGCACTCAATTTTAACCAAAAGAAAATTTTGTTGTCTTTGCATGCAAATAAGGAACAACGAAAATGCACTTAATGCCAGATGAAAATGCAACCTATCCCTAAGATGGAAACTTTTTTGTTTCTATTTTATTTTTATAAAATAAAAGAAATGAAATTTATATCTTTTTTAATTTATAAATAACAAAAATTCAAGAACATGGATTTTCATGAATGCAACTATATGCATAAAAATAACTATGAACCCAAAATGGGTCCTACTCGGTGTGCCAAAAATTTTCTTACTATTTCTTCATTTATTTCTAACTTTCATGAAAAATGAGGGAAATATCAGATGAGGGGTGTATACCTGATTAAAATTTATTCTTGTTGATGACCAAAAAATTTAGGAGCTCCTTTATGGTGAGAAAGGATTACTTTCAATAATACTGCACTAAACCAACTTGTTTGTTAGACAAGTATGAAGGGTAGACTACCTAGCAATGCACTAGATCCAAGAAGTGAAAGCTCCCTTGGATGGCTATTAATCCACTCCCCTAATGATATAAATATTTTTACAATATAAATGAAATGAGATAAATTGGTAAGAACATAAATGCTTTTACAATAAAAAATAGCATACTTATTCAATAAAAATATAGCACGGTGGGTCAATAACATGCATAAGTGGGTGAAGGTCAGATATAGATGATATAAGTAGGGTTGGTAGATAGGCTATAAATATAGATAGGGTCTGATCAGGTGTGAAAGGGGAGGAAATAACAATCTATTATTTTCCTTGACAGGTGATCATTAGTAGCCAGGTTGACTGGTGACGGTTATCCTGAGTGGAAATGGTTAGGTAATTGATGATGGTTAATGTAACCATTGATAGTTTCAACAATTGATGATGGTTGATTATGGAAGTTTTTATGGTATTTAAATAGAGTTGGGGGTAGAATGGCAAGTGGGAAAAATGTTAAATATGGGTTTTGAGGGTGAGGGATAATGTGCAGGTGATCTGATCAAGACAAAATATTTAGTGAAGAAAGGAAATGCTAAAAATAAGAGAAAAACACATGTATGATACAAAGTGGAAGCCAATGACAAGTTGAATTAAATTGGATAGAATAATAGTAATCTATCCTTTAAAAGTCATGTGGATGGATTTTTGGGATCTTGGATGCCTACAAAAATAAAATAAGAGGTCTTGGATGCAATTTTTTTAATCTAAACTCTTCCAAGAGACCTCAATTTATATCCAAAAGTTGCTAAGTGAGGAGGAAGGAAGTTGCTAAGTTGGTCTAGGATAAATATACTAATTCAAAGAGATGGTAAGATGTAAGGTGTACATGGAAAATTTTCCATTTCTCCCATGCATGCCTTGCCTATAGTTGGAAGTTCTTGTTTCTTAAGCTCATAAACTTGATCATTGATGGTCAGGCTAACCATTGATGGTTAGGCTGACTGACAATGATTGTACCCCAAGCACAAAAGGGTGAAAATTGGTTCTAAGTTGATGTTTTAAAATGTTTATAAAATGGTGTCCTAGGTGCATTAATGAGTGTTAAATTATAGAAAATGTATTTTAAGGGTGAGTTAACTAGGTGAATAGCTAACTAAAGGTTAATAATAGATCCAAGGTAGTTCAACATCAAAAACTAATCGAGGTGATATTTTTATTGTCTACATATAATATATATCTTTTAATCTAATAATATATTTTTTAGACTGGAGAGAACAAATTTAGTCACTCAAATTTGGTCATGAATAACTGAGTGTTATATTTTAACGTATTTCACTTTAATCAACTTGAGCACTTAATTTAGACATATTTCACCACATCACTCTATCCTAAGCACTTGTGAGACCTACTACTTTTCTAAATTGATATCTACCACTTATATAAGTGTTATAATGACTAAAAACACCCCAAATCATATATATATATATATATATCCAAACCCAAAAATCTCATATTTACCTAAAGGAAAAAAAAATGTCTATTAGGGGATAATATTGGCAAATATTCCTATTCTATATGGGATATTTTTTACTTGGTCTGATAATGGTCAATTTTGAAATTTAAACCCTCCCTTACATTTTTATCTATATTTTTAGGATATTTAATATGATATTTTCCATTTTGGATTTCTGTAAAGGCACACTCAAATAAATTATTCTACCACTTATCAATTTCAATACAAAAGCATACTTATTGTTGACCACTTGACTTGCACCTTTGTAAAGGTAGTTTTAGGCCTTAAAAGTATAAAGTAACATGGATAAAATCATAGGATGTGGGTGGCCTAATATGTGGATTGAATATCTAGATTCTAAGGGCTATCTCCCCTTGCTGTATCAGTTAGGATCGTTACTCTACACTACCAGCTTACAATGGAAAAGGGAAGAAGGTAAACTTAGAGGAAAACCTATCTAATTTGGGTGATACACAAAAAATTGACCTCCACTTGTGTAATATGAACTAATAAGGATTAATAATAACATAACCTTATTTCACTTCCCAAATGAGAGTCTCCAAACAATAATGTTTCACAGAGACGCTCAGGCTTGATGCATGATTTAAGGCTACTATTCAATAGGTTTATCAAAGACACTTAATGAAATATTTCATTTAATAAACATAAAATATGATTATATCACACCATGAAATGTATAATTATGAGATAACACCTGAAAATAGTTAAAGAGGAAAGGACAAGATGAGAGGAATTATGAACTATCATTGTCTTCTATCAACAAACCATGAAAATACAATAAACCAAGGTTTGAGGAGGCATGAATTATATTGTATTAATTCAAAATAGGAGAGTAAAAGTTTTCATTAGAATTTAATTTAAAAAAATTAGGCTAAGAATAATTTTAAATTCTAAACATTGGATTACATAGAGAGAGGAGAGAGATAAAGATAAAGCCTTAAAACTAGGAAATATAAAACCTTCAGTCTTTTTCAAATTCCAAGGTAACACTTCATTATTATTATATTTTACACCTTATCTAAAATTAGTGTAACAGTTCATGTTTAATTTTATTAGGATCATGAATAATCCTTGAAGAGGTCATAAGCCTTGATTAGTGGAGTCTGACAAATAATAATGCCTAAATCCTTGCTCAAGAACCTTATATTCTTGATTGAATGATTATTTAACTAGACAAGGTCCTTAAATTAAAATTAGGTCTTAAAATAACATTAAATCCTTCATTTTAATTATTAATCTCCTTAATTTATGATGTCTCTCTAATTATTTGATGTTTTTATGACTCTTTGTGCACCTTTGACTTTGTCTTTTGACTAGGCATCGGAGGGAAAGAAGATGTTGTTAGGAGTCTTTGAGACCATTTAAAACCTTTAAATATTCATAAAATAAATTATGACTTTTTATACACTTTAAAATAGAATTTAAGGTGAGAATGATCCTTGAAAATCTTGTTGAATTGCTCTTATGCATCAATTTGGGTGTTTTAGATATGTGGCTTCTTCATGAGTAAAAGACATAGAAGAGAGAAAGAAGAGTTTTAAATTAAAATAGAAAAATTACACCATGGATGGATTTTAATCATGACATCTTAATTTCAAAAATTCATTTGGATCCATCAAGTATCCCAAAATTTTTAATTTTGCTCATTTTGTTTGCTAAAGCACCCATTCTTTGTAGCCCTAAAAACTTGTAAAGATCACTGTCCAAAAGATTGTATAAATCAAATTTGAAACATAGGAAAATTTTTGAGTACCCTATATCCCTTATCATATCAAAAAAACATTATGATCAAAATCCAAGTTTAATTACTCATTTCCTTCATTTTCATCTCTAATTAGGCCTAATTAGGCCTCCTAAGACTAGAAAGAGATACGTAGATATTTTGAGCTCACACACATGTTAAAATACCCAAAATTATGTGATTAACTTTACCTAGGATACCAAAAACCTCCATGTCAATTTTTGGGTCCTAATACCATGTGGAAGTGTGCAAACCAAGAAACAACCTTACTTCTTAGTCTTATTTTCAGCCTATTTGGAACTACCTTGGAAAATGGGACTAGTTTGATCATTTTTAAAACATATTATACATTTTTTTTTATTTTAATAGCTATTAAAACTCTAAAATTACCTCATACCACGACTGGAAAGTTTTCACCTTCTCAGATCACCTATAAAACATTAAAAATAATGAAAATAGGGTATTTGGAGTAATCTATACAAGTGACATCAGCATCAAAACACATGTGGATAACCTCATTGAAGTCATAAATAACATCCAAAAGTTTTAAGGATTAATATGTGGAATTATAGGTGAATTTGAAGTCTATTTCTCTTGATTGGTCATAATCAAGGTTTTAGAAGGGTTTAAGACCTATTTGGTCATAACAATTGTTCATAAATATGAGACATCAAACTAACCTCCTTCCACTTGGAAAAACTTATTGAATTAAATCCTCGGATATCCCAAATGGCTCATCTCCCCATGCTAAGTTTTAGAGATGGTATGAGCATCTAAATTTGATCCTCAAGTGGCTTGCTTAGTGCTCTTGTGACTTAAGAGAAGTCTACTCTAAGTTTTAGGTCTCAAGAATCATTATTACTACTGGGATAAGTTCATATACCTATAAAAAATATCCCTTATTATTACACATTATTTATAAGTTCTCATCACTGCTATGTAAGCTCATAGTGTATTGATCAAGGTATTTGGGGTTTACATCCTATCTCCTCTTGATAGCCCTCAAAGGACTTGGAGTGAAAGATAAAGTTTGTGTGAACCTTTAAGGTGTATGTAAAACTTTTTAATGTATTTATATTAAATAAAAATCCCCTAGGAGGTCTAAAAATGTATTTCATGCTTTGAGACCAACTAGACCACCTAGTCTCAAGATTGCCCCTTACCAATGGAGTGGGTAAGGTTTGAGACAAAATAATAGATATTTACCCTAATTAATTGAATTTTAAATTTAAATGGAAATATTTTTCAAATCATAAACATCAACTGTACCAATTTATAAAGTATAATTATGCCTATAAGAGCTTTTACATAATAAACTCTCTCATGGTTTGACTGTAGGTCTATGACTGTGTGTAAGATCTTGAACTTGGGATACATTAGGTCTTAAAATATGTTTTGATCCTTTTATCCCTATCATCAAGTCTAATTAATTATATTTATATCTTTATGACACTATATATCATCCCTATCATCCCAAATGACCTCTTTCTACCCTATTCATAGTCCTTTAAATCAAGCAAAATCTCCTAAATAGGCAGAGTTGTAGGTGTTGGTTGACTGTATGTACAAAGTTATAATTCAATTTGGGAAAGTTCCCTAATGTTTATTTTTGGTCTCATAATGAATTTGTGACCTCTTTTAAATTGAGATAGACCTCATTATCTTCCATATGCATTTTGCCCTTCATTCTAGAGTTGAGACCAACCTACTTCTCATTAGCCATATGTAGTTGTCTTTAAAGAGTTTTGATTTGTGATGTGTTAAAAAACCTCATCATCACATAAATATTTATTTTAAATTTTATTTAACCTTATTTTATTCTCATTTAATTTTTAAACTCTTTCTCATTTTACTGTCTCCTCTTTCTTAGGTTTGAAGGTGAATTGACCCTCTAAGTAGGTTTGTAGGTAACCTATTAGGGTATGCCTACATATAAGGGTTTTGAAGAGTAATTTATTTATATCATCATGTATGAAGATATATTAAATAAATAATAACTCATTAATTCTCACTATCTAAGTATAATTCATAACTTTCTTATGACAGTTTAAAACTATTTGACCATCTCCATTATGTACAAGACTTTTAGGTACTTGATTTAGTGCCTTGATGATGTTCTTTATTCTTAAAAATTATGTTTATCATTAATAACCTATTAAAAATGTTATTTAAGTTTATTTTAGTTCTATGTTGGGTTTATAGTCTTTCAAATATGCTATGCCTTTACATTGTATGCATTTCATCCTACACCTTCAAGGCATTGTTATAGGTGTTATTTGGAATATTGGTTTGACTGCATACTCTAGGTTTAATACCTCATATTTAGATTATGATCATTAAATGGACATGTATTTGATAGAGATATTAATTAGGTTTTAATTACCTCTTATACGCCTCTACCAATGCCTAGGTTTGAAATTGTGTTGACCCTTCAAAAAGCCCTGTAGGTGTTTTATTAGGTTCAAGACTATGTATTGGGTTTAAGAAACTCAACTACTACATTGCTAACCCCACCTTAGATCATGAACCTGCATGGAGATCTAGTTGAGTTCAAGCAAATTTTTTGTTTGATTGCATAAAACATTTTTAAAACTAGAGTTATGAACTAGGGGGTGAGGGTTTTGATAATTAGACCCACATCTAGGTACAACAAAGAGGGTAAAAAGGATCTCACTAACAACCGAGTATGGTAAAGAGGGTTTAAAGGATCCCCCAACCTTTAAAAATTGAAGTAAAGATATCCAAAAACTTGGAAAGACAAAATAACATGAACCTAATTTGTCCTTTTTATTTACTTAAAGATAGAAATGGTGCCTCAAATAGGCATGTAGATGGCTTTTTAGGATGTTAAATATATGTTGGGGTTTGAATCTTCTTTTTCAACCATATCAAAATGACTTGGAAAGGTTAAAACTCTTGAAAGGATTAATTTCATTTTAATACATGGTTTTCTAACCCTCAATAGTATTTTCAAACTTCTTCTTACTTACTCCCACATATAGTTTATATAGGGTCACATATGGCTTAACTTTCAACTTACTATTTGACCTTCATTGTCCAAGTAACTTAGTATCTCTTAGGTATTCTTTCATAAAATTAGACTCTATTTTCATCTTCATAGGCATTCATATTTCATGTTTAATACTACCTTATTTTGGCATGAGGTTGACATTAGTCCTAAATAAGGACCTACAAGCTTAGGGCCTATAAGTCTCTACTTGGTTACATAGGCTACCAAGCCACTTCACCAAATCCTTGACTTTCTTGAAACTATCAACCAATTCACATTTATTGTCATTATTGAAAGGATACAAAAGGCATAAGACAAAAATATTACTATGAACAACATAAATCACTAGTATTACATCGCCTTCAGCCCACTTGACTGGTCTATATGAATTGTAGGAAGCCTTTTGTGCCCACTATATGGAGTGAGGATAGATTTTTCCTTATTTATTATAGATAATCTCTTTTGGTCTTATATTAAATCATTTTTTCTTTGACTACTCATCATTCAATCTCACTTACCATCTTCCCACTATTTACTTAACTCCATGTTCAACATGACATTTAAAAAAAAAACTTCATAGGTGGCTATTGTAGGTGAAGATTCCCTATGTGTAAAAATTGAGGAGAGGTGGGAAGTTGGTCCTAAGAGATAAAAAATGATTGAAAAACTCTATATACCTTCCATAATCACAAATATATTGAAGAAGCATTAACTTTCCATGAGGAGGTTTGCATAGTATGGACACATGAAACAACATATTACCTTAAATAATGCTAATTTACCTTAAACTTTGCTAAACTGAGTTCTAAGGAAGTTAACATTGTGATTTTGATGTACCTTAAATCTCAACTAAGTATTCAAAAATATTGAAAAGACATAGATCATATTGAAAACACATTTGGAACCCTCATAACACATTCATAAGAGTATACAGTCCTTTGGAAGGTCTGACAAGATGATAAATCAATCACATATAGTCTTTTAGTGTTATTTAGGTGTTATAGGCTATAAAATAAATTCTTTCATCCAAGAGTTTTTATATTCATCTTGATGACTTAATGAACACTCTCAAACAATTTTATGACCTTAGAAATGAACCTATTCACCTTCATGAATGCCTATAACTTCTATTACCGACCATGATATCCTTCTAACCTGCTCATTAGGCTTACATCTAAAAATATTTATCTCTTAATAGAACATGGTCCTTTGACCTCACATGGAAAATAATATAGAGTAAAATAAAAACTTTATAATACTTTAAAATCCCCTAAAGATCATTAAAAGCTTAATAATATGCTCTTCACACATTGAAAATAACATTCTATCTAGAACTATACCTTGTGGAAGGGCCAAATGACCAACCAAGTTATCTCAAGAAAGTTATTTTCAAGATGAAATTACTTTAAACCTTTATTTGATGAAATATATGTGATATACCTTAAAAATTAGCTTGAAAAATCTTGAAAACGAATACATTCCATTTATATATCAAGATTTCTTAAAAAATTTCAAATCTCAAGTTAAGACAAGAAACTAGTTTCATATCAAAAAGACCCTTACAAAGAAAAATTATCTAATGATTAATTTTTTTTTTTTTTAATTTAACCATAAAATCAACCCCCTTAATTAATTTTTATCCATTGAACTTAGGAGTGAATGAATGGAGGCAAACGTGGACTCTGTTTGGATGACTAACTCATAATGACCCCTTACACTCTTAACAATTATTCATAAATATGGGGGAATTAATATGATAATAAATGATACAAATTAAAATATAATTAGGGTAACTATAATTTTCCAAATTTTAATCTCTTACTCTCTCTCCTTTATCTATACTTAATAGTTGAAAACTACCCTTCTAGAGCTGTCAAGGAGGTCGATATAAGATAAATCATTTTTCTTCATTTTAAGACCTAAAAACTCTTTAAAATAATTTTATTAACCTTTTCATAAAAAAATAAGGTATTTAATAGGATTTAATCTCAATTTTACCATGAATAATTGTACAAATGATCTCAAAATAGGCCTTTTTGGCACTAAAACTGCCATAATCACTTGAGAAGTCTAAACTACTAAAAATGGATAAATATAACTTTTCATTCCTTAATAATTATAACATGTTATAATTATTCCCTTATATGATCATTCACATTTAAAACTTTCTCCAAAATCCATAAAATGACCAAAAATATAATAAATTGGGTCATGAAGTTAGTCAAACTTAACATCAAATAGTTAGATCAATTATCCAACATGATATGACTTTGGAACAATCCATAATTCCTCTTAGGATGTTATAGACCCTTTTAAACCTTTTGAAAAAAATTGAAATTAGTCATAAAGGTGGCTAGACAAAAAAATAACCATGGTGATCAAAACCTTAATTTCATTAAATCTACCTTAAATTTTAATAACCAATGCTTTGAATGACTATTCTATGTACTTTACAAGACCAAAACACCAATTAACAAGGGAAATAACATGAAAATTAAAGTTCTGAATGATAGGGGTGATAATTTGACCTATGAGGTCAAACTTGTCAACATTTTGGTGACTCAACTAGGAAGCATGCCTACTATACTTGAGAACCAAACCATTGATATCTCTTTTAGAATCATAAAACCACTTTTATATTTTATAATGATAGTAAAAAATATGATCCATGACATAAAAACCTTTTTTTATTGAAACAAGATAACTTTCTCCTCCAAAACAAGCAAAAAACACACACAAAGGGAAACTAACTAACAAGGTAAATATGCAAACAAATCACTTATTTGAGGCAAAACATAAACAAACTAAAACTAACTAACCAAGACAAAACATGGTCCACCTAAATTAAAAGGGAGATTCATGAACTTACTTCCTCCAAGAGATGGTACAAATTACAAAGGAAGGTTTTTATTGAATGTGACCTTTGATGAGCCACTCTTCTTGCCTACCAACTCTCTTAACATCTACTCAAGTGAGTAATGAATAGAAAACTAGTCACCAAAGAGGACATACTCATATTTTACTTCAAGATATTTCTCATAATACTTATCATATGTAATCTCATTAAGTGATACCTCATCTAGGCATTGTTATTGAGTCTCTATGGCATCTTGAGTGACCTCATTCTTCTTATCAGCTATTGTAATTTCATCAAAATATTTAAGGAGATTTAACTAATCAAACCAAGCTTCATCATGATCTTCAATAGGTATTTATTTATCAAACTTCTCATAAAAATTCTCTCTAATAGGAAACATATCTTTACAAAGGTCTTTTATCCCATATAGATACTAAATGTACAAATGCAAATCATGCTTTTATTCCTCACTTTGATCAACCTGAATGAGATCAGTTTGAATGGAATCTTGATCTTTCTCAATAATAGATATCTCAAATTCATTTATGAATTCAACTTGTACAATCACATTGAGTTTTTCACATCAAGACCAGCCTGCTCTTGCACACTTGAAATATCTTCTTCAAAACTAGCTACATCATGATTCTCAACTTGTACCCCAAGTGAAGTATTAATGAAAAACTTTGCCTCATATACACTTGAGACATCCTCTTCACACTGTATGAAATCAAAAATTTGTCATGTATATAAATTAATCCTAACTTAGAGAAGATAAATTAAACCATACACTTCTAATTGGGGACACATTTGTTAAGGAATAACATGACCATTATGGGGATTTGCTAGGCCTGATTAGAAGATCTCTTATCATAATACACAGTGATAGGGATGGTTCCAAAGCCTCTAGTCAAGCACAATAGTGGAATAACCCTAACGGAGTCTTACTTTTTGATATTTAACCTAACTAATAACAAGTAAAGAAAATCTAATCTAGTGCTTACCAAAGCTTGTGACACAATATGAGGGGTGAGTAAATAATAAAAGTAAACATGCATAAGAGAGATATACTCATGTCAATATTATATAATCCTAATGCATGGAAGATAATTACAAATACGTATATATCTAATCTTACAAAGGAGGAAAAAATTTAGGAATACTTTCCTTTGAAGATGAACCTATTGAGCCTCAATCTCTCCCTTGGCCAAGATGCTTCACAAGAGGTTGTTGTGGTATGTAAGGATGAAAAATACAAATCAACTCTAGGATACACAACCTATCAATGCATGCAAAATACTTATCCACAAAACAAAATCTGTATCTCCAAAGAAATTATGGAACCCTAAGCTTTGTCTTCAAGTAGAATAATCAATAAGCAAATGCAGAATATATCTTACTTCTTCTTTTCTTCTCTTAATAATGGCAAAATAAACTTGTATATATAGTCAACTCTAACTGTAAATCCTTATAAAACTTATGGCCAACAAGGTTGACTCAATTGACCTATTATTATTTAACCCATGCTAAAAATGAACTATGTGAGTGTTTTGGACTAATGATAAATAATATAGGGTCAACATTATCATTGTAGTTATAAAACTACTAAAAGGGGATTTAGGATAAGAAAAAGTAAATGAAAGTGGAAAATTAATGGAGGAGGGTGAAATAGAGAAGAACAAGCTTAGGTATAAGGTTTTTAGGATATAAGTGTGTAGATAACAAGTGGAAAAAATGACAATAATACTATGAAACACCAATGGTCTACCCATCCCTTTCACAGTGTACCCCTTAAGGCATGTATTCAAAGAGATTGAGAATTGATGGGTTCTTACAAGATACAACGTGCCATTTATGGATAAATTTTTTAAAATATTATGCATATACATATTCCCCACTTGAAGCTCATCATGCGTCATATGAGTGCAACATGGGATGGTGCTTTAAGAAATATAACATAATAACACATAATGCTAATGTTAAGTAAAGTGCAGTAAGGAGAAAAAAAGCTAAATGAAATGATATAACTTAAAAATGCATACCTTTACTTATTTTATTGTTGTAGATAAAGACATAAATTTTAAGAGAAGTGAAGGTTTCCAAATGTGAAGAACATTAGGTGAACCTATAGAAGTTCAAACAATAGCTAAAAATCAAAACTTTTGGAAGATAGATATATAATAGTGAAAAAAAAATTACATCATTAAGATTCCATAACATTTTACAATTTAAAAAATGGAGTAGTAAAAACAAAGATATGGGTAAAACAAGGAATCAAAGTAATAGGCAGGTAAAAACAGTTAGGTCGACCCAGTAGACCAAGTAGGCTAAAATTTTGCTAAATCCACACTGTTGACCTAGTAGGTATATGCCAACCTAGTGTGTTTTCCAAAGTATTGACTTAGTATAGGACTATTGATCTAGTAGAAAAACATATTCTACCAAATTATTACTAAGATGGGAAAAAGTAAATGGTTGAAGTAGTTTGTTAAGTCAACCTAGTCAAAATGAGGAAATTTTGGTCAACCTAGTGTTTGACTAAGGGACCATAATAGTACATAAATACATGAAATATGCCAAAAGAGTGTAAGGAAGTCTTAGAATGACTAATTGAGGGATAAAATGTCCAAATAGGATAAAAATAGGTCAAATTGATTAAATTGAATAAATTATGGCAAATTAGGCTTGTTAAGGCAAGGTTAGAATATTGAAGGAAAATCAATGACAAAATTATGGAAAATGAATAATAAAATGATGGAAAATGATTGAAAAATCACATTGGAAATCATGGGAAAAATAAATGGAAAAAAGGAATGTAGAACATACTAAATCACGTTGAGAAGTATGTAAAACATGAATGACAAGAAAATATACATGCAAGAAAAATGTAATAAATATATGGAAGTAAATGAAAAGTAACTGCATGTAATATAAGCATGTCAAATCAAACATAAAGAAAAGTGTGAATGATTTAAAATAAAATTTAAATCAAGATGTAAGACAAACATGAACAAGTTGTAAATAAAGAAAAGTATGTAATAATGTAAAATGTCATATGTACAATAAGTGAAGTCAACGAAAATCAAATAAGAACATGAAATAGATGAAAATAAAATATCTCTAAAGGATGAAAACTCAAAATTAGTGCTTGTTATAAGAGGCAATGTTAGAAAACACAACCACCTAATGATATGACTAGTATGACAATGAGATGGTGTGGTAAACAAATGGTGTAATGGTGTTTATGAGGAAGGCCTAGTCTTATCCAATGTCCTACAATGTAACTCACAAACTATAAACCAAGAGGCATAATAAGGTAGATTTGATCAAGGATGTGATTATCCTAAAAAAAAATCTAACAAGGGGAATATAAGGAAAATATTATGTAAATAAGGAATGTGAGGCTTCACATGGGTGATGTGAACATACTTAGAAAGAATGAGACACACTAAGAAAGTGAAAAAGAAAAAGAACTAGCAACCCCAAGGACTTAATACATTTTGACTAATGGACAAAAAGCTTAGGCTAAGAAGTGAATTATATAGATCATCCCATGAAGTATATATGCATGAAAAGTAAAATGGACCTACCTTCCCATAATGTGTTCCCCATCCACAGGACCCCTTATAGAGCCATTGATGTACTATGAAGATTGGGTACTTGCGTGAGAATGTAGGTATCACTAAAAGATTTTTTTATTATCCTTTTCTAATCTACTAGCCTATCACACCCTAATGAACCTCAGCTATATCATGAGGCCAACTATGGATTTTAAACTTTGACTATAAAAAGGATATATTTTTAGAATTACATCCTTTAGTGTGATTTGACTTTTAAGATTGTTTTTACCTTGAAATAATTGCCTTTTACTTGTATTTTATGATTTGTATTATAACTATATTGATAGATTTTTTATTATATTCCTCCTCCATATGGATTTGGAAAACCAAACATGGGTGTTAAATATGACAAACACAAGAGAGCTTACACTTGGTCACTATAGAAAAATAACTAAAGAGCAAGGTGTATAAAGACTCCTGGACTTCCTCACAAGTAAGTTTGCAATCTCAAAATTGACTAATGTGAGCCTCAAAGGAAAATAAATAAAGGAAATATGGAGATCATGAGATATCCATCTATGTCATAAGTTACATAATGATGAATATGCTCGTATTTGATCACAAGGAGGTAAAATAGTTATATGAAAGGGATATAACTATGATATGATAGTCATGTAACTAGAGAATTCATACTAACCTATAATGGATATAGTACAGGTACCAATAAAATTAGTAGTCATCCCAAAAAACAATTGAAATATTTTTTAATGTGGTAATTTGTGAAGAAAGCTAGGTCCTATCCATGGTCTTACACTACAACTCACAAGGTGAATACCAATGAGGTAAATTATTAATAAATAAATAAAAAATCATAAAGATACTAAGGCAAATAATGACATAAAAAGACAAAAATGAAAGAGATATATAAGGACAAAAATGAATACAAATGTCAAATGTGATGTGCAAGAAAACCAAAGAACCCAAAGATAAACAATGATATTATAAAAGTGTGACTAAGAGAAGTAAAGTGCATAAAAACAAAGAAACATTAGACAAAAGAATGATGAGTAAAATCTATGATAACATATGTATCAAAGAGGAGCATGTGAAATATAAGTCTATAAGTCTTGGAAGGTTTTTTGAAGTTGAGTTTGGTTGTTATTATGCATTGTAGAATAAGAGTGGGAACCCTAAGATTCCCTAATGGGTAAGTGGATATATGGATGGGAATCACAAGATGCCCCATATTCTAAGGGACATTTGTATAGGCATCATAAGATGCCCCAACATGTGAGGTGGAGTGAGGTAACATTAACACATTAAAATGATGTGCATTGGGTTGGTAGGTGCATTTGATGATAGGTAAATGTGTTGGTTTGTTAGATGTTAAGGAGGTTGAATTTGACATAAGATGTATAGGAGAGGTATGAAGAGGTAAAGGAGGTAAAGGAGGACCATGTATGATATGCTTTATAGTAGGAAATTGAGATAGGTACTCTTTTGGTTCATTTGACTTAAGAGGTTGAGGTTCAATGAATGTAATGATATGTTTAAAGTCATTCATGTTAGCTATCCTTTCCTTATTGGTGTAGGAAGAATGATCAAATATGGTTTAGACAGAATTAGCATATGAGTTTTAGGTATGGGATAATTGTTGTTTTTCATTAGGTATTTGATGCTGATGTGATTGTGGTTCTTGAGATTGAATTTGAGAAGCTTCAAGATAGTCTTGATAATATTGTTTTGTGAGAGTATCAATATTTAAATGTGGACCAAGAAATTAATAAAGAAGAAATCAATGAAGATCATGATAAGACTCATGAGAATAACCTATAGAAACATGCCACCAGCAAAATTTATGAGTATTTTACCATTTTGGACGAGGTTTGGAAGTATCAAATATCACGTGTTTAGAGGGTGGTAATCTCTTATTTAGTTGTTCTAGACTCAGGGGAGGGTGTGTTGGGTTAAAATTGGCTGAATTGGATACTCCATTTTGAGTTTGGGGAGGCTTAGATGAATCAATGTTATGAGAAAATTATTGGAAAGGTTCTTTATTAGTTGTTTTAAGTGTTTCAAATTGAGTCATAAGAAAGTGTTTCCTTTTTGCTTGGTCTTAGGCTTCTTCTAATGTTTTATGTGAAAATATTCAAACTTTGTATTGCACAGGAGATTTAGGAGTAGTAAAAAATATTTTTAAAATAATATCATCATTAATGTTATGGTATACTTTATGAGTGAGAGACTTCCATAATTTGAGGAATGTATGAGCGGATTCATTAGGATGTTGCTTAGCATTGATAAAATAGCTAAGGTAATTTTCAAGAAGGTCATAATGTTGGAATTCATTCACTAGAGCACTGACTAAATCCTGTATTTGTGAGATGGAATGTCTAAACATTTGGATATACCATTCAAGTGCATCACCAACAAAGGTTTTATCTAAGATCTTAGTGGTAGAAATGGTGTTAGTATGTACCCATTCCTTATAGAGATTACCAAAAGACTTAAGAAAGATAGTAGGGTCCTTAGTCCCATTATATGTGATATTTGGAGAAATGTTTCTAATATTTATGGATATAATTAATGTGGATAAAGGTTCATTTTTACGATGTTGAAGCATTTTTTTATTCATTGGAGGTTGAGGGATGATATTCCCATTGACATATGTACAAGGAGGAGGGACAAAAAAATTATTTAGTTGAGACATAATGACTTGATGTCATTGAATAGTCATGTGTAATAAACTTTGTTGTATTTTCATTATTTGGGAATGATTATTTGTTTGCATGATGTTCATTTGTTGAATTATTTGAGTAATAATTTGATTTGTGTTGATTTGAAGACTCAAAGGTGGGATATTAATGTTGTTAAGAAGAGGATTGTTAGTTTTTGTGGAAGGAGGATTATTTGTAGATGGAGGATTACAAAAATTAGTTTTAGTTGT
The DNA here is from genome assembly GCA_037957365.1 of Torreya grandis. Classification (NCBI taxonomy): domain Eukaryota; kingdom Viridiplantae; phylum Streptophyta; class Pinopsida; order Cupressales; family Taxaceae; genus Torreya; species Torreya grandis. The sequence continues at coordinate 3,492,018 of JARHVA010000679.1, forward strand.
ATTAAGTGTGGTAGAATAAAAATGAAGCTTGGTAAATCCACCATTCTTGGTAGAAGTGTAAATAGTATTATCATCAAGGTTTTTGAATAATTGGGAATCGTCTAGATTATCAATTTGAGTGGTTTCAACCATATTAATTTGGGAAGAGATAAGGCTTGGTGATCTTGTTATGGGTGTAACAAAAGGATTATCAACATTGGTTGTAAGAGGTGGAACATAATATGAGGTTCCAAAATTTGATGTAGATGGGTTGGTGAGTTTATGACTTATAGGTTTAAAAGGTGTCAAAGTGGTATAAATTATATGATTGTCATGGTTTTGTATTTTTCTAATAGGATTATCTAGATATAATATACAGTATGGGGTACATCAAGATTGAGAATATTTAGAACCATGTGATGAAGAGATGCACCATAAAGAGTTGTCTTCTATGGTGGACAAGAAAGGTAGGAGAGAACAACCCATGTACATTCAAAATGGGTTGAGACTATCAAAAAAGAATTTGATAATAGGCTTCATGTTACCAAGTATGAGTAGATATTAGAAAGCTAGGAGGAAAAACAAGGACAAAATTGGCCAAAAAAAGGGATAGTGTTAAATGATACTAAGTTGACACATTCGATCTAATATGCTAAGGAGACAATTCAAAAAGATAATAAGTCAACATAGTCAATTTAGTATGCTAAAGAGATAATTTAGAAAGATACTAATTTGACAGTCAACTTAGTATGCTAAGGGGGAAGTTTTGAAAGATACTAAGTCAACCTAATTGACTTAGTATGCTAAAGGGGAAGTTTTTAAAGATAATAATTTGACCCAGTAGGCTTAGTATGCTAAGGAGGAGATGTGAATCGGTCTATAAGTGACATTGTCAATAGAGATTATAGTGTTTTAAAATATGGAACAAAAATTCAATATACTTTGAAAGCAATAAATAGAAGGAAACACAAAATCAATTGGGTCAATAAAGATGGTCCAAGTGAGGCACACATCACAAAACCTTTTTTGAAATACAACATACAATTCATCAAAGAGTAATAAATTAACTTGGAAATTAAATGTTAACTAAGTGGTCATCCTAGTTTTTTTATATTATTAGAATATGATTTTAGATGTGATCAGAAGATGGCTATAAGCAAGGAACTAGAAATCAATCTAATGATTGTCTCAGTACATTTGAGATGAAAGGGATCTATATTGGCAATGGTATTGGCTTGGTATTGGGGCCTACCCCTTACTTCAAAAACCATAGTGATAAAGGTGTCAAGTACTTATCCAAAATATACCATTAAGTATATGTTTATGCTTGACTAGAAAATTGAGTCAGCTTCCCCCTTGGTGATGAAATCCAAGTAGGTTGGCCTTGGGTAGACAATTGTTAAAATTAATTTTAAAATTTTGTGATTTGGTAGTGTGTGTATAAAAGAGAAAATAGTGTAACTAAATGGTATATTTAAAACCACCTAATTATACTATGTGATTTATTCTAATCATGAAATAAATAATAAATTAAAGTGTGAGCTAATAACTAGCATATGAGTGTTAATTTCAACATTGAAACATAGTATAGTGTCAATTTAGTAGACAGTGTATGAAACAAATACATAATAGAGTCAATAGTTTCAATTATACACTATGGAAGCAAGTGTTTGAAAATTAACTACGTCGATAGTGTCAACCTATTTTTATAGATAGAACACAAAATATAGAACTACGTTGATAGTGTCGACCTAGTTTATTATACAAGGGCAATTTTTAAAGACTGTAAACTATGAATGTCGAAATTGTAAAAAATTATAGAAATGACAAAGAAATAGAAAGAAGCCTTCGTGGGTTTTAAGATGCTTATAATTTGTAAAATTTATATTTAATCTTATTGAAGTTTGTACCAATAAGGTTGACTTGGTTGACCTTCTTCTGTAAAACCCTACTACTGAAGCCTATAAAAATAACTACATTAACAATGTCAACCTAGTTTGTTTTATAAAATAATGATAATAAAATGATATAATTTTAATAACATGAGATAAAACCTAAAAGGGTTAGATTCACATGAGGTTCACTATAATGTATGCAATTAGAAATATATCATGTATATAAATAAATCCCAACTCAGAAAAGATAGATCATACCATACACTTCTAATTAGGCAAACATGACTAATATGGGGATCTTCTCAACCTAATTAGGGGATATCTTATGGAAATACATAGTGATAGGTAGGATTCCAAAGCCTCTAATTAAGCAAAATAATTCAATAATCCTAAAAAAGTCTTTTGTTTTGATATCTCATTAAACTAATAAAAGGTAAAACAAATCTAATATAGTGCTCACCAAAGCTTGTTGCATAATATAATGGGTTATTAAACAATAAAATAAAAAATACATATGAGACATATACTCAAATAAATGTGTAATAAATCCTAATTCATGGAAGAGAAGTACAAATGCATATCTATCTACTCTTACAAAGGAGGAACAAAGTTAGGAATATTTACCTTTGAAGATGTACCCACCAAGACTCAATCTCTCCCATGGCCAAGGTGCTTCATAAGATATTTTTGTGATATGTAAGGATGGAAAATACAAATCATATCTAAGATACACAACCGATCAATGCATCTAAAAGACTTTTCCATAAGATAAGATCTATATCTTCAAATAAAGTATGGAACCCTAAGCTTGTTCCTCAATTAGAATGGTATATAAGTAGATGGACAATATATCTTGCTTCTTGTTCTATTCTATTAATAATGAAAAAATGAAGTCATATATATATATATATATATATATATATATATATATATATATATATATATATATATATATATATATACTCAAATATAACCTTAGACCTTTAAAAAATTTATGGCTGATAGGGTCAACTTAGTTGACCTAGTATTATTTAGCCCATGTTGAAAATGAACTACGTTGACACTTTGGGCTAATGACAAATAATACAAGGTCAACACTACTGATGTAGTTATAAAACTAATAAAAGGGGATTTAGGCTAGGAAAAGGTAAATTACAGTGTAAAATTAATGGAGGAGGGTGAAATAGAGAATAAAAATATTAGGGATAAGGTTTTTAGGAAATAAGTGTGTAGATAACAAGTGGAAAAAGGGATAATAATCCTGAGAAGAACTAATGGTCTACCCACCCCTTTTTTGGTGCACCCTTTAAGGGATGAACTTAGAGAGATTGAGATTCAATGGGTTATTTCATGATACAAAGTGTCAATATTCAATAAATGTTTGAAAATATTATGTGTATACACACACTCTCTAAGAATCTCACTTGTAGTTGAAACCTCATTCTCTATTCTCCATAGAACAAGCTTCTCTTAAAGAAGGTACATGGTGGGAAGGTGATGGAATTCATTGATTTGAGAGGGGGTATTAGGCATGGACTATTTATTATGATCATATTTTAGATTTTATATGGAAATGGAATCATATAGGAGTCTTGAAGAGGACGGAAAGATAATTTCTTAAAGACCTCTTCATTCTGCTCCTTCCACTTGGTCATCACCTTATCAAAATGTGAAACCATTTTGTCCTTATGGAAAACTTGATCTTAAGGGATGAGTAAAGAAGAAGTGGACCTACAAGAAGGTTTAATATATTGAATAGGTAGATGAGTCTTCTCTTTATCCTAAATATTAATCTCCCTTGGCTCAACTTGAGCATGGTTAAGAACATTATGAGGATAAAGAACACAAGAAGAGTGGGAAGGAATACAAGATGGCTCTTGAAAAAACTAATTAAACTCAAATTTTTATCACTCCCAAGCCTCCATATTCTCCAATACAAGAATATACAACTCATTCCTATCCAATGGATCATTAGACACATTTTGAAATAGCCTACTCACTTCATCATACTAAGAGGTTGAAAAAACTTTCCTTGCACATTCTATTATTTTTCTCTCTATCTCATCCATTTGTTTTTGGAAATAAGGCTTCTCATATTCATAATTATATCCATATGGGAAAGGCGAAGACTATTCATAAGAATGATATGGTTCACAAGGAAGTTAAGAATCATACTCTTGATATTAAAGATCATAGAAAACTTGATAAGGCTCATCATAGTGCTAATAAAACTCCTGGTAAGGCTGATCAAGCTCATATGGATCATGATAAGGCTGTTATTATTCATAATAGGGATGATAAGGAAGTATGACATAAGAATTTTCTTCATAAATAGACATCAAACTTCATGAATATGATGATTTGAAAACACCACTTGAACACATGTGCAGGGTTCTACAACTAACTGATATAAATTTTTAACTTGAAGTAATTATGTAGTTATGATGATGATGAGTTTCCTCTGATATTTCAATTACTTTTATTTAGCTCTAAACTTCAGCTCTACTACGGAGAATGCATTCCAATGGGCATGCCAAAAATTATTGACTACTAGACTTACATTTAGGCCTTAATAGTATGAAGTAACATGGAGACAATCCTAGGTTGTGGGTGTCCTAAAAGGTGGATTAAACCTATACATTCTTAGGGGTAGCTCTCTTTCATTTATCAACTAGGATCCTTACTTTATACTACCAACTTATAAGATAAAAGGGAAGAATATAAACTGAAAGGAAAACCTATCTAACTAGGGTGATACACCAAAATGTGACCTCCACTTGTTTAATATGAACTAAGAATGTTGAATAAAAACATAAACTAATTGAACTTCCCAAATTAGAGTCTCAAAACAATAATGTCTCACACAAAATTTTAGGCTTGATGCATGATCTAAGGCTACTATTCAATAGGTCTCTCAAAGACACTTAAGGAAAGCTTATACTTTATAAGCATACAAGATGATTAGAGAACACCATGAAACCTATAAGGATGAGATAAAACCTAGAAATAAGTAAAGTGGAAATGACAAGATAAGAGGAAGCATGAACTATCACTGTCTTCTATTAACAAACCATGAATATACACTAAACCAATATTTGAGGAGGTATGAATTCCATTTTATTCATTCAAAATAGGAAATTAAAAGTGTTTTATGAGTATTTACTTTACATAAATTAGGTTATGAATTGTTTTAAAATCCAAACATTGTATTACATATAGTGATAATGAGAGAAAGGAGAAAGATAAAGATAAAGCCTTAAAACTAGGAAATATGAAACCTTCACTTAGTCCTTTTAAAATTCTAATGTAGAACTTCATTATTATTATATTTTCCTCCTTATCCAAAAGTGATGTATGGATTCATGTTGACTTGTATTAGGAACATGAATAATCGTTGAAGAGGTCATAAGCCTTGATAGTGGAGTTTGATAAATAACGGTGCCTAAATCCTTGCTCAAGAACCCTATATTCTTGGTTGAATGCCTCTTTAACTAGAAAGGGTCCTTTCCTTGCAATAAATTCTGAAAATCACATTAAAGAATTCATTTTAACTCTTTATATCCTTTATTTATTAGGTCACTCCAATTATTTGAGGTTTTTATGACTCTTTGTGTACCTTTGACTTTATCTTTTGACTACGCATTAGAAGGAAAGAAGGTGTTGTTTGGAGTCTTTGAGACCATTTCAGACCTTAAAATATTCATCAAATCAACTATAAATTTTTATACACTTAAATTTTGTGTGTAATATGATAATGATCCTTTAAAATATTGTTGAATAGCTCGTATGCATCAATTTGGGTGTTTTGACTACTTGGCTTTATAAGCAAAAGGTATAGGAGAGAGAAAGTAGAGTTTTGACTTGGATCAAGAAGAAATACACCATTTATGAAATATAATAAATATATAAGACATAAAAAATGCATTTGTATCCTTCAAGTATCCAAAATATTCAATTTTTCTTAGTTTTCTTGTTAAAGCACCCATTCTTTATAGCCCTGAAAACCTATAAATCTCCTTGTCTAGAAGATTGTATGAATCAAATTGGAAAAATAGTCACATTTTTTAGTACCTTATATCACCTTAAATTTACAAACAAAATTTTATGATCAAAATCCTAGTGGAATTACTCCTTCTCCTTCATTTTCTTCTCCAATTAGGCCTAGTTAGGCCTCCTAGGCCTAGAAAGTGAAATCTTGATACTCAGAGATCCCACACATGTTTTTGATTAATTAAGGCAGAAAACCAGGGGCCTAACCCACACATGTTAAACCACCCAAAGTCTATGATTAAATTTAAATAGGATACTACAAACCTCCATGTAAATTTTGGGGTCTTGATACCCTATGAAAGTGTGCAAACCAAGAAATAACCTTGCTTCCTAGTCTTATTTTGAGCCTATTTAGAAATACCTTGGAAAATGGGCCTATTTTGATCATTTACATTACCTATTATATAATTTTTTTGACTTTAATATTTATTAAATATCCAAAATTACATAATACCATGATTTTGAATTTCTCCCCTTCTCTAAATACTTGAAAACCCCTAACAATCATGAAGAATAGGGTATTTGGACTAATCTGTACCAAGGATGTGAGCATAAAAACACATGTGGAGAACCTCCTTGAAGTCATAAATAACATAAAAAAAAATTTAGGATCAATATATAGCATTATAGGTGCATTTGAATTTTATTTCTCTTAATTGGTCACAATCAGGGTTTTAGAAAGGTTTAAGACCTCTCTGGGGTATTAAAGATTGTTCATAAATATGGAATGTCCAACTGATCTCCTTACACCTGTAAAACCTTCTTAACTAACCTACTCATCTATATTTAATTGATTAGCTACCCATGCTAAGTGTGAGATATTGTACAAGCATCTGAAGTTACTATTTAGGTGGCTTGTTTAGGACTCTTATGACTTAAGAGAGGTCTAATTTGATTTTTGGGTTCAAGACTCATTATTAATATTGGGATGAGTTCATAAACCTATAAAAAAATCTCTCCTATGATTTCTCATGATTTATAAGTGCTCATCACTACTCTTTATGATCATACTGTATTGATAAAGGTATTTAGGGTTTAGAGAATATCTCCTCTTGATAGCCCTCAAAGGTCTTGGAGTGAAAACTGAATTTTTTGTGCACCTTAAATGTGTATGGAAATATTTTTCATGTTCTTATGTTTTGAGACCAAATGTACCACCTAGTCTCAAGACTTCCCCTTGCCAATGGAGTGGGTAAGGTCTGAGAGAAAACAATAAGTATGTCCCCTATTTTAATGACTTTGAAATGGAAATGGACATATTTTTAAACTCATAAAAATCAAATATACCAATTTAAAAATTATAAATATGATAGTAAGACCTTTAACACAACAAACTCTCTCATGGTTAGACTGTAAGCCTATGATTATGTGTAAGATCCTAAACTTGGGATGCATTAAGTATTATATTGTGTTGTGGTCTAATTAGTTAGATTGAGATATTTATTGCACTATATATCATGCCAAGTGACCTCTTTCCAACCTATTCATATTAATTTTTATTCAAATCAAGCAAAACTCCTAAATAGAAAGAGGTGTAAGTATTGGTTGACTGTATGTAGTGAATTGGATTTTAGTTTGGGAAAGTCCCCTCATGTTTTTTTTTCACAATGACTTTATGACCTATTTTAAATTGAGATAGACATCAGTATCTTCCATATGCATTTCCCCCTTCATTATATACTTGAGAGCAACCTACTTCTCATTAGACACCTGTAGGTGTCTTTAGAGAGTTTTGACTATGTGATGTGTTTAAGAACCTTATCATCACATAAATATCTCCTATCAATGTTATTGAGCCTACCTATATTTTCATTTAGGTTTCAAACTCTTTATTATTATACTATGTGCTCTTTCTTAGGTTTGAAGGTCAACTAACCCTCTAAGTAGGTCTCTAGGTAACCTCTTAGGGTATGACTACATATAGGGGTTTTGAGGACTGAATTTTCTCTATCATGTTTGAATATTTATTAAATAAATAAGAAATCATTCATTATCACTATCCATTTATAATTCATAAGTTTCTTGTGACAATTTAAAATTATTTTACCATCTCTATTTTGTACAGGTATTGTAGGTACTTGATTTGGTGTTTTGATGGTGTTCTTAGTGTTTATAACCTAGTTTACTCATTACTATCCTATTCAATATGTTATCAAACTTGATTATAGTTCCTAGTTAGGTTCAAAGTCTTCCAAACATGCTCTACCTTTCCATTGTATGCATTTCATCCTACACATTTAAGGAATTGTTGTAGGTGTTGTTTGGCATCTTGGTTTGACTGCATACTCCAGGTTTAATACATCATATTTAGGTTTTGATCATTTATGGAACTATATTTTTTAGACATATTAATTAGGTTTTAATTAACTCTTATACACCTCTACCAAAACCTAGGCTTGAAACTATGTTGACCCTTCAAAAAGCTCTATAGGTGCTCTTTTAGGGTCAAAACTATGTATTACTTTTAAGAACCTCAACTACTACATTTCTAACCTCACCTTGGATCATGAACCTAGATAGAGTTATAATTGAGTTACATCATATTTCATATACACTATATATAATTTTTATTGACTTGAAGATATAAATGGTGCATCAAATAGGCCTATAGATGGCCTTTTAGGATGTTGACTATATGTTGGGTTTTGAATCTTCTATTTCAACCCTATGCTGATGCTTTGGAGGGGTTCAAATGCCTAAAAGTATTCAATTAATTATAATGCATGGTTTGATAACCATTAATATTATTTTAAAATTACTTCTTACTTACTCCCACATACATTCCATATAAAGTCACTTATGGTTTGATTGTCAACTTAGTCTTTGATCTTCACTATCCAAGTAACTCAGTATGTCTTAGGTATTCCTTTGTAAGTTATAATCTATTTGCATCTACATATGCATTGAGTTTTCATGTTTGATACTCCCTTATTTTGGCATGAGGTTCACCTTAGTCGTAAATAAGGACCTATATGCTTAGTGCCTATATGTCTCTACTTGGTTGCATAGGCTACTAAGCCACTTCATCAAATCATTGACTTTCTTAACACTATCAACCACTTCACATTTATTGTCATTATTTCAAGGATCTAGCAAGCATAATCCAAACATATGATTTTAAAAAACCTAACTCATAAGTATTACCTCACCTTCATCACACTTGATTGGTCTATATGAACTATAGGAAGCCATTTCTACCCATTGGATGGACTGAGGCTAGATTTTACATTTTTGATTGTAACCAATCTCTCTTGGTCTTGTATTAAATAATTTGTTATTTTACTACTCACCATTCAACCTCACTTATCATCCTCCTTATATTTACTTAACTCCATGTTCAACATGACACTTTTTGGAAAAAAATCATAGGTGACTGCTATAGGTGAAATTTCCCTATGTGTAGAGATTAAAGAGAGGTGGGAAGTTGGTCCTAAGAGACAAAAAATGACTGAAAACCTCTATTGACCTTACATAATCACAAATATATTTAATAATAATTAAATTTCCATGAGAATGTTATCATAGTATGGATAAATGAAATAATAGTTTACCTTAAACAATGTTAACTTACCTTAAACTTTGCTAAACTAAGTTCTAAAGAAGTTAGCATTGTGAGTTTGATGTACTTTAAAGCTCAAATAAACACTTAAATCTATTAAAAAGGCATATATCATATTTAAAAATCATTTTCTACCCTCAAAACACATTCATAAGAGTATATAGTCCTTTGGAAGGTCTACAAGATGATAACTCAATCACATACAGTCTTATAGTGTTATTTAGGTATTAGAGGATATAAACTAAATTCTTGCATTGAGGAGTGTTTCTAGTCATATTGAAGAATCCATAAACACTCTAAAATAATTTTATGACCTTAAAAATGAACCTATTAACCTTCATTAATCCTCATCACTTCTATTACCTTCCATGATATCCTTCTAGCCTGCTCGTTAAGCTTACAACTAAGATTTTGAGCTCTTCAGAGAGCAGGGTCTTTTGACATCATATGGAACATCATTTAGAATAAAATTAAAAAAAATTAAATCTTTTTAATCCCATTAATATAATTAAAACCTTACTAATGTGATCTTTACACACTAAAAATATCATTCTATCTCCAACTATAACTTGTGGAAGGGCCAAATGACCACCCAGGCTATCTCAAGAAAGAGATTTTCAAGATGAAAGTACATAAAACCTTTATTGTATTAAATATATGTGATGTAACTTAAAAATTACCTTTAAATTGCAAAAAATAAATACATTCCATTGATATATCAAGATTTATTAAAAATTGACAAATCTCAAGTTAAGATAGGCAACTGATTTCCTATCAAAAATCCCTTTATTGAGGAAAATTAGGTGATGTTACTAACATTAAAAATTTATTATTTACCCCTTAAATCATCCCCATAAATCCATTTTCCTCCATATATATCATAAGTGAATGAATAAAGGAAAACATGGACCCTATCTAAATGAATAACTCATAGTGACCCCCTTAGGTTCTTAGTGATTGTCCATAAATATGGAAGAATGAATATGAAAAAAATTACACTAATTTAAATTTATTTAGGGTCCCTATAATTTACAAAAAAATTATCTCCTAACTTTCTCTCCTTTGTCCATATAGAGCACTTGAAAAATGCCCTTCTGGAGTTGCAAAGAAGGTCGATATGAGAGACAAATCATTTTTCTTCATTTTTAGACCTAAAACCTATTAACAATAATTCTATTGAAATTTTAATGGATCAATAATGTCTTTAATATTCCTAAATCTCAGTTTTACCTTGGATAATTATATAGATGGCCTCAAAACAAGCCTTTTCAACACTAAAATTACCAAAATCACTTGAGAAGTCTATTTAAACTGATTAAAAATGGATCCATTTTAATTTTAATGCCTAAAAAAGTACACCATGTTATTATTATGACATAATACTATCATTCACATTCAAAAATTTCTCCAATATCCATAAAATGACCTAAAATGTAGTAATAGGGGTCATGAAGTTAGTCAAACTTATCACCAATAAATTAGATCAATTTCCAACATAATATGACTTTGAAATAATCCATAAATCCTCTTATTATGTTCTATACTATTTTCACCTCTTGTCACATGATGAAACTGGTAATAAAGGTGGCTAGACAAATAAATAACCATGGTGACCAAAACCTTAATTTCATCAAATATACCTTAAAATCTTATAATCAAGGCTTTAGATGACTATTCCAAGGACATTACAAGACCAAAAATCTAATTAAAAATTAAAACAACATGAAAATAAAAATTATTAATGATATGGGTGATAGTTTGACCTTTGAGGTTAAACTTGTCAACACTTATGCTATGACACATTGAGAAAAAATTCTCTATTCTTTCTAATTTTGATTCTAATAACTTGAAGTAGTCTTCATCCAAGTCAAAATAATTTTTTTTAAAAATTCAAAGTGGATCATGATTTATTATTCCATAAATATTTATATGTATTTATGTATTCAAAGGAGTAAATTTTCACAAAACACTTTAAGTAGGAAAACTACATGGGCTTGATTTCCCTATTCAAAGTATTATATATGTAGGTAATGTTTAGTTGTCATAGGGATGATTGGGATAGATCCTCTATGACACTCCCCCTTTTTCTATTTGTAAGTTTTTAATCATTGTAATCCATATTTTGAAGAAGCTATTTTCAATTCTTCTGCATATCTCTAAAGGTCAAATCTCCATAGACAAACCTAATTCAAGTTATTGAAAATTATTTCAACCTAAATTCCTTGTTTATATAGAAAAGGAAAAAATTAACCAAATCAGGAGTATAGTGGTATTTTATCAACTCCAAATTTGGAAGAATATGTCTTTCATCATTATCGATTCCAATTTATATGCACTTGTAAGTTTGCTTCATGTTTTTCAATTTTAGGTGTTTATCAGCTTAACATAATTAGATCTCAAATATAAACATTTTTTTCATTTCATTCATAGTTAGTCTTCATTATTTCATTTCTAATATGTTTAAATAATTTTTTATTTTCCTTATACTTGTCAAAATTTTATTTACATTATTATATTATATTATATTCAATTTATTTAAATTATGGTTAATTCACATATTAATTCAAATTTTAATAAAAAATAACTATGTGTGGCTTGATTTCCATCTTTAGAGTATTGTTTATGCATGAACTATTTAATCATCAACAAGGGTGATTGGGCTTATCTCATTTTATTACACTTCCCATGTTTTTTCATGTTTTACCTTCTCACAAGTGGACATAGTATTTTTAATGAAGGTAATCAATTTTTTGATACTTATCATATGATTAAAATTGAATGTCACAAATAGATATTAATCATAAATACACACACTTGCATGCAATAAAACATATAATAAAAATGTATAGGGACAAAACTATTTAGATCAAAACATAATGATGTGTGTTACCAACCTAAATCTAACATTAATTTATGGGTATAAAAAGAGATCCAAAATATACATCGAGTGACTCATAGTCATATTTTTATCCTACATTTCTTCTTTCCACATATCTTAGTCCTACACAATAAAGGGAACCAATAAATAGCTTATATTTTATTGTAATTTCCATCTTTATCAATTTTCATTTTCAAAGAAATTTAATTTTTATACATTAATATATATATTTGATTTCTACATTTTATGATATGAATTATACACATATATTTTATCCTTATTAGGGTTAACATTAATCCAAAATAGAATAAAATGGTAGTATGAATTAGTTTCATCTCATATAAAAACAAAAGAAAATAGGGAATGGTGTTATGGAAATATAAGGGAATAGGAAAAGAAGGTTGAATAAGATAAACTAAGTTAATGCTATATGAAAATTAAAATTTCTCATAAGAGCATTTGATGGATGAAAAATAACATCAAACTTATGCATCCTTGGCTTGGGAATAAACAAGCAAGGATAGTATATGGTGTAACAATCATCATATTTAGGAGTGTTAAAATACAAATTAAGGGATTCAATCACTATGTCAATAAAATAACTATAAAAATATAGCCTCTTAGGGATACCTAAATAATAGGGAAACTTGTTAGTTGGATTCTTGTGAGAATAGGGTAGAAAGGTAGGTGGGAAGTAAGATATAATACTAGGAAAAAGTCCTATATTTTGATTTTCAAGATGATATATATCATATAGGGCCATAATCAAGGATTAGAATACATAGTATCAAATGCATTAAGATGAATATATATGGAGTAGAGAAATCAAAAGAATAACTCAAAATGGAAGATGTTTATCTTCACAACCAAAAGTTGCATTAACATTCATTCATTCATTAACAAAAAAGTACATATGAAGGTACATTATATAGTGAGAAATTAGGTCACCCAAAAAGGTAAAATTTAAATCATAATTATAAAATGACTTAAAGTAAATTTACACTAATGACTTATTATTAACCTATGTAAGTTAATTAGACTATGTACGTAAAATCACATAGTACGAAAATCCTAAACTAATACACACCCTCCCCCCTGGCCCCTTAAGTCTAGTTTAGGTGGGTATAAAAATTGGGCCTAATGAGGTACCAAAGTACATATATATGATCCCTATATGAGGAGGAAGTTGAATCTCTTTTAACCCATAATAGAGCATGTAAATGAAGGTACTTGCTTTCACTAAAGGTTTTGGTGAATATATTAGTAATTTTCCTTGTTATCTAGATTTAGTGGAGATCAATGAATTTACCATGGATGATATATTTAATGAAATTAATGTGAATATCAATATGATTGGTCCATTGATGGAGGATTTCATTCTTTCAAATCTATAATATGCTTTGGTTGTCGTAGTATATGACTATTAGTGATCAAAATTAGATGCCAAACTCAATGAGAATCCCATGAATCTAAATAACATTAGTGTCAAAATTAAAAACTATTATTTATTATGTGTTAATAAAATATAAATAAATATCATTTTTTTTCTTTCTTGACTATCTAATCAAACCAAAATCAATGGACAAATTGTAGCCTTAAGTATACTTATAGTTATAAACATTGCCAACATAATTTGAATCTATATAACCAATAATGTTAATTTAGATACCTACTCCATAGTGAATCTGAAAACTATGAGTTCCCTAAATGTAGTGGAGAATATGTCAAGCTATTTTCTAGTGTATATCATGTGTTTCTTACATAAATATTGAGACCATGCCCACTACATATGAAATATTAGGTATAGTGTGCACAAGGTAGATGAGACTACCAACAAGTTCTCAATATGAGCTATCATAAACCAAAGGAGATAGAAAATAAGATGAAAGATTCACATCAGATAGAAAAAGATGTTAGACCTAGCTTATATTCATCCATGTTAAATAATGCAAGAAAATTAAAAGCATAATCAGATAGTAAAATAGTGATCCTAGAGTCAGATTGAGAAATTTCAATCCTAAGAAAGTAATGTAGCAAGCACAAGTTAGTCATTGAAAACCTATCAGACAAATTAGTTTTCACTACTATGATGGTGGATGAAAAACTACCTATGATCAATAGGTAATCCACATAAATAACTAGAATAAATAGTGAATCATCCTACTATAAAATGTAGACATTTGGATTAGAATGGCATATAGTGAACCAAACTAAAGAAATAAAGGAGTCCATCTTGGCATACTAAGTGTGAGGATATTCTTTGAGGCCATAGATAGATTACCTTAGTTTACAAACCAAGGGTGAATCTTCCACAAATAATTATGGTTTCTCTCTGTAAATTTCCTCTCTGAGGTCACAATGAATACAAGAACTCTTCACATCCATCTCATGAACATCCTAATGATGTGTTTAGGCAATGGAAAGAGTGAGTTGGAATGAGTTAATTTTAGAAATTAGGGAAAATTCCTCAATATATGCAATGCTAGGTACCTAATAAAAACCCTTTGATACCGAACATGCTTTGAACTTGTCTATGAACCCATCTATTGTAAATTGTTTTGGTATATCTAGCTATAATGAAAAAAAATTCTTCCCTTAAGAATAGGGATTAAATCCCAAGTGTTGTTCCTTAGAAAGGAACCATATTCCTCTTCCATAATATTATCCCACTTAGGAGTGCCTAATGCTTCATAAAATGAATATGGATAAAAAGCATATGTAAAGAAATCATGTGGGTCATCATAGAATTGTGATGGTGTTAGCTTAGTGTTTCATGGATCTCTAACCCATTGGCTAGAACATTATAGTGTATATCTATCCCATAAAGGACTAGTTCTTTGAGATTTTAAAGATGATTACTCATCCTTTGAATATTTTATAGTAGGAGGAGATGATTCCTCATCACTACTCTCATCATCATAACTAGAAAAATAAATATCATCAATAAGATAGTTAGGTGGATTTAAATCATTATAATTGTCATCATAGCATAGTGCATCTAAGGAAGAGGTAAAAGTTCCATGTGTAGAGTCTAAAGGAACTTATTGAAAGAAAACACTCCTCTCAATGAAAAACTAAGTGGTGGAATGGAGAATCCTATATCCATTAACACCCTCAAGATATCCAATGAATATGCAAATTTGACTTTGAGGTAACATTGCCTTATGTTTATTCTTTAGGATGTGGGATATACTAAGAGATCCAAACACTTTAAAGTTATTCACTATGGGTTTCTAACTAATTCAAGCATAAAAATGGGTGACTGCATTTAATTCTTTATGAGGAAATTATTTCTATATATAACATGTATATTTGATGTCCTCTACTCAATACTAAGGTTCAAAAGACTTGGTGTGTATCATACAATTGGCCATTTCCTTTAAGGGCATATTATTACACTCTAAAAATTTATTGTTATGAGGACTATATGAAACTGTACATTATATTTCAATCCCATTTGAAGTGAAAAATTACTCAAAATGGATACTAACATACTCACCACCATTGTTAATGCAAAAAAATTTGATGGCTTTACTTAGTTATTTTTTATAGAATAACCTTGAAATCCTTAAAATGATAAAAGACCTTTGATTTTTGCTTAATAAAATACAACCAAGTGTATCTCAGAAAGTCATCAATGAAATTAAGCATGTATTTAGTCCTATTGAATGAATGTTTTGGAAATAGACTAATAATGTCACTATGGACTAGCTCTAATATCTATTCAGCTCTCCATGATTTGACCTTGTCATACTTTTCTTTACGATGATTACCATGTATGCAACCCCAAAAAACTCTATCATCAAACGTGACTTGTGGAAACCCTAAAACCATGTCATGATGAATAAGTTAATCTAGGTAGTGGTAGTTGAGTTGGCTAAATTACTCATACCATATTTTACTCACCCTATCTGAATGAGTGATCAATGTAGTAGATTATTCATGAACAAAATGTGAGAAATTATATAATCATGACTAGTGATCTTTTTTCCCAAATTCAACTATGGATTCTATATATGCTTCCCAAATAATTAATAAATTAGGTGTGAACTCAACTCTCTTTTCCAAACCAATATGAATGATCCAATAAATAGATATGATATTGATCGATAATGAGGAAACAAGTAGAAAAACATGAAATGCACCATAATTCACTTTAACATATCCTTTTCCACTAACTTATATACATGTATCATCACCCAATAAGATGGAAGGCATAGAAAAAAGCTCCAAGGATGAGAACATGCCCTATGATGAATCCATGTGGTGTGAGGCACTAGAGTTAATCTCCCATGTAAAAGGTTGGGATGCAACTAAAATAG
This sequence comes from Torreya grandis, assembly GCA_037957365.1. NCBI lineage: Eukaryota > Viridiplantae > Streptophyta > Pinopsida > Cupressales > Taxaceae > Torreya > Torreya grandis. Next base: position 3,508,701 of record JARHVA010000679.1, read on the forward strand.
GTGTTTTCCCTTATCTTTTCCATTTTTATTTTCTTTGGCCTTAGAATATTCATGGTAGTGAAATCTAATTAGAAGAATTAGGGACACTAATATTGTGATTCTTGATCATTTCATTTAGTTGGTCAATATATTTATTCATGAATTTATATTCTTCATGCCCAAATTTATTGTAATAGGCACATGTGAGTCACTCATTCTTGGGTTTCCCATCTAAAGAGGACTCTTTTGATGTTTCTAACTGAGCATCTTGATTTTGACCCTTTATTTTCTCTAGGTCTTTCTTGTTCTATTTATTCTCCTTATTTCTAGAAGCCTTATATTTTTCATGACTCACAATTAGGGTATGTTCTTTTCATGACTTTAGTGTACCCATTTAAAATTTTTTGTCTTGATCTCAAGCTAAGTATATAACAAGTTCATTTAAAGATAACATGGTCCATGTAGATCCAAGGGCACACTTGGTGGCATGAAAGGTAAAAATGAATATAGAATAGTCATATCCTAACTTGGTAATGATGAAAATAATCAATTGATCATCCTTTTTAACAATGCCACATAGTTTCAATTATAACCTAAGTGATTTAAAATTTGTGAATAAGTCTTGTATAGTATCAAATTTCCTGGGCTAAAACTAATGATCTTATCATCACAATAATTACCTCTCATTATGTCTTGCTTGCAAAATATTTTTTATAATATGGTCCAAACTTAATTTGTAGTAGTAGTATATTTAATATGAAAGAGTTGGTTAAAAGACATAGATAGGCATAGTAAACCAGAGACTTTATCACTTTAGTTAAACCACTTCACCTTCTCTACATAAAGTGTTGGTTATTTTTATATACATATGATGATTCAATGGAAGAATTTAATCTACAATAGGATTTTCATTTTGACTTTTCACTCATGATAGTTCAATAGTGTGAGAAATATGATTAAACTCTAATCCATGGTGTATAAAGGAAGTACGTGTTAAAATACATGTGTTGAAATAATAATAATGTGTAACCCATTAAGTCTATCTCGGTTCAATTTTATAAGTCATGAGAATATGACCAATGTGTAGATCTCAAAATAAATTTCACTTTTAAAAAAATGGCACCTCAAAAAGAGTAGTAGGCTAAAACTTATGGAAGTTTGAATGTTTCTTTCTTACAAAAATAATGATCTTCACTTTGCATAAATTTTGTGTGTGAAAAAGTTTGGGTTGAATTATTTTTGGAATCAACTTCCTTAAAAAATAACTCAAGCCCTTTTGGATTAAAAGTTAATCACTTTTGAATTGGAAGTGATCAGGTGCTTAACTGCCATATGGCCATGGGATAAGACCTAAAAAAGGTGTTCCCCTCCCTTTTTTTATTAATTTGATTAATGTGGGAGTGATGTCACTCTAAAAATGGCTCCTATATTAAAATGAATAGTATCACTTTTCACTTCATCAAATTTGATAATCTATTAGACATCACAAAGTGACAAAACAAAGAAGGAGAAGGTCATTAGAAATTGGGTCCTGCTTAGGCAAGTGGGAGATCCTGAGACATGTCTAAGTAGGTAGTATAACATGTAGATAATTTTATCACTAGGCAACATTTGAAGGGTGTTTGCATAAGGGTCATAACATAGTGGATGCTCATTTAGGGGTCAGAGTCCTAAGGATACATAGTAGGGGTCAAAACTTAAAATTTACATGAATACTCATTGGAACCTAATAAGTGCATGAGTAAGGGGAGGAACCCAAATAGATGTTCATGTAGGGTTAGAACTTGATAGGTGTGCGAGTAAGGGGAAGAACCTAATATGTGCATGATTAAAGACAAATGGCTATTGAAACCAAAATGTTCATTAAGGGGTCAATATCTATTGAAGCATGTTTAGATTTCTTATAAGGGCGGAAATGTCCACCTAAACTTGTTTTTCTACCACAAAAAATTTACTAGTTGTCAAAACTATCTGTGAGGGGTATAATTTCTATCAAGTTTTAAAAACCTCCAAAAATGTGAATTATTTATGGATCCTCAAAAACTATACAAATTCCCACTTGGTTTCTTGACAAACCAAGAAAAACACATAAATGGGTTTTCCTTAAAGTCATCAGATGTACAATTTTTTGTAGAATTTGAGAAACAACCTTGAAACCCTCTAAAAATTATTGAAAACTATCATGAAACTAGGCCATGTTTACAATTATTCCTAGGGTTTTTCCACCTTATATATTCAATAATGCTATCCATTTTTCAATTTGAGACTCCAAATATGTAGATTTGCATATATTTTTGAGAAACCCCACCAAACCCTAGAAAAACAAAATTAATGAAAAATCTTGAACAAGTTAGAATGATAGATATTACAAGAAAATCAATTGCATTCATATACCATCTCATCCATGATACCATGTTAGAGTGTGCCATAATTTATCATGAGACTGGATAGGGTCAAATTGATGAAACTCAGTTGATATGGAGTAGTGAAATTAGAAGAACAAGTAAAATGGAAGAAGCTTGTCTTCACAATTAAAATATGCATTCACATTAACTCATTAGCCAAAAATTATATAGGAAGGTACATTATATACTAAGGAATTAGGTTAGTAAAAAAGGTAATTAACTCAACTCAAAATTAGAAAATGACTTAAAATACATTTCCCCTAATGACATATTATTAACCTAAGCAAGCTAATTAGACATTATAGGTAAAACCACATAGTGGGAAAAATGACACACTAACAATATCATGGGGATTTTCATAGTTATAAATAAGGATATTTTTTGGTATGCTACCCATAATTTGGGTAACCATTAGATCTTTATTGAAATTCACAAGATAGTTAAAATGTTGGTACTCATAAAATGGTATACTAGGTAAAGGTTCAAGGATAGGCATTTTATAGACATTGTGTTCTTGGAAATGTTATAAATTAAATGGGTTGGTATTAATTGTACATTATATATAACACCCTTATAGTGAAACTAAATCCATTGGAATGCATAAGAATCTATAAACATCATACAATGATTCCAAGGATGGTGCATAAAAAATTTATATGATAGAGGAATATTGAATATCATTACCTTAACCCTAACTATGGAAAGTATTATCATGGTAAGAAGCCAGTAAATTCATAATGGATCCATTTTTATTTATTCATATCTTTATCATGTGTTCTAGGTAGACTTAATGTTACATTTAGAATATACTCATCTTTTAATGAACTTCAAGAGGTGACACAAATGCTAGATCCTACATCAATCAAGGCTAGCTTGACTTAGATGTAACATAATAGTACAATAAATAAATAAATAATTTTCATACACATTATGTAATATTTATTTATGAATCATAGATGAAATAAGAAATCTAAGGGAGATATTCACATCCAATGTGAAATAAACATGGATAAAAATCTATTCCCATTGTTGTATGATATTATCCTTTGAACTAGGTAAATTAGCTTCCTTTGCCATAGGTGGTGGTTGAGGGATGTTCATGTTAAAAAAAATATACATAAGTAAATTTATATTTCATTTGGAAGTCCTAATGAGATAAATATATAGGATTTGATATGGGAGTATAAAAATATCCTCTTTGGGATTATACTCATCAAAGCTAATGTGAAATGGACTAGATAACCTAAAAGGGACTAAGTTCAAAACCTAATTAAGTGTAGTCATATATAAGTCTTAACCTAAAATATAGTTTAAATATAACTAGTTAAATGAGTAAATTATATCAATGTATACAATATATCTATATCTTAACTATAAATGAAATAGTATGTTAAGCTAGCTAATACATTATGATCAAATCAAGACTATATCAAGCTAGTTGGTACAGTTTCATAAATATAAAACTATATCAGATTGGCATATACAATGAATCTATTTGAAAGAAAAAAAGTAATGATCTATTTAGATTCAATGACAAAAAAATTGATTTAAAGGATAAATATGAATTTTCTATAACTTATAGTGATAAAAGCTCTAATTGAATTAGAATATATGTAGGAAACAACACAGTCCATGTTTTTATAGCTTAATCATGGTTTTAGAAAAATTAGGGTTGGTTGAGATGGTGTCTAAATTTGACTGTAAGCTTGTTGATTCTAATTATGATTTTAAAGTGGTTTGGAATATATGGTAGGTTGACAATTAGCTTGATGAAGTTATTTTAACTTGACCTTAAATTCATAATCCTTACCTACCTTATCATAGGCATCGTTTTGCTCTCTAATCATGGATTCATGATCAAAGCTTGGACCAAATACAAATTCAATCACTAAGTTTTTAATGTTCTTAAAACATTCATGATATCAACCCCATTGTTCATGAAACCAAAAAAAAACCAAAATTGGGTCATACCAATTGTAATTAGGATGGGAATGATCAACATCTCTAGATTATGGTTTAGGAATACATTTCCTAATATCAGTAAGGGTAATAAGTTAATGAATGTCACAAGTGTTGACTTGTGAGGGAGGAGGATAGAAAGGATTTATCATTATAGGTTGGTAAAGAGTTATTTCATTGGATTTTCGTAGGATAATGACATGGATGGTTCTATTTGGATCATAAATATCAGAGGCACCATCATTAATAACATAATTATTTTTAGGTTTAATAATCACTTGAGGTACAAGCTTAGGTTGGGAAGGTTTGAATTATCTTAAGACATAACATTATCACTCAAATTTATCTAAGAATTCATCAATTTATTTTTGGGTAATGATCCTAATATGTTATTGTAAATTTGAATTTAATGTGTTAGTAAAGACATGTAATAGGTTATCTTTCTTTATATTATGCTTAGCTTTCCTAGCTAATGGTTTCCAACATTCAATGAAATATTAGGCATTCTCATTTTCTTATTATTTAAAATTGATAAATTGAGTGAAGTCTTACTAAGGTAATTCATTGGATTGAAAATATTGGACCAATGCATTAAATAAGTACTTTAGACTATAAAAAAGTTAAACCTTAGTTGAATATAACATTTTAAAGAATCACCATAAAAGGTTTTAACTAGTAGTTTGACAACTTAAAATGTTTTATTTTTAATCTAGTTATTATAAAAATTACTCAAGTCCTGAAAATGAATTGAGAGATCATTGGATCCATTATATGAAATCATAGTAATCATTCCACCAATACCAATTTCAGTTATCTAAGAGACTATGGGCTCATTTTGAAGGTGTTTAATGACATTATTTTGAAGTGAGGACTATGGAATGAGATTTATAATGGAATATCTAAGTGTGGTAGGAGTAATTTTGATATGAAATTCACCAATTGAACCTATTGAAATCTATATTGAATTTTTATAACTTGGTTTTTCATTTTCATAATTTTAGCATTATTTATAGCTTGTATGTTATCCATTTATCTCATTGTTTGTAAGATACTTTGGTTAGGATTATGAGTATTTATGTTGGAATTAGAGGCTTGAGTTGCCTATAAAGATGCACTAGAATAATATTAGCATTACTATTTCAAGGATAATTTTTTGTAGGCCCACTAAATAAATTACCCCCCATGGTAATATTTATACTAGGCATGGTGGATGAGAAATTTTGAAAATGGATTTACCCCAAGCCCTATGGAAAAATAGCTAGTAGGAGAGGGAATATTCCATTTGGTGTTCCTAAATCATGTGATATAAAACCATTGGGTCCTTTACCCTATGTTTTGTATGCCCTTAGATAAATATTTTCATTTCCTCTTTATATTATATGTCACAATCCTCTTAAAACTCATGGTATTGGACTAGGTGACTTCGTTTAAATTTATAAAGGTTGTCATGTGGATCATAACATTTAGATATAGTGGAAGACATATTAAATTTATCATAAAAATTATTTTGAGAGATAAAACAAATTAATAAGGCATGTAAATATATTTGGATAAACTATTAGGATTAATGAATTCTAGATGTAACTGTAAAGGAAGCAATTACAACCAATTTCGTAATATTTTGGGTGAAAAATAAACACAAAAAAAGGAGGCCCCAAGAATTAATCAAATGAATTTTTGTTGGAATCAATCTTAAAGTAGGTAAATAAAAATGGCATAGACCTGAAAGTTGATGCAGTCATAAGCCAATCAATAATGTTGAGTTAGAAGTGCCAAAGGTTTTATTTTATTAGTCCCTAAATAAGTTTGGATTTCTTGAGCAAGAGGAATAAAGGAAAGATCAAGTGGTTAAATACAACAATGTAGAAGGGTATAAGGAGGAAGATAATATACCCCTTATTGGGGTTAATGAGTAGGCAAGGGAATATCAACAAATTATAGTGGCTCCAAAGAATAATTCCAAAGAAAAAGTGATCGAAATGATAGTCACTAGAAGAGCGATCAAATGTCTAGATTACAAAACTCTACCTAAATTAGGTAAATCTTCTAAAAAAAGAGATTTTCATAAAATGTACAAGGAAGACATAGCAGATGGTTTTAACATAATCCTTCCTTTTAAAGGAGGTATATCTTCTACTAGTATTTAATCATGTTGATTCTTTCCTAGAATATTAGAGGGATGCATATTATAGCTAAGAATTTTTTTTACATATTTTAGAAGGACTAATAAACATGTTATTTTATCAATCCAAGAATCAAAGATTGAGGAAAATTTCTTTTCAAATAATAAAAAACTTGTATTAGAGTGAAGTTGAAGTGATTTGTTTCAGTGCATCTAGAGTGTCAAGAGGGATTATAAATTTTTGGGATTCTAAATTTTTTATGAGAGAACCTATCCTCAAGTCCCAAGATCATATGACAGTACTTTTCATGGATGTGATTGATAATAAATAGTGGATCTTTTCTAATGTTTATGCTCCAAATTATATTTTAGAGTGTAAAAATTTATAGGAAGATATTAGATTTATTTATAAATAATTTTAAGGATATTCCTTAGATCCTAACAAGTGACTTCAATTCTCCCTTGCAAATAAGAGATAATAAAGGAGGAAATCTAGTGTGTATGGACAACATGGATGACTTTTCTTCTTTTATTTATGATATTTGTATGTTGAATTTAGACCTAAGAGGGTCTAAATTTACCTAGAATAAGATGAATTTTAGAGAAAATATCATACAATAGAAATTAGATATATTTTTTTGTCTCTTTAGAGTGGTTAGAATCTAAGGATTTATCTCTTAAATTTCTTCCTAAGATTGGATCTGAGCATACTCCCATGGAGTTGAATATTATGGATCAAGTTTCTAAGAAAAATAGGTAACCCTTTAGAATGGAACACATGTGTTTTATGTACCTTGACATTCATGATAGGATCTCATAATGGTGGACTAAGAATGGTAGTGGATCTGCTATGTTCAATCTAGCTAAATATTTCAAAAAGGTGAAAATCAAGATCAAACAATGAAATAAATAGGTTTTTGGGAATGTGCATTTTCAAAATAAGTTCTTAAAACTAAAATTTATAAAATTGAAGAATAAATTGAGGATAAGGGTTATGATTAATAAATAAAAAATAGAGAAAGACAACTCTTATGCAATTACCACACTATTTCAACTAGAGAAAAAATCATTATGGAGGCAGAAATCTAGAAACATTTGGCTCAAGGAAAGGGATAAAAATACCCACTTTTTTCAAATGTATACTTTGAAACATAGGAAACATAATTTTATTAAATAAATTATCAATAATGAAGGTTAGCATTTCTTAGATGTAGAAGTTGTTAATTAAGAAAGTGTCAAAATTTTCAAAAATTTGTACAAGAATGATTTTAAGAAGAATATCAGACATGAATAGAAATTTTTACATGTGTTACCATAATTGATTAATTAGGAGGATAATTAAATTATCATAGTAGTTACCTCAAATTAATATCTTAAATTTGTGCTCTCTAAGATGAACCTGGATAAGGCTCCTGGTCTAGATGGTTTTCCCATAGTTTTTTCCCATAAATTCCGGGATATAATAGGAGATAGTTTGGTTACAACTATGAATATATTATTTGTCACTAATCATTTATTAAAGGAATTAAATCATATTTTATTAGTTATTATTACAAATAATTAAGGGTATATAATTTTTTTTGATTTCTAGACTATTAGTTTGTGTAATTATTTTTATAAGATTATCACCAAGCTTAGTTCTTTGAGGATACAATCTATAATGGAAAAAATCATTCAACCTCAGCAATGAGGATTTATTTTGGGAAGAAGAATTAAAGATGGAGTGATTGTGGTCCATGAAAACACTTATTCAATGGAGAATAGTCAAAGATCAACTATGGTGCTTAGATTGGGTATGGCTAAGACATATGATAGATTAGATTGGAGTTTCCTTGATATAGTTATGTCTAAATTTTGATTTCATGACAAATGTAGGAAAATCATTAGACCTTGCATTACCATTTGCATGTTCTCTATTTTTGTGAATGGGGTGGCACATGGTTTATTCAAAAGTGATAAAGGAGTAAGACAAGGGGATCCACTTTCTCCATTCACATTCATATTTATGGTGTAATCATTGTGTAGATTCATATCTAATGATTTATCTGCTTCACAATTGAAAGGTTGTAAACCAGTAAGGTCTATAAATCTAGTGACTCATCAACAATTTTAAGATGACACCATTCTCTTGGCTAAAGCATCTATGTATGAAGCAAGAAACATTAAAAATATTTTGGTGATGTATGAATAGGCCTTGAATTAAAAAATCAATTTTGACAAAATTTTGGTGTATTTATTTAATACATTGATGTCTAGACAAGATATAATAACTACGCTTATAGACTACTATATAAAGGAACTTCCTTACACATATCTAAGAATTAATTTCTTTAAAAAACAACTTTAGGTGACATTGTGGAACCCTTTCACTGAATATTTAAAAAAAAGCTCATAGGTTGGAAAGATAATCTCTTATCCTAGGCTAGTAAAGTTATTCTAATTAAGAGTGTGCTTAGAGTCTCTTGGTCTATATATAATTTGGATTTTTAGTTTACCTAAAGGAGGGGAAGATAAATTAAATAAAATTCAATGTAACATTATTTGGGTTGAAATGGAATAAATAAAAAAAATTCATCTTGTTGCTCAGAATAAGGTCTAATCTAAGAAAATATATGGTAGACTTGATTTAAGGAATTTGCACTTGATGAATAAAGCCCTCATTTCAAAGTTTGTGTGGAGATTCATTAAGTCAAGCATGGTTCAAGGTAAAATACTTTCTTTTAAGCATTTATAATTAAGATACCTGATCTATATTCTAGTTGAGGACAATTTTATTCAAGGTTCACATGTTTGGAACTTCTTGATCTCAAACAAGGAGTTGAAAATATCAAGTTTAAAATGATAGATTGGTAATGGATATAAGGTTGATTTTTGGAGAGATACTTGTGTTTCTAAAAATCCTATTTCTTAGAGTGACATAAGACTGTAGTTTTAAGAAAGCATTAAGATCAAATATGGTTTCAAAGTGATGGACTATTGGCAGGAGATGGAAAGAGTTATACGCTATAAGAGGTTGAGTTTGGATAACTTAAACTAGGAAGACACCATGAATATTTGTAACCTAAATAATATTCTAAAAATTTACATATTTTGGGTATCAATAGAGAAGATCAAATTGTCTAAAAGGACTCCTTTAATGGACATTATAAAGTCATATTAGGTTATGAATTTCTAGTGCAATAACGTGGGCTTACTAATAACTATGAGTTTTCATGGGATAAATGGCTAACTCTAAAAATTAACTTATTCTTATGGGTGGTGACTCAGAATAAAATACTTACAATTGATAATATAATATAAAGAGGGTATATCCTAATCAATAGATGTGTACTCTATGAAGAGGATAATGAATCAGTTTTTCATTTTCTTGTCAATTTTGCATTTTCTCATAATATTTGGAGCTATTTTTTGAACAAATTTAAAATAACTTAGGTGCAATCAATTTCTTTAATGGAAGTGTGGTAGTCTTAGGCATTCCCATTTCAAAATTCCCTTATCAATAAAATTTTGAAACTAGATTTTCCATATATCATTTAGGGTATCTAGTGAGAACATAATAATTGAATATTTAGGGGGAATAGATGAAATAAAAAATTCATATCTAAAAGTTCTTATCACATTAGGAAGAATTATAAATCTGTTCCTATTAAGAAAATAAACATCTTGATTCAATTTGAAAACATTCTAGATCACAATGTTGGAATTACAAACACTAAGAGGGGGGATGAAATAGTTTCCTTAAAATACTATTTAAATTTCACTTTTTATTCATGAATCATTCATTCACATACATAGTTTAACCAATGCATAAACAAGAATATATGAAATCAAACAACATAGAAACGTAGGATATATGTGAGAAGCCCCCTTGGAAAATAAAAACCACTAAAACACTACTCAAAATATATTCTTATAATTAATGGATCAAACATTTTTTGAGGCACAAACCCCACAAGGATCACTAACCCCTCACTAGTCAAGCACTAACTCAACTAGTCATTTAGCAAGTACCAATATTGTAAGGAGGAAATAACCCCTAAGTAACTCAACACAAACTCATATACCTTGAACCTATGATCACCTTTTAACACTTCTTACTTACTCAAATAAATATTACCACCTTTTTTTCTCTTCTCACTCTTCTATCTCTCTTAAACAACCTATTAGGCCTTCTCACTCAAATAGCCCTTTCTTTGGTAGAATTAAGTCTTATGACCTGGATAGTAACATATAAAAAAACTAATATAATTTCTTGAAATATTTAAGACACCTATTTTATGGTCTCTAGTTCCTCTACCTAGTTTCCAAAACTCTATATCATTCGCTCATGTTATTAATATTCTAACTTGTCAAAGTAGGACTATTAGACCTCTTTATACTTGACTTGCTCTCACCTATATTGGTCATCAAAGAAACTATAAAAACTTGGTTCACATTTGGAATATATAAATAAACACGTTTCACAAGTGAAAAAACTAATACATAGGTTGGTCATTACTCTTAAGGGTCAAAACCACCATTAGGCCTAATAAAGACTTAATGCAATTAGGCCTTCTCAAAGCATATGTTTCACCTTGACCACGTTAAGACACCATGAGCCTTAAAAAATAGATGAAAAAAATAAAAAAATATTCATATATACCCATTATAATCTCACCTTAGGTCCCCAACACAATTAATCTCATTTCATTCCTTGAACCACCCAATTAGGTCTACTCACAATTAGGCCTTCCAATTGCCATAAAGTCTATCTTGGAAATGTAATGCATATAATAAAATTTTCTACATAAAAAAAATATATAAAATTTATTAAAACTCCATGACTTTATTATCATCACCAAGTCCATTATATTTCATAATACAGGGTAAAATACCACAAACGGATCATCTTCATATACTCACTTAAAAATGCACACAGGCCTTAAGAACTGAATAAAAAACCTTTGAATTTTCACACCTTAAAAGGAGTTTATCATTAATAAAATTTTTATAAAATTAACCTATGATAAATACCTAAAAATTTCATGTTATTTTTATTAATAAACTTTATGCAAAAAGACTCAGGAACATCATTCTCACTCACACACAGAAAATTGTCTGTGGCTCCAAAAACACAGTCCTGAAAACCAAGTCTTAAAAAAATTATGGGAACAATTTTATGATATTTAAATGGGTTTAAATTATTATTAAACATAATTATAACATATTTGAGTATATATATAACAATTTTCAATATCAATATTAGTCTTAAAGACCAATCTCATGTTTTCACCCTACACAAAATTCACTATGTTAGAGAGGTCATTTTGAGAACAACTTTTTGATTTTATATGATCATAATAAAAACTTGTAATAAAATTATATACAAGTTATATTTATTCAATAATGTCTCTATACATTTGGATCCATCCTTAATCCACTGTAACCCATCCATAATCTCATTCTCACTTCTGCCTAGTTTTTTTAGTATCTTCCTCATTAGGCTTATTTATTGATAGGTCAAATTTAATGAATATTTTGGAATATTTAAGTAATTAAATATGATTATAAACTTAAATTTTAACAAAATATAACTCTCACACATCATCCTCCATCCATTTTCATGTTTTAACTTGGTCAAACCTGCTTGAAACATAATTTTTTTGAGAAATAACTCGTCTATTATAGATTTCACTCACTCTTTTGATATAAAAAACCACTTGGATAATTATATAATATTCATATACATTTTATAAACATAAAAATATTTCAACCAAACCATTTTGATCCATATCCAATAATATTTTTCTTATGAAGTCATAATGAGGGTTTTAGTAGGGATTAGACTACCTTCCATTCTTAATAATCATTCATAAAGGATTTCTAATAAAATCCAAAACTAATTCCAATAAATTAAACCTAGTATCCTTCCAAAAATTCCATTAACTGATCAAGATCTCATGTAAAGGGTGCATGTGCTAATGAGCATAAGAAAATACTTCTTAGGTTTGCAACACCCCATTCTATGTACACAAAAAACCTCAACTCCAATTTCCATTATTTATCCTTTAGGATATGAACCTAAATTTTTTAAACACACTTAATAAAATATATCATATGTATAAAAAATATATCAAGAGCTCTAGAACCTTATTTAAATAAGTTGACCCCTCATTAGGCCATACTAGGTCTTTTTTCACCCTAAGCCTTGAACTACCAGTCATACTTAAACCATGATCACACCTTGAAACCTATTGTAATATTATAAAAAAATAATACTCATGTCATAAAACCTCATACCATTTTCACACACTATCAAACTTCTTCACACAAGCCTTAGAATTCTCACCTCATCATTCTACCAAGCATGCGCCTTCTCACTAGGTCTCTTCATGTAAGGGCTAAGCCTCAAAACCGACCTTGGAGCTCATCTTAAGGATTATTTTCCTCTTTATCATGTTTTAAAAACTTTATACACTCTATCATTCCTATAATTTCATAATTAACCAATCTTCACTATGCTCCATGCTTACTCTTTCTCTTAGGGCTAGACTAGGCTTCTTAAGACACCTAGTACTTAAAGATTTAGACCCAAAAAAGCTAACTCTCAATGATGAAAACCAACAAAATTATTAAATTAGGATTATGTAAATGCAAGTATACTCTTAAAATTATTACGATCTTGTCACATCATAACATTTTTTTAGAACCTCATACAAAACTCAAATATTGCTAAACTATGTATTCTTACCTTATATGCTCCTTAGGACTAGTGCTCAATAATATGCTTCCCTTGTATCTTGAACTTGTCCTTGAAATGTCATCACCCTTAAAATAATTACCAATTTACCTTCAAATTCTCTCACAAAAAAGAGATAAAAGGTTGCCTTCAATTTTTCTCTTGTCATATAACTTCTTTGTCACATAACTTTTCACCATGTATGACCTCAAACCTAACCTTGAAATTAAATATATATATCTTAAATTTGACATAAATGAAAATAAAAATGACTCAATATCAATAATAGTAACATATCTTAATAATATCCCCCTTTGTCATTGATGGAAAATATTTTCACAAAGCTAATTATTCACAACTCTCCAAGCTAGATCTTCTTCAAACTGACCTTTCTCCCAAACTATAAATTTCTTCCCATTTGAAATTAATGATAAAGGGTAATCTTATTGGAAAATTTTTGATACTTGGACCTATAATAACACACCTTTTATTTAAAAATAAACTCAACATAGATAAGGCTCACATACCTACTCTTAGAGCATGATTGACTCCCCTTATCTCCATGAGATATTTAGATATTATCAAGACTATGATTTGGTTTGATCATGTCATCATTCAATTTTTTTTTAACCTATCTCTTTTGATTTAACCTAAAACAAACTCTTGATTGAACCTTAGATATGAATATAAAAAAAGAACACATATCTACCCCTAAGAACAATCATCCTTCATGCTTCTACTCACTACCTAAGTAACTCCATGAAGCCTAATGGAGTCACATCTTTCTTGAGTACTAAAACAAAATAAACTGAAGATATTCCTAGATCTCCATGTCCTTACTATACTGAACTTTCTTCATTATCCTTTTAGACTTGAATTCTTTAATCTCCATTTGATCACCATCATGACTTGGTGTATTTGACTTGACTTATTCATCCATAATTTGAGTTGATAGGTAAATTTATTAACATTTCTTTGCATCTAAACTATGTTTTACCATGTCAAATAATCCACTTGGACTTATATAATGATCATTATTCACCTTAGATACCTCTAGTTTCCACTCACTATCTTTTCTTCTTTCTTTCAATCTATGGATCTCAACATTATTGTTTGATCTTGAGAATTCATGCTTATAGTACTTTGAAATATGAAAAACCTTTTGACAATTGAAACACATTATTCTTCTTGATTTAAAAACACCATGACCCATACCTCTTGACTAATGACTCTCCTCATAGATCCATACATATTCATTCTTGAAGGGCCTTCTATAATACCTTACTCTATGACCCAAAATGGTTACATGAATAAAAATAGCCATTTAAAGGGTTAGCATATGTTATAATATTAGGTTAATTGATATCATTAGCCTTCATTATACAAACACCCTCATTATTTGATTGATCATTGACCTTCTTGATCACATTAGTGTTATCCTTTTTGTCTATATTGAAACCAAATATTGTCTTATCATTAGTAGTCTTTTGACTACTCAAGATGTTATCTAGATCATTGGTAATATTCTAAAACTTCAAAAAATACTTCATATTACTTGATGTCTAATACAACTCAGCTCTCAAGCAATCTAAAATAGTTATGTACCTTGTACATTCTTCTTATTTATCCTTTAGTCTTGCAATCACAATCTCTATTTGAGTCTCCACTTATTTGACTATTTATTATTGTTTGTTAGAGTTGTTTCTCAGTAAAGATTCAAAAAAGTTGATTTGCTCCTCATATTCTTTGATAAGAGACCTCATCACCCTATTCTTCTTCTTTGTCATCTTTAGTTCTTCTAGAGTATTCGTCAACTCAACCTCAAAGTCCACCTCATTTTCTTCTTCATTTAAGTCACCAACACCTCCAATCCATATGGACTCTTCTTGATTTAAACAACTTGATTCTTTAGCCATGAAGATAAATTCATTAAAATTAGGACCATTAACTTCATGCTCACTCTCAAAATCACTTCTCTCACTCTCATCAGATGAGCTCCAATCTTCCTTGGTGTAAACGCTTCTTTTGCTCTTAAAAAATTTCTTCTTGTCATCATACCTTTTGAAGTTCTTCTTTTTCTTATCAGATATATAGAAATTTTTATCATCATCATGATATTGATAATCCTTTTCCTTATGATTATAAGTTAATTTTTTATAAAAATGTCTAATCTCTCCACAATTGAAGCATTTAAAGGGCAATTTACCCTTATATTTAACATCTTCAAGTTTCTTGCAAACATAACTATCAACTCATCATTATCAATATAAGATTCATCATTATATTTTACTTTCTTACCTCACGTCTTCTTCTCCTTTGACTTATTTTCTACCTATAAATTAATTTCCTTATTTACAGGTCTTCCTTCACTTGTCTTCATCTCATAGGTTATTAGGGTGCCATGAAGTCCATTCATCTCTAGTTTGTATAGATATTGCATGTCTTCAATAACATATAATTTATAATCAAATTTAGAAGTTAGATATCTCAAAACTTTTTGAATAAAATTAGACTCTTTCAATTCTTCACCTAGTCCTCTTATGATGTTGACCACTTCATCAACCCTCAACAAGTAGGCTGTAATGGTCTCATCTTCATTCATCCTTAGGATTTCAAACTATCTTATATGGTTTTTAAACTTATCCAACTTAAAATTAGAGTATCAATCATGGATAATATTCAAATTTTCCCACATTTATTTATCAAACATATAGTGCATCACCTTCACATATTCTATCTTTGATAGGCCACAAATAATACCATTCATTTCTTTTGAATTATTATCACTAACCTTCTTTCTTGTTGCATGTGTAAGAGGAATAGGGGGTATAGTATATCCATTAAAAACTAATTACTGAACATCATAACATTTATACATAAAATATTTCCTCATCCTAACACTCAAAAAATGATAATTGGATCCATTAAACAAAGGAAACTTACTTGTATATAAACCACCTTGTGCTTGACTAACCATCTTTTCTTGCTTAAGATGTGCTTTAGGATATTAGGTCTCCTTCAAAGGACCTAATATGATAAAAAAATCTAAAATTATAGTTAATGATATGTGGGGCGGGGGGGGTGTGGGGTGAATCAGTTTCCTTAAAGAATTCTATCAATTTCACATATTACTCATGAAGCATTCATTCACATACATACTTTAATCAATGCATAAACAAACATCTATGAAATAAAACAACATAAAATCATAGGAGATATGTGGGAAACCTTATTTAGGGATTAAAAAAATAAAAAAATACTTTTAATATAGTCCTATAATTAATGGATCAAACATTTAGTGAGGCACCAACCCCACAACGAGCACCAACTCAACTAATCCTTTAGCAAGTTGTAATCTTATAAAGATGCACTAAAGCATAATTAAAGTAGTACCAACATAGATACCTTGAATATTTGATCACATTTGAACACATTTTTATTACTCAAATAAATATAACCATCTTATTTTTCTCTTCTCACTCTTTTATCTATCTCAAATAGCCTATTAGGCCTTCTTGATCAAATAGCCCTTTCTTTGGTAGAATTAGGTCTTATGACATTGATAATAACCTATATAAACACTATTATACATTAATGACATATATACCACACCTATATAATGGTTTCCAATCCATCTACCTAGTTTTAAAAACTCTATATCATTCGTTCATGTCCTCAATATTCTAACTAGTCAAATTAGACATATTAGACAAATTAGGCCTATTAGACCTTGTCCTTATCCTTGACTCTTAATCTCACCCATATTGCTCAGAAAATAACCTACCCATAATTTTTTAACATTTGGAAAATTTATATAAACATATTTCACAAGTGAAACAATGACTACATAGGTTAGTGATTACCCTTAAGGGCCAAAACCACCATTAGGCCTAATAGAGACCTAATGCAATTAGGCCTTCTCAAAGCACACATTTCACCTTGACCACCTTGGAACACCATGAGCCTCAAAAAATGTATGAAAAAATTATTCAATTTTACCCGTTATAGACTCACCTTAGGTCCCTAACACCATTAATCTCATTTCACTCCTTGAACCACCCAATTAGGTCTACTTACAATTAGGCCTTTTCATTACTAGAAAGTTTATCTTTCAAATATGATGCATATAATAAAATATACCACATAAACCAAAAAAAACATATTTATAGAACCTAAATAGCCTTATTGTTATCACTAAGTCCATTATATTTCATAATATAGATCAAAATTCCACAAACTAATTATCTTCATATGCTTACTCAGAACTACACACGGGCCTTAAGAACCGAATCAAAAGCCTCTAACTTTTAATAGCTTTATAGGAATTTATAATGAATAAAAATTGTTAAAATTAAATTAATATACCTATATAAAAACTTAATGTTCATTATATTCTTAAAATTTATGCAAAATGACTCATGAACATCATTCTCACACATAGAAAAAATATTTTTAAAACCAAAAACATAGTCATGAAAATCAAGTATTAGAAAAACTATGGAGATAATTTTATGAATTTATAATGGTTTTAAATGATATATATTACAAGGTTTGATATCAATATTGGTCTTACATATCAATCTCATGTTTTCACCCTACACAGACTTCACTATGTTAGACATGTCACTTTGAGAACAACATTTTGCTTGTATATGAGCATGATAAAAACTTATAGTAAAATTTGATATTATATATAGGCCCTAAAAAATTGTCCCATGAAATTTTATCCATCCCTAATATATTGTAACCCATCCCTAATCTCATTCTCACTTCTTCCTAGTTTTCTCATTATCTTCCTCATTAGGCCTATTTAGCGATAGGTCAACTTTCCTGAGATATTTAGAATATTTAAGGTCTAAAAACTTATTATAAACTTATATGGTCACAAAATATAAGTCTCACACATAATCTTCCATCCATTTTCATGCTTTGACTAGGTTAACCCTACTTACAACATCAAAAATTTGAGAAACAAGAGGTTTCCTATAGCTTCCACTCACTCTTAAAACAAAATAAAACCAATTGGAGAAGATTTGATGAGTTATCTACATGTTAAAAACATAAAAATAGGTCAAACAAATCATTAAGATCCAAATACAATAATATCTTTCATATCAAGTCATAATTAGTGTTTTAGGAGGGTTTATACTACCTTTCATTCTTAGCAATCATTCATATAGGATTTCCCATAAACTCTAAAAGAAATTACAATAAATTAAATATATGACACTTCCACAACTCATTTTAAATTCTCATTATCTCATGAAAATTTTTCGCATTCCAACGATCATAAGAAAATCCTTCTTGGGTCTATAACACCCCATTTTGTGTACATAGAAAACCTCAACACCAATTTTCATGCTTTCTCCTTTAGGATATAACCTTAAACTTGGTCAACACACTCAAAAAAATATATAAAACTTTTAAAATTATCTTAATATCTCTATCACATTGGTAAATTAACTTGACCCCTCATTAGGCCATACTAGGTCTCTTTACACACTAGGCCTTGAACTATTGGTCATACTTGGATCATGATCACACATTTCAACCTATTGTAATATTCTAAAAAACTCATCCTCATATCATAAAACTTCATACCATTCTCACACACTACCAAACTTATTCACACAATCCTTAGACTGCTCACCTTATCATGCTACCAAGCATGTGCCTTCTCACTAGGTCTCTTCATATAAGGGCTAATCCTCAAAACTAACCTTGGAACTCATCTTAAGGATTACTTACCTATTTCTAATGTTTACACATATTTATGAACTTTATCATGATTTTATTGACATAATTTACCAAGATTCACTATACTTCATGCATACTCTTTTCTCGTAGGGCTAGACTAGGCTTCTCAAGATATGTAGTACTCAAAGATTTAGACTCAAACAAGCTAGTTCTCAATGATTCCAACCAAGAACATTATAAAATTAAGATTGTGTAAAGATAAGTCTACTATCAATAGGAATATGAACTTGTCACATCAAAACATTTTTATATAACCTCATACAAAACTCAAGACTACTAAACCATGTATGTTTACCTTGTATGCTCCTTAAGACTAATACTCAAAAATATGCTTACCTTGTATCTTGAAATTGACATTGACATGTCATAAACATTAGAATAATTACAATGTTTCCTTCAAATTCTCTCTCAATAGAGAGATAAAATGTCACCTTCAAATTTTCTCTTTTCATAAGATTTCTTTGTCACATACCATTTCATCATGCATGGCCTCAATTTTGACCTTGATATTAAATACAACTATCTTGGCTTTAACATCAATGAAAATAAAAATTCCTCAACACTAATAACAATAACATAACTCAACACAACTATCAAATTGATAATTTTGAGTTGAGAAAAATATATATTAAAGAAGAAATTAGGAAAATAACTAAATGGAAATCCCCTTCTTTGGGTTGGATGAAGCTCAATTTTGATGTAGCATTGAAATAGAACTAGGGACCAACTAGAAGAGGCAGAATGATTAGAGATCATAATGGAAATTTTATTGCAGATTATGTTGGATACATGGGTTTTAATTCTAACCACTGGGTGGAAGATCTAGTAGCATTGTGGGGGATCAAATTGGCAAAAAAATTAAGATTTCAAAAACTAATAGTGGAGGGAAAATCTCTAAATATTTTGAACTACTTGTCAAGGAAAAACACCATCAGTTAATCCATAAAAAAAAATTATAAGAAGATATATATATTTTAGATTCTTTACAATAGGTTTTTCATTCAACATACTTATAAGGAAGGAAACTCTATAGCGTATTGATTCACTAATGAAGAAGTGACTAATGTGGGTCAAATGATATGGATGGACTATGAAGAACTCCCTAGGGATATTTTTCTAAAGATAAAATATGAATGAAATTCTAATTCACATAACCTTAAGCATATTAGAGAAGACTCTACTTCATAAAGGGAAGAAATATTGGACTCTTTCAAGTTGAGGACTCATATTATTTTGTTTATTTATTTTTGGGTCTATTGAGAAGTTTCTAGGTGTCCCAAAACATCCATTAGATGTCCTAAATATAAAATATAGTAGTATTTCCTCTTGACTCTATTTCATGAATCCTAATTCTTGTAATAAAAAAATCCTCTATAACACACACACACACACACACACACACACACACACACACACACACACACACACACACACACACACACACACACACACACACACACACACACACACACACACACACACACACACACACACACACACACACACACACACACACACACACACACACAACAAAATAGAACCAAAAATGTCTCCTAAAATTAGGAAAAATGAAATAATTTTGGAAACTCTAAAAATGGGAGGTTTTTTGGTTTTATGGAGAAGATTTAAGGACATGATAGGAAATTTTTGATCATTTTTTCAAAAGAATAGGAGGATAGAACTATTACTATCAATGGATTTACTTTTTATATCATAGAGGAGTTAATTTCTCATGCTACTGGGTTGTTAATTGAGGAAACTAAGATTTACAACTTGGTGAGAGATTTAAAAAGGGACAAAGAGACAATCTTTAAGGAGGGAGAACAATTGGAACTATTGCATGATGGTTTTGATCGAGAATCCTTGCCCAATACATATGTGGAGATTACCTACCATATGATGTAGTATGTAACCTTGGAATGTACATATAATATAGTTAGATGGCTTGTATTTAATATTTTAAACTATTTTAGGCATGGTGTGCCCTTTAATCTTCCTTTCTTCATGCTAAAATCATTGGAGGTTTTGATCAAGAATTTAAAGCATGGAAATTATTCATCCACAAGACATGAAGGGTGATTTACCTCATTTATAAATATTTTAAGGGTATGAATAAAATTATCATAGACTTTCCTCATCCCCAAAAAAAATATGCAAAGGATGCTCTTATTGACATTAGAAAAAAAAATGATAAAATACCCTAGGAGTTTGAGTAGGGTTACAAAGTTCAATAAGAATCTAGTGGAGAATAGGACCAAGGATGTGGAAAGGAAGAATCTAAAGCAATAGGAAACTATCAAGAAACACCTTCAAAGTCCTTCAAAACCTATAGGGTTTAGGTAGGGGAAATAAGGCATGTAAATAAAAATAGGAGATTTGACTAAGGTTTATATTGATGTCGATGATGTTAGAGATGTCTTATGGGAGGGATAGAAGGATGAATACTAGGTAAATAATTTTATTCATAAATTAATTTTAGAGAATAAGAAAGGTGTGTCTAAATATGCACCCAAAAATAAAGGGGATTTTGACAACAAGATATTGAAAGATCATAATGAGGGCTTCAATAAATTGGTGACTTCTGTTGAGGGTAAGGAGAACTTAGATAAGATAGTTTAAAAATATGATCTTAAAAAATATATAATTCATTGGTTTATGAGAGATATTACATATCTTGAAGGTAAGGTGAATACTTGGTAGTAGGAAAATATAAGGTTGAATCAAAAAAATTTAGCTAGGGAGGATGATCAGTGACTTCAGAGTCTCTTATTCAGGGTGGAGATTTTAAAATAGGAGAATGAGAAACTTCATAAAAATATGATATTTTTTATGAATTCCAATAAGGATACTTTGTATGAGGGTATTAAAAATGTTTAAAATCTTTGAGCCCACCCTGGGGAGCTATTTGATCCCAAGATAATCAACAAAGGGAAAGGTACGTAGGGTCAGTGTAGTGGTTCCAAAAATGTCATGGACAAAGATAAATTGGTGATTTAGATTTATACAAACCTTAAAAATATGAAAACTTTTTGGGAGGATGTTTTTGGTATTTTAGACTTAGACTAGGCCCTAATTTCTTTCATTTTTATTTATTATTTTTAGGGTTATATTTTGGTTGTCTCTGGGCCTATTTGATCCTTGTTCTAGTTTGGTTTTTGGTATACCTTGGTATTTATTTATTTTTACTTATCCTAGGGTTTGGAGACCCTATTTAAAAAAAAATCCCCCCTTTAACCTAAATAAAAAAATTAATTCCATGGCTTTAGGATTATTTTCATAAAATCCTTGGAATTCCTAGTGTGTATTATCTTTGGATTATTCCAAAATATGTTTCTTATTGAAATATTAAAACAAAATTGTATCAATTAGATTGATAAATTTGGTTTCATAATAATTATACAAATATATTGTATTAGGTGGGATGATATATTGTGAAACATAACTATGTAAAAATTGTCTATATTTGGTTGGTTGATACTATCTAATTAGAAAAAAATCTCTACCGAGATAGACTATATAGTTGGTGTAGACACACAAATCTATTAAGTTGGATGATATAATTGGTAAAACTATGAAAATATATTGTGTTGGACCATTAATTCATGGATGTGGGATAAAATTTATCAATCTATCCAATACTCCTGAGCTAAGATAACACTAAGAAGGGGAAAATAAAACATGAAAATGATTCAACCATAGGTGGGACAAGGTTTTATGTTGGGTTAAAAATAATGTATTATGATGGTGAAGCTCAAGTAAAGATATCAACAATAACAAAAAAGGAAAATGTGAAGACAATCCGACCAGTGATGGGATAGGACTCACATAAAGTTTAGCAAATTGTATGCATGGGCTAGGATGACCTACACAAATCCTCTTTCTCTTAATAGATTATGATAAAAATAAGGTCATAAAAATAGAGCATGCATATACTTGTAAGTTAATTTAAGGACATAGAGTAACCATAGACCTAGTAGAGGTAATCCACACTTAAATTAAATAGGATATGGTTCCAAAGTCTAAGCCTATGACATGGGTTATAACTTTAACTAGGGATCAGAATAAATAAATGATTTTAATGTTGATTATAACTAGGTGTAAAAAGGTTATAATAATGGTAAATCCTAAAAGGAATAATGAAAAAGGGTAACACAAATCTAAGATATGTGAAAATAATAAATTTATAAGAAGATAAATGGTGCAATGGTCAACCTATAGGTGGTCTATGCAACCAAAGTTGGCAAATGGCCAGCCTAATAACCCTATACCAATACTAACTTATTTTGTATAAGGATGAGAATAGGAAAGGATAAAAAACATATATAAAATAAAAATATAAACTAAGTATATAAATGAAATATAGTATGGATAGATATACTTACCTTTGGGTGGACTAGTCAGTGGCTCAATCACCCCCTTAGCCTCAAGTTGCACTTTTAAATAGATATTTTAGATCAAATACCTCAAATGGAAAGTATAATACATAGATTTCCTTATTTTGGACTCTAAATACTAGGAAACCTACTCAACATAGCTCATCCTATTAAGCTTTAAAGTGTCACAACCTAAAACACTAATGCATAAAATTATAGGCTTTATATGGTTATGATATTTAGATTCCAACATCAACCAACATACATGTTTTCTTAATTTAAACATGCTAATAACTCATGCACATGAGTGATCTCACCTTATTATGGTATTAAATATTTACCATAGACCACATTATTCCAACAATAACTTTAACCATTAAATGCTTTACCTTGGGATTATTGCAATTCACCCCTTAGGAGGTTTTTACCATAAGACATACTAAGTTCAACAAAAGATAACCATCAGAATGGAAATAAGATATAATGAACCACAAGGTTTTATCTTTTCATACATGATTTAATTAATATTAAAAATATTTAAGGTAGTACTTAATTCATTCTAGAAATAAAATTTTCAATAATTTATTTTCACAAAATTATATAACTTTCCAAGGCTAACTCGCATAAATATGTTAAGATAAATATTGATATTATATGCTTTATTAGACCTTAAATAAACGTCATTATGGTTAGATACTATTAATAAAATTACGTTTCTTCCCAATTTATCTTTAAGAAATTAGGGTTAAGTTACTTAAAAACTTTTAGAATTCTTACACATAAGTAGAAAGACATCCAAGAATATAATTGTAAAACAAGTTATAATCCTCATATATTATCATGCAAATAAAATTTATCTATCAACATAACATAGAAAAATATAGTACCATATAATTTTATTTTACTATGATAAATTTATCATATCAAAATTTTACTCTTTTTTGAGAGAATCTACATGCCTAATTAGGCAGTCCTAATCATTCACTATTCATTATATTAACTATTTACTAATGCAAATGACTTCATATTTATTCATGAAAATAAAGTGTTAAATCTTCCATATTTAATGTATGATAGGTTTGAATTCAATTGTACATGCTACAACCATGCTTAATGTTTATCTTAGTCTTAAAAAGAATACAACATCATATTTAAGTCACGGTAACTTAACCTAATTATTTACATACCAAAAATATCAATATGGTAATATAAGATAAAATGAAACTAGATTCATATAAGTATTTATACCCATCAAGATAATTTTCCAACAACTCTATAAAGCTTCTAAGTTACATCTTTCCACACAGTAACCGAGTGACTTCTCAAGAA
This sequence comes from Torreya grandis, assembly GCA_037957365.1. Taxonomy (NCBI): domain Eukaryota; kingdom Viridiplantae; phylum Streptophyta; class Pinopsida; order Cupressales; family Taxaceae; genus Torreya; species Torreya grandis. The sequence goes on from JARHVA010000679.1 coordinate 3,533,343, forward strand.
TAACATGGAACAACAAATTATGAACATAACTAACATAATTATTTGAAATTAATATGTAATAATAACATCCTAGTAACCATAAATTATTCACATTACATTAACTCAAGTGGTGAAGCCTAAAAAAAGTCTTTAAGAATGACCATAATAATACATTTCTTTATGTATCTATACACCCAACTGAAACATACTAAAACTCATATTTACAAGAGACATTTAATTAATGACTAACATATGTTTAATATTCAACATTCATGTATTGCTAAGGGACTCTAAGTCTCCTTTTTTAAGAGTGATTAATAATATATATAATAATAATATTCCAAGTCTAGTTTATAATGAAAAATAACTCAAATTACTATTAGGTCATTAGCACCATAAAAAAACTATTTAAACAAAAATTTATAATATCATATAATTAGCTAATGCATCCTTGAAACAATCTATTAATTTGAACACCATTAAAAAAAATGTGAAAGTTGAGCCCATCCATATGTTGGTAAGCCTTACCCACCCCAACATTAATTTGGGGTTGGAATAAGTCACCAAAAATATAAAAGGGTTATAATATAAAATGTGATCAAGGGTTCAAAAAGGTATCAGTGTCCACCAAAGTTAGTCTTTCCATACAAGTCAACAAACATACAACAAGAACTAGGTAACACACTTACTAGTAAATAGAGATGCATAAGGCATCATATCAAATCAACATAGAAATAATTCATCAATGTAATATATAATTCATTTCATGTATACACCATATAAGGGAAATATTAACTAAGTTAAATACTACCCACCAATGTTTAATAAACAAAATCAAGTGACCATATCAACAATAATCTTGCTCAAAATCTAAACACAATAACAACTACAACTATATGAAAATATTGACAAGGAGAAGTTATGAGTTTTAGTAAGGGTGAGGGATCTCCATTTAACTCATGAACTAACTAAATTTTTCTTCAAGTATATAACAATAGTAGTTAAACATGTACATAAATAAACAAGAAAATAAAAATATTGCTAGTTTCTATTGCCTTTATTCTTCACTTATCTTCTTCCAAAACCACCATGTTATTTTTCCCTTCTATTCTTCCACAACCACATAGTTCTTATTTTTGTACTTGGGTACAGTCCCAATAGTCCATATATTATTCCACTAAATATTTTGGCCACCATAAAATCATTAATGCCTCTACGGTATGGATTCCAAAAATAGTTTCCACTACCATCATGGTTATGGCCAAACACAAAACTAAAATCCTAAATTTTCTCCATGCTCTCATCACTCCTATTTTTCCTTTGAATTGAAGGAATGGAGTGATATAAAAATATTATAACCAATAAATAAACCATAAAATAAAATGACTATGTCTCAAGAGTAAATTTCAATGCATTGACAAATTAATAACCCCATCATGGGTAAAATGACCTTGTACAAAATAAGGAAACATGCCACAAAATAATCATTAATTTTTTTACCACCAAGTGTATAATAATTTCAAATAATAAATAATCCTTTATTTAAAACATGTCAAAACATTACTAATGATTATAAAATTTTATAAAAAGTGAATTCAATCTTGTAGACTTTAGCCACAGTTGCAGTCTTATGTTGCTCAAGTTGAAAACTAAACGGACTTCCTTTATACTTAAACATTCATGCAAACATAGTGGGAACAAATGGATATAATATAATGATGGTATCTAAACAAATAATTATAATTATTATGCAAAATATTGATTAACACAATAAAATACATCACATAAGGGAATGGTGGGAAATAGACTTGATCTTTTTATTTTTATTATGTTAATTTATTTGTATAGTAATAATGTGGTAGTCCCAAGAGGTATTATAGTTTTAAACCTAGCTTAGTCATTTAGCTATTACCTACAATATATGACGTCAATAATATTGAATACGTATAATCATCATAAAATCAAATATTAAATGAAATACAGACAAATACAACATAAACTAAAATATTGAAATATAATATCATAAATATTATAAATATCAGATTGAATTCCAATTATCATAATATAAAAATCTCTCACTAAAAAATATAGTAGGCACATTATTATATGTCTACCTAACTTAGATATAACATTCACCCCACCCCCCCCCCCCCCCATGCATCATCTTAGGGCATAAATAAAATATGAGGATAGTGTTACCTGAAAATATTTTCATTTTCCTAGGTGGAACATCTCTCACTTAGATGATGCCATTAGACCAACACATGTTGAATGTCCCTATTTGGTAGTTTAATTCTAAAATGAAGCATGATCCTAATTGGATCCAACTGAATCATGTCCTCATCTTCCACTTATATATTAGTCCAATACAAAATATGAGATGGATCATAAACATATTTACTCAAGAAAGCTACATGAAACACATCATGGATTATATAAAGAAAGGGAAGAAGAAATAGGAATTAGGTAATAGGACTAATATTTCCCCAATTTTGAATGGAATAACAAAGCATGGAACTACTTTTGGATGATTTTCCAAACTTTATCAATCTTTTGTGAGGTGTCACTTTACAAAATGCATTGTCCATTACTTTAAACTCTATTGATGACCTTTTTAGATAAAGATATCTCTTTTGTATATCAGAAAAAGCTTTCATCTTTTGGTGTATCATATCCATTTGTTCATCATATACTTAAAAAGTCTTTGGAATTTCAATCACTTATTTTTAAAAACCATCCCATCCAAGGGGAGGTCTATACTTTCACCCAGACAAGGCTTTGAAAGGTGCCATTTCAATAACATAATGATAAGTGTTATTGTATTAAAATTCAACCAAATAGAGGTAATCCTCTTATTTACAATTTTGATCCATGAAATACACCCTTAATTTGTATTCCATTAATTGGTTCAACATTTTAGTTTGATCATATATTTTGAGATGATAATCTAAAAAAAAGTTCACATTTATTTCAAAAGTAGTAATCAAGGTATACAAAAACCTTGAGGTAAATAATTTATCCCTACCTAAAATAATGACTTATAAAACACCATAAATATGAATAATTTCTTTCCTAAAATTTTTAACAAGAATGGTGGAATCATCCATAAGATTTATTAAAATAAATTTAGTAAATTCTATTAATTTATTAATTACAACCATAATTGTGTCATGCCTATCTCATTACTTAGATAGTCCAAAAATAAAGTACATTGAAATAACTACCCACTTTATTTCTAGACCAACATGAGGGTAAAAAAAATCACATGGATGGAAATGCTTATATTTGACTAGCATTCCAAACATTTTTCTATAGAATTAGCCATATCCTTGTTTAACCTAGGCAAGAAATAGAACCTTTTAGCCAATGTGTCATTTTAGAGACACATAGATAAGTGAAATGAGGCATAATATTCAGTTATTCTAATGCTTGTTACTTTCAATATATATAATGAATAACATAAATTCTACCTTGATACCTAATAAGTCATTTTGAGTCTATGGAATAGTTAACAACTTTAGCCACTATTTATTTGGCTAACTCAGTACAAATGTTTATAAATTTAGGGTATGTTAGTTTTTTTATTTATTATATAATATTTCAAATTTGACCTTAAAACAAAAACTAAAGCAAGATATTTTATTATAATAAGAGGGTTGGTTACTCTATTTCCCTTACATTTAACATAAGAAATATCAGTATCAAAATTATTGTTAAAATTTAGCCATCTATTTTGTCTCATAATTAATTAGTAATGAGAAAACAAATGCATAAGACTATAATGGTTATACTTCACCTTAAAGTGTTTCTAAATTAAGAAAGTGTTTCCATTGCTTTAGATCATGATCCACAACTACCAATTCAATATGATGAGTTGGATACTTATGCTCATGTGATTTGAGATTCTAAGATTTTTAGGTAACAACCTTGTCATATTGGGTCAAAATATCCCAAATACTAACACCATAAGAATTATCATATCTTTCAAAGATTCCATTAAGATATATGATAATAAATATAGGAACATAAGTGAACAACTATTTTCATTTTTGTAAATCTTCTTTGCATTGATTATTCCATAGAAACTTCTTCTCATTATTATGCAAAGAAATGGTGGTTTTATCAATATTTTACAAGTATTTAACAAACCTTAGATAGTAATCATCTAATGCCAGGAAAATACACAATTAATGCACATTATTAGGAACATGCCAGTCCCTAATAGCTTTTATCTTAGTGGGGTATGCTTACATACCTTCCTTACTAATAAAATGTCCCAAGTAATGATTCTTGCTTTAGTAAAAAGAGCACTTATAAAATTTACCAAAGAGTTTATGTTGTCTTAGTCTTTGAAAGACCAAGTGAATGTGGTACTAATTATCTATTTTATTCTTAGAGTAAGCCAAGATGTCATCCAAAAATAAAATCAAAAAATAATAAAGTAAATAATTAAATAAGATATTCATCATGTTCATAAAATCAGCATGGGCATTTGTTAATCAAAATGCATGACAATAAATTCATAATTTTTCTACTTTATTCTAAAATATATCATATGCACATCTTAACATTTCATTTTGATTTGGTGATACCTAATCAAAGATCTATCTTTGAAAAATAATTACACATTGTATTTCATTGGAAAGATTATCAATTCTAGAAATGGGATATTTTTTATAGTGAAATATTCATCATTGTTTATCCAATGGAAAGTATCAAGGTGCCATCCTTCTTGATAAATATGATCAAATCTCCCCAGGGTGATACATTTTCCAAAATTATTCTTTTTTCTATTATCTCTTGTAGTTACACTTTGAGATTCTATAATTCAACCACAATCATCCTACAAGGGACTTGTAATGCATGTGTAGATCCTACTACTATATCAATAGAAAAATAATAATCCCTTTGAGGAGGAGAAAATAGAATCTCTTTGGGGAATCCATCCTTAAATTATTTGAATACAAGGTAATCTTGAATATTAGGTTCCCATTCTTTTGTAATTTTATTTTGTTGAACAAAATAAAGCTTTCAACCCTTTTGTTATTTTTAGATGCAAGGCTAAAATATTTTTTTTAGCTATGAGCCTCATGACACCTTGGATATACATATGATTTCCAACATCATCAAGTCATTTTACATTTTTTTAAACATTAAAACTTCCTTTAAATCTATTTTAGCCATTCCATGCCCAAAATCAGGTCATAAGATCCTAATGGTGCCAAAAATTGGTTTATTTTAGTATTAAAGACTCCTAAATCTTGTTCAATTTACTATATGCATTCCAGAACAACTACTTATTTACCTATACCAACTTAACCTCCCATCCTTATCTTAATATATAGGGTTTATTTTTTCACTTAAAAATAATTTAAGGTAAAAAAAACTATAAGTCATGACTCACATCAAAATAAATTAAAATATCAAATGAAAAATTCAAAATTATAACTTTAATCTCTATTATATTAGACTATAGGTCTACATTTACATTATCAACAAAAAGATACACATGGTTATTTTAAATTTTATTCCCTCATATCTAGGTACAATACTTTTGTTAATGATTATCCCTAAATTCATAGCGTTATATAGTTGTTTATGGAGGTAAATGTATTGTATTGGCTCCAGTCACTATACCATGAAAGTTTCCTTACTACTAATTATAGTTCCCATTAATTTACTTTATAATTTCTTGAGGATTAGAACCTATATTTTAATATTAGAATGTTCTATAACTATTATTTTTTCTCACAAATCCTTTATTATGATCATATTTCTAAAAATTCTTACTCACACAAGGAATTGATACTTTAGGCTTAGGATATATAACCTATAAATATAGTACACGTGTCTCACTTTTAGGTGATATTTGTCTACTCTGCTAAATGATGTGAAAATCTAAAAAAAAAAATAGAGTGCAAGGATTTTCCATGTTTACATCATGTATCATTACCTTGTGAAAACCTAGCTTGAATTAGTTACCTTGATCTCTTCATCATGCTTGCAATTTACATAGCACATGAGGATGAGAAACTTGTTCCCATATTCAAAGACAATTATAGTTTTGTACTTAAGTATTTGGAACTATGTGATACTTTCTCTATGAAATTTTAATTTAGGTATCTTTTTTAATAAATTACCTCTCAAATTTCTCTTAGGAGAGTGTCATTAGGTCATAACACTTGATAGCACATAATTAGTTACACTATAATTCATCATCACCTATTATTGAACCCTAAAATATATATTGGGGAATATGGGGTTAAAGGGGTAAAGATAGCCAAGGGTACAAGGGTAATAAAATATATCTATATCAGGATAATTAATTTACAATCATAAATAAACAATATTATGAATGTATGTGCTGAGATATGCTAAAAAAATAGAAAACATAGTTATTCTATATATCTCAATGACAATGAAAATAAGATAGTTAGATTACTATGTACATTCAAATGTGATATAAATAGGTTGGAAATAAACTAAATCTAGATTCTAGATCAGTCATCTTATTCTATAAACTATACTTTGTGGACTAAGACACTTGTTTCAACCTCAAATTATTGTAGTGATTCTTCTATCTGACCTAGATGTAATTATCTATTACATAATATCTACTATATTTGGATGCAACTACCTAGGATATTATGGGTTTTGTTTCACCTTCACTCTAGTGGGAGGAGATCTAGATCATGGGTTATTTCTCCTTGTCAAATAGAAAAAACAAAGTTCTTCAACTTGATATTGGATATGGGAAAAATGGGTTAGTGGCCTCACAATATCAAACTAACCCTAAATACCCCTCTATCATTAGGTTATACCTACATATCCACTACTATAAATATGGATTCATACTCATGTATTTATCTTTTACATTTGGGATTATATGTGAATAAGAAGGCAATGTATGATAATTAACTAGATAAAGTGACCTAGATTATAAATGTTGAGTATTATCATTGATGTCAAAGGTGCATCATGCATAAGGTTTACATCATTAAGAGAGTGTGCCTAGTTGGCAATGTGTTGATGTGAAAAAGGGTATTGAAGGAGTGTTATAACTAAAGGATGTTGTTATGAAAGATAATTTAAAGGAAAATAATGCCTTAGTATAGGTCTTTGAGGTCAAATGCTTAAGTAACCTAAGCCTAGTCATGGTATGAAGAGACCTTATGAGAACATATGAACATGGTGGCTTGGTGAGATGAGTTCTCACATGCATGAATGGTTATGTGAAGTTATACTAGAATGTATGTGAGGCACTATACCACTTATGAGAGTCCTAAGGTGAGCCTATAGTGGTAGGATCTTCTGATCAATTCTACACCTAGACTACTCCTAGACCTTACCTAGCCTAATGAGGTATCATGATCTATTGACAAGGCATGTGAAGGATGTATGGTAGTTTTTAATAATGATATACGTTTCTATAAAATGTGAGTGAGTTAAAATTTTCATGGAAAGAGGCATGAAGGTTAGTTTTAATATTTAATGTAGTTTGCAAGTTAAGGTCTACAAAGAAAAGAGAGTGTGTGTGGTCTAATGAGGGGTCATGATCACATTTAAAGTTTTTTGAGATCATGTAATAATTTTAAAATTTGAGTTATGTTTTTTTAATTTTGTTCATGTAATTTGAGGTCATAGTGTGAAGGACAAGGCATGAAAAGTTGTTTGGAGGTCTCTCGAGTGCTGAAAATGAAGGGTTCTCAACTCAAGAAGGATTTTATTGTGATTATTAGCTCATAAAACCTTTACATAGGAACCTATGAAGTTCATGGTATATGGTTAAGGGTCCTAGCTCAAAATTATAGGTATTAGTTTTTATATTGAGGGGCTATGATTTATGAACAATCGCTAAGAATATAAATAGGTTTAAATCCTCTTAGAAACCTAATAAGGACATGATGTTGAAGATGTTACTCAAAAGTGATTAGGATGGATTAAATTGATTAGGTAAGATATTTTGTCTTGTATTGGACTCTCTAAGGTACCTCCAAGTGGTAATAGTTAGATATAAGAGAGAAAATATTGAGTTATAAGCTTGTTTCTAAAATTTTGTAGAATTCAAACATTGCATTGAACACAGTAAAAAAATGGATGGAAAAAGAAGTTATAAACACATGTTTCATGTCCATGAAGGGTTATATTTATATTCTAGTCTTTATGTGTGCTAAAATGATCATACAAGTTAGATAGTCACTAATAGTCCTAATGGTACAAACAGTGAAAAACCTAGGTAATAATGAAAAGATGAATTAGAATGTGTTATCATGATATAATGATGAAAACATGTGCATGGAGATGTTTTAAGGACTTATAAGATATTTTAATTCTTGTAATAATCTTTAGAGGTCATGTGTGTGGTGAAAAATTTCTCACAATTTGATTTGTTTAGTTCAAAAAAGACAGTGAGATATAAGGTCATGAGATTGGTCTACAAGACCAATATTTTCCATTTGATCAAATGATATTTCTATCTAATAACTATATAATGATCGCATAAGACCATATGAATGCATAAAAATATACTAAAAGTGTGTGTGTGTGTGTGTGTGTGTGTGTGTGTGTGTGTGTGTGTGCGCGTACGTGTGCATGTGCATGCGTGTGAGTGTGTGTGTGTGTGTGTGTGTGTGTGTGTGTGTGTGTGTGTGTGTGTGTGTGTGTGTGTGTGTGTGTGTGTGTGTGTGTGTGTGTGTGTGTGTGTGTGTGTGTGTGTGTGTGTGTGTGTGAGGTTTAAGTCACCATGATTGGTCTTTAAGGTAAACTATCAGTTTTAAGTAAGTGAGTTATGGTGATGAGTTTAAGTCTCTATGCCATGATTTGAAGTGTCTAATTAATATGGTAATATTTTTTAGATCATGTAGGTTTTTTATAAGTGATTTATTTTCATGATTATGTGACTAAATTATGTGTTATCTCTAGTTGTTCAAGATAGACTTTTATGTGTGTTCAAAGGCCTAATGTGAACAATGTTAATGAATTGTTTCAAGTGGTGGTTAAACCTAAAAGGTGTCATGGTGATCGAATGATGTTGGATAAGGCCTATTTAATTATTTTATGAAAATTTTATTCCATGCATAGAGGCGTAAATCTTTCCAATGGGTCATAACGTAATGTTTCCTAAAGGAGGCATAATAAAATTAGGTCTCCATGAGACCTAAAGAAGGATTTTGACTATTTTAGTAATGACCAACCTAATTTAATGATTTATTATTGATTTTAACATGTCTTAAGGCCTATTTTATTTCCAATATAAGTGAACTAGTGTGTTTTTTTTTTCCAATATGTGTATGAGCAAGGGGATTGCATAATCAAAAGGCCTTTTAGGCCTAATTAGCATGTTAGAGGATTAAATTAAGAATCAAATGAGATATAAGATACTTGAGTATAATGAAGTCCTATTGACCATTATAAGAGAGTAGAGGGTCTGTCATGAACATCTAACAAGATTTTTGAGTATGAAATTCAAGGTCATATGACCTTGAAGAGAACTAGTTGAGTAAATAGGCCTAGAAGGTAGTTTGAGAGGGATAAGAGTGTGAAGAGATAAAGAGGTGGTCATCATAAGTTGGTTGAAAGACATATTATTATGAAGGTAGTCAAAAAATTATATGTTTGAGTTGGTGTTGAGTCATCTAGGGGGTTGGTGCCTCCTTACAAGTGTGTTCTTGTTAAAGCTTAGTCAAGTGGGTGTTTGGCAAGTTGGGGTTGGTGTTCCATGTGGAATTGGTGCTTCACTAAATTTGTTTTTTGTATTATAGGACTTTAGTCCATTTTAAAATATTAGTGGGTTTTCTTCCCCTTGATTTTTTCCCACATATATGATGTGTTCTTGTATTTCATGTTCATATGTATTGTTGCTTGTGATGTGATTAATATATTTGTTTGCATGAATGGCTCCTAAATGTTAAGTGGAATTGAATGAATGTTTCGAATACTAATTCACACAGTCTTTCAGTCATTTTTCTTCTAATTATAGGTATTATAGCTTGGTCCTTTGAATTAGGCCTAACAGCTTGAAGGTGATCCTAAGAAGCATAACATGTCTAGTGATCAAGAAGATAACATGTACGATTAAGAAGTCTATTATGATAGTGAATAAGGAGAAGCTAAATTAAACCTTGAATGTAAGACAATAATTTTCCTAGATCACTTGAAGCATAAAAAAAATACCACCAATGATCCTAGGAATATATTAGAATGTGTTAATACAAAGTTAAAATCAAAAGAAGTTGAGTATGATTAGTTGAAGACAGATCTAGATTCCTTGAAGGTTGAGAATGAGAAGCTCATAGACAAGATGTGAAAATTTTAAAAATAGCATAAGTAAGAAAAAGTCAAGAACACCAACATGAAAAGACCAATTAGGTAGCCTAATGTAATAAGGGATAATTTATCATGGGACCATGGGAAAAGGAGTGATCAGTCAAGAGGTAAGTACATAAATTTTATTTTCTATATTTGTCATAAAATGGGAAACATTAAAATATTTTATCCCAATAGAGTTAAAATTTACTCAAGATTCAAAAATATATATTGATCTCCCAAAGTGAATGAGAAATGTTAAACATTAGTATGGAAGCTAAAGCAAGTTAGGACTAATCAATTTGAGACCAATAATCAAGATGGATTATTTTCTAGGGAAGAGTAAGAGACTAAAGAAGAATCTAAGCTAGATTAGACTCCTTTTCACATTCAATATGAAGGCATGAAATTTTATATAGATATTGGTTTCTCAAGCCACATGATAAGAGAAAAAAATAAGTTCATCTCATTAAAGAAGAGTCTTGAAAGAACAATGAGATTTGGAGAGAACATAGCTACTAGTATAGCTGGAAAGGTTATCTTGAGTTTGGACAATGGGAAGATTAAGATATAAAATGTGTTGTATTTTAAATTTTTGAAACATAACCTACTTAGTGTAAGTTAAATGTGTAACCAAGGACACACACTAACCTTCCATGATAGCAGGTGTGAGATAGGGAGAGCCAAATTAGGAAGGATAATTATCAATGCTAAGGGGACTGGGAACAATATATATGTCTTAAATGATGTCAAGAAGGATAGATTATTTATGAGAAATATGGATGAAATTTGGCTATGACACAAAAGGTTAGATCACCTAAGCTTTTAAAATTTCGTCAAGATAAGCACTAAAAAGTCTATGAGGAACATGCCTAAGATCACTAAACCTATAAACATACCTTTTAAGGCATGTCAACATGGTAAGAAAACTAGAAGAAGGTTCAAGTCCAAGGAGTAATATACTATAAGACCCTTGGAGTTAATACACACTAATCTTTATGATCCTACAAGAATCTAAAGCATTCAATTAGATAGCTACTTCATGTTACTCATATATGAATACAAAATAATGACATGGGTAGAATTTTTAAAATAAAAGTCAAAATCTCTTGATAAGTTTAAGACATTCAAGGACTTAGTTGAGAATGAGAAGAATGGGAAGATCAAGTGCCTGTGATTTGATAGAGGAGGATAGTTTTGGTTTAATGAGTTTGATGAATCTTGTGAGGTTTATAGAATAAGGAAATAATTCTTAGTAGTTATGACACCTCAACAGAATGGGGTAGTGGAAAGAAATAATAGGACATTTCAAGAGATGGAAATAAATATGCTAAATGAGTATAGATTATCTAATGGATATTGGAGAGAGGTAGTGAAAACTACATTCTAAATTTTGAACAAAGGATAAATAAGGAATAATGGAAACATGACTCCTTAGGAAAGTTTTATTCCATATCTGATGAAGGTATGTTCTTAGGATACTCATCAATTATCTTAGCCTATACATGTTATAACAAGAGGTTATAAAATATAGTTAAAAGCACCAATGTGAATACTGATGAGACAATAAAATCACACTCTGATACATTATATAATCTAGATTCCAAGAATGAAGAGGAAACTATCAAGGTTTATGAGGAAAAAGAAGAAGTTGAGGGAAGACAAGACTCAAAAGGTCCATCAAGACAAATTCTAAGGGATCATCTTGAATCACAAATAATTAGCAATAAAGATGCAAGTATGAAAACAAGGAGAAGATTGATAAGTAACCTAAATCAAGATAACATTGATCTATTATCCAAGATTTAACCTAATAACCTTATAAAATAAATCAAAGACAAGTTTTGGATAGGTTCTATGAATGAGGAATTAGGCCAAATAGAGAAGAATGATACTTGGGAACTACTTCCTAAGCCTAAAGACAAGAATGACATTGGCATAAAATGGGTGTTTAGAAACAAGTTGAATGAAGATGGAGAAGAAACTAGGAACAAAGCTATATTGTTATAGAATGTATATCTACAAGTTGAAAGGATAGACTTTGAGGATACCTTTGAACTAGACAATATTAGAGGCCATCAGATTATTTCTAGTATATGTAGGATTCAAAGGGTTTAAGGTGTACCAGATGGATGTCAAATTTACCTTTTTGAATGGAAAATTAGAAGAAGAGGTATACATAGATAAACCTAATGGTTTATCATTATTGGGTGACAAGGATTATTTTTGTAGATTGAAAAATTCTCTTTATGGTCCAGAGATTGGTATGCTAGGTTGGATGGGTAATTATTCGATCAAGGATTCAAAAGAGGATTTGTAAATAGTAATTTGTACATAAATATAAAAAATGGCCATCACTTGATAGTTGATTTCTATGTGGATGACGTCATCTTTGGTGGAAATAATGAGAACATGACCAAGGCCTTTATAGAGTTGTTGAAGAATGTTTTTGAGATGTCTATGCTGGGATAACTATCATTCTTTCTTGGGTTAAAAATCACATAATCTAAAAAATGTATATTCATTTCATGAGACAAGCACATAAAAGAGATGTTGAAGAAGTTTGAGATGGAAGATTGAAAGGTAGTTAGTACACCTATGATCAGAGGGTGTAAGTTAAGAAAGGAAGATGAGTTTCCAAAGGTAAATGTGACATCATATAGGTTAATGATTAGAATTTTTCTATACACCACTACCTCTAGACCTGACATCATGCAAGAAGTAGGTCCTATGGGAAGTTTTCAATTAGATCCCAAAGAAAATCATCTGCAAGTAATCAAAAGGATACTCAAGTATCTCAAGGAGACTATGGAGTTTGGGTTGTGGTATCCAAGATCAAGGAGTTCAATTTTATAGCCTATATATATGTAGACTGGGTAGGAAGCCTAGATGACAATAAGAGTACTAATAGAGACGATTTCTTCTTAAGTGGATTCTTACTTTTATGGATAATTAAGAATAAAAAATTAGTAACATTATCCACTTGTGAGGCTAATTACATTACATCATATTCATGTTGCACTCATGTCTTATGGATGAGATAGACCTTAAAGACTTCAAGGTTGAGTATGATGGTCATAGCCCTATCTGTTACGACAATAAAAGTGTTATAAGCATCTCAAAGAAACATATCATGTACTCAAGGACTAAGATTATTCCTATAAAGTATCATTTCATAAGAGATTAGGTAAGTGAACAAAGTGTTAATATTGAATATGTTTCTACACAAGATTATATTGTAGACATTTTGACTATGCCACTTCTAAAAGAAACATTTGAACACCTGAGATAGGAATTAGGTGTAGTTCTTACCCATAGAAGTAATTAAGGAAGTCAAGTGTTTATGGGGGAGATAATTAGGTGGTTTATTATCTAAGAGTGTAGGTGAGTAGTGTTGTGAAGATATACATGGAGATGGGGGAGCATGTTTGTATGATGACTCATGAAATCATAATAATGTATGGTGAGTGTTTTAGTTGTAAGGAGTGTGATTCAAGGAATTGAAGACATCAATTTGTCATTTATGTCAAAGGTAGAGACAAGTTAAGAATGAGTGGAAATTTTCATATTGAGATAAGTTTCTAAGAGTGGTTTTCATCAATGACAAAGGGGTAGATTATTGAGTATTGTCATTGATCTCATAGGTGTATCCTATATGATATTGATGTCATTTAGAGAGTGTGCCTAGTTGGTAGTGTTTTGATATGACAATGGTAATTGGAGTGTTGTCATTTAATGATTTTATCATGAAATATAATTTAAAGGAAACTAACGCCTTAGTACATATCTTTGAGATCAAATTCTTAACCTAAGCCTAGTCATGGCATGAAGAGACTTTATGAGAAGGTATGAACATGGTGGCTTGGTGAGATGAGTTCACATAGGCATGAGTGGTTATATGAGATTATTTGATCATGTGTATGAGTCATTGGATAACTCAATAGAGTCTAAGGGTTAGCCTATAGGGGTAGGACCTTTAGACCAAGCTTGCACCTATACCATTCCTAAACCCTACCTAGCCTAATGAGGTATCATGATCTATCATAAAGGCATGTGAAGAAATTATGGTAGTTTTTAAGAATGAGAGAGGTTTCTTTAGTATGTGATTGAGGTGGAGAGTTTATGGAAAGAGGCATGAAGGTCAGTTTTAAGGCCTAATATTGTTTGTAGGTCAAGGTATATATAGCAAAGAGAGAGAAAGTGTGGCCTAATGAGGGGTCATGTTTAAATTTAAAGGTTTTTTACCTCATTTAAGAATATTAAGAGGTTATTTATGTTTTTTCAAGTTTTTTAATGTATTTTTAGGTCATAGTGTGAAGGATAAGGCATGAAAAATTGTTTAGAGGTCTCTCGAGTGCTCAAAATGAAGGGTTCTTAACTTGAGAAGGATTTTTTTGTGATCGTTATCTTTTCAAACCTCTACATGGTGACCTAAGAAGTTCATGGTAGATTTTTAAGGTTCTTAGATCAAAATTAAATGAATTATATTAAGTATTAAAGGGCTATGCTTTATGAGAGACCGTTAATAATGGAACCATGTTTAAACCCTCTTAGAACCCTAATAAGGACCCAATGTTGAATATGTTGATAAAAATTGATAAGGATGGATCTAATTTATTAGGTAAGATATTAGATATTGTATTAGAATCTTTGAGATGCCTCCAAGTGGTATTGGTTAGAGAGAGGAGAGAGAAAATGTTGAGTTATAGGCTTATTTTTTGAGAAGTTATATAAGTCAAAAGTTGCACTAGACACAATAAGAAAATGGATGGAGGAAGAAGGTACAAACTCAAGTTTCATGTCTATGAAGTTTTATGGATAGGTTCTATTCCATATGTGTGTTAGATAGGTCATCCAAGTTAGCTAGTCACTAATAGGCCTAATGGTACAAATAACAAAAAACCTAAGCAATAGTGAGAAGATGAATTAGAATGTGTTATCATGATATAATTCTTAAAAAATTACATGGAGATGTTTTTAAATAATTTTCAGATATTTCAATGCTTGGAATAATCTTTACAAGTCATGTATGTGGTGAAAAAATTGCTCACAAGTTGACCTATTTGGTTTAGATAAGACAGTGAGATATAATGTCATGAGATTGTTCTACAAGACCAAAATTTTCCATTTGAACATATGATATTTATATATATTAATCATTTAATATCTCATAGGACCATCTTCATGCATCAAAATTCATGTAAATTTTCTATATAGGTTTTGGATGTTTGAGTCACCATGACTGGTCTTTAAGGCAAACTAGTAGCTCTGAGTAAACAATTTCAATGATGAGTTTGAGGCTCTATGCCCTAATTTGAAGTGTATAATTAATATGGTGATATTTTTTAGGTCATGTAGGTTATTTATATGTGATTTTTTAAATTATTATGTTACTAAATTATGTTTTATCTTTCATTCTTCAATATAAACTTTTTTGTGTGTTCAAAGGCCTAATGTATATAGTGCTAATGGAGTGTTTCAAGTGGTGGTTGCACCTAAAAGATGTCATAGTGATTAGAGGATGTTGTCTAACACATATTTTATTTTTTTATGAAATTTTTATTCCATTCATATAATCTTAAAGTTTTCATGTGGTCATAAGGTAACGTGTCCTAAATTAGGCCTAATGGAATTAGGTCTCCATGAGACCTAAAGGAGGATTTGGTCTATTTGAGTTATGACCAACCTAATTTAATGGTTTATTTCGGATTTTAACATATCTTAATGCATAATTTGTGTCTAATATAATTGTTCAAGTGTGTGTTACTTAGAAAAATGTGTATGATCAAGAGGCTTTTATAACAACAAAGCCTTTTAATCCTAATTAACATGTTAAAGGATTGAATTGAGGAGTGAATGAGATAGAATATCCTTGAGAAAAAGGATGTCTTGTTGACCATCATAAGATAGTAGAGTTACTATAATTAATATCTAACTTGAGGTCTTAAGTATGAAAGTCAAGGTCATATGACCTAATTAGTCTTGAATAGACCTAGTTGAACAAAAGGCCTAGAAGGCATGTTGAGAGGGATAAGAGTGTCAAGAGCTAAAGAGGTGAACATCAATATTTGGTTGAGAAATATAATGTTATAAATGAAATCAAAATAATTAGGTGGTTAAGTGGGTGCTAAGTCATTTAGGGGGTTGGTGCCTCCTTACAAGTGGGTGCTTCATTAGTTTGGGTTGGTGCTCCATGTGGAGTTGGTACTTCACTAAATTTGGTTTTTGTATTATAAGAATATATTCCATTTTCAAATATCATTGGGTTTTCTTCCTCTTGATGTTTTCCCACATATGTGATGTGTTTTTGCATTTCATGCTCATATGTATGATTGATTGTGCTTTGATTAATTTATTTATTTGTATGAATGACTCGTGAATGTTAAGTGGAATTAAATGAATGTTTTGATGACTTATTCACCCCCTAGTCATTGTGAATATAATAGTAACATGGAACATATGGATCATGGGATGCTCCTTCAGTACTTTAGAACTACATATGTGTTGTCCATATGACTGATATAGAAATAGGATAAAAAATTAAGCTTTGATAACTTGAAATATTTATTAAATGCTTATGGTATTTTACCTTATGAGTTGCTAGGTATAAGTTGGGTTTATTCTACATGGTTAATGAATTAGGATTGATAATGTATTTGTACCAATATTTTTGGAGAATATCTTACTTAAGGAAATTAGGTTGACTATAAGTATAAATTTAATTTTAAAATTGGATGAATTTATGGCACTCGACACTTACATTAGCATAAGAGACTTGCATCAATCCAGGCATCTAACTTGGATGTAAGTGTCTAGGTATTTGGAAAATATGGATGGGTATAAAACTTGTAGAAATGAAATATAGTTAGGTTTATAATATTATGTGCATGATATAAGGTATGGTTCATTACAATAACATTGGATGGACTAAGAGATAAGTAATTCAGAATAGATAGATAATGAATGAGATAATCTCATTAGTGATAATGTATATTAATTGAAGGCACATCCATGATATGTATTTACCAATTTTGCAGCACTGAAGTGCTATGTTATTCATAAATAGTGTCTACATTCCCCCCTTTTAATTTAGTAATGAAATTGCTAATTTAAAGGAAAATAAATGTGTACTTGGGTATGTCATATACCCCTTTCCTTTGTGTGAGTCAAACCTGAGTGCTTTATTCATGACTAAATTATAACCAAAATAATTTTATATTTTATAGTCAATTCATGTAATTTTAAATGGAAAGTATTGAAAAGATTTAAATTGAAAGAGAGCAATGTTTAGGATTAAACTTATGTATCGATGCAACCACCTTGCCTTTTGTAAATTTTATTTTAAAAGATGTATCAATATTAATAATTGGATATGAGATAAGGAGAAATATAATTTTTTTAAATTTCATAAATATATAAATATTGGAGGGTACATGACCCCAAATTTGGAAAAAGGGTGATTTACCATCGATAGTTTAATTATCTCAATCATACAACCTAATCATACTTAAACCTAATGAGCATGAGTGAACCGAGTCAACTCACACTATAAGTATTGTAAGGTTAGATGATGTAATAAATTCAAATCTATAAAATTTGAAATATTGAGTGATTTAATCACCTCAACCATACCAAAAAGTGAACCAACTATTACAGTATTTTAGCTTAATATAATCTATAACTATCTAATTTGGTGAGCTAAAGTTTGTAGAAGTTTTGGAAATATGAAAGATGATAATATTTTGTAATTTAGATGTCATTTGAATATAATATTCACCTTTTTTATATATCATGATAAAACTTGGGTATAAACAAGGGTACCAAAGTATAGAATTATTCCACAGCTATGTATTTGAATCATATAATTATGGATATTGGCCAATTTGAAAACTATGTAACTATGGAGAACATGTTTTTATAACATGCCTCTATTATAATCAAAAATTTAAAATGGGTTTAAGAGTGGGGAACATGTTTCTAAAATATACCCCCATTGTATATCTAAAATAATTAACTATCAAAATATGTGAAATCTATGTCTTTATGACATGCTTCCACTAATATGCACCCTTCTCCCCTTTTTGAGGTGAGGGGAAGTTGAAAATGATATTTACCATACCTTAGAAGAATAATATAACCATTTAAACTGTGAATGTGTCATGTAACATATGAGAAAAACATGTCTATGTAGATATATCATTGAAGCATGCAAAATGTAATCACATGAAGTCCTAAGATGAATGATATTGATAATGGAAATGTATATATAATAATATTAAAATATCAACAATAAATCAAGCAAACATACAAGATCACTCAAAATCAAATCATAATACAATGTTATAAAAGAGACCTCAAACAAGTGGCATGTTCAAATTCCACACAATCGAAGGGGTAGGACTTAGTTAAATGTATAAAAAAGTAAGCATGACATATTCAAATGTCCATACATTAAGTAATGACATATTTAAATTCAAATAGGTAAACAAAGGTATGAGGGATTAAAATAATGGATCATATTGAATTTTTTTTAAAATAAAGACAATAACAAGGCAAAACATATAACAAAGTGCATAAAGGAAAAGCATGAGCAACTAGCATATACATAGCATACTAGCCCATAGATCATATGTGATAGTAAGAGACATTTAGTACATAGAATATAAAGTACACTTTGAAATATATAAACATGGATAAGTGCATGTGTATGTCCTTAATCTCAAACATGATAATGTACTGTGATCATAGAATAATATAACCTGGATGTATTTTTATCAAAGAAGCACATACCCCCAATGTCCACATGACATGAGTAAAATCAAGGCCCAACATCCAAAAGTGCATAGATCATGTATCTATGTGTGCATGTATCACAATCAAAGGATGTGTGAAACATGTGTGTGTGTGTGTGTGTGTGTGTGTGTGTGTATTTATATATAAATTAAATTTTATCTACCAAAATGGAATCAACAACATATATGACAAGGAGCTAATAGAACCCATGAGTGCTACAAATGTTTTTGGATTTTTGAATTCTTTTTATTTATTTATTTTGGTATTTTGGAGATTGTATATATATATATATATATATATATATATATATATATATATATAAATTAAATTTTATCTACCAAAATGGAATCAACAACATATATGACAAGGAGCTAATAGAACCCATGAGTGCTGCAAATGTTTTTGGATTTTTGAATTCTTTTTATTTATTTATTTTGGTATTTTGGAGATTGTATAAGATAACAAAGTATTTAAATACAAGGATTAAAATCTTTGAGTAATGTAAAATTATTAACATTTCATGAACTAAATGTATCATATGTGTGCATAATATAAATAGTAATTTTATCATTATTTTTTTATCAAGGGGATGTAGTAATTAATATGTCATGCCTCTTACTCTCTGGTGATGCTATATTTAACAAAAATGCTATTAAAAGATGCCTTTAGTTTCTCTTTTTCAATATTTTCTATGTTATTTGCCTTCACTGATATGCCATTAATTATTATCGTGTGCACCTGAAAAGTTAATACCTTTGAACATCTTGAGCTATATGGTTTACCTTAACCTTATCTGTATTTGGTTGTATACTTTCTGGGGATAGATTCAATTAATATGTACTAGGTCCTATAGGTATAAATAGATCATGTTGTAAGGTATAAAGTGTATCAACACAAATATTTCTAAATTATTCATCTACCATAATAGTATTATAAATAATATCACCATTGTCATAATCATTTAGAATTGTGTCCTTCTATTATTTAGTATTGATCAACAAATGGATCTCACATAGTTTAGTTTTTGGTGATTTGGATATCATTGGTTCCTTTGGTAATTATTTATTAGTTATAAAAAATTTATGCTTTGGTAATGATATTTTTATATTTATTCATTCTTTTGATCTTTCTCTTGGTTTAAATTATCTTTTATTAATAATGTTTGTTATTTGGCACATGTGTTTTAGGAGAATAATTCAAAATGTAAGTGGTTTTCTTGAGTGATTTATAAATTATAGGACCACCACTACTTTTATGACTTTATATTTTGTTCTTTAATACAAAACAATAATATGTATGATGTCCATGCATTCTATGATACGCATAATAGTATTTAGATTTTTTGATTAGAGGTGGAGGAGGTAATTTGACACTTTATCTTAAATCATTTCTCTTGGGATTTCACTTGGACTCTTATTACTGTTTTAATAAATTTTTGAATCACTTTTTTATATGTGTTTTTGTGTAGCTTTGTACTTGGATAAGAAACCTTGTTTGTTTCAATTTTGGTAGATGAGGATGCAAACAAATGATTAAAAATAACATGTTGGATTTTATAGGTATGTAATCTGATTTTATATAAAGATATTTATGTTTGTAAGATAGAAAGAAAATTAATATTAATGAAATAAATATGGAAATGAAATTCAAAAAACAAAATACAAGAGAGACAAATGTAATGTGGTTTACCCAATATGGGCTATGTCCACATAGAAATACCTAGTTCTTCACTTATTCAGTCTAATAAATGAAAGGATAAACCTATAATACATTAACTACAATCTCTTATTCATTCAAACATAGTGCGATGACATAATTACAATGCACTCATATCAAAGGAAGGTTACATATTAGAGCAAAAATGCACCAACATAATTTATATTATTAGATATGTGACATAATAATGAATGGTTTAGATTTACTATGAAATTACAATATTTTAAAATGCATTTGACACAAAAATTTCTTTAGTGGTGCTACCCTCAAACCCTTACTAGGGGCTATCCATGAAATTTGTTATCCCTTGTACCCTGATGGTAACCATAGTGGGGTGGAAAGCCCCCCACAATCCTTTGTCAGGAATTGGGAATCTAATAAGATTAGGCTATACCATCTAAAAATTTGAGCTAAAATTATTTTTCTAATATTCTATTGACTTGATCATAAGGATTATTTCACCTTTTAATGCTTCCCAAGAATAAAGCCTAGGTGATTTAGATTGAAAGTTCATACATGTACCATCTAAGCTACCCCTTAAAGGTATAATAACATGGGTTTGGTTAGAGGGATAGTATATATCACACTCATTAGGGTTGGTAGGATAAATAAGTTATTTTTAATCCATATTAAACATATTTTTAATAAAATAAATTATAATTTTTGAAATAAATGATAAAAATTTAGATATTATAGAATTCAAAAAAAAACCCTAGAACACACTAGGAGTTGCATGGAAAGATACACAGGTTAGGTTCACCAAATGTTTAACCTTGAAATATAGATTAGGGAATATAAGGCTAAATGGAAATAAATATTATAGGGTAAAAGGGTAATAAATTATCTCTATAGTATGTTGATTAATTTTCAAACTCAAATTAACAATATTATGAATTTATATACTATGATATGCTAAAAAAATAGAAAGTAAAAATATGATACATATTATAATGATAATAAAAGTAATATATTTAGGTAGATTATTATGCACATTCAAATATTATATGAATAAGATGGAAGTAAAATACATCTACATTCAATATTAGTAATTTTATTTTCTATATTATACCTATGTGGTTTCTAACACTTACGCAGACCACAAACTATTGTGTCCTTGATTTTATCTAATCTAG
The DNA here is from genome assembly GCA_037957365.1 of Torreya grandis. NCBI lineage: Eukaryota > Viridiplantae > Streptophyta > Pinopsida > Cupressales > Taxaceae > Torreya > Torreya grandis. The sequence goes on from JARHVA010000679.1 coordinate 3,555,269, forward strand.
ACATATATGTCTTTTATAAAGTATTTTTTTTATCTAAATAAGACCACCTAATATATTATGGGTTCTATATCACCTTCACTCTGGTGTGGTCATATATGGATCATTGGTTGTCTCTCTTTGTTAAATAGAAAAACCATAATTCTTCATCTTAATAGTGGTTATGGGAAAAATAGATTAATGGGATTATGGTGTCAAGCTAACCCCAAATACCCCTCTATCACTAGGTGATTAATATATATCCACTACTTTGAACAGGGCCTAAAACTTATGCCTATGTGTGGGATTATGTGTGCATAAGGATGTAATGTGTGATAAGCATGTACATAAAGTGACCTAGCTTATAAATTAGCAAATATGGCTCATGGGATGATATTTGAGTACTTTATACCTATAAAGGTGTTATTATTATGAATGATATAGGAATATGATAAAAAATGGAATCATTACTCGTTTTAATTTTTGATTGAATGATTTTTTTTTTTTACCTTGTGAGTTGTTAGGTTTGTGTTAGGTCTATGTTAGGGGTTAATGAAAAATTATTGATAATGTATTTATACCAATATTTTTAGGGAATATATTACATTAAATCACCTATGAAAAACATAAGTATACATTTAACATGTAAATTGGATGACTTTAGGGAATTGGACACTTGCATTGGGTTATGACACTTACATCAATGTAGTTGTCTAATTGGGAGCAAGTATCCAGGCAACTAAAATATAGGAATATGTTTAGAATGTGAAAAAACAAAATATAAGCAGGTTTATAACATTTTTAGCATGATATAAGGTTTGATTCATTATAATAACATTGGTTAGACTAAGAGATACATAATTTTTCATAAATAGATAGTGTATGTGAGCCTTTCAATAGCAAAAAGGTATAAAAGTTAAAGGTACAACCATGATATGTATTCTTCATGTGCACAAGATTGAAGAGATATATAATTTATAAATAGTTTATACACCTACCAATTGGTATAATCCTGTACAATCCTTGATATTAGATCCCATATTATGCTAGGTGAAATATTTATATATTTTTCACCAAACATGCCTCAGTGGCATCACCAGATTACCCATTAAAAAAACTAGGAGGTAGGAATTTAGTAAGATCCATAACAATTAAACCACAACATCATTTTGTCTTTGGTTTTCATCCATTTTCTCATTCCCTTATATCTCTTCATGAATACCACCTTCTTGCAATTTTTCTATATTTTCTAACTTTAGGTTATGTGCTTCCATATAGACTTGGATGTTGTGAAACATGCCCAAAATATCATTTAAGATAAAAATATTCCCACAATTTTAATCAATGTGATCATTTTTACAATTTCAACCAAATTTTTTGACAACATGGTCATTTCTAGCATGATTACCAACATCATTATCTCCAAACTAATGGTTTTCAAACATATTATTACATAATTTTTATTGCTTACTTTTCTACAAGTATTATTTCTACATCATTTTTACCAAAATTTTCTTTATTAGCTCATGTATTCACCATCCTGAGAAAAACCAAAACATTCTCATCTCATTTGTTTCCTAGAATTAAATAGAGTAAAACAAACCTCTACTACCAAATTTCATAGCCCTAAATACCAACCCAAAAAAATTAGTCTTTTTAGGGTCATGATACTTAGATTCCAACATCAACCAACATAAATTTTTACCAAATTAAAACAACTTACAAACTCATGTAAATTATTTCTCTTATATTATTATCAAGTAAAAATATCTATTAGGTCCCACATTCTTCCAACATTAAATTTAATCATTAAATTCTTTATCTTGGGGCTATTCCACTTCCCCCCTTATAAGGATTTTCCCTTAAGACATATTGACTTCAAAAAAAAATCACCATGAATGGTATTGATACAAAATAACTTGCAAGGTTTGATCATTTCATAGAGGATTAAAATAATATTAAGGCTCATGAAGGCAATCCTTAATTTTTTCTTAAAAGAGAAGATTCAATAATTGCTTTGCATAAAATTAGATAATTTTCTAAGGCTAATTTATATTAAAATGTTAAGATAAATAATTAAATTATATTCTTCAATAGACCTTAAAAAATGTCTTAGGGTTAGAGACTATTAATAAATTTATATTACTTCCCATATTTTATTAAATAAGTTAAGGTTAAGTTCTTAAACAAATTTTAGTATTATTACACAAAAGAAGAGATCGAGGTCCCAAACGATAATTGTGAAATAATTTAGTTATCAAATATTATCATGCCAATTAATTTCAACTACCAACATATGATAACAAAATATGGTACTTATAACTGTAGTTTATTACGATAATTTAATGTGGTCATAATAGACATTCCCTTAGGAAGAAAACTTAGCACATCATACATTACCTATAGGGGTTTGCATATTGTAGAATCACAAATAATGATTTAATTGACCTTATTCAATTAATGTAACCAATAATAAAAAATTTAGTCTCTTGTAAATAGAGTATGCATTTTTATAGCATAAACATCTATCTAGTTAGGTATTAAACTACATTCCATGTATGATAAACATTAAAATATCGTTATTCTATTTTCCTTGATCTAAAAAAATTAATACCAAATATAATTAGGGATTTATATTTGTGATTGAAACATATATCTAATAAAATTTTGTATAGTTATCTTTCCTAAAGAATAATAACAAACTATTAAACATAATTTTTTTCAACTTAAATAAATCAAGAGACTATAGATTAAAAAATCTTGAAACTTCATACTCACTAATACCATCTAAATGGGAATAGGGATCATAAATTTTTTAACACAATAATAGGAAATCATTTACCTCAAATGATATAAGTACCACTATATCTCTTATTATCCTTTTAGCTTAGATATAATGTGCCTTATTACAGTCAGAATCCATTATTCTTGTTATTCCTAGGCTACTTTAAGATATATATCATAATTTTATCATTAAACTATAATCATTTATGTAAAAATTAATTTAGATTAACCTATTCAACATGGAATAGCACCATACCTAATAGGTTGAAATTTCAATAAAGGTGCATCAATAGTCAATTCAAGTGAAGTTCCAAACTTTTTGCTAACCAAGAAAAAATTCAAATTATTCAGTCTCTTTGAAGGAGCAAAACATGACTATTTTTTCATAATCCACATCCTAAACAAGCATTCTAATTTAGTAAGGTTGGTGTAAATTCATTAAGTTAAAACATTACTTTATAAGCTTGATTTTTTTAATGAAATTGTACCTACAAATGAGAATGGCATAAGTAACCATAAAAAGATGTACTATTTTATCACATAATCTTTCCAACTTAGTCTTTCATTATAAAATCAAGTGAATAAAAACAACATCGTCAGTATACTATCAAGTTCCATGTCCTTATTTTAACTCTTACATATGAAATGAAAATGTAGTAAAATTTATCTACATTATTGCAAACTTCCATAACATTAGATAATTACAAACATCCTTCAACTATATTATCAAGGCTAAATGATTTAGTTATATACTACTCCACATTTCAACTAAGATGTTAACAAAATTCATTCCATCTTAATAACACTTTGAACAAAATTAAATATATTGAGAGAAGCTATAGGAATGATTATACAATCCCAATCATACACTTTTCATTGTAATAACTATTTAGTCATTCCAATTACTTCATAATTAATCATGAAAATAAAATGTCAAATGTTGTATACTCAAAGGATGATATGTTTGAATGTAGTTTTCCATGCAACATTCATACTTAAATTTTAGATTAGTCTAAACAAGACTAATATGACATATTAAAGCTAATGTAACTTGAATCAATCATTTTCAAACCAATAATCTCAACACATTAATGTAAAATTAAATTAACTTAGACTCATATAAGTATTTATACTTATCAAGATAAATTTTCAACAATTTGGTAAGTTTCTAAGATACATCTTTCCATAGAGTCACCAAGTGACTTCTAAGGCATAATCCAAATCAAAAAAGGATGAATATAATTCACATTATTATCAAAAATTCATATTCAATAATAATATCTAAATAACCAAAAATTATTCACATTGTTTAAGTTGTGAAAACTCAAAATAATTTTCAAAAATGAACACAATAACACATTTATTTATTAATCTCTACACCCAATTGAAACATACTACAACTCTTTCCAAGATGTATTTTAGTAATGATTAAGATAGGTTTAATACCTATTAAAAAAATATTTTCAATAACAAATAAAACACAATCCATATTCACTCATTTCCACAGGAATATAAGTCTCATTTTTTTATAGTGGCCAAATTGATAGCCAATCAAACAAAACCCTAAAACCAAATTATTATGTCTAAAGACTAAAGTTTGATGCCTTAAAAATGTTTTGAACCCGTAACCCTTGAAAATAATTTTTAAAAAATAAGGAAACATACTAGAACAAAATAAATAATTTTTTTACCTCCAAGTCTCTAAGACTTTCCAATAATAATTAAGCCCTTATTTAAAACATTCCAAATCATTACCAATGCTTATAAGCTTTTATAAGCAACAATACAAGGTTAAAGACCTTGGTATTGGCTATAGGATGATGTTTCTAAAGTTATCAACCAAAATTCCTATATTTATAATTAAAAATTTATGCAAACATAGCGAGCATAATTATATATAAAATAATGATGGTCTTTATATTAACAATATTGAATATTACACATAATTCTAGTTAACATAATACAAAACATCACAAAAGGAAATGGTGGATAGTTCACTTGATATCCTTATTTTACATATGCTCATTTATCTATATATCACTAATGTAGTAGTCTAAAGAAGTAATCCAGCTTCAAACCTATCTTAGTAATCCAGTTATTACTTGTAATCATAAACGATATTAGTAGTGCTTGCTATGTATAATCATCATCAAATCAAATACTGAATGAAATATAACCAACTACAACATGAAATTACATACTAAAATAAAATATTCTAAATTAAATAAAGATTAAATAAAATTCAAAGCATCATAATATAAAAATTTCTCACTAAAATATTATAACAGACATTATTCTAGGTCTACCCAATTGGGTTATGAAATAAAGACCATAATCAAGACTAGACATCTAATATAGGAATGTATTCTATAATTCTTTATTTTATTATTTTAGAGGATAAATTTACACATAAGAAGTGAATATGATTGTGTTATATGTTTAGGAATGAAATATGACCAATATATATTTAGTTCTAATAGCAAAAACCAACCATAAACTCTAAGTCGATAGTATTGGCTAGGCTAATACATTTGAAAGAATGTCGATTAACACATAACTATATTATCTAGGCCAATATAATATAACTAATAGAAACATAAATTATACATGTCTCAGTCATGATAATATAATATAAGGAAATATAAGAATGAAACAAATTTTATCAATCAAGATCATATAATAGGAATATAGTGACTATCAAGACCAAACAAAAAGTAGATCAAGATTTAAGATGAAAAAAGAATTAAAAGAGTTCATACTGATAGTAATGACAATATGATGTAATAGTATGAGAACATATCTAGTAAAGTATAACAATTATATCCCATCCCATTCCCCATGTACCTTTTAAGGTGTACAATTAGGGAGAGTGATATGGTGATAAACCCCTAAAAGATAAATTGTCAATAATGTGATGAAGTGAAACATATCATGTGTATTTACACTTGATCACAACCTAGAAACAAATTTTCAATTACTTAATCACTACTTTATAAATACAATAACACTCATGAGATACTATAAAAAATGCATAAAATTATGAAAACCCCTCAAAGGAAAAACCCTAGAGCCAATTATGAATACACATAAATGCCATGTTGGCATGGTGCCAAATGTCAAAATCTAAGGATTGTATTTTATTCTAGGTTAATCATGATTTTTATCAAACAAGCATATATTGGATAACTAAATGTTTTTTAAACTTTCTCTATAATTTCTAATGGAGTTAATACTCAATAATGTAGATGGGATTGATTGTGAAGTTTAACATGTCTTGGGTCAAACCAAGCTATCTCTTGGACATCATTTTTTATTGGAAATCAACTTAGAAGTTGGCCTCTATTGAATTATTTTGTAACCATTACCTTCATCATCTTTTTTACGAGGTTTGGAAATCAAGGAATGATAATATTTTAGATAGCTAAAGGTTCCATCTCAAATCTTCTTTTTCTATCTTTATGTAGGCATAATTAAAAATTGGAAGGCCTTTACTATGAAAGATAAATTTGTAGCCTCCACCCTCAAAATTTATAACCTTTGAGGATCGAATATTGAACTAGTGACCACAAAACTAGATCATAAAATTGAAATAAGTTAAGTCGGATAGTTTATACCTCATATGAATTAGATTAATTTGAAATTTGATGGGGTAGATTAGGGGAAAGCCTAGGTTAGATGTAATGGTGAGGTTATTAGATACTTAAAGGGGGAATCATAGTTGCTTACATAGGTAAAATAGGATCTCAAACTAGCCATGTAGCTTAGGATAGAGTGACTCTTTAGGGTATCCAACTAGAAGCATAATTAGGTATCAAAAAATTGATGGTCAAAGGGGACTATCTAAAAATACTCAACACCCTCTCTTGTAAGATAAAATCTTCTAAGTCTATCAAAAAATAGATTTACAATGCAAGAGATTTATTGAAACATTTCAAAGAAGTCACCATAGGCCATGTGTTTAGGGAGGGAAACTAGGTAGTTGATGGGATGGCTAATATTGGGGTCCTCAAAAAACATTTATGTGGCAAAAGGTTGATGACTTGCCACCTCATATTGATAATTTCATAGTTAATTATTACATCCCCATCATTGTGTATAAGGAGTGGGCCTACTCACATGATGAGAAAACTTAAATAATTAGACATGTATTAATTAATCTTAATTTCAAAATCCCATGATATCATTTCTTGGTAAGGCTAAAGAATATGATTAAGTTGTGGAGTAGAATCACCATTACCTATTCAACATAGATCACCTAAACAAAGTAGGCAAAGTCATTAGAAATACCAATTTTAATCATAAATTTGAAAATGAGAAAGAAATTTATGATGGGAGAGGATAGGGATAGAATTTAACCCATATCTTACATCAAATCAAAGGACAGTCCCAAATTTTGGCACAAATTGGAAGAGGGTGGTGTAGCTAAGTTCATGACCATAATGATTTTTTATGATGAGGAGGTCTTGAAAGATTTAACCCTGGGATGGCACCACAAAAAAATTGGAATGAGATGAGTTGATATGAAAATATCAAAACCATTGATTAGGGATATGACTGGCATGAGATATAAGGGTAAAAAATTATTTAAGGATAAATGCAAAAGGTAGGAGGTCTTGAATATATTAATAAATTCTTATGTGGTCATTATATACACATAATATTTTCAAAATTTATCAATTATTAATGCTTTATATCTTGTAGGAACCCATCGAGTCTCAATATCTAAGTACACACCCTAAGGGATACACTAGTAAAAGGGTGGACAAACCATTAGTTCTTCATAGGATTATTTCCCATTATTACCACTTGCTATCTACACATCCATCTCATAGAAACATTACCCTAATATTTACCTCCTATTTCAAACCCTCATCTAGTCATTTACCATATTCATTATCCCTTCCCTAACCTAAATATTTTATTAATAGTTTATGTTACACTATTGGCCACATCAACCTTGTACTCTAATTGATAAAAAAATTAGGGTCTAGTTCTTCCCTAAGCCAACCTGGTCCATAACCTAATTTGTTTTTGTTAATAATGATATTAGGTCTACCTTGTTGGCCTAATATTTTAAAAAGGATTACAGTTAGATTCCCTTATATAAATACACACATTTCATCATTTCTAAGAGGAAGAGAAGAATAAGAGATATATGTTGTGCATATACTTTTCCACCATTCTACTTGAGGAGAAATCTTAGGGTTTTATACTTTATTTGAAGATGTAGGTATTGTCTTATGGAGAAGTATTTTAGATGAATTGATGGGTTATATATCCTATATCTGAATTGTCCTTGACATACTTACATACCATAATAACCTCTTCCAAATAGCCTTGGCCAATGGAGAGATTGAGGCTCATCAGGTTCACCTTCAATGTTAAGTATTTCAAACTTTGTTGATCCTTTGTAAGTGTAGATAGATATACATGTGTACTTCTCTCCCATGCATTAGGATTTTATATACATTGATGTGAGTATATGTCTTTTATGAATGTTTATTTTTCATGTTTACTACCCCCACTTTGTGCCAAAAGCTTTGATAAGCACTAGATTAGACTTTGTTTTACTTATTATTTTAGTGAATATGGAAACATAGGACTTAATTAGGGTTATTGCATAGTTTTGCTTGACTAGAGGCTTTGGAACCCTCCCTAGTGATATTATTGTGATAAGAGATCCCTTTGATAGGTCTAGTGGATCCATATTGGTTATGACCCCAAATATCTAATGGTTAAAAAATTAAAAGTGTAAGTAGGATTTATCTTATCTAAGCTAGGATTATTTTCTAGATCTGCTCCATTTCCCATTGCATACATTTTTTTGAACATGAGATGAATCTAAACCTTACAAGTTTTATTTCATGCTATTATTGTTATCATATTATTATACTTTTCCATATTTTTTGTATTATATAAAACTAGTTAGTATAGTTCTAACTTTTCGTGCATAGGTTTAACACAGTCACATCAAAATAACTCTACTCTTTCTATGTAAGTCTTCATTAGATATATTTTACTAGATAGAATAGGTCAACACAGTAATCCTTATAGTTATATATAAGTATAAAAGGTTAAAAATGTCAACATATTTAAGTTTAATAGATAGAATAGGTCAACACAAAAATTGACTATTACTTGCAAGTAATTAATTCACATTTACGTTTTATTTATTTGCATGCTTATAATAACTCACATAGTATAAATAGGTGGTATTTCAAATTACGATTGAGTTACACTATTTTACTCTTTGTCACACACTACCAAATCACATAACATTAAAAACACATTTAAACACTTGTATTCCTAAGGCCTGAATACTTGGATTCCATCACTAAGGGGGAAGCCAACTTGGTTTTCTAGATAAGTATAAATACATGTTTAATGGTACACATTGGAAAATCACCTGAAACCCTTATCAATTCAAGATTTTGAAGTGAGGGGGTATGACCCATAACCAATCCAATACCATTTCCAACATAGATCCCTTTTATAAATAATCCTAAAACCATCCATAGATTGATTTTCTAGTTCCATATTTCAGCCAACTCCTATATCACACTTAAATCAATAATTTATAATAATCTAATAACACTTAGGATGAGAACTTAGTTAAAATTTAATTTTTATTTTATTTCTTTCTCTCTGATCATTGTGTGTTGTATTTAAAAAAATTGTATTAGCCAATGTTATTACATGGTTATATGATGTGTGCTCCAATTGGATCACTCACATTGATCCAATTATTTGTGTGTTTGATTTCATTCTTGTTTCACTTATAATAAAAAAAATTCTTGTTTTAGTACACTATCATTCTAGTTGATATAGTCTCTTAAAAACTATAGGTTACCCTATCAGTAGTATATAGTTAACCTGTAAAACTATATATCCTTATTAGTGTGGTTTATCTCCTAGTATATAATATAGAGTCAACTTTTATGACTCTATATCCTTCAATGTTATTTAGGTTATAGAACATAGTCAACCTTCATGACTTTGTATCCTTATTAGCCTTTTTATCCCCTGTCTATATATATTTGACATGTATGACTCTATACTCTTCTCTGTTTTTTGGATTAAAAAACATAATTGACTTGTTCAACTTTGTATCCTATTTTCCATTTTGTCTTTGCATTATCTTAGTCAGTCTTAAAATATTTCTCTCATCATGAAATTACTATTTGAGGAAAACATTGAGCTGACCTCAATAGATTTGATGAGCTTTACCAACCCCAATAGGTATTCCCATAAATATATTTTGGCTCTTAATCTATATGAAATTAATGTGCATGTACCCACTCACACTACAAACTATGGGACCCCTCCTAATACATATTCAATTCATAACACTCTTTTCTCCCTAGAAGATCATCTTGAATTAGATTACACTCTAGATATGATTTTATTCATTAATGAATTTCCTCAACATCAAAGAAAATATCCATATACTATTTATCAGCTTATGATAAATAGGAAAATAGAAGAACCCCATTCACCTTCCCCCACATTCTCATATGTATTTGGGGGAAATAGTTTCTTTGAATCTCAACCTCTTCCTTCTATTTTGACCCCTTCTCATACTATGACCTATTCTTATTTGATCTCCTCCACCTCCATGCCAAGTATCTCTACTAACATGGCAGGTTCTATATCTAGTGGGCCTTTTCTAAGACATGTTATTCTAAATTATTCCAATAGTGTAGCATTTTCTACCCATGTTACTAATGCCTCTAGTGCTTCTTTTCATCCCTCTAATAGTGTTTAATTTTCCATGAAAGAAAATCATGCTAATAATGCCTCATTTACTAAAAATTCTTCTCAAGATACTAATATCATGCATGTCAACACTCATAGTGGTACCCAAGCCACTAATACCAATGTTAATGCTTTACACAGTGCAAATAACACCACTCAAACCCATAAACTTTTGTTACAAAATATTAACCAAATGAAGTATTTCCAAGATAATAATGATAACCAAATTATGCAAATGCAAAATTATCTTATCCATCTCCAAAATCATCCTCAACATGTTCTATGGGGAGCACATAACCAAAATTCCCCCCACCTCCCCTTTGGGATTTCCACGGTAATCTTATACCTTAACCTCCCTTTTTTTTAAATAAAAAATATTCAAAATTAACCTCTTATGCCTCAAATTTCTAACATATATATAGGAGGTATAACCCTTACCATTAGTTACAATGGGTCAATTTATCCCACCCTTCATGTAAAAATGTTTGGAAAACAAAGACTAGGTCAAGTTAAACACTTTTGGCACTATCAAGATCTTAGTAAAAACTATCTCTTCAGATGATTTATATTGGTATAACCAGCTCAAATATAATTCCATCACTAATTTTTAAGATTTAGTTAACTCTCTGGTATAAGATTTTCAAAAAATTGACCTCCCTAAAAATACCTTATCTCATTTTGTTAATTATAAGCAACTTGAAACATAAACTACACAAAATTTCATCAAACCTTGGAAGACCTTGTCTAACAAGTGTGAACACAATATGGTAGATTATAACCTATTTCATCTATTCACCAATGCTCTTTATCCAAAGTTGGAATATTACATCCAAACTCTCTCTCCATAAAATTTGGAAGAGGCCATTGACCAAGCTAATCACCAAGATTTCCTCATGCATCAATTTGAGCCATCCCAACCTTCTATGGACACTTGTATGCTCATGAAAAATAAAAATCATCATGCTAATAATGACACTATCAGTAATTCATATTATACCACTCATAACATTCAACCTATTATTCCCAATTAGGCCCTAGAACAAGATTCCTCTCCCAACCACATCCCTAATCCTCATCTCCCTTTGATAAGTAACACTAATGTTCATAAACATTTATCCTTAGTAGATGTAAAAAAGTGTCTCCAAAGGCCTCTTCCATGAGATCTTTATCCCACTCATCCCATGAAATATTGGTATGATCCATATAAATTTTGTTGGTTTCATGCTAGTTGGGGTCATTCTCATGAGACTTGTAGGCAATTACATAACTTAGCTATGGATTTACTCTTTGGTCCTACTTTTGAATATGATTCTATCATTCATAAATTTCAACAATCCTATGATATTTAATTCAAATCTCATTAAAAATAAACTAAAACTCAAGCTTTGAATAGGCTGATGCTCATTTGGCCATTTACAAATACCCTCTTTAAATCACCAAGATAATAATGATAAGCTTGCTTCTTCCACCAATAATTTTGACAGTATCTTATACCAAAATCCTAAAGATAATTTAGTCAAAATAACTAATGTGTAAATGGTATTTGCATTCATTAATTCCCATGACACCCATACTCATAAATCATCTCATACTTTCTGTGTTATCCAAGATTTTTCCCCAACTCACTTAACAAAGTTAGGGTAAGAAAACTTTATATCTTCCAATGAACCAATTCAAACACCTCCATTGGATAAAACTTATCATACCATTTATACAACTCCTCCAACCTATTTTCCCATGATCAAAAATACTCAACCTTCTACTACCATTTCTTTAAATTTATCTCAAACTAAACCTGCATCAACTACCCCATCCTCTCAAGACAATCAACAAACTTGTCCCCAATTAAACCTCTTACATCTTATCAACATAAATTTTCATGAACTTATGATCCTCATTATGAGGAAATATTTTAGCACTATGTACCTCTTTCCAACAATACCCTTATGGGTTATGATGAATGGAATCCTATCATAGATCTTACTAATCTCCCATCTCAAATCCTATTTATCAAACTTATGCATAATACATCATCATAATCATCTTATGCAAATCCTATTCAAAATGAACATCCCTCATCTTCTACTAGTAGGACATGAAGACACCTTGTATAGATCAAAAGATAACATTTTACAATAGTGTGAAGAGATATCTATATAGGTTGATGAAATAATGGACACTTATCTTTCCCTCAAATTCCCCATTATTTTTATGATTCTCGATGAGATTCTATATCATGAGGATGATCCTCTCATCCTTATCAGTGTCCAAATTAATGACATCTAAGTCAAGTGTACCTTGATTGATTAGGGTTTGGGGTCCAAATTAATGACATCAATTTTATTAAAACCCTTAGATACTTTGAATGTAATCTTAAGTCCACATGTAACATGTTTCAAGGCTATGACAAAAGGTAAATGCCTCCCTTAGGTTGTGTGTGGCTCCCTATAATTATTCAACCTATCACTATTCAAGTAAAGGTTATGATCTTCAACTTTGATCTATCCTATAACATCTTACTTGGTAAGCCATGGACTCATTGCATGATAGAAATTGCCTCTTCTACTTGCCAATGTTTCAAGTTCCCTTATAATGGTACACTATATAGGATTCAAGGTAGAAATAACCCTTGGAATTTTTAACACTTCTAAGACCATGTTTTATTCAATGTTTTAATCCTTAAACCCTTGCCAAGTGTTCCATTTCATGAATCTCAATGGATTAACTTCCCTATCAACTCTACACGAGGTTACTATGGTCACCTAAAATTGATCAGGAATATACCACCTAACCTCTTAAATTTAGATGAAAATGAGCCTAATGAGATCAATCTCAAGATAAAACTTATAATATCTCTCCTCATCTCAGTTCTCATTTTCCACCTTATTTGAAGCCACATTTTTGTCAACCACCTAGTGATGATATACCCATAGTCTTAACTAAGGCTCAACACTCCACTCATCATGCCACATCTGATGAAAAGGTCATCCTTACCTATGTAATTAATCTTAATACACATAATTATGATGATGGTTATACCTTAGATGATCCATTTTTATGATGTCTTATTTAGGCCCAAGATGTTGAAGTCATTTGTTATCATTCTTCTTTGTTTCAGTCTTTCCCTATATCTTCTCTCATTCCATCCTATATAAATCCTAATTTTAAAAATTTTCTTCTTGTTCATATGGTAGAGATGGTTCACACAACTCTAGTTTCTAATGAACCTCATAGGATAATGCTTATGAATCATTATATGACTAGTCCCTATCACGTTTCTAGATACTACGACCCCTATAGATGGCTTTCCCTTAAGATGTTTGCCACTATCCTTCTACCTTCTATGTATCCCACACCTCTCTTAGATGGGCATAGTATGGATCCTATTCCCATTCTATCTCTATTTGAGTCTCTTCCTATTTATAATAGTATTGCTCCTTTAGTCAAGCCCCATCTATTATCTCCACCAAATCCACTTTCCCTTGGTGATGGTTTCCTCCCTTTATAGTTGTCTCATTTGCCCACCAAATGGGTTGATCAACCATATTATGATATTCATAGAATTTATAGTCATTAGACTATGCGTTATACACTACACCGAAGTCCCCTAGATTCTATTTTCATTCCCTCTATTAGTATACATGTAAAGTCTATTAACAAATGTATTTGTTGTTGTTAAAACATAGATAATCATTCCTTCATGCATTGTCATAAGTTGTGAAAATATATAAACACCTTGCATCTTATTCTTCCTTAGCCCACAAATAAGGCTATACCTCCCTAAAAAGTATTACCTAAATATATTCCCAAATATGGAGAGTTATATTGCCTATGGCACCAATGTGGTATCCATCACACTGATCATTGCCACATCCTTCAACAACATCTCAAGGATCACCTCATGACTATTCCTTCACCTAATACCCTTCTTCCCATAATAAACCCTCATAAAAAGGCTCTGATTCTTCCCCCATGGCTCCTCCACCTTTGGCCCCTTATTCACCTATAGATCCCCCTTTACCTATGGCCCCTTTCCCATTGGTGACTCCTTAACCTATGGTCCATTCTCCAATAGTCACCCCTTCATTTCCCATAGCATCCATTCTTATTATCTTCCCTGAGTATCCCATGCATGATAGTCCTCATTAGCATGATCTTTTAGGGATGCCTACATTTTTTCTCAAGGAGATTCGATGAGAAGTATTTTATCAACTATCTATGAAGATCGATGAGACCATCACTATAGTTATAGTTCAACTTCATAGATACTTAATCAGATGTTATGGATAACTTGTATGGATAAATCTACTAGTATTTATGAATAGAACATGGTGTTCCTTCATTTATTTCTTCATTTTATATTAGACATGTGCTCCAAATTTACATTTTTTTATCTTATATCATTTGACATTGTGTCAAATTATTATCTATCTTACATGGTTCTATATGTTTCTCACTATATGTTATCTATGATGTTATTTTCTTCCTCATGTTCTCTTATGGATTATTTTTCATAATTAAACTTTTTTCCCTATATGCTCATTTATTTATTTTCTCAGAATTGTTTTGTACCTTATCTTTATAACATGAATAATCACTATTATGACTTGGTTATATAAACCTCACTTCCCTTAGTCATTCCTTCTTTACCATGTGCCCAACTAGAAAATAGGTCATCTCATTATAATCTCCTTTCATTGGTCCATCTTGGATCTCCCTTTATTCCCCTTATTTCATTTAATAAACTAAGCATATACATGGTTGAAACTTGAGATAACATGTTGGTCAATAGGTAAACCTAAGTGTTTTAGATAATCATGTCTTTGGATACTTATCTTCCTTTAGTCAAAGCCTAAAGTTCATTTTTGTGTTTCAATTTATCTCTCATGATTGGTTATTCCAAGTCCATATAGAGGAGGAATATTAAAATCCATAAAAACTCAAAAGCCAAATAATTTTTATAAAAGGCAATGATATAAAAGGCAAAAATAAAAAAAAATCAAAAGTTAAATCACACTAAAAGATGTGATTTTAAGCACATCTCCTTTATCCTAATTAAATATAAAACACCATAGTTAGCCTCATGATGGAGTCAAGGTCCATTGGGGTACGATAGGAAAGTAGATTAGGAAAGGATAATTAAAAACAATTCTTTTAGTGATACCTACTTTCTCACAAAAGTAATTAATCAATAAATTGATGGCTTTGTAAGAGGTCCTAAGGAATAGGGAACATGTTGTGGGAATGTAGGTCTATTTTAATTTCCTTGTTCAAATAACCAAAATTAATTGATCTTAGTATCTCACTTATCTACCTATACAATTTTGTGCATATAGTGAATGGGTATCATTTGTACATTGATGGTCACTAGTGTCTTTCTATGTCCTTAGTATGCCTCATGTTTATTAAGGTATTCTTATAGATGAATATGTTGTGATTTTTACATTCCCTATTTCATTTCCCACAATTTCAATATTTCCCCTTGAGAAATATTGTTTTATTTAATGATCACTCCCCCTAGGGATCCCATTTTTGAGTTGCAGTGTAAAAGCTTGGATATGACCATGTCTTCTTCAAAAATTACCAAATTTTCACATTACCATTCCAAACATACCTTCTAACATATTTTTCCCATTGTTTCTACCTCATTGATGTTCCCTTTGTGAGTTATAGTATAAGACCATGGATAGGATTTGGCCTTCCTCACAAAATTTTCCAATACCCAAGTCACATTGAAATTACATGTGATAAATTAGAGATAAGTTATGATTTGTAATGAGTTACACATCATTGACATGTTTCCCATATTGATATAGTATGTTTATGATTACTTATTTTGATCTTTCACTTTTATCTTCTTATTTTTTTATTACATGTAAGAATACAACTAATTTTCTTAAATTCTTCATACTTCCTAACTTGAAATAGTGTGATCATTTTAAGTTCCTTTTTCCAATTTTGTTTCTCTTTTATACTTCCCAATGTGATTTAGTATGATTTATTGAATTAATTGTTTTGATTTTATACCATTTGTCTTCCATGTGCTTTCCATTTTATTAAATTATTTTCATACTTCCCAATGTGATATATTGTGATTTTACTTGTTTTTATTTGGTATAAATATTTTACATGGTTTACAAACATTTTTTCCTCTTATTTACTACTTTTTAGTTTATTATACTTTGTCATATTTTATTATTACACATTTCCCATCATGATATAGTGTGTAGTGCATTGTTTTGATGAATTATACTTTTCCAAGTTATGTTTGCCTGGGTATTTTTTACCATGCATGTGTATCAGATAATGCTAGAAAATAACACACTCCACATATATTTACCTTAGCATATGCAACAAAATTTAAATACATGTGCTAGAAATAAATTTATCTATGCATCAATAACCACAATCAAATATAACACATGAGATCAAATCCAACTATCAAAATAATATATCTCTATATATCATGTGTTTTATATAATAAAATGGTACAAACTACATAAACACATAGCTCTAACTCTATGGCTAGGTTCCATCATGCCTATCCCATATCTTAGCCACACTACCCATTGACACCTTAGACTATCCCATCTTCATAGTACATGGTAATGAGACAATCTAATATCTCAATCCTACTACCTATGCCTATAGGTTTGCCATTTGGGCCTATATGTATCCAAGTTGGATCATGGTTGTTATGTGTGCCACTCTTTCTTGAGCCAAGGTTTGTTAGTCCTATGCCTCTCTTAATCCCACCCCTATCAATGGATGAAATCCATCCCCATGTATTTGTATCTACCTCATAGCCTCCCCTACTAGTCTAAACTATCCTACTTGAGGTGGGGTAGATGGTGTCATAGGATCATCTAGCATGTTGGGGTCATATGGTGCTAGTACCTCATCCAAAATGTCATGGTGCACTACCATGACTAAGGATCCTTATATGATCTCCTTTATCATAGAATTAAAAAAACCAAAACTAGACATATATTAGATCACACATACATCTCAAAATCTATCTATATAACTAAAAATCATGTACACCTAGTATTCTATCTCAAAAATCAAAATTACAACATGTCTTACTAGTCTTGATGTCACCAACCACCATCTCCCTATCTACTCATCTATCTATCATGGTCTCTCCATCTACCCATCCCTTGATCACCTCATATGTGGGTCACCTCCCTATAAATCTAAATCTATGATTCACCACTCATGCATGTCATGAACCTCTCTTTATCGGTTCCTCTATTAAATAGCTCTATCTTGGATGACTATCAGGTCATCCTATAGGACCACCTTCATCTATGCTCAATATCTCTAGTGATGGCTTCATTTATGGTATGTTTAAGGTGGTCATTACTCCTATTTTGGTGATTGATGTGGTACCTGATCCACCCCTAAATCCACATCCATACCCTCTCCTCCTCTAGCTCCTAGCTATTATGATTGACCAATCCATGGTCTTACACACTACATTTTGATCACTATTATCTTGATTGATACTCATCTTCTTATCCCCTTTGTCTCTTTATCATGTCATTCCAAAAAATTAGGCATTACTAGAGGAGCCATGAAGTGAGGGAGTCCAAATTTCTCTAGCAAGCATGGCACTAGTTGTGGCTCTATAGACCAGGTATAGTGGCCCATGACTATACTCAATATATCCCTATCTTCATGGTCAACTAACTAGGAAAAATAGTGTTAATGTTCATATAAATTAACCACATGATCTCCCCTTGTGTGATCATCTATAAAGCTACCATATGGGGCATAACCCATACTACCTATTCCTATCTCCATTTCATCACTTGAAGTAACCTATCATTAACCACATGGGGAAACCCAACTAGATGATACATAAGAAACCTATCATATATCTATGCACTAAGTAAAACCACTAGTCATATGGTTTTCTTCCCTCTAGACAACATCCCATACATATCATGCATGAGCTAGACCTAAATAATAGACCCAAATGATATAGTGGCCCCTGATCCAAAACGGACTAGCTCAAGGATATTACATTTAGAAATACCTTACTCTTTGACTTATGACATAGAATTCATGCTAAAAAAATTTATATCATAGCCTTCCATATGTCCAAAATATACACATCAAATAAACTAATCCTTAGCCTTAGATATATCCTATCTGAGCATGTTACCGACCTCACTAGTTCTTATCTCTCCTATAGATCATTTAGTGTCCCTATGATCACCAATGTCTCTCTAATTGGTAGTCCAAGTAATACAAGGACTTCCTCTAGTGTGATACCTACATATATGGTATCCCAATCCACCACTTATAAAACATGTTGGTTAACCATTCCCATGTTTTGAAGAAAATGAAAATAAGATCAACACTCAGTGGGAAGTGCCTCGTCTCTATGATACCTCCTAGACCTTGTGAAACTAGTATTGCTCTATCCAAATTTGACTAAATATATAGTAAATCTAGTAATAATGATGCATTGATCAATCACCAATATCTCCAACATCTCTACAAAATATCAAATAACAAATGATGTATTAGATCTCCATGTCATTTATAATCAATGTATGTTTTTAAAAACTTCATAAAATTTAGTTGATTTGATTTAGTTTACTCATTTCCCACCAAATCAACTTATTAAATACTACATCAACCCTATACTTCATCAAGGATACTAAATTAACCCTATCAAATTTATACTAGATCAGCCTCTTTAGTACTAAGTCAGTCACCTTTAGTTTATAGTATTAATTCTACCTCCTTTCTAACTTAAAATAATATATTAGCCACTTTAGATATAACTAGATTATCCTACTCCTACATAGCCAACCCCCTTCCTTAGACAACTAAATCAGCTTACTACTAAGTAGTCAACCTATTGGTTTTCTTACCTTTTATAGACTAAGTTGACCTAGTCAACTCTTTTCTTCCACAACAATGAATTTTTGACCAATTACCATAAATTCCTTGAGAATTTATTGGTTCAACTCCTTCCTACCCAATACCTTTTTTTACCATATTTTATCTACCAATAAATTTTATATAATTCACTAAATTTCAAATAAAATTATTCAAAATTTGAAAATTTTAATTACTTGCCTATGCTACAGTCACTGCAACCACTATGCATACTCCCCTTTTCATATGTCATCTCCTCACCATCCTGGCTCTCTGGTCTGTCACTAGGTCTCTCAAAGATATATTTTTCACCTTATTTCTATTTACTATTCAAAATTATTTACCCTTCAAACATTTTCTTTCATATTTCTTATTTTGATCATATATTTGTCTTTACTAGCTCTTTTTCCAAACCATAAAATGTTATGGAATCTTGACATCATATAGAATCACTCCAACTATTATATGTCTATGTTGTATAATAATCCATTTTTTTCTATTTTTCATAATCTAATTTATCCTTGTCATCCCTAAATACCAAAACTACCTCTTATGAATCACCTTGGCCAAGGGAGAGATTGAGTCTTAGTGGGTTCATCTTCAAAGGTAAGTAATCCTATCTTTGTTACTCCTTTATAAGAGTAGATAGATATGCATTTGTACTTATTTCCCATGCCTTAGGATTCTATATACATTAAAGTGAGTCATTGTCTTCTAAGCATTTTTAATTTTCATCTTTACTAACCCCACTTTTTACCACAAGATTTAGTGATCACTAGATTAGACTTTGACTTACTTGTTATTAGTTTAATTAATATGAAAACATAGGAACAAGATAGGATTATTACATAGTTTTCCTTGACTATAGGCTTTTTAACCCTCCCTAGTGATATTATTATGATAAGATATCCCTTAGATAGGTCTAGTAGATCCATCCTTGTCATGACACCAAATATCTAATGCATCAATAATGAAAAGTGTAAGTATTATTTATCTTCTCTGAGATAGGATTTATTTTATAGATCTAATGCATTTCCCATTGCATACATACATCATTACCAAGAAGAAAGGCTTTACAAGGATGAATCTACTAAACTATTGGCCAAACCTATGCTTGAAAATAATTAAGTATAAAATGCTTGAAGGTAAATTTTAGGTCTTCTTCTCTCAGCACTTTATGCTATTGAATCAATTTAAAGGAGCCATAATTAGTTTGCCATATTTCTTATTCAAATCACTCAAAATCATGGTAACTAATTTCAAATAAATTTTTTCAAGTGCTCTCATCCACCAAGGTCTAATGTTTCTCATAGAAAAGAGAGGGAAATTTATGGGAGGAAAGGAAGTCTATCTAGTGGACAAATATTTTATGGAGGATTTGGAAGAGGACCTTGAGAAATTTGAGGATATTATGAAGTAAAATCAAGAATACTAAAATAAATATTAGGATGAAATCCATTTTAAAATTTCCCATTTAGTGGAGATCATAACTATGGATAAATATATAAAATACAAAGCTCAAACTCTTATTATTCCCAAAGAGAAGAGGGTTATGAACATAGAGGAAGACTTCTTAGTCTCTTTTGAAAGGACCTATGGAGAAGAGTGAGAAGAAATACACCATAGGCCTTCATTTACATTTTAATTTGAAAATGATGGAGTTAGAGGATAATATAGAGCACCAAAAAATCCTTATCACAAATTAGATAGAATAATGAAATGCACTAAAGCGTGAGGTAGATACTTTTAGAAAGGATTTAGAGACTAACATAAAGGTGGGGGGGACCCTTAAACTAGTAGAGGAAAACCAGTCCTACAAATAAGGAGAAAGGGGTGACAATGACATATGTGACCACCCCTATACCTCATAAGGGTAACAAGAAAATGGAAAGTCGAATAGGTAGTATGATAGAAATAAAGATGGCCTACTTCAAGAAAAGATAGCTAAAAATTCACCCAAAACTCTAAGAAAAAATAACAAAGAGAAAGATAAGGAGGAAGGCCCAAGTTTATGAATTCGTGGTCAAAATAAAAAATACCAAACCAAATAAAACAAGGAGATTAATGCTATGGACATGTTTGTGAATTGCTTTGACTTACACGAGTATACTACTTAATCTAGATCCTTGTTTGTTTTTTATTTAAGTTAGGTTTTTGTAGAATTTTAATGTATGTTTCTTGGTTTTTTAGGGAAGTTTTATTAGAAGTTTATATCTTTATTTATAGTCTATGTTGGGTTCAACATGCCCCATACTCATATTTTTCAAATGGGGACCCTTTTACTTCAACATAATTGTTTTCTTTACAAGTTCTTGCATATTGGTATGACTTCATTTATGAATGTCATGGAAATTTCAAAGATCAGGTTCCATTTTTAATCTCTAATTAATGAGCCATACTTGTTTGGTGATTTCGACATAGATTAATTTTTTCATTTGATCACAATGACTAGACAATTTTTATTGAGTGTTTACACAACATAAGTTGGCCTTTTGAAGTTTTCTAATGAGATTTAGGTTTTCATTCATCACCAATCTATATACTTCATGTATTTTTGAGTGTTAAGTGAAGTGTGAATTCTTATATGATCATTTTCCTAGCCTAGAGTCATTTATAATTAAATTATAAGTTTGATCACTCTATTTATCATTTATTCAAGTGGTTTTATGTTCAAAGATTAACCTTCAACTTAATTATTAAACTTGTTTGTCATATTATGGTTGTGATTCATGCATATTTAATTCAAATTCTAATTTAAATGATCATATTACTAATTTGAAATGTGCATTTAATTATTATATCAATTTAATTCACTTATATTGATGCTTTTTTGATCAAGTCTTCATTAAAAGTAGCCTTTATTTATGTTTTTGATCTTTACGTATAGCAAATTTCATGTTTAGTTAAATCAAATTTGCCTTTCATATGGTTAAGTCTAAGTCATTATATTCCTTGATCAGGATTTATTCATGCTTAGATGGATTTTTTATTTTGACTAATCTATTAATAATTTCCAAAAGTTTCCATTTTGTCTTGGTTTGGAAGCTCAGGTCTTTGACTCTCGATGACACACAACGTATAGGTCTACAATTTCAAGTCTTCTTGAGCTCAACTTACTATGAGTATGATACATGGTTACATCTCAAGTTGTCAAGTCTTATGGAATAAATACACATCTCATCAGTCATAGGTTTTTATTCTTCATCAACCCAACCTTTTCTTGTTTGATGACATGTGTTAAGATCCATGGCTTTGGCATTGGGTAGTTTAAGTATTTGGCCTTCAAGAATTTATAGAGAGTATATTAACATTCACAAGTATTCTAAACACCAATCATATGGTATTGTTCCACTTAACACCATATTAGGTATTCATGGCCTTGAGGAAGGTAGTCTATAATCAAGGAGCCCTAAAAACCCAAGGGTTATAGGGCATCCATACAGTGACTCTTCACTTAATTAGATCTTAATGAGAGGGGGAATAATGAATAATTAATACCATTAAATACATATGAGAGTCCCAATATCATGCCACATAGCACATTATCATGGACTCAACCCATGGGGTATCTGAAGCCAAAATTCAAATCATCTTGAAGCCCTAAGACTTGTAAGTTATCTATATCTCAGTAGATCAGATAGTCAAAATCTAGAATCTAGTTACACAAGTCTAAGTTTACTAATCCCTATAACCACCATAATTATGTAATATGGTCACATCATAGTTATTCAAAGCCTCAGGATCCCTAGTAAATTATATATAATTTCTTATGCATGATGACTTTTAAGCCCCAAAGGCACGTGATGTCACCACATGGTGACATCATGTGCATTTAGATCTTAGATAAAGTGATGGAAAAAATAATTAGCCTATAACATGGATAATGGATTAATATGCCAAAAGTGGAAAATAAAAAAGCTAATTTTGATGTCCAAGGGAAAGACCAGTTGATAGGCATGTAATGGTTTTGTGTTTGAATTGAAGTAAAAATTACCGGTAGAGAAAAGTAAACAGTTATAGTACTATTTTAACCTATTAAGGTTTTACTAGTTTAAATCCTAAGTTTGATTAAAGGGTTGAGTTGTATAAATTAGTGAAATAATATGAAATAAATAACCATTGATTTTTTATAGAATTTGAATTGCTTTGACTTTCTAAAAATAGCAATAAATATGTGTAAATAGAGACTTATCTGGAAAACACCTAACACAAAAGATCTAAGTGCTAAAAACTAGGTTATTAATAGGTATGAACATCATATATAGGTTCCCTAAGTCAAATATTCCCCTCTATAGTGTGCCTCACTAGGATAGTAGTGTTGTGTGGCTTTAGTTTCATAAAAATGATGTTAGTGTCCTACGTGTAGGACTATTCCAAAATTTTGGGTACACCTATACCTATGTTTATGGGTTTTGTTTCTATTCACACAAAATTTAAAACTCTATATTATGCCTATAATAGATAATTTATGATGTAAAATATAATCCTCCTTGTAAGTATGGCATGTGCTGATAAGGTGTGTTTATTAGTAGGATAGGCTAGACATCCTCATCACCCCACTATGAAGAGAGTTGCGTACATACCAATACTTTTAGAAGGGATCAATATCATTGTAATTCTCCCACCTAATTGATGGTGTGAGTGAAATCCAATGATAGAATGATATTAGTCTTGAATTCCTTAAGTGTGTTAGAGATTGGTTGAAATTTGGGCTTAGGGCAGCCATAAATGGTAGTATGTAGAATTAGGGTAGAATAAGGATTAATTAACTTGATTTTACTCAAATTGTTTCTTATTTGAATATTTTTTGCATCTATTTTTTATTTAGTGGATATAGGTGTAAGAGTCTTGTATTTATAGTATTCCTTATCTTGTGTCGATAATAAAATGTGTTTATGCCAACCTTAGGAGGGTCATACATTTGAAAATATATCCACTCAGTAGAGTTAGGGAAAGGAACACTAGTATCATGTTGGGGACACTAATGCCATATGGCTCTAGTGTACTTAATATGGTGTTAATGTCTAGATGGTAGACTATTGGGCATGAAGGGCCATGATCTAGGAATGAAGGTCTAAGATTGTGTTTTTGGCTAACTAAGGATGCTTTTGGTCCACACAAAGGATGAAAAAGTGTGATAGAAAGATATATGATATGTCTAGGGCTAATCTATGAATAGGGTGTCTCAAGTAACATTCTTAACATCTAAATACCACTTTTAGGTGATTACATTTCCCCCCTCCCCTCCCACTTTATTTTATAAATGTAGAAAATTTAAATAATTAGTATAAAGGAAAAAGAAGCATACCTAGACTTACCTAGGAATTAGAGCCCATGTAGCTAAGATTGAGTATGTGAATTTGGGTTTCTGTATGTGAATCATGATCTAAATCATGAACTAAAATGAAACATGTATAAATAAATCCTTAATTAAGAGATATCAAAAGAAAAATACTATGTTAAACAAAGTAACTAAGTAAAGATGAGTAAAAAGATAGGAAAGAGGAAAGGAATGAATACACCTCATTAGGTATGTAAACCAATACATGAACCTGGTGATAACCTATGTGTACATATATATAGTGATAAAATCATTGAATAGCTTGAATTGAGTTGATATATTTCTCAATCCTCATATGTGCATGTCTCAATAAGTCAATTTGGTTTTGAATCCATCATTTCCCACCATTGATTGATGATTCATGATTTGTGAATAACTTTGATTAGACTATATGTGTGTCTAACCCTCTCATATGAGTGGATCAATAACTCAAGTAGGATATGAATCCATAATTTCCCAACCATGTGTAGTAGACTCATATGAAATTGAAGTTCTTAAAGTGCTAGGGATATCTAATTATGTATATCTAACAATGCATGTCAACTTTATGGCCACTCAGGTACATTAGGTAGCTCTAGGCCACTAAGGAATGCCAACTACTATAGATGTAGTAAGGCATGAAAATGGTGATAATTAAGACTATGATTTCAAGTGTGTACAATGTATAGTATGGCATGAGGTTTTCCATTCCATTTGATCAACCTATGTGTAATTAATCATATGGAAACCATGTGCCACACACATGCCCCAAATATGATATCTAAGTATACTAGTTTTAGACTGAGTTATAATGAGTGTATCTAAGTATTTGAACTGATCATGGGAATAATCATGCCATACATAACACCCCTAATCTAAGAAACTAATATGAATTTGAGTGTATCTAGTGTAAATATGAGATAAATTTGAGCATAACTATCAAACTTGTAGTTGTATATATGTAAACTTGTATTGTACATGGTGTACTATTCTGGCTCATCTAAACTGCAATAAAATTGGGGATATTGTAGAGTAGAATGATGTATTGGACATTAGGACCATATGGTAATAGTGTCCTATTTTAGGCACTAATGTCGATCTAGTCTAAAATTTGAGTACTTAAACTAATTTTTGAGTCCTTAGTTTTCCTTGTGTCTTACCTTTGTCTGATTTCCTAAAACTAAGCATATATGCTTAAAATGATTTATGAATTTAATGTAGGAGCTTGGTCTTTGTGACAAAACCATATTAATTCCACCTATTTTGAGTAGATTTTTTGACATGTGTAAGAACTATCCTTAAAATAAATAGCTTTGAAAAATGTGTTAGTCAAAGCATATATGATAATTACATGATAATACAATTTAATGTGCAAACATACCATCAGAATGTAAGAGAATCTAAGCATAATTATGTAATGTAATATGTATGTTATATCTATATTTACACAATAGAATCAAGATAGATGTAATAAATGTGTATAATAATAAATTTTAATAGCTACGTAGGGCGATGGGGCATGATGTCCATCATGTCACCCAAGTAGGAAGGGTAGATGCCTGAGGTCCCTCATGGAATCAAAAATTTGTGTGTGTAACAAAAAAATACAAGGTTCATGGGCATGACGCATATAAGAAATCATACATACATAACACAAGAGGTTTGTAAAAATAGGCCAAGTGGCCATAATAAAAGGTACATTAGTAGATATGACTAGATTTGAAAAAAGACAACATGCAAGGACATGTTCAAATATGCACATATGTAAGCAAAAAAAAAATTGGCTTAGATCCACATATAAATGTCCACATATATAATCAAGAAATTACACATAAGGGATATGGTCACATATCCAAAGCATACATGAATATACGTGTCATAGAATGAAAGTACAATGACATATTCAAATGTTCATGAATAGAAGAAGCATAAGGAACATAATTAAGTATAAAATATGAAAGATAGAAATGAAAGTATGTATGAATTTAGTATAAATATATGTAAGAGATAAGATGTTCATATGTTGATTCTAAACTAGTGATAGTTAGCGAAAAAATTGAGTATGAGTAACAATGACCACTATCAAGATATATCAATATGTAAATTGGAATTTTAACATTGTAAGTATAGAACCTAGTAATACAAACTATGTATGAGATGCCCCTAAGTGGGTGAATGTATTAAATGAATAAACCTATATCGGTGTATATGCTTCTAATGGGTAGATGATAGCAAGTCTAGATTAGTGTGGTGGACTTGAGTCCTATATGTAATTTGTGAGCACTCAATAGGCACAAGTGAATCATGTATGTATGATAAAATAGACTATACTAATATATCTAACATATGTAGTGTCTAGAAAATATAATAAATATAAACATAATAATGCATACAATCTATAAATTTTGTGTTTTATGAGTAATATTTGAATTTTTTGTGTTTTGGTATGTTATATTATTTTAGTATTTTTTAGATATAATCTTTGTATAAACAAATTAAAATAAACTATATACAAGGAATGAGAGAGAAGAAAATATGTGCATGTGGTTAGGAACTGTAATAATCTGAGTGTCATGGGAGAATCAATATCACCATGACTTATATAAAATAAGGGAATTATCATTGTACATGATATGTAAAATGGAAATTATGATCCCATAATCTGATGTAGTGAACCATTTGTATTTTTTCATGTCTGTGTAGTTGCGTTATGAATTTGTGGCACTGATTGTGATACCTTATAAACTGTATGGGTCTTAAGAACCCATCTAGAAAAATAAGTTATAGGTAACATATGTACCCTATTCTAAGAACCCCAAAAACCCAATAATATTGATCTTGATATAAACTGGGTGGAGTAAGATCCTCTAAAATATATGACAGATCTTTGATGCATGGATCTCTCTAATAATGGTCTCCATGGGAGAGTATATGTACATGCTAATATTTTATGAGTATAACTTACTTGAACTAGAGGATATATTGAAATATTTGATGTATGCATAAGAATTGTACTCTGAGATATAACTAATAACTATGCAATATCTGGTAATGGTGTCTAAACTATAACTAGTGACTATATTGGAGCTGCTTGTGGGATAGGTAGAGGATACTCATATGGGAGACCCTCAACTTTGACCACTTAATTTTCTTGTATGTACTTCAAGAATTTGTGCACTATAGATGGGATGGATTGGATATATTATAACCATGTCCTACCAAATAACATATCAAATACATGTGTTAGGTATTACTTGGAACCAAGTGGATATATGTGTTGGTCTAACTTGTAATGGAAGCACAATCTCCATGATGGAGCTCTGAATGTGACCATTGAAAAAATTAATTATTATGTTTGTGGGAGATATATATTTCTCTAAGTACCCTAAATGATACAAAAGTGTCATAGTGTACATGATAATTCTTGAACCATTGTCAACCATAAAAATCTAGATAACATGATGATCTACATATGCTCATATAAATAGTACATGTAAATTTATATCATCATCAACAATCTCCTAATCTAAGAATGTGATGAGTCATCTAGGTGGCACTATAGTATGGTACATGCCAATAATGTTATGCAATGGATGTGACTCATTTATAGTAGTATGATATGAAGTTGGTGGTGGATGTGCCTGATATGTGTAGTGAAGACATGATGTGCTACTTACCTCATTCATTATGTGCTTTGGAAATATATCTAAGAATATATTTAGTGACTTATATTATAGTTTTTGTTTTTTTGGTGCCTCTATGGGTATAATCACATCAATAATATTACCCTCAATTAGATATTGTATCAAATGATATAGGCTTATGAATATGTTTGTCATATGGCTTGGTGCCCTATGATACTCATAGAATTCATTAGAATAATAGTTATTTGGAAGGGGTAATTTCATATCAAAATATTTTATGGGAGGGAGAGATATGACATTTGATTCTAAGAGCTATTATAAAACTTGTAATAGTGACTTTGGAAGGTTGGTGGAGATTCAATATTTAAGGAGTAGATAGAACCAATCTAGGAGGTGGATTGGAAATTATGTTGATTGTGGCCTTTTTATCACTCTTGTTATCAATGGCCCTTACCTTATATGTAGGTTTATTTGAACTCTTAATAGTTGATTTTGATTTATTAATATACTTGAGTTTTCCCATTGATATAAGCTTAACCTCTCTTTCTTTTATTATGCAGCCAAAATTTGTAAATATAGGAAACATCTTGAATAATATAGATTCATGTAATATTGGTAAGAGACTTTGTTTAAATATGTCCTGAAGCTTTCTGTCTACGGCTAGATAAATTGGTGAATATAGTCTTGTATCATGAGACATAATCTGTGATAGGCTCATTTAATTTTTATTTTAACTATTCCACTTGTGCATATGATATATTATCATTGATGTTGATGGATAAATGTACTAAAAACATGTCAGCCAAAGGATTGAATGCTATGATAAATTGATTTGGTAAATCATGAAACCATTGTAGGACATAATGCTTTAAACTGCATGAAAATAACTTTGTGAGAAGTTAATCATTAGATATATATCAAAACATGTTCTATGAAAATATATAAGATGATATTCAAGGTCAAGCTTTCCATTATATAATGTAAGATTGGGTGCCACAAACTTGATGAAAAGGGAGTTGCACTATGTGATGTGCCAAAGGTGTATGAAAGAGAATATTAGAATCTAAGCCATGTGATAACCTAGTGGCTCCCTTTTTAAGATGTAACACCTTAGACTACAAAGTAAAAATATCATACATAATGGATTGTATATTTTGAGTGGAGGAACTAGACACAAGAGGTGTAACTATCACTATAGGTTATTAGATTAAAATTTTAGGTTGTGTTGGTTGAGCTAGCCCCATTACAGGTGTAAAAATGTTATTAACTGGGGGAGTTTAATATTGATCATTATTTGTTTTGTTCTTGATTCCTAAAATGACTTATAGGAATTGTGCATGATCAATGTGGTGTTCCCAAAATCTATCTCTAAATCCATTTAATATATCATCTTTTTTGATAATTATTTCATCATTGTAAAGTGGAGGGAGCGTGTCCCTATTTTCAATGTGTATATGATCTTGATCCTGATTATATTATTCATCTTCAAGTGCATTATCATTAAAATACACATAATCAAGGTGTGAAGGATGCATATATAGAGTCATGATATGTCTCTTATCCATGTTATAGGCTCAAATAGCAAGAATCTAAATATGCTTTATATGATTACTACCTAATCTATCACTTGTTGTTAATAGAAGAGATATGGATTTTTTAGATGGCATATAGTGAAAAAATCAAAATAAAAATGCTAAAACAAAATATATGAGATAAAAAAAATTAAATCAACTAATGAAAATAATAAAAATAAGGATACAACCCTTAATAACATTTAGGGTTGGGATTTTTTGAATTAGGGTTGTTGTTGAGTATTGTGATTGATGTCAATAGTACATCTTGCATAAATTTGGTGTCATTAAGAGTGTGTGACTAGTTGGTAGTGTGTTGAGGTGATAAAGAGAACTAATGGAGTGTTTTCACTAAAGGATGTTCTCATGAAATATAATTTAAGGAAAATAATTCCTTATGGTTACATGAAGCTACATGTCTTTGAGTAGCCTAATGCTAGTCATGGCATGAAAAGAAATTATAAAAAGGTATGAGCATAGTGGCTTGGTGAAATAAGTGTGCATAGGCATGAGTGGTTATATGATTTTTCTTGAGTATGTATGTGAATCATTGGATCACTCATGAGATTCTTAGGGTGAGCTTATAGGGGTAGGACCTATAGATTAAGCCTACAACTAGACCACTTCTAAACCCTACCTAGCCTAATGAGGTATCATGCACTATTGTCAAGGTATATAAAGGATGTATGTTTATGTTTAAGCATTAGATAGGTTGATTTAGGGTGTAATAGAGGTGGAAAGAGGTAGGAAGGTCATTATTAAGGCCTAATGTGGTTTGAAGGTCAATGTCTAGAAGAGAAAAGAGAGAGAATGTGGACTAATGAGGGGTCATGATCAGATTTCAAGGTTTTTGAGCTCATGTAAGCATTTTAAAAGGTGAGGAATGTTGTTTCAAGTTTTTTCATGTAATTTGAGGTCAAGGTTTGCAATAAAAAGACATGAAAAGTGGTTTTTAGGTCTCTCAACTGCATAAAATGAAGGGTTCTCAACTTGAGAAAGATTTTCTTATGCTCATTAGCTTGTCAACCCTTTGCATGGGAACCTAATATATTCATGTTATATTAGGAAGGGTATTAAATCAAAATTGTAGTCATTATTTTTTGGGTTGAGGGGCTATGATTTATGAATGATTGTTAAGAATGAACATAGGTTTAAACCCTATTAGAACCCTAATAAGGACTTACTATTGAAGATGTTGATCAAAAGTGTCATGAATTTATTGGTATGCTCAAGTAAGATATTTTAGGTTGTATTCAACTCTCCTAGGCACCTCTAAGTGTGATTTAATTTTTAGATGTATGAGTAGACCCTACAAGAAAGTGTTAATTTCTCATAGATTTATTATAGCAGTCAGAATTGGCCAAGTCAAAGTATGAAAATTGAATGAGAATGAAGCTTTAGACTCATGTTTCATGTCCATGAAGGTTTATAAACATGTTATATCCCTAAATTGTGATAAAATTATCACCCAGGTAAGCCAGTTGCTAACAAGTCTAATAGTGTAAATAGTGAAAAACCTAGGAAACCATGAAAAGATGATTAAGAATGTGTTATCATGATATAATGATGAAAAAAAGTGTATATATATGTTTTTAAATAATTTTAATTAATTTTCATGTTGGATATAAAATTTTTAGGTCAATGAATATAGTAAAAAAATTCTCACAAGTTGACCTATCTAGTTCAGATAAGATAGTGAGATATAGGGTCATAAAATTGGTTTATAAGACCAATTTTTTACATTTTAATATATCATATTACTATATAATAATGATCTAATTATATGAAATGATCATATAAATGAATAGGAAGTCATTGAATATGTCTATATATGCGTTAGAGGTCTGAGTCACCATGACTATTCTTTGAGGAAAACTGATAATACTAAGTGAGTAAGTTGTAGAGGTGATTCTAAGGTTATATGCCATGTGTGATGAAGTCTAATTCACTTGGTGAAGTTTTTTAGGTATTTTAGGTTTTGTTTATGTGATATATTATCATGGGCATGTGACTAAATAATGTGTTATCTTTTCTTGTACAAGATAAACCTTTCTATGTGCGTGAAGGCCTAATGTAAATAGTGTCATGGACCTAATATGATCTAATTAGGGTTATATTTGAGTGATATACTAATATTTCCTGTCGTATATGTATTTTTAAAGTGTTCCAAGGAGAGCAAAGGGTAACATGCTCAAATGAAGGCCTAATTGAATTTTGTCTCCTTAAGGCCTAAAAGAGGTTTTGGTATTTTATGCTATGACCAAAATATTTTAATGATTGATTCATGTATGAAACATATTATAAAACCTATTTTAAGGGTAATAAAAGTGTGAAACTATATTTTTCTTACCAAGAGGTGTGTAATCTATAATATTGTATAAGAACAAGGCATAATAGGCCTAATTAGTTATTCAGAGAGATAGAGAGTGCAAGTGATGGAAATAACACTTTTAATAACTAAAGGAGGTTTTTTAAACCATAATAAGGGTTTATATAAAATATAATTAATATATAATATGGATATTATATATTAATATCAATATCATATGACTTAATCTGTCTTGAAGATACCTAGTTGAGAAAAAAAAACCTAGAAGGCAGTTTGATAGGGATAAAAGAGTGAGAAGAGATAAATAAGGTGATCATCATATATTGTTTGAGAAACAAGGTATTATGAAAGGGATAAATTTTTTTATGTATCTAAGTTAGTTCTAAGTTATTTAGGGTGTTGGTTCCTCCTTTTAGGTTGGTACTTATTAGAGCCTAGTTGAGTGGGCATTTGACTAGTTGCGGTTGGTACTCCATGTGGAGTTGGTGATTCACTAAATTTTGGTTTTTTTCTTGTAGTAATGTATTAAATTTTTATATATAATAGGTTTTTCTTCCCCTTGAGTATTTACCACATATATAACATGTTTAATGATCTTGTATGGTTGCATATGTTTTGCTAGATGTTTATGATTGTATGAATGGTTTATGTATGCTTAATTAGAATTGAATGAATGTTTTGAAGACATTGATTCATGTCCCCCATCTTAGTTATTTTGATTCCAAATTTTTTTATCAAATCCATATCATTTGAAGTATAATAGTTTGAAGGTGATCCCAAGAAGCACAAGATGTCTAGTGATAAAAAAGAAGATGACATGTATGATAAAGAAGTCTACTATGATAGTGAAGAAGAAGAAGCTAAAGTAGACCTTGAATCTAAGATCATAATATCCATTTATTATTGTAAACATAAAAATAATACTATCAAGGATATCAATAATTAGTTAGAAGGTGTCAATACAAGGTTCAGATCAAACTAAGTTGAGTATGACTAATTGAAGATAGAGCTAGATTCATTGAAGGTTAAGCATGAGTGTTGAGAAGTGTTTTAATTGATATCAAGGTTTATGTTTTTTTTATTTCAAGGTTTATTTAAATATTTTTATCTAGTGAAGATGCACAGTGAATGAACTATGACACATGAGCTTGTGTGCTTGATGTGACAAGGAAGCTATATGACAAGAGAGAATTTGAAGGAAACCCAATGTATTTATATTGAGAGATAATTTTAAGGAAAAATAATGATTATTTTTAGGTTAATATCAAGCTTTAGGTCAAGTAAATATTGTTTTATTAAT
The DNA here is from genome assembly GCA_037957365.1 of Torreya grandis. Lineage (NCBI taxonomy): Eukaryota > Viridiplantae > Streptophyta > Pinopsida > Cupressales > Taxaceae > Torreya > Torreya grandis. The sequence continues at coordinate 3,588,843 of JARHVA010000679.1, forward strand.
AGTTCTTGAGTACAAGGTGTCTTAAGAAGCCTAGTCTATACTCTATGAGAATGTGTGCATAGTGAAGCCTAATTAAGTAAGGAAAATATTTTGAGAGGTGTTTTGGATTTTTTTTATCATTAAATATAAGTTTAGATAATATTATAATTTTTTCAAGGATATTTTTCAAGTCTCAAGTGCTTGATAAGCCTAGTCATGACACTAGTCATGATATGTCAAGACCTAGTGAGAAGGTTTGAGCATGGTGACCTAGTCAGATAAATGAACATATGAATAAGAGGTTATATTAGTTTGTTTTATCATTAATATGATATAGTGGAATAATAATGATATTTTCAATCTAATCTTAAAATGGTAAGACCTTAAGTCCAAGTCTACAACTAGACTAGTTCTAGACCCTGCTTGACCTAATGAGGTGTCATGAAGTATTGTCAAGGCCTATAAAGGATGTAAATAAATGTTTGATCATGTGATAAGTTTATTATGTATGTTATTTATGTGTATATAAAGTTTAAATATGCATGAAGGTCACTTTCAAGGCCTAATGTGGTTTGCAGGTCAAGGTTTAAAAGAACAAAGAGAGAGATGGTGGCCAAATAAGGTATGAGATTTAGATTTCAAGATAAGAAAGAGCATATGATCATTTTTTGTGGTATGATATATTTTCACATTTTTTTTTTTTCATATTTTTAGGTCAAATATTGCAATAAAAGGCATGAAACATGATTTTTAGGTTTCTCAAGTGCACAAAATGAAGGATTCTCAACTCAAGAAGGAATTTCAAGTGTTCATTGGGATGTGTAACCTCTACATGGAAACATAAGTTATTAAAGAGAGATGGGGAAGGGTCCTAGCCAATATATAAAGTAATTGGTTTTATAAATAAGGACTATTCCTTTACGAACAATCATTAACACCAAAAATAGTGTAAATCCTCTTTAAAACCCTGACAATGACCTGATGTAAAATATCTTGTTCTAAAGTGATCATAATGGATTGGTATGACTTGTTAAGTTATTTTATATTGTATAAAACTCTCCCAATAACCTTTAGGTTTTATATTTTTGTTAGATGGGTGATTGCACCCTATAATAAAGGCCTTATTCTTATAATTTTGTTGTAGCAGTCAGAGTTTACCAAGTCAATGTTGCTAAGTGGATGGAGGACAAAGTTTTATAATATTAGTTTATTTACATGGTGATTTTTGGATATTTTATAGCTCTAATATGTGATAAAATATTAATCCAAGTTGACTAGTTGCTAATAGGCCTAATGATGCAAACAATGAGAAAACCAAGTAAAAGTGAGAAGCTGATTAGGGATGTGTTATAATGAAATAGGGATGAAAAAAATTTCATGGAGATTTTTTTTAGGAATTATAATAAATTATCATATTTTATATATGTTTTTGAGTTCATTGGTTATATTAAAAAAAATTCTCACAAGTTGACTTGTTTGGCTCAATGAGATCTGTATATAGTAAGGCTACGAGATTGGTCTAGAAGACCAATATTGCCATTTGACCATATTATATTTATGTAAAATAATGGTATAATGATATAATAAGATAATATAAATTAATAATATGTCATTTCATAATTCTACACAAGTTTTGAAGATCATTATCACCATGATTGTGCTTTAAGGAAAACTAATAGTTTTGGGTAAGTAAGTTGTGTTGATTTTCAGGCTCCATGTTCTAAATCTATATATATATAATGCATATGGTGTTGTTTTTTGTGAATTTTAAGTAGTTATCCTAATTTTTAAAATATTTTATGTTAGTTAAAGTGTTTTAAACATCAAATCCAAAATGGCTTGTCTAATTCTAGTCTGACTGTATATAATGAGGTCAAAAGAATGGTCTGCAAGACCAATATTTGACATTAGACCTTATTATATTTTTATTTGAGAGTGGTATAGAGATGTTAAATAATATTTTTAAATTATTTTATATCATATAAATTATTATTTCAAATTTTCAAGATCATGTTGTTCATGATTGGGTTTTGGAGTGTTTTGGCAGTTCTGAGTGGGCTATTTGTAGAGAAGTGTTTGAGTCCTTTTCCTATAATTTGTGAAGTATAAAGCATATGTATATTAAATTTAGGTAAATTAGCTTCCATATATATTATTTTTTTACATGTTTTTTTTTTTAATTTTGTTTATGCTTCAGTTATTCAAGACAAACTTATTGGGTATGCATAGGCCTAATTGTGAACAATACAAATAGTGTGATTCAAGTAGTGGTTAGAGATAAAATTAGTTATGGAACCTATATGATATTATAATAGGTATATTTGAGTGGTATATGAAATTTTTATATTGTTTTAATTAGCTTAATGTGTTCTAAGGAAGACAAAGTGTAACATGTCCTAAGTAGACCTAATAGGACTAAGATCTCCATGAGACCTCGATATGAGATAAGGCCTAATTGAGGTAGGTCAAACCTAAAGGGACTCAAATAATGTTTGATACATGTTTATGATATGTAATAATAGATATTACATGGTTTACCTAATAGGGTAATAGATTTTTTCCAACCAATAAGGATATGAACAAGAAATTTGTATAAACAAAAGGTGGTTTTAGGTCTATTAGGGAGTAAATTGTGTAAGAAAATAAAATAACATATTACAGAGTATAAGGAGGTATAATAGACCATAAAATGAGTGTATATTATTAGTTATTAATATTTATTATAGGTTATACATATGACTATCAAGGTTATATGACCTAATTAGTCTTGAAGAGACTTAAACGGTAGATTGAGAGGCCTAAGAGTGTGAAGAGCTGAAGAGGTGGTCATCGTTAGTTGGTTGAATAACAAGGTGTCTTGAAGGTGATGAAATTAATTATGTGGTTGAGTTGTTTTTTATCCATCTAGGGGATTGGAACCTCTTTTTAACTTGGTGCTTAGCTAGTTGGGTTTGGTGTTCCATGTGAAGTGGGTGCTTCATTAAATCTTGATATTTATCTTAAAAGACTGTAGTCTATTTTTATATGTCATTGTATTTTTTTACCCTTGAGGGTTTCACACATATATGATGTGTTCTTGTGTTTATTTATTATGTGTATAGGTTTTTATGATTCCAAGATCCATATTCTTGTTTGAATTTTTCATGATTGCTTAAGTGTGAGTGTTATGAAAGTTTTTTGAAGACTGATTCACCCCCCTCCTCATTCATTTTGATTTCAACATGATGAGTTCATAGACAATATCAGTAAGTTTGAGAAATATTGTGATAATTTAGAACAAGTTAAGAGTAACAACATGAAAAGACCAATCAGGCAACCCAATGTAATAAGGGATAAGTTATCATGGGACCATGGGAAAAGGAGTGATCAATCAAGAGGTAAGTATAGAAATGTTGTTTTCTATAGTTTTCATAATATGGGAGACATTTCTAGATTATATTATAATAGAGTTAGAGGAAAATCAAGATTCAACAAGATATATGAAGCTCCTAGAGTGCATGAGAAGGGTCAAACGTTGGTATGGAAGACAAAGCAAGTTTAGACTGATCATATGAGCCCAAGAGTTAAGATGGACTATTTGATAAGTAGGAAGAGAAGAATAAAGTGGATTTTATGCAAGATTAGACTACCTTTCACATTCAAGATGAAGGCATGAAATGGCATATAGATAGTAGTTTCTTAAACCAAATGATAGGATATAAAAATAAGTTCATCTCATTGAAGAGTAATGCTAAAGGAGTAGTGAGATTTAGAGATAACAAAACTACCAATATAGTTGGAAAAGATATCTTGAGTTTAGATAATGGGAAGACTAAAACACAAAACGTGTTTTATATGGAAGATTTTAAGCATAACTTGTTTAGTGTAATTTAAGTGTGAAATCAAGGGCACACACTAACCTTTCATCCTAGAGGGTGTGAGATAAGGATAGCCAAATTAGGAAGGATAATTAAAAATACTAACAGGACTGAGATCAATATATATGTATTGAATGATATCAAGGAGAGATGATTTATGATTAATATGGATGAAAATTGGCTATGGAACAGAAGGTTAGGTCACATAAACTTTGAAAATTTAGTTAAGATAAGAATTAATAAGTCCATGAAGAACAAGCCTAAGTTAACCAAACCTAAAAACATACTTTGAAAGGCATGTCAACATGGTATGTAGACTAGAAGAAGGTTAAACTCTAATGAGTACTCTACTACAAGACCCTTTGATTCAATACACACTGATCTCTATGGGCTAACAATAATTCAAATAATTTAAGGAGATAGCTACTTCATGTTAATTTTAGTCATATAAAATGAAAAATTGGATGACTTAAACATGGATAATGACACCCAATCCATAGGTATTCCTGCTTGCTTACACAACCCTTTTAGGCTATTCCTTCACTGATTCCTAGTCACCCAAAGCCTTCTAGACTTAACCCTTACAAACTCAGATAAATATTTCAAGCCCATATCCATCCCCCTAATTCTCATTCCCTTAGGACAATAGCACCTAACCTGGATAGGATAGCTAAAACTAAGGGTGTCCTAATTTTAGCACTATTATCTAAGTTTATTTTTGGTCCTAACAGTCATATTCTTTTAGATCTTTATCCTTTTCCTTTTTAGCTTAACATTAATTAATTTAACCCATGATCATTAAATTTCCTATAAAATTCCATTTAAAGTCTATTTAGAAGGGTTGACACTCATTTACAAGAGAGAAGTAAGAATACAAGTACACTCAAGCTCTCTTCCCTATTCTCTACATACAGCCTTCCAAGATCATTTCAAGCTTATTCAAACCTTTCAACATATCCCAGACTTACTAATTACATCTATTTTCATATCTAGTTATACTTATCATGCATAATTTCACTGACCACTTCAATGGGAGAATTACATTAGCTTGATCCCTCCTTAGAGTATTGATATGTAGATAGGGTGCCCACACATGAGGTGTGAAGTGTGTCTAGCGTATCCTTTACACACTAACCCCTTATCTATATTTTCTAAGTTTCCATTAAATTTCAAGCACAAATAGCTCTTAAGGATTTGACTATTTAAAATAGATGCACAATAAGATCCATAGGATTATAGGCTTCAATATTTTACCGATTGGGTAACACTGGCCTACCAAATAGAACCTAGAAAGCTCAAACCACCTAGAAAACATCACTAAAAAGGATTACAACACTAGGTAGTATGGTGTCCCACTTTCATCACTCTTTTCCAATCTAGAAATAAACCTCAAGATCTATTTTTTGATAGTTTCCTAGTCCTGCTCCTCTAGTATCAGACCTTGTCTTAGTTTAGATCATTTAAAATAAGCTAAGTTAGATTTATCTTATTTATTACTATATTTATAAAAATGCAAAATACAAATCTATTTACACAAATTAGTAGCTTAATTATTTCATGTTATTTTTTTATTTACTTTTCTTAGATATATTTATTTAACTAGGAATAAAACTCCATTATTCTAAAAATAATAAAATATTGGGTGAACCCAACTTACTTTGAATTTCACACAAACCCCCTAAAAACCCTAGGGATAATTATGTTTGATTTTTGACATAATTTTTTGATTTTTCTTATATTTAAAAATCACAAATCTATAAATTAATTGCAAAAATATCACATATTTTGTTAAAACCCTAGTTTTCACATACTATGTCCTTACATACAAACACATTCCAAACACTAGGAAAAATATATTTCTAATTTTAGAGATATTTTATATTTTTTCCTAACTTTTTCAAGCAAAATTCTACAAATTGTCTCTAAATTTTTAAAAGTATTACATTAATTTTAAAAATTCATAGATTACAACAACTAAACTCCAAGTTACTTTTTATTACTTTTTAGATCATTCTCTAAATTTTTAGTTACAAATCAACTTAGAAAATAAATTTAAAATAAAAAAATTCATAGTATTTTGCATAAATATTTTGGACAAATCCTTGGTTACATATACTTTCTCCTATTTTGCTTTTGATGATATCATTTTACATCCAAATTAAACTTGCAAAAATGATGTTCAATTATTTACAAACTTTTCTTACATTTTTTGTAAATAATAAGGAAACCTTAATGGGCCCTATCGTGTACATGAATGATGAAGTCTACTATATGTTTGTAAAAATCTTCATTATTTACATTTCATGCTTATTTTTCATTATATGGGATGATGTTAAGCAAGTTATTGTTAAACATGTTAATCCATCTCCTACATCACCTCCCTTAGATCCCCTCCCTCATACTGAGTCATGTTGCATGGTCAATTTCACTCTTCCCCAAGTGACTACAAATCACTAAAGAGCCCAGTTGACACCTTTTGTCCCTCCACGTCCTTAACCCATTGATTATCTTCATTCTCCTCCCATGGCTACTAATACTCATATATAGATAGTAGATAATGTGGTTAGAGATATTACTCAACATGCCACTATACCTCCTCCACCTACATAGGAGCCTTGTCACCCTACTCTTCCAACCCATCCCAAGCCCAACCCACCTACATAGGTAGATTTTCACAAGGAAAATGACATTGTTGATCAGTTGAGGAACACTCCATATAAAATTTCCATCTTAGAACTACTTTAGAAAGCTAATGTATTTAAGGATATTCTTTATCAGGGACTAACTTAGACTTTTATGCCTATTAATTTAGAACCTTATTATTTTTCATCAGTGGTCAACATTTTAAAAACTATATAAGGGGTAATTTATTTTGATCATGAGGACATGCCTTCTCAGATAGTTATTGATCAAAATTTACCACTATTCATACAAGTACAAGTAAAAACTAGCATAGTTAAGAGAGTTCTTGTTTATAGTGGTTCCAAACTAAATCTATGTAATATCACATTCTTATAAGCCATGGGTGTATATTTGGCATCATTGCAAAAAATATATAAGAGCATTCAAGGGTTTGCTGATATACCCAAATATACATTAGGTAGTATTACTTTAAATATCATGGTGGGACCAAAAATCCTCTCTACATAGTTCCAAGTCATGCTAGGTCCTCTCCATTATAATATTTTACTTGGATGACCTTGGATACATACTATGGGTATCATTCCTTACACTCTCCATCGATGTATTAATTTTCTCCATGAGGGATATCTATACACATGTCTAGTAGACAACCAACCATTTAGATATTATTAACTTATAGAGTCATCTTCAACTATTTAACTAGATGGGACACCATATCTCATAGTAAAACCACCACTTCATAGTATTTCTCTTGATCAGATACATACATATGAGGTTGGAAAGACTAGCACTTCTCTGACTACTCCACTTATATTCACACCATTAACACCAATTTTTTTACTAGTTATAGTAGTTTCAACCATTCCAACTACTTCATCAGTCACAATTCTAACACTTATTACACATTTACCATCACTAATAGCAATATCAGTAGTTTTAATTAATTCTATAGTTACTCCACCAGTTATAGATAGCTTTATAGAAGTAACATCTTCTATCACTATAGATGATGAGACTCTTATATCACAGTTACCTATTATGGTAAATTTTGAGTTACCGTATGTACATGATGTTGATACAAATTCACAAGCTTCTTCAAATGATGATACAACACCCACACTCATAGATGACTAATTGTATGGATTGAGCTTTACAGTAGCTAGCCTAGAAGAGTACCAATATAACTCTAGATCTCTCATACCACATATTATATCACTTTTATCATCTTGTACTACACTCATTAGATATACTCCACACTCATGGCCATAGTCAAATCACTTGGCACATATAGTTCACATGGTTACCTCTATGGATATAGAGCTAGCTATTTAGATTCAGGTAGGTAGCACACAACATTAGCCATAGTTTATGTTATATATATATATATATATATATATATATATATATATATATATATATATATTACTTGATCATGGATTGATCACATTACCTACATTCTTGTATAAATCTATCATTAGATTGATACATCAAGATGGTCACCCATTTTCTACTTTTCATAAGATTAAAGGCCATGATACAAATTCATGTATAGCTTTAAGATATAAATTAGATAAACTATAGGATCAAGGCATTATTCAAAAATATCACCACTAACATCACTATCTCCATCACTTTCACTAAAGTCATTTACTAGTAAGACTAAACATCCTAGAGTAGAGTTAACAACTCCACCACTAGAGCAACCTTTAGTTCACATTCAAAATGATACCACCATAACACAACATCTACAGTATATGATGGTACTTATTATGATTATCTTGAAGCATTTGATGATGGACATGACCCTTTCCCCCATTTCCATCCCTAGTGGGCTCCATCCTTAGATCCTTTCCCCCCACCAGCCTAGTCTTTCATTTTATCATGTACATATTGCTTTACCTACATGCTTGTACATAGTTTATTTTTATCATTACTTGTATATAATATCTTCTGCTTGATTATACATAGCTTATATAAAAATACAAAAATAATAAAAAAAATTTAAACTACCAAAAGAACATTAAAATATTTCCAAAATATTGAAACATTCAAATATGTCAAAAACATTTCAATTGTATGTATCATCCATGATTTACATTACTAATATCATGCTAGGACTTACATTTAATTTTTCATGCTATTATATGTTGATTTATCTACATTACCATGCTTCACTTGATCTCCTTTGAGTGTGTGTAGTGACATCCATCTACTTGATTGCTTCACTCTACCCATTGAGGGGGTATTCCTACTTCTACATTTAAGAAACACATCGATATACCTACACAATAGAGTAATATTATACATGACTACACCATCCAAGTTAAGTCATTCCTACACTACACACTCTGAGTTATCATGTTGACATACATTTTTTTTATAGATTACACATATTACTATATCAACATTTCACTAGTATCTAACACTTGTGTATTTCATAGCATATACCTAGTATTTTACTACACATATTTTTTACACTTTCACATTTTTTTGATTAGTTAGATGTGATTCTACCTTTACACTCATTACATACTTTCTCTTCTTGTTTAGTGTAGATTGTGTGATTACATTTCTAGTTCTTACTTGTCTCCTATTTGTGCCTTAAGACATAGTCCAATGTCCTTTGACTCTATTCATGCGTGTGCCTTAGGTAATTTACTAATGTCCTTTACTTTTACTCTTCCATGTGCCTATGGCCCTTGTGCCAACTTTTCTTGTTTAACTTGTATGTGTATGTGGCATTTGAACATGCCTTCTATGTTGGTTTTCTAGTTTAAGTGGTATGTGCCCATGTCCTTTTTTTGCATGGCCCCTTGGCCATCCCTATATGCTTCTTTATTTTTAGTTCTATCTTGTTTAGTTCTCAATAATTGAAATGGTATGATCCATATCATGCATCTCCCTTGATTTCTTGGATGCCATGATGGACATCATGCTCCATCCCTCTAACTAACAACTAACTAGACCTTAAATTCTAGTTCAATACATTACACATGATTTTACATTGTTTATCTATCTAGGCATAGCCCTATTGATCTAAGAATCTATTAATACAAACATTTCTATCTCTAGAGATATCTTGTCAAATATCATTGATATATCATGTATCTATGCAACTTAACACACTTGCAAGACTCTTCTGAGGGTAGTCATTATAGGTTCATCATTCCTACCCTCAAAATAGGGGCCAATAAAGAGAGGTTTTGTCATAGAGATAAAATATCGTAATAGTTGAAATAGTAGCATTCAAATAACCTAGTTTAGAATCTATAGGTCAAACCAATCAAAATAAAGCCAAAAAATTGTGATAGTTCTAGATTAGCAACTAGTTCTAGCACTGGATAATAGCACTAAAAATGGATAGTAGCACCAAACATAGGGGTGTCCTTATTTTGGTGTCCAATAAAAAAACACTTAGGTTTTCTATAAATAGGCAAAAAATTTAGTTTAAATACAGTTTTTGCACATCTAGATCAGTCAAAATTAATAATTTAGTATAATTCTCTTAGAGAATCTTGATATAGGGGTTTATCATGCACAACATGATGATTCTCAATTTTAGTTTTAGATTAGGAAACTAAAATAAATTTTAGATCAAAATTCATGTTCTAGACACCAGTGATTTATGACCAATGTGCATAACACATTGGTCTTCTTTTATTTATGAGTTTAGTTTATTATCCAGGCATTCACAGTAGTTACATGCCTTACTCTATCTTCAAGTGGTTGGTATCACTTTCAATTTTAAATTTCATACAAGTTTAACTTTTTGAGTACCCTAGTTAATAAGTTGGCTTTCATATAATCATAGTACATCAGTTTCAGAGTGGATTTCATAAAAACCTAACCTCCATCTTTTGAAATGGCCAAGAATGGCCTAGTTTACAACATACATTTAGGATATCCATAGCACATTGTCAAATTTATAGAACATATATGGGGATACATGATCCATCTCATATAATATCTATTAAATATCTATGTCACTTCATATCTTCACTTCACAGGGCAATGATGGAGCCAAAGGGCCTACCTTTGTATTTTTGAGCCTCTTATTTAGAGGGATTGGACACACAGTCCAAACATTTATTGACACACACATGATTCATTAGCTTCACTTAATTGGTGAAAATGGATCCAAAGGGCTAGCCTTTACATTTTTGAGCCACATTTTATGGAATTTAGAGCTCAATTCCATTCACAATATTACTCTTAATTCAAAAAATACCTACCATCATCTAGCATAATCCAGCTTCATAATAGGTTTTGTATTGGTTCACATACCTGATGATATGTATTCATTCTTTTATCTTCCTCTTACTCAACTTTTGTATTTTATTATTTTAGATATAACATATCTAATAAGAACTAATATACTTTTATGTTTTCATTGTAGATTCACATTTCATAACATGCTCTCTCTATGCAAATCCAACATCACATAGCATCATGATCTTCTCCCTTATAGGTATGTTTTATTATGATTTTTACATTCATTTATCATAGTATTTGGCTTTGCTACATCACTAGAATAAAAGGCGGGGGGGGCAAATGTAGTCATGTAAAATGCAAAATTTGATGACTTAAGCATGGATAATGATACCTAATCCATTGGTATTCCTACTTACTTACACAACCTTTCTAGGTTATTCCTTCAATGATTCCTAGTCACCCACAACCTTTTAGAATTAACCCTTATAGACCTAGATAACTATTTTAGGCCTAGATCCATCCCCATAGGTCTTACTCCCTTAGGAAAATAGTGCCCAACTTAGATAGGAGTGTTAAAACCTAGGGTGTCCTAATTTTGTCACTGTTGTCTAAGTTTATTTTTGGTCCTAATGGTTATATTATTTTGGATCCTTATCCATTTCCTTGTTGGCATAATGGAATTTCATTTCACCCATGATCATTAAATTTACTATAAAATTCCATTTAGATGGGTTATCACACATTTACAAGAGATAAACAAGAATACAAGTATGTACACTCAATATATCTTCCCTATTCTTGGCATAGAACCTTCTAAGATCATTTCAAGCCTATTAAAACCTTTACGCCTATCCATATACATCCTAAATACATCAAGTTTTGTATCTAGTTACATTTATCATAACAAATTACACCAAACACATCAATGGGAAAAATACATTAGCTTAATCCCTCCTCAGAGTATTGGTATGTAAGAAGCATCCTCACATATGGGGTGTGAAGTGAATCCAATGTATCCTTTCCACACTAACCCCTTATCTATATTGTCCATGTTTCCATTCAAGTTCACACACAAAGATATCCTAGGGCTTTAAATATTTAAAATAGTTTCATAATGATATCCACAAGCTTTTAGGCTTTGATATTTCACTGATAGGGTAACACAAGCTTGTTGAATAGAGCCAAAAACATATTAGACCACCTAGATAATAGTTCCAAAAAAGGACTATAAAGCCAGATAGTAGGGTGTCACACTTTCAATTCTCTTATCCAATCTAGAAAAGAACCTTAAGATCTAATTTCTAATAGTTTCCTAGTCCTACTCCTCTAATACCAAACCCTGTCTTATTTTAGATCATTAAAAATAAGCTAAGTTAGATTTCTCTTATTTATTACTATATTTAAAAAAGGCAAAAATACAATTATGTTTACACAAATTATTAGCTTAATTCTTGAATATTATTTATTGATTTACTTTTCTCAGATCTATTTATTTACCTGAGAATAAAACTCCATTATTATGAAAACAATAAAACATTAATCATAGATGACTACACAAGAATGACTTGGGTAGCATTATTAAAAGAAAATTTAGAATATCTTGACAAGTTCAAGGCATTCAAGGATATTTTTGAGAATGAGAAGAATGGGAACGTCAAGTTTCTAAGATCTAACATAAGAGGAGAGTTTTTGTCCCATGAGTTTGATGACTATTATGAGGTTCATGGAATAAGGAGATAGTTCTCAGTAGTTAGGACACATCAATAGAATGGGGTAGTGGAAATAAATAATAGGGTAATTAAAGATATGCATATAACTATGATAAATGAGTCTATATTATATAATGGATATTGGAGAGAGGTAATAATAACTATAGTCTACATTTTGAATAGAGAATAGATAAGAAATAATAGAAAGAAGACTCCTTATAAACTATGGAAAGGAAAACCTGCTAATGTGGAATAATTTAGAATTTTTGAGAGAAAATGTTTAATCAAAAGAGATGATGAAGAATTGGGAAATCTTGATTCTAGATTTGGTAAAGGTATATTCTTAGTATACTTATCAATGAGCTCAACTTATAGATGTTATAATAAGAGGTTACAGAATATAGTATAAATCACCAATGTGAAGATTGATGAGATAATGAAATTACTCACAGTCAAAGAATACTTTAGATAATATGGAATTCAATAATGAAGAGTAAACTATAGATGTTGATGAGGAAGAAGAAGAAGTTTAGGAGAGAAGATTTAAAATTCCCCTCAAGACAGACTCAAAGAGATCATCCTGAAGCTCAAATCACTAACAACAATAATGTATGTATGTAAATAAGGAGAAGACTGGTAAGTACTCTAAATTAAGAGAATGTTTCTATATTATCTTAGATTAAACCTAAGAATATTATAAAATAAAGTAAAGACAAATTTTGGATAAGATATATGAATTAGGATTTAGACCAAATATAGAAGAATGAGACTTGGCAAATAGTTCTTAAGACTAAAGATAAGAATGTCATTGGCACAAAATGTGTGTTTAGAAACAAGTTGAATGAATATGGATAATTCACTAGGAAAAATACTAGATTGGTATGCAAGGGATATGCACAATTTGAAGGGGTACACTTTGAGGATACCTTTGCACCAATAGAAAGATTGGAGGCCATTGGATTATTTCTAGCATATGTAGGATTCAAAGGGTTAAAGGTATACTAGATATATGTCAAATTTTCCTTTTTCAATGGGAATTTGGAAAATGAGGTGCAAATATACCAACCTAAGGGGTTCTCACTATCAAGTGAAAAGAACTATGTTTGCATATTAAAAAAAGATCTTTATGGTCTAAAGAAAGCTACTAGATCTTGGTATGCCAAGTTTAATATGTATTTTTTAGATCAAGGATTCAAAAGAGGAGGTGAAAATAGTAATCTATACATAAATTTAGAAGATTTCCATTAGTTGATAGTAGTTGTCCATGTGGATGACATCATCTTTGGTGGAAATAATGAGAACATGACCAAGGGATTTTTAGAGGTGATGAAGAAAGATTTTGAGATCTCCATAGTAGGAAAACTAGAATTCTTTCTTGGGTTACAAATCTCTCAATCTAAAAAAGGTATATTCATTTCATAAGCCAAGTACATAAGAGATATTTTGAAGAAGTTTAAGATGGAAGATTGCAAAGAAATTAGTACACCTATGATCATAGGGTGTAAGTTAAAAAAGGAAGATGAGTTTCCAAATGTCAAACATATGTCATATAGGTCAATGATTAGAATTATACTATATACCACTACCTCTACACTTGACATCATGCAAGTAGTAAGTCTTTTGGTAAGGTGTCAAGTAGATCCAAAGGAAAATCAGATATAAGCAATCAAAAGGATACTTAGGTATCTCAAGTTTACTATAGAGTATGGGTTGAGGTATCCAAGGATAAATAAGTTTAATTTGATAGCTTATATATATGCATAATGGGTAGGAAGTCTATATGATAGGAAGAGTACAAGTGGAAGAGAATTATTCTTAGGCGGGTGCCTAGTTTCATGTATAATCAAGAAGAAACCATTAGTAGCATTATCCACTTGTGAGTATGAGTACATTTCAGAATCCCAATGTTTCACTTAGATCTTATGGATGAGATAGACCCTAAAAGACTATAATGTAGAGTATGATGGTCTTAGCCCTATCTAATGTGATAAAACAATGATATAAGCATCTCAAAGAACCCTGTCATGCACTCAAGGACTAAGCACATTCTCATTAGGTATAATTTTCTAAGAGAATAGGTAAGTGAACAAAATGCCAAAATTTAATGTCTTTCTATATAAGATCAAATTGTAGACATTTTGACCAAACCACTTCCAAAGGTAACATTTGAAAAACTAAGATAGGAATTGGGTTTATTTCCTACCCATAATAATCATTAAAGAAGCCAACTAATTAAGGGGAGATAATCATATGGTTCATTATCTCCAAAATTAAGTGAGTTGTTCCTAAAAGTTATTCCTAGAGATAGGGGAACATGTTTGTAGTATGACTCATAAACTCATAGTCCTGTGTGTTGAATATTTTGGTTGTAAGATGAGTAATTCAAGGAGTTGTAGATATCACTTTGTCATTTATGACAAAGGGGGAGAAAGTTAAAAATGAGGGAAAATTTTATTGTTGATATAAGTGTTTTAGAGTGGTTTCCATCAATTACAAAGTGGGAGATTGTTTATTATTGTCATTGATGTCAATGGTACATCTTGCATAACGTTGATGTCATTAAGAGAGTGTGCCTAGTTGGAAGTGTGTTGATGTGATAAAAGGAATTTTTAGAGTGTTTTCACTTAAGGATATTTTCATGAAATATAATTTTAAGGAAAAAAATGCCTTATGGTTTCATGAAGGTACATGTCTTTGAGTAGCCTAAGCCTAATCATGGCATGAAAAGACCTTATAAGAAGCTATGGGCATAGTGCTGGTGAAATGAGTGAAAACAAGCATGAGTGGTTGTATGAGGTTGCTTGAGAATGTATTTGAAGCATTTTATCACTCATGAGAGTCTCGAGGTGATCCTATAAGGGTAGGACCTATAGTTCAAGCTGGAAACTAGACCACTTCTAGACCTTACTTGGCCTAATGAGGTATCATGAGTTGTTTGCAAGGCTTATGAAGGATGTATGGATGTGTTTAAGCATGATATAGGTTGATTTAGTATGTGAGTTAGGTGTAAAGTGCATGAAAAGAGTCATGAAGGTTAGTTTTAAGGCTTAATGTGGTTTTTAGGTAAAGCTCTAGAAGAGAAAAGAGAGAGAGAGTGTAGCTTAATGAGGGGTCATGATCATATTTCAAGCTGTTTGAGATAATATTACCATTGTAAGAGGTGAGGCATGTTGTTTTAAATTTTTCATACATTTTGAGGTCAAGTTTTGAAATAAAAGGCATGAAAAATAGTTTTTAGGTCTATCGATTGCACATAATGAAGGGTTCTCAACCTGAGAAGAATTTTTTTATGCTCATTAGCTAGTCAAATTTTTTCATGGGAACTTGATATATTAATGGTATATGGGGAAGGGTCCTAACTCAAAATTATAGGCATCAATTTTTGTGTTGATAAAAATTTCATAGAATGTATTCGTACACTCAATTAATCAATTTTATGTTGTATTAAACTCTCCTAGTCACCTCCAAGTGTGATTGAGATGTTAGGTGCATGAGTAGACCCTACAAAAAAGTGTTAATTTCTTTGAGATTTGCTATACTAGTCAAAATTGACCAAGTTAAAGTATGTAAATGGATGGAGGATGAATATTGAGACTCAATTTTTATGTAAATTAATGTTTATGCACATGTTATATCCCTCAAGTTTTCTAAACCAGTCATCCAAGTTAGCCAGTCACTAACAAGACTAATGGTGTAAACAGTGAAAAACCTAGACAATAGTGAGAAGATGATTAGCAAAGTGTTATCATAATATAATGATGAAGCCAAGTATATATATATATATATATATATATATATATATATATATATATATATGTTTTTTTATACTTTTAATATATTTTCATGTTATATACAAGTTTTGGAGGTTAGTTAATATAGTGAAAATTTTGCTCACAAGTTAACCTATCTAGTTTACATAAGATAGTGAGATATAGGGTCATGAGATTAGTCTACAAGACCAATATTTTCCATTTTAATATATTATATTTATATATAATAAGGATATAATTATATAATATGATCATATTAATTCATCATAACTCATTTAATATTTCTATATAGGTGTTTTAGGTCTAAGTCACCATGACTGGTCTTTGAGGAAAACTGGTAGTTCTAAGTGAGTGAGTTGTAGAGGAGATTTTGAGGTTCTATGCATTTTGTGATGAAGTTTAATGAACTTGGTGAAGTTATTAAGTTATTTTAGTTTATTTTTATGTGATATATTTTCATTTTTATGTTACTAAATAATGTCTTATCTTCAGTTGTTCATGACAAACCTTCTTTGTGTATGAAGGCCTAATGTAAATAATACTAATGGTGTGCTTCAAGTGGTAGTTGGAGATAAAAATTTTCATGGACCTAAGATTAGATTATTGGGGAGATTTTTGAGTGATATATGAATTTTTCCTATCATATATGGAGTTTTAAAGTGTTCTAATGAGATCAAATGGTAACATGCACTAATGAGGGCCTAATTGAATTAGGTCTCCTTAAGGCCTAAAAGAGGTTTTGGTATTTTATGATATGACTGACCTATTGTAATGATTTATTCATTTCTGAAATTCATTATAATATCTATTTTAAGTGTAATCCAAGTGTGAAAGTGTATTTGGTTTACTAAGAGCTGTGTGAACTAGAGTATTATATAAGAACAAGGCCTAATAGGCCTAATTAGCAAGTCAAAGAGATAAAGAGTGCAAGAGAAGGAAATATCATTTAGAATAACTAAATGAGGTATATTATAAAATTATATTTATTTATATAAAATATCATGAATATATAATATGGATATTATATATGAATATCAAGGTCATATGACCTAATATGTCTTGAAGAAACCTAGTTGAGTGAAGAAGCCTAGAAGGCAATTTGAGAGGTATAAAAGAGTGATAAGAGATAAATAAGGTGATCATAATATGTTGTGTGAGAAACATGGTTCTATTAATGTGATAAATTTTTTTAGGTGAGTGATTTGGTATTGATTCATCTAGGGGGTTGGTGCCTCCTTGCAGGTTGGTGATTGATAAAACCTAGTTGAGTGGGTGTTTGACTAGTTAGGGTTGGTGTTCCATTTATAGTTGGTGATTCACTAAATTTTTTTTTTTGTCTTATAAAACTATAGTCCATTTTTATATATCAATGGTTTATATTCCCCTTAATGGTCTCCCAAATATGTAATTTGTTTCATGATCTCGTATGGTTGCATATGCTTTTCTAGATGTTCATGATTGTATGAATGGTTCATGTATGCTTAAGTGGAATTGAATGAATGTTTTGAATACACTAATTCAAAACCCCCCATTAGTGATTGTGTTATAATATTTTCTTTGAAAAATTTTAATTTATATTTAAATAAGTGAAACCCTAATTGGAAATTTATTTAATGAGCTAGGTTATACCAAAAAAATAAAAAAATAGAAGTATATAACCCTAATTTAGTGCATAAAAATTAAATTGTGAACCAGGGTTTTGATAAATATTCAAAGTAAGTCAGGTTCACCAAATGTTTTAACCTTTTAGGGTTTTACTAGTGTAAACACTAAGTTTGATTAAAGGCCTATGTTGTCTAAATCAGTGAAATAATATGCAATAAATAATGATTAATTTGTTACCAAATTTTAATTGGTTTGACTTTCTAATAAAAATAATAAATATGCAAAAATATAGACATCTAAAAAACACCTTACAGGAAATATTTGAGTTCTAATATTAGGTTATGGATAGGTCTGAGTGTCATATATAGGATCCATGAGTCATATCTTACCCTAGACTTTATTACCCCATCTGGATAATAGAACCATGTGGCTTTAGTGTCCTAAAAATGGTATTAGTGTCCTATATGAAAGATTGTTCCTAGATTATGGGTGCACCTGAACTTGTGTTTTTAAGTTTTGTTCTTGTATTCATGTAATATGAAACTCTACACTATGCCTATAATAGATGATTTAAGATGCAAACCCTAATATTCCTTGAAAGTATGGCATGAGCTGAAAATGTGTGCTCATTAGTAGGATAAGCTAGACATCCGTAATACCCCACTAAAAATAGAGTTTCCTACATACCAATACTCCAAGGAGGGATCAATCTTGATGTATTTCTCCCACATAAGTATTAGAACAAGTGAAAGTGAATGTTAGAATGATATTGATCTTGAATACCTTGAGTGTACTTGAGAATGTAAATCTTTAAAATATGGGCTTAGAGTAGTTGTAGATGGTAGTATAAAGAAGTAGGGTAGAGTAGGGATTAATAACCTTGATTTTACTCAACTTATTTCTTATTTGAGTAGAGATTTTACATTTATTTTCCATTTAGTGGATACAGGTCTGAGAGTATTATATTTATAGTGCTCTATAGATTATGCACATAATAAAGTATGTTTAGGCTGATTTTAAGAGGGTTACACATTTTAAAATATGCTTTTTTGAGAGAGTTATGGAAAGGAAAACTAGAACCATGTTGGGGATACTATCTCCATCTATCTCTAGTTTCCTTAATGTGGTGCTAAATTCCAGATGGTAGGATTCTAGGCATGAAGGGCCATGATCTAGGAATGAAGGTTTGAGACTATGTTTTTGGCTGACTAGGAATGCCTATGGTCCACACAAAGTCCGGAAAATTTTGATAGAAGGATTTATAATAGGTCTAAGACTAAGCTAAGAATATGGTGTCTCAAGAAACACTCTTAATATATAAATACCACTTTCAAGTGATGATAGGAACATAGTTCATAGAGCTCATAGTACATTAGAGAATGCATTTTCTTCATCCTAAAGATTTTATAATAGAGAATTGTGTCATTAGAATATTAACCTTATATTTTTTCTTCTTGATGTGTTCTCACATGAGGTTAAAATATGATTATTTATTATTTTAATGTTTGTATCGGGAAAAGTTAAGATTGGTTATCCATCATAATAAATTAAAAAACTAGCATTGTTTATATAAGTAACATTTCTTGCCATTATAAAAGTTTGACACATTTGAGTACCAAAATGTTGTTGATATTGAGCCAAGATGGTCCTCCTTATTTTTTGAGTTTTCTACCAAAAATATTGATTTGAGCAGTAATATATACAAATATATTTTATGATGTTATTGGTGTGCAAGTGGATATATAATTAGATTGTGCAACAATTAATTTAATTGGATTTAAGAGCTCATTATGGTTATTTTTAGGCTTAAATTATTCATGGTGTGAAAATAGCTATAGGATTTTGTAACATATTTATTTTAAATGGAGTTATAGGTTTCATGTTCACACAATTTTCCTTTGATTCTTGTTCATTGTGGTATTCTAGTTTGTGCAATAGCTAGACTCAATGCCCAATTATTTGATTGTATCCCACACTAATCTAATTTATAAGTATTGGAAGATGTATCTCAATAAATAATTTTACCTCTTTCATACCCTACTCTCTCTCTCTCCCATTTATATTTTTATGAATAATGTATTACCCATTACATTGTAACTAACCCATTTTTAAAAAGAACAAATAGTGAGAACCTAAATATCTTTGAAGTAACCATTTGAATCTTTAGTGAAAATAATCAAAACTTACCCATGCTATATTATTTGGAGTTTATTGACCCTTAGATCACTAGTTGGTAATAAAAATGAAGGGACTCTTTGTCCCATGTGTTGTGAGTTGTTCTTATTCATTCATAATATTTAATTCAATAATAATGTCTTAGTGGGACAAAATTTAATACTAACATAAATTGATGCTAGAAAGAGGGCTTGAACCTCTAAATACTTGAAGATTATTCATTAATTATATACTAGTGTTTCATTCATACATTTTCCATATGTTCTGTGTTTAAAATACATACTAATAGAGATTAGTGTTTATCACTATGAAATCTTATTCAAGTATCACATGATTTAGAGTTAGGTTAGAACATAGAATATTGATTATTTATCCTCTTCAATATCATATATATCTTAGAATTGATCAAGGTAGAGTGAGAATATTAATTTATCCAATCACACCATCCCCACAATATGTCACCAATAGACTAGTCCAAATGGCTACATCTTAGCTATTTGGATCATCTATAAATGTCCTTAATGGCATGCATGATTTACTAGAAACACTAAGAATTATCTTCCAAAGTTTAGTCTAAACACTTAAAGGATTATATAAGAACACATTACACAATATAAAAAATTCTTCAAGTTGATTAATGTTGAGCATGAATATTTATCTTATAGGATATTTCCTTTCACCTTGATTTATCAAGATTATGAATAGTTTCTTAACCTCCCTAAAATTCAATCACATGATAGAATCAATTAAATAACATGTTTTTATCCCAATTTGGTCATGTAGTCAATTTTAAAATATTATACCAATAATTTTCTTGCATGATAAGGGAATACAATGATCTTATACATAATTTTAATGCACATTTTTAAAATATTTATAGTAGGGTAACAAATTAGTATAGACTAAATACCCATCTAACCTTAGAAATGTTTAAAAAATATTTGGATCCCTGAACTGCCACTGTCTTAAGGAGAGATCCAACTATCACTGACTTATCTCTTTCATATGCAAAAGCAATAAAAGTGGAAAGGTAACTCAATAAACAAGGATTATGTTATCTCCCATTCCCAATGTTATTGCAAACATTTGAATTTTAAACTTAATCATGCCTATAAATCAAAATATTCCATTTTGCAACCTCTTCCAATTATAAATTAGCTTCCTCTAAAACATGTTTCTGCTAATTATAATATATGATTTATAATTCTAGTGAGTAATGAATAAATTTCTTAGCCTTATAACCAATATTTATTTTTAGTTTCAACCAAAAATGCTTACAATTCCCCTCAATATTTAGCTAAACTTGAGTTAGATGCAATCTAAAAAATGGTTCAAATATTGAGAATTGATTTTATAAACTTGTAAAAACAAGTAGGTAGTTAAAGTAATGGGAATTTGGCCCCAAATTTCCCTTACCAACATAATTACATACCCTTAAATAGATATGGTAACTAATCTAAGTCCTTATCCAAAAACCTACCTGAGATCAATATCATGGAGATTACCTTACCCAATTGGTGTTGTGTACACAACATATCCCATCATAGAGAACTTGATTGTGTTGATTTTTGTTTGGACTTTGAAATTATATATAAGGAAATTAAATAATATGAGGTTATCCCAAATGACTCGAATGATTCAAGTAACTATGATGCTTCTAGTTCATCAGAATCCCCTAATACAAATATGGTTTTAAAGACTTTAGACTTTATTAATGTAGAATACAATGAACCTAAAGAGAAAACCAATGATATATAGTATTTATAAAAATACTAGAGAGGAAACTATACTCTTAGGAGAAGATCACATTGGCCTTTGACTACTCAAACTCCACTAGATAATGTTGCTACACCTCCCAATCCTAAGGCTAGAAATGATCCACCTCCAACAAAAATAAGGTGACAATCAACCCTCCACTATCAAGACAAGTTAAAGCATTATGGAAGATTGGGAAGGATTAAATCTAACATAAACCTCCATGAATCACCACAAACCATTGAATAATTATATTTTATTCTTGATTATCTTATAGTCAAGAGTAGTCAGCCCATGCAAAAGAACCATGCCAATACCACTATTACAATACATCAAAATAGGGTTGAAGTTCCACCATTCTCTCTTACAATCATAATTATAGGTAATAATATCCATAATTATCTTGTATATTATAATACATCATATAATATTATGTTTTTAGGTATTTACAATAAGTTAGGATTGGTTCATGTAAAATTAGATAAAGTAGTAGTTTAGTTAGACAAGTCTAAAGTTAAGGCTTTATGAGAGCTATTAAATTTCAATATAAAGTTTCAAGTTGAACAAAGAGTGTATTAGTTCATAGATATACATGTTGTAAAGATATTGGAATCATATGGCATGCTACTAAGTAGATATTGGTCAATATCACTCAATGGATAAATGGCAACTAATTTTTATCACATGTGGTTGTCATGGAGAGTATTATCAAATTAAATCAAAATTTATGATAATAGAGTAAAACATAGTTAACAAACAATTTAATTTTAATTTTATAGATGCATGTGCCTATACTTTGTCAACCAAACTAGTAAAGAATAAAAGGTCTGATCATGATCAAAATTTAGGTATGTGGTCATTGTATTTGAATGAAGCATATTCCAAGTAAGGATTTAGGTCTAGTATTTTACTCATGGATTCAAATAATAAGAGACATGTTTGAGTTTTTAGAGTATAATTTTCATATACTAAAAACATGACAAAGTATGAAGCCTTGATCTTGAGTTTGTAGTTTATAATCAGGTTTGATGTCCATCAAGTAATATTTTTTAGTGATTATAAATTAGTCATCAACCAAGTACTAATAAATTTAATTACAAGATTTATTATTTTAATAAATAAAAATATCATGCCTGGACTTGATTGAGACTTTTGATGCTTGTGATGTCCCTTACTTAGGGCCTCTTTTTATCTCTACACAACTCTAATATATAGCAAATAAAGCTCTGATACCACTGTAATATCCCCTCCAAACAGGAAATATAGCAACACAAAAAATTCTAAACAAAGATATAATTTCTATTGAATAAATTCAGAATGATAACAATAATATAGTCTTTCAATAGTAAATCACAGATCTTATCACTTGTCCTTCTAAACTATTACAATTGCAGTCCTCTATTATAAAAATAAAAGAATATTAAAATCTGGTCTTGAAACCCTAGCTTTTGCTAATCTGGAAGTGAAATCTGGATTCTGGAAGGTCTCTGCTTTTCTGTGTCGACACACAGACGCCGTCGTCGGTCGATATCTCACCGACGTCGGTCACTGTTGGTCTTCAGTCGACCGATGTCGGTCACTGGAAGCTCTTTGTCTATCAAGGTCAGTGCCTGAGCAGATCTGTACAGACCTATATGGACTTAATACGGCTGCCAACCTGTCTGTTCTTAACCCCTGATAGTTGAACAACCTGATCTCAAAAATATACTATTCTAACATAGCAGATCTATATCTGTATAACTTATTGGATCAAAAACTAAATAAGAAATACCTGAAATATCTGTAATAACTTTTGTGTGAAGTTATCTCTCAAACCTAAAATTCTGTGATAACTTCTGGATGAAGCTATCTCTCAATTTGGCAATAAATCAGCTGATATTTCACAGCCTCTAAATCGCACACAATGAAGAGTTGACGTTCTCCACTGAAATGGAATCCTGGAACCCTTGGCTCAGTCTTCATAGAAGAAATTCTTCAATTTTTAATAATCAATAATCTATGCATACATAATCAATAATGGCCTCCATGTGAAACCCTTATACCCTCAAAAGATATGCTTGCCCTAATTAGGGTTTCTTAAAATAGCATTAGGGTTTCTAATTTAAAATTAGACCAAATAATTAATAATTAATAATTAATTATTAATGAGACCAAATAATTAATATTTGATTAAATCAATCAAATATTAATATCTCCCTCAATATACGTCAGATCCTCAAACCGATCGAAGCAGGTGAATCAAGGAGTGATTCTGCACATGACCATACCAAAATAAAGGTGCTCCACTACATATCAAATATCCCTAAAAAGTAGGAGCTCAAGCCCAATGCATCTAAAATAACCTGAATGAAAACCAAATGTAGAAATTCTGCGAATCAAAGTCAAGCCAAGCTCCATTATGACCCTCTATCCATCCTATTAGCCTATGAAGGTCGTATAATAGGCTAACCATCAAGTCTGTCAATGTCCACGAAAAAGGGGACATGACAATGCTTTTGATATTTTAGTCATCTATTGAGTAGAAAATGTTATGGAAGATTCATTAGTGGTCTCGATTGTGAACTTCACACCTTAGACAAGAATAAATTGAAAAAAAATTAGTAAAATTAGTTTATTATCCCTATGTGACTCATAATGTTAAAAATTTACAAGTTTTTGATGATGATAATAAAATTATTCAGTTCTTATGCAACTCTAATAATTTCAATGCATAGGTAATTAACAAACAAAAATGACTTAATTTTGAAGAACACCAATACAATTCTAATGAAGTTCTTTAGATAAAATATAACCATGTTCCAAAAGGAATGTTATCATTATAGATATTTTTTGAAAAGTATGGTATAGAAACTAAATCAATAAAAGACCCTTAGCTTAGTTAGAAGTCACAAATTTTCAACATGGGAATTGTAGACAATCTTGAAAACATGGTGGTTGGACTTGAGTATAGTGATGAAGAAAATCAATATTTAAATAAGATGGTGTGCTATCATGATATCATAACATGGAGATAAAATGGTGTAAATATTTTTTAACCTCAAGTTATGGAATATAACATTCCTCCAAAGCTCGATCTGAGGCCCTTTAGGAAATGTCAAATGACATTAAATCCGATTCTAGAACTATTGATCCCAAAAGAAGTCCAAAAGATGTTAAATAACATTATCTTCCTTGTGCACTATTGATGTGGGTCTTGTGCACATCATAGATTTAAAGAGGTAACCTATAAAATTTTAAGATCTCAATGGAAGTAAAATCCATTCTAGGGCATGAGTTAATTTATTCTTGGTGTGCAATGTTGAATATTTCATGGTTGTGATAATAGATTCATCAAAAATGAATATTTTTCCAAAAATTCATTTTTTGTGATTTTTTTGATGAACCGAGCATTGATCCATACATCAAATTTATTTAAATTTTTTTTAGGAAATTTTTTGGGTTTTTCTAGGTTTTGTGAGATTTTTAGTGGGTCTTCAAAACATTTTACCTCTATAGCACCCCTATGATAGATCTAGTAAGATGTACATTTTTCAAGGGTTTTGGCAAAAAAATTGTTTCACTAGTTATGGCTTAAATTTGTAGGTCCCAGGATGTGAGAAACATATCTTGGCACTTTGTATACATGGATCTTGACATAAAAGATTGAAGAATCTGGGTTCAAGGTGCTTTGATGCCTTTGGTTCTATTCTCAAGCTTATTTATGGTCTTCTTATACTAATACCAAACTAACAACAACCATAGCTTCTCACTCGCTTGCATTCTCATGTGTAGCGATCAAATCTGAGGCCACCAAAGTGAGTGACACAAAAATTTCCCCTCTTTTTACCATGGATTTTTTAATTTCCTCTCCTGATAACATTTTATGCTTATTCATGTGACTATGGAGAATAATATTTCTTTTCAATTATAGATCATGGTGATATCCCTATTTTAAGAGGATCCATCAATGAAACTAAGTGTTATTATTATTGTCATTGGTATTTCTATTACTACTGATGTTGATAGTGTAGTTGGATATTCTCTACTTATCATTGATCAAGTGGTTTGATTTATTGACTTCTTCTACCACCATCCTAAAATCTCACTCGTCCACATTCCTAGATACTACCATAACTTCTTTGGAGTTGTATTTTCTAATTATATGACTTATACCTCCTCAGATCCACTCTTTGAGTCTCCACTTAGACCCATGGTATCTTGTTATTCTCTTCCCTCTTGGGACACCTCACCACTCAACCCAAATCAAGGTGCATGTGAGAAAGATACTCCAAGACTCGTATGGTCTACTAAGGAGTGGGAAATAATCTTCTTGGGATTGATTTATCTAGTGTTCAACTCTCATGCTCACCAATCTTGTCAATGTGATGGTTTCAATAAATTAGCTCAGCATAGATGGTTTTTATGAGTTATAGGGTTGTTTTTTTTAATATCCAACACCAGGATATGATTTGATCCTAACTAAAATGTTTCTAACTACCTATCTCTTAGCTTCATGCTCTTAAATCCTGTGCAAGATGCATATGCTTTACTCTAGACTCAACCACTTTCATTTTAAAAACATGGGTTTTCATCTTTTTTTTAACAAAAAAGAAAGGGCTCACTTTATATTTGTAATGTCATTCATATTTATATGATTAATATTATTAAAATGAAAATTCCTTAATAAGCTTGAGTAGGAATATTTATGGGTGCTTAATTTATTAAACTATGGTGGATTATTGTGTATGTGGGGAGATAATTTTAATGGTATGTGGGTCAAACATTGTAAGTGGAGGACACATTTTGTATGGGATTATTTTTTTTATGTGGTAGAAATCATTGTTTGTGGGGGGCATAGTTTTTTATTATTTTTTATAAAAACAATTTCATTGTATTGTGGGTAAATATTATAAGGAGAGTGTTTCTATTATTTTATTATATTTTTTGTGATCTCATTTGTCTAAAACTAGAGGGTGAGGCTTGGTCTGGCAAGAGGCTATATCCCCTTAGAAGCAAACAAAAATATTTTTTTATCCTTTATTTTTGTTCTCTCATTGTAATTTTTGGACACATTTTTGGTTGCAACCAAAATCTTATTTGCATGATATTTGTCCCACATTGCTCATTGGCCCACATTATACCACTTATGCCACTATTGCACTTTGTATTATCTCAGATGCATTTTTAGTTGAATTTCACATCCCTTTGCATGTGATTTTTAGATTGTCATATTTGGTGGCTGATCTTTTTGAGTGTGTTTTTGCATATATGATGACTATTTTTTCCATTTGCCACACTCTTCCATCATCCCACGACATGTTATATTCTAGTTTGTACATTGGAACTTTGACACACTATAGTCTATGTCATGTCTCCTCAAGGCCCATTTCTTAATACCTTGCCTTATTCAATGGAGACCTATTTTCACACCCTTATTTTGGATCATCTCTCATGATTATTGATGGTTTATATTATAGGTTGATAGTCTTCCTATTTGGAGATATTTTGGTGAATCCCTTTATTTTCCTTATTTCTATTTGGTGTTTTTTATATATGGGTTATATTTTACCTACACTAATTTATAAATTTCCATGGGGGGTTTGTTGATTCAACATTGTTTACTTTTATGTATTTATGTGTTTGATTTTGGGCACCTTTTCACTTCTTCAATTGCTTGTATCTTCCATCACCACCATGGATAATTATCTTCAAGATATTTTATCTATATTTTTGACACTAGTTAATTGACAATTGATAGTCTCCCATAGCTTGAAATGTATCTATTTTTGTGAATCCTAGTGCCATCTTATCTTCTTCGATAATTTGGCAGTCTCTTTCAGCATGATATGGAGCTATTTTGGTGTATATAGTGTCGACTTGTTCAGTGTTCAAGTAGCAGATTTGGACCACTCATGTAAACCTTTTTATCATCACTAAACCTAGTTATAATTATGGGGAGGGTATGGTGTACATTATACTTCTAAGGTGTTGAGTGTCCTTTCCACATGTTGTACTCTTTTTTACTTTCATCACCACTAAAAGACTTCTTAATTGAAACCATTATGGTGAAGCCTAGTGTCAATTATTTTTGTGATTGAGTAGTGGATTTAGACCACTCATGCATATTGAGTTCCTTTATGACTTTTGATTACTTTGAGTGTAGATTACATTAGGATCACCTCTAGGGGGATTTCTATCTCTCTCTTCTTCTTTTCTCTCTTTTTTTGGGGGGAGAGTTCTTCCTATGGTTTTTCTCTATTTTTTCCACTTTATGAGATTTATATGTATATTTTTCACTTTTACGAGTGTTTTCTTGATTCATCCTTTAGATACAGGTATCTTATTCAGGTGATTTATTTGCTATAACCCATATGAATATTGTTACTTGACTCCATGGCCTTCTTGCCGATTCTTATAGTGACATCAACATGGTATCCCACTAATGACACTAGTGTTGCATCCTTGCCATTAATTGTGATCACTTATCATTATATTATTGGAGTGTGTTCAAGATATACTTTATTAGATTTAACATTCTACTCAATATTCTAGAGTGAAGTGTTTATGTTCAATGATCCTAATGTTAATCACCATTCCTACTTTAACTTGGTGGTTATATCAGTTCAACATCCATGTACTCTTATAACATGGATTGGGGTCCATACGGATACATGGATTCACACTACATCCTCTATTTTTATCCCCTAGCTTAATTTTAGGGGGGTGTTAGATTATATTTATCATGATGACTAGTTTATAGCTAAGATTTTCATCTTTTTGTTAGTTTTGTCTTGTGTGAGAATTTATCCCACACTGCATCCTTTAATGTACCCACCTAAGCTATGCTTAAGGGGGGGTGTTGGTTTAGGATATTAATTTTATACTCTTTAGATTTTTGGAAGCATAACCACTAAGAGGGGGTGAATTATTGGCCTTAAAATAATCATTTAATTTCACTTATCATTAATGATACATTCATTCAAACACATACATCAACCAATGCATAAACAAACATCCTCATAAGCATACACCATATAAACACAATAGATATGTGGTAAACCCTCATGGGTAGTAAATACCACTTAAAATATCATATAATATATTATTATAAGAAATTAATCAAGATTTAGCGAGGCACCAACCCCATAAGGAGCACCAACCCCTCGCTAGTCAAGCACTAACTCAATTAGGCCTTTAGGAAACACCAAATTGTAATGAAAAATCAACCCCTAAGCACCAAGTTAGACACTTGGAACCTTTGATAACATTTTGACACCTATTTATCACTAAAATAATTATGATCACCTTCTTTTTCTCTTCACACTCTTCTATCTCTCTCAAAAAACCTTCTAGGCCTCTTCACTCAATATGCCGCTTACTAGGCTTATTAGTTCAACTGACCTTGACATATACATGAAAAAACTCTATTATATGTTAATTATAGTATTAATACCCTCTTATTATTGTCTTCTATACATTTTGATCCTTCACATTCTTCCCTCTTATTCACTCATTGGTCTCTTATATACAACACACAATTAGGCCAATTAGACCTTGTATAAATACAAATCACTATATCACTTACACTCTTGGTTGGCCAAGAGATTAATCCATCAAGTTAAAAAAGAAAAAATTATTATAATATGTTATACAAAATAATAAATAAAAATAATATTATCATTAGTTCATCCAAACTCACTTAGACCACCTTCTCTTCTTAGGCCTACTAGAGACCTAATTGCAATTAGGTATATCCTTTCCATAGAACAAATTGAACCTCTATGGCCCAGATGGCCCTCATAAAGGAAATAAAACCTTTTAAAAAATTATATATAAATCTAAAATAACATCCTCCACTCTCAATAAGTCATAAATCTTTCAATCACACCTTGAAATCACCCTTCGACCTTAAAGACCTATTAGGCCTAATTACCCCAAAAACGTTAACTTCAAAGATGAATCTAAAACAACCTCTAGAAACACATTCAAGGCACAATACACATATGTATGGAAACTTCATGACATGAGGGTCATCATAAAACTCATTATACTCCATTTATTATGCTATAAAGACTCAATAATACCTCATAAAAAATCTTACTCAAAACTACCAAAATACTCAAAACCTAGTTATTAGCAATTTGACCTTAAACATAAGCATAGGAATTTTAAAACACTCCATATGCATGTATAATATCCCATGGAATATATATAACATAATCACATTATTTTTATCTTAAAAATTAAGCATAATGTCTTAGGAACATCATTCTTACTAATGTATAAAAAACTACCTGAATACTTCAAAACACAATCCTAATGAATGTTGTATTTAGCCCCTATAAGGATACTTAAAATAAATATAATTAAAAATAATATCTCCCATGTGACATATATAAAATCATAAATTATATAAATCACAAATTATAGTGGAAAATATTGATCTTGTAGATTAACTTATTGTCCTTCTCTTTCATAGTCCTTGCTCAGCCAAACAAGCCACTTTGGCTTCAATATTTCAACTTATTATAATAACTCTAAACATTATATAAATAATTTATAGGCCATATATATCCAAATAAAAATTATAATGTGAAATATATTAATTGACTCATGATATAATGTGTCAAACACATCACTCCATATTTTATACCTAGAACTGTCATTTTGCCTTGAGGACCAGTCATGGTGATTATGACTTTAAGCACTTGTGCGGGAATTTTTAGGAACTATAAATTCATTTATATGATATTATGATATATTTATGTAATCCTATATATATATATATATATATATATATATATATATATATATATATATATATATCATTTTCAAGTGATAATATTGGTCTTGTATACCAATTTCACAATCTTACCTAGTCATTGTCTTATTTGCACAAGAGAGGTTAACTTATGAACAACATATTTAACATTTTCATTGAATTAAAAAAATATAAGAAATATATAAATTTTTTACCAAAATTTAAAAATAACCCCATACATTTTTACCCATACATAATCCATGACAACATATCCCTATCCTCATTCTCACTTATGCCTAGTTTTTCTCACTATCTACACTATTGGACTTTTTAGTGATAGGTCAACTTCCATAACTGGTTTATCATATTTTAATTATATAAAATTATAATAAACCACCATGAAAATTAATTGAAAGTCTCAAAAATTTTCTTCTAATTATTTTCATACTTTGACTTGGTTAACTCTATTTGTTATACCAATTTTTTGAGAAACAAGCACTAATCTATGGGGTCCACTCACTTACCTAAAAAACCAATGCCATATTTAGTACATAAAATATTATAATCCATGAGTAAAATATAAAAATATGTCATCTAATCCATTACTATATATTTCCATCAATATATTCCATATCGGGTCACTATGAGGATTTTAGACTAGTTTCCATTCTTAACATTTGTTCATAAAACTCTACCCCTAAAACCAACTCCTAATGTTTGGAAATAATTTATATAAACCCTTTTATATCTCTTCCCAATATCTCATCTTCCCATTTCATATTAAAACATGCCAATAAGCATCAAAAAATCCTTCTTGGGTTTGTAAGACTTTATTTTAGCACTCAAGAAACCTCAAATTCACTTTTTATGATTTTTTATTCAACTCAAAACCTTAACACTTCACCAAAACACTTTAAACAAAATTTATAAACTTAAAACATTCTTACATGATCTCACACACCTCAAAACCTGATAATGAAGCTCCATCATGCCACATAGGATCTTAAGACAAGTTCCATGAGAAGACCACCAATGAAGGACTTACTCCTTTGGCTCAGTTTGAGAGTCATGTGACTGATTCTACACCTTTATCTCATGTTATAAAAATATATTTCACAACTTAAAGTCTATACACATCCATATTATCATCATCATTCCTCTACAAGTTATATTCATTCTCAATAACTAGTCCATCAATCCTACCTACTAGGCATCATACCACTTTGATATCTTCAAGACACCTTATGTAGCTAATAAATCATCTCCAAATGTCTAAGAAAATTTCCACAACGTCTTACATCATTCTATTTTGACCAATAATTCTCAAACCATATAGGTCTCTTATCAAAATTGAACTAGTCATGCCTTTAGCAAGACAAGATCAGGCTTCACAATACACCTTTTCCATAAAAAATTGCTTCTTATAAACTTGGTATACAATGACCTTATCACAACAAGAATTTCAACAAAATAAATAATATATTTCTAACGATCTATCATATAAATACAAAACAACACTTCTCATAAGTATTTTACATCATAACATTATGCCAAGACCTTATGTAGAACTCAAGGACCTACTATACCATGCTTAAGCCATCATGATCAATTACCATGCATATCCACAAGATCATTTATGGGACATCAATGATACTCAATTAACTTTTATATAAATGAAAACATCAATGCATCAACATGAAAATAGGAACATACCTCAATAATCTCCCCCTTTGTCATTAATGGTAAACACTCTAATGAAATAGATCATTCCCATCTCCCCAAGTTAGATATCCTCCAAACTGGTCTTTTCCCCAATCTAGTCTTTTTACCCCTTTGACAATAATGACAAAGGGTCATCTTTGATACTACTATCATCTAAATCTTGGACCTAAAATATTTTTTCTCTTCAAACAAGGTCAATCTTCCTCTGATCAACCAAACATGAGCTCAACGCATATAAGTACTCAACCATGCTCCCTTTAATCTTATGCATACTTAAAATACATGAAAATCACTCTCTTTGCATGATATCTAGGATCAAATAAATAATGAACTCCACCTTTGACAAATCAAATTCTTAGGAAAGACAATTAACTTTAATTATATCTTATAGAGAACTAAACACATTAGGCCTATCTGCAATTAATAACATTATTGTGAAGGAATAATCTTAATCATCCATACGTAGATATATTCAATGTACATATGCCATATCAAAATATTATTCATGCATCAATCTATCACATTTATGTTTTATAAGCCATCATGACTCATACTATCTCATAACAAATTCCATGTAGAGAACTACTAATTAGGTCTATGAGACCTCATTCTTTATGGCAAACCTCTATCAAACATTCTTCAAACTCTATCAAAACTAATATGGAATATTATACCTATAAGTAAGAGTAATCTGATCAGTCATGTACATTAAATTCCTTTTTGAGGACCTCATACACTATCCACATGCATTACATGATCATAATGTCACTTTTACATTCACCAAGATCACTCAACTCTAGATGGTAATGCTTCAAAATAACCAACTCTATAGTCACCTTACACTCACTAGATTTTCATGGTTTCATTAAGATTTTTAATCATAGACCTATATAATCTTCCCTAAGGCATATATATAATATTAACCTACTCTTTTATGAACATTATTTTATCTATGTTCTTATAAACAACTTTTCTCTATTGGTTCTCCAAACCAATCTATGCCCTACTTGACTATTAAGACAAGTAGAGCACTATATAATTTTTTAAGCACCTAGATCACTTCAATTCCTCATGATTCATTTCAAGATACTCCATATAATGTTTATTTAACTCCACAATTCTTTACAATTTCATTCACTTCATAAAATCTCTTCTAGGTCTTATTGTCCCATGGAGTCTTGAAACCCTCATTGCATGTTAGTCATGTCATATGCTCAAACACGTACATCATCACCCAAAATGACTATACAAAGCATATGTACTTATTATTTATGACCTTAAGGTCATATTTCAAATTCATATAAAAAACTCATTCAATATTTATGACCAACAAATAACTCTACTACTTACCCTTGTCCACTATTGATCATGCCCATAAGGTGCAGTCATCTTCTTAGGTCTTTTTCACACATAAAAATGAACTATCAAATATGGGTCAATAGAAATAACTACAAGGAGTAAGAAATACCACCTAATATACTTTTGTCTAAACTTTGTCCCTAAATTTCAAAAAAGAACACAAAGCTCCCCTAAGCTGATGCTTTCTCTCAAGAACACTTGATGACTAACCATCTTTAATAACTTTACACTTTGCACCATGGATATCTTCTCAATATTTGACTATCAGTTTAGGAATTTAATTGACTGATACCTCTATGAAAACCATGATCAATTTTTAGCCTAATCCATTGAAATGGGGGGGGCACACTACCCTAAAACTTTAATCGTAGCCTTCTACAACACACTCCATCTGTTCACCTATCCTAATACACCACATCATAATGTACATACTAATCAAATACCCAAAGAAGAGGATGGTGTGGACCAAGAATTTGAAGAATAAGAATTCCCCTCACCCCTCTAAAATAGTTATATTGAGGCTAATAGGATGCAAACTATCTTATATAATTGACTAGAGAAACTTACCCAAGAAATAAATATTCTACTCCATGCACAATATCAATAGCCATCATCCCTTCGACAAAATTCCCAAAACACCCATAGAACCCATAATAGTCATGACTAGACTATCAACCCCCTTAGATACCCCAAATTTTCACAATAATGGAAAGTAATGAAGGAGAATCTCTAACAAATAGACCCATGCTTATAACCATTAAAATACAAATATGAATATTTTTACCCTTCTCCCTTAGACATGAGCATGTTGCAAATACCTTTTATGTCCCACTTTAAAGTGACTAAATTTGAAAAATATACATGGAAAGGTGATCCCTAAGACCATGTACAAGATTTTTATGTGGATTTTCATGAAGTATCATATGAATATTCCTATCTATTAAGTCTTTTCATAAAAATCCTTACTAGACTAGCCCTAGAATGGTTCATGCACCTATCAAAGGGGTATATATCTGTCTTAGGGGAATTAACTAAAAAAAGTTTTGGACATTTTCCATTCAATATTGAATATTATGTCTCTATTATAGACCTATATGACACCAAACAAAGAAATGGGGGAAGCTTTTCATTCTTCTTGCAATGATGGAGAGACTTAGTAAGCTACCTACGATGTATAGAACTTGAAAAGGAGTTAGCCAAAATATTTGTTGATAACCTTAATATTGAGATCAAATATTAGTTAAAACTATAATATTATAAAAAATTTGATGGAATAATTAAGAAGGGGATGCAAAATGAATGGGAACTTATTGAGAAAGGAACAATCAAACTATACTCTTGAAATGAACATAGTCAAAACCATGATAACTATTTTTCCAGAAAGTCAAAAATATTTAACAAAAATAATAATGTTATGGGAGATGGGGTTAATAATTACAAACAATAGCATGTGTAAACAGTACAAAATAATAACCGCATAGAACAACATAATGTCTCCTCTATTCAATTTTCATGAGGCAAACCAAAACCTTGCACTAGCAAAAAGACCTCTCACTAGTTTGGGAGTACCTAGTGAAACAATCCTTGAATAATTAATTGCTACTAATATGATCACTCTTATTGAAATTAGACCTTCATATGATCATAAACCTCATCATGATTGGTACCATGAAGATGAATTTTAAAAATATCATAAAGTCAAAGGTCATGATATAGAAAGGTATATGAAATTAAAGAACTATATTTAGGACTTAATTGAAAGAGGTGATATTGAAATAGAAGGGGAGAGTACTCTGAGTCAATATACTAATGAGTAGATAGGCATTTATTAGGACCCCTACCCAAGCATGATCATAGAAATAAGAAACCACCAAAATACCAAGGTTAGGACTCCTCTTCCAATTGCACTAACTATCACACCATGACATATCACTACATCAAAACCATTAAAATTTGAAGCCCCCAAGATCCCACTCCATCATCACCCACCATATTAAAAATAAACTAGGCCACTATTGATTTTGTGGTTACCACTAGATGTATAAAAATTATAGTTTTTTGGGTACCCCCAAAGGACCCATCTACTTCTATAACTCAAAAGGGGAATGTTTCTAAGAAAGTCTTAGTTTCCTTTGATAATTATTATGATATCATTCAATAACGTGAGAAGACACCCACTCAAATCTCATTAATGTAACTTCTCAAAACATCCCCTTTACATCAAGAGATACTCAACTAGGTTTTGAATGACCTTAAGGTCCCTAGTGATCTTGACATCAATAAATTATAAGCATTAGTGGGACATTTATCCCCTTCTCAAAAAATTACCTTTGGTGCCCAAGAGATGCCTCCCATTGGCCCCCTAATTATCTATTATTCATTAAAGTCTCCATATCCCACCATTGCATTCCCCAAGTGCTCATAGATGGAGGGTCAGCCTAGAATTTGTGTAATATAGATTTATTGAATAAATCGGGGTATTCAAAAAATTCTTTAAGGCCTACTCTAATTATGATCAAAGCATATGATGATAATGAATGGCCATTTATAGGAACTATCTACCTTCCCATTATCCTAGGACCTATGGTACATAAAATCCTACTTCATCTTGTGGATGTTTATTTACCCTATAATATGTTATTAGGACGTCCTTGGATCCACGAGATGCAAGTTGTCCCATCTACCCTACATCAATGTTAAATTCCCCCACTGAGGCATGGAAGTCACCATTCCTAGGGAAATTGATCATTTTCATAGTTGCAAAATTGATTAATCCTCATCATCATATCACTATCCTAACACAAATTACTCTAGCTTAAGCCCAATTGATCCATAAACTGGCACTAATTTTTGTGTAAAAAGTTGACATTGGATTCTTTATAAGTGATTAATTAAATACCAAAAATTATTCCATAAAACAATCAACTTAAGGAAAAGTAATACAATAAAATACACACCACACAGCACAAGCGTTGATTATGGAGTTTGTCAATGCCTACATCTCTTGGTTCACTACCTAGCTAAATAAATTCATTATAAAATGTCTGTAAGTAAATGGAAACCCTTATAGAACAATAGAGAACTCACTATGTTATAGACCTTCAAAGAGTCTCAGAATCCATGAATAGATTCTTCACCTTCCTCAAACACACCTTTGGATGTCCTCTAATAAAAATCTCACTTTTAAGCATAAAAAATGGCAAAAAAAGGCCTTAAATCAAGACACTCAACATATCACTTGAACTGTCTTAGAAACTAGAATATTTCACTAGTTTACTTCAAAGTCCAAAACAGACTTTAGATGCCTCAAATGAAAAGAAGAGTAAAATAAAATCCTTATGCCTTAGCATAATGACTGCTTTTGAGGCTTTACAATTTCTTCAAAAGTTCTCAAAATGAAAAATGATCAACTACAAAGTTTATCCAAGGAGAAAAATAATATTAGTCCTTTTTTGGACTTTTCCCCAATTCTACTTCTAACTTCTACAAGATGAAAAAAATATTATAGCCTTTAACACTAGCTACTAAAATTATTTGAATTAATTACAATTAAAATGTCATGTATTTATATATCCATTCAATTTTTTATCCCACTCGATTGGGTCTTATCATTTTATCCAAAGTGGTTATGGGTTCAAAACCCATCAGCATTACTTTTGTGATTATTCATTATCCATAATCCCACATTTGGGAGGTGGGGATGGCTCGTATTGTTTATAAACCATAAGCTTTGTGGTTTCTAATGCCAAGTGTTTAGCATATCCATTCAATTTTATGGGCATGTGGATGTTGGGTGATTCCACAAATGTGGCATATCGAAAGTATGTAGTGGAATGTGGGGATTATGTGGTGGCTTTGGTTATTTCATGGGTATTTGGATGTGTCATGTGGTATATTATGGATGTCATGTGATGACATCTATGGGTCTCATTGGGTTTCACATGGAATATCGAGGCATGAATGTGAATGGACTATGGGGTTACATGGAAATAGTAATGGTTTGTCTAGAACATTTGAAAAATAAAATTGGACTATGGTAGTTAATTAAATAGTGGCAAGCCATGTGGTCATTTAAGGACCCACCACATGGTCCAATCTCTTCTCACCACTTGTTTACCACTCACCATGCCACTTATTGACCACTCACCATGTCACTTTTTGACATCTAAATGGATGTTCCATTCAAACCCCAAATTTTTTTTACTTGCCCTGTCTGATCTTCGATGTGTAATATCTTGCGCATATGCACTCAATTTTATAATCTATGAGTTGTGTCAAAAAGATATTGATGAAATATATGCATTATAATTATTCTCAAATCATTCCATGTTGGTTAATTTTTTTTTATTTTGACTAAATTTGACCTACTTTGACCATCTTGACTAGAAATTTGACCGACTACGCAAGGAACATATGAGCTTCTTTTTCCACATTCTACATACCATTAGAAAGGTCTAAATAGGATATACATAATGGTGTAAGTTTCAATAGACTTTAAGAACTTTTTTGCATTGACCTTCGAATCAAACCTCCCCACTAAGAAGGCTTTTTATCCTCAAAAAGGTAGTACTAGAACTAGTACTCCATGTGGAGATCCTTTGCATGGATCTAGCTCTCAGCTCTAGATCAAATTATTTTCTAAATGTCTATCAATTTTGGAGGTACTCTAATGGGTCTTCAGATATTAAATACTAAAAATATTATAGGACATATGGTGTTATAACAATCACTATTTTACAATTATCCTTTTAAGGTTTTTACCTAGAAACACAATTTACAAACATTACCCTTCTTGGGTCTTTGACAAACACTATAATGATTAAAAAAATTGCCCATATAGGTCTTATGCATTTATAAAAAATGCCTATATTCAAGTCTTACAAATATGTATACATGCTTCAACACTCTACATAGATTAAAATATACAACCTATCTTTTGGGCTATACCTGATGCTTTTTTATGACCTCTTTAGATTGTCTTAAAATGGTCCTATCTGAAACATATATGAGTAAAATAACATTTTAGGTACCATTTACCTATAATATTTACTGTTGATGTGCTCATATGAGATATTCTATCCCATCTTCTACAATGCTATACTAATTTCTTTTGGAAAA
Organism: Torreya grandis; assembly: GCA_037957365.1. Taxonomy (NCBI): domain Eukaryota; kingdom Viridiplantae; phylum Streptophyta; class Pinopsida; order Cupressales; family Taxaceae; genus Torreya; species Torreya grandis. The sequence continues at coordinate 3,627,487 of JARHVA010000679.1, forward strand.
AGATGGATTTCTCAGAGATAATTATGGTTTACCCAAGATAATGCCACTAAATTGAAGTGGAACCACATCTAATTCAACTTAATCTACAAAGTGGGAAGTAATTTCAAACCTTGATTTACATGTTTTAATTACATGTAAATTATTACCATCATTTATTCTATCTAAAGAATAAGGTTGGAAATGTGACTTAGTTTCCAAACCTAGGGTTTCTGCGACATCTTTTGAGATCAAATTATTTTTATAATTTTTTATCAAAAATAACATCTATCTTAGAATGATTGACAATTATTCTTTTAATAAAATGTTTCTTACCTTTCAAGGGTGACAAATCTAAACTGTCAGCTTCTCATTGAATACTATCTCCTTTATTAATGTTACCTCAATTTCTAACTAATAATATTCTATCTAAGGAGGCTCTATCTTCTGCTTGACTGATGATGTAGTTAAACCCTTTACATTAGGTTTTTACTGAATTTGGTTATCTTCTTTTAGCATTTTCCCCTTAAGATTGAAGTAAAAATCTAACTTCATGTCTTCTTTAGGTAATTTTTTTTGTCTGTCTTCTTAGGCATCTTTTTAGAATTTTCTTGGGCATAATCAAAAAATACATTTGATTATTTATTTTTTACATACCTTGATGAATAATTTTAAGATTCTTCATCCAATGTAATTATCATATCTTCAAAGAGTATTTCTTCCAACTCTTCAAGATGTTCGAGCTTATTACTTGAGTAATCTTTCAACTTAGCTTCTTGGGATATTTGTCCTTCACCTCCATATCCTAATTATTCATAGAATGGTCTATTTTCCACTTGGATAGGCTAGATAATTACTTGACCATTAATTCTAAGGCCTTATCCTTCGAATACCATTTTTTTCTAATAGCTTAGAACCTATTCCCTTTGTGTTCTTTCCAAATGACTTCAATAAATGTTTAGGGCTAGTATATTTAGTTTCCCTAACATTGTCAATATAGATAGAAGAGTTGATTTCATTATTTTCATCTTTAATATGTACATCATAAGATACATTAATAATCAAAGAATTATTTTCTTCTAGATTTACAACATCATTTTCATTAATAGGACTAGCAGGAGTATACAAATTAAAAAAATCATTTCTATAACTAGAATGTACCTTTGTAGTCTGTCTTGGTAACATCTCTTGGATGAATCCTTCATCTACTACTTGATGCGTAGGATAAATGGGATTTTCCATTTTTATAATAGGTTTCTTCCCCTTTGCTTTGCATCTCTACTCATTCTACTTCTTGAACCATAATGAAGCCTGATTGGGATGTAGTATCCAACATTTCTTTGCAATATGACCTCAGTGATCATAATTTTCACAAATCTTTACATCTTCATGCATCCTCTTCTTCTATTAACCTTCTTAAGTAATTATACCCATAGTATATTAATGCTCTATTGGAGCCTCTCAATTTGTTGCTCCTACTATTGCTTTACCACTTGTTGACTTTGATCTTGAGATTGTAGGTATTGCATTATCGTAGTGATAATGTTATTTAGTAACAACTAAATATGAGCTAGCATTAGATACATTGTTAAAAAATAATTGATTTTGGCTAAAACAACAAAATCACAAATTCACCAATAAATTTAGTTCTGATATCAAACTTGATAGACCAAAACAATGCCTTAACATAAGTTAACTTAAAACACTAACCACTCTAATACAAAACCTGATTCATAAACTTACACTAATTTTTGAATGAAAAGTTTACTTCAAATTCTTTATAAGCAATTAATTAAATACCAAAAATTATTGTATAAAATAATCAACTTAATGAAAATCAAAGAAATAAAATACACACCACACTTCACAAAAGTTGATTATAGAGTTTGACAATGCCTACATCTCTAGGTTCACTAGCTAGCTAAACCAATTCATTATAAAATGTTTACAAGTAAATGGCATCCCTTATAGAACAATAATGAATACACTATGTTATGGACCTTCGAAGAATCTTGTAATATATGAATAGATTCTTCACCTTTCCAAAACACACCTCTGGATGTCCTCTACTCAAAAATATCACTTCTAAGCATTAAAAATGGCAATAAAATGCATCAAATTTGGACACTAAGCATATCACTAAAACCATCTTGAAAACTAGAATATTTCACTAGTTTACCTCAAAGTCTAGAAATGATTCTAAATGCATCAAATCAAATGAAGAGTAAAAGGAGGTCCTTATGCCTTAGCATAATGACTACTTACAAAGCTTTAAAACTTCTTTAGAATTTCTCAAAATGAAAAATAATTAACTACAAATTTGATCCTGAGAGGAAAATAATATCAGTCCTTTATAGGAATTTTCCCCAATTCTGCTCAGAACTCCTTCTTCAAGATGCACAAACTCTTATATACTTTAACACTAGTTGTTAAGCTTGTTCAAATGAATTACAATTACAATTTCATGGATTTATATATCTGTTCAATTCCATATCCCACTTGATTGGGCCTTATCATTTTTTCTAAAGTGGTTATAGGTTCAAAACCCATCAGCATTGCTTTTGTGATTATTTTTTATCCATAATCCCACATTTGGGAGGTGGGGATGGATCATAGGGTTTATAAACCATGAGATTTTTGGTTTCTAATGCCAAATTTTTATCATATCCATTCATTTTGGTGGGCATGTCGATGTTGGGTGATTCCATGAATGTGGCATATAGAAAGTATGTGGTGGAATGTGGGGAATATGTGGTGGCTTTGGTTATTTCATGGATATTTGGATGTGGCATGTCATATATTACGAATGTCATGTGATGACATGGATGGGTATTGTTGGGTTTCATGTGGAATATTGAGGCATGAATTTGAATGGAATATCGAGTTATGTGGAAATAGTAATAGTTTATTTGGAATATTCAAAAAATGAAATTGGACTATGGTAGTTAACTAGATGGTAGCGAGCCACATGGTGGCTTGAGGAGCCGCCACATGGTCCAATCTCTTCTCACCACTTGTTGACCACTCTCCATGCCACTTTTTGACCACTTTTCATTTCACTTGTCGATGTCCAACTAGATGTTCTATTCAAATCCCAATTTTTTTTACTTGCCCTATCTGATCTTTGACACATGATATCTTGCACATATGAGATTCATTTTTTGAACCATGAGATGCATCATAAAGATATTGATGAAATGTATGCATTTAAACTATTCTAAAATCATTCCATGTTTATTAATTTACATATTTTGACCAAATTTGACCTACTTTGACCAGCTTGACTGGAACTTTGACCAACTACACAAGGAGCATATGAGCTCTATTTTCCATGTTCTACATACCATTAGAAAGGTCTCAATGGGCTATATGCAATGGTGTAGGTTTTTATCTACTTTAGGAACTTTTATGCATTGCACTTTAGATCACAAATAACCACTAAGTATATATGCTTGGATAATCTTGAACCTACTTTAGATACATTACCTGAAGTCACTCACTTAAAAATTACATCTAGGGTTGTGGGGAATATGAATAAAAAACCTTTTATATAGGTGACTTACCTCTTTACCCAAATAGTTATGGGTCCCTATCTATGTATAAGACCAATCCTATCAAATATCAATTCAAACCAATGGCCTTTGATTTAAAATTTTGATTTACCCCTATAGGTAAATCACACAATTTTTGAAAATGGATATTGAAAATCTCAATTCTTTAATTAAAATAAAATTGGATATGGAATATTCTATGAATGAATGAAAGTAATCAAAAAATCCATAAACTCAGTTCCCACATTAACAATCCTTATTTATGTTATTTATAACTATCATGTAATTTAGGTAGTGCCTTATTAATTATTTTCTAAAATTAAATTAATAACCAAAACATCGAATATTAAAAGGAAAATTGACACCAAAACATGATAACAGAGTTCACCCATTTCAGGGTTATGTCTCTAGGTTCATACTCATGAACCAATCTATTAAAAAGGATACCAATATTAAAAGTTTACAACTTACATCCAACGGATATGGATATCCCAAAATCTTGATGGTATTTCCTTGTAGGGAATTTAATCCCACATTCATTGGTAAGATAGATAAAAAAAGGCTTCAAATAGCCTTGCACATAACTTGTACAACATGGCTTTGATCACATCTCTCACCATTTTATATGGTAGAATCTTTGAGCTAACTATGAGTTCAATCATGGGCTATGTGGATAAACTTGGTTGGACTCAACTTGAGTTGGCACTCAGGCTTGATTTTAAGGTGGATCTTGAGCTTAGCACATCGCGTTGGTACTTAAGATGTATTCTTAAAACTTTATCATAATGGGTTAGTTGTTGAGCTAGCCATATCTCAAACTCAAATAGATCATGCATAACTTAGAAAATACAATGAATGATTTAATAATCTAGGATTATTACTCCCACATACAATGTGTAAGTAACACAAAGTCATATAAAACCAAAAACCTTACAATAGTAAATTGAATAAATGGAGGCCAAGACACCACTTCATAAAAAGAGTGTGTTGACCCTGGCTGAAGGTCCCCTATCAATAAATAGTGGGGCCCTTTTTTCTACACATAATTATCAAATACTGGAGGTGAAAACAAACACCCTTTTATTACTATACAACCACATATCACTTGCTAATTGGTCCACGTAGAAACCATACATGCATCCACATCATTTTTTGAGAGTTGACAATATTTTATCTAAACTTTGACTAGTCTTATTCGGAGCATAATATGTCTGTTTAACATGTTCTAATAGGTATTGTAAATCTAACAAAATTCTCTTCAGCACTATACTAGTTTTGAGAACATATGAAGGATGAAACTTATTTCATATCAAACCTCCCCAAAAAGAGGCTTTTGGTCTCCAAAAGTCATAATAACTCATTTAATTTTCTAAATAGCTCTCTACATCACATCAAAGTACAAAAACCCAAATATAGCATAGTGAATGTGTTATGAATTTAATATATGCAAATAAAATCCATTTGAAAAACATCAAGTTTACTTCAGCAAAATAAGACATCATCAAAAATTTCTTACAAGATATCAAATTTTCAACTGAAATTGTAACTTGATTATTGAGAGTAAAATAAACTCTTTACCCATTATGCCAACATGACCTATTTCTCAAAATAGTCATAACATCTAGTGGACTCTCTTAACCCCTAAAATACATAAAGGCTAAGGTGTTATCCTTGTTATCAACATCACACAATGGAAAATAGAATGTGCTACATACCTCATAGGACTTACAAACAACTATAATATATGTATACTTATATTTACAAATGTTGCCCATATATGGGTCTTTAAAATTAAATCTACATGATGTGCATGACAAACATACATGTTTGTATAAAAAGTTTGTAATACAAACATTGCCCAAAATATAGTAGGACTTAAATGTATATGTCAAGTATAAAAATGTGCAATGAATTTGTCTATCCTAAGGTTATAACTTCACAATTCACAAAAAGGAGCCTCTTTAAAAACTCACAAACTTTGCAAGTATATTTAAGACATATCATAAATTTGAGGAGAAAACTAATAATGTTAAACCTATCTCAAAGTTTCTTCAATGTTGAATGCTCCCTGATTCATACCTTCAAAACTCATCCAGACTTTGTTTCCCAAAAAATTTATCACAATGGAAAACTAAAATAGGAGATAAAAAAATATTATTCCACAACACTAGGATTATCAAAATTCCTTCCTAAATCCAATAGTTAATAATTTCCCCAAAATAGTGTTTTAAAGTGAATAATATCATATGAATAAATACCATAATCATGTTTATCCAAAACTATTCAAATAAACCAATGATCAATAAGGGTCGTTTCCTCTTCATGGTTTCCACAACTAAATAGGAAGTGGTTTCATCTTATTTAAAAATCTATCTTCTAAGACATAGATGATTCATTTTATATTTTCAAGAGGATTTCAAAACAATTCCAAATAAAAATATATTTTACATCCAAGGTAACCCTACATAAAGGATTCAAACCAAAACTATGCATACATAGTTATGTTGAAAATAATTTATACCTATGAGGAAACTATAAAGTGAACCTATTGAGTACCGGTTAACATATTCTTGGTGTTTAAACAACTCCCTATTTTCTTCTTACAACTCTTAACAAAGCTATGAAACATAATCCAACTTATGAACAAATTAACAACTCAATCCATAATTTTAAAAAAGTTATTTAATTTCTTGAACAATGCCCTATTTTCATATCTTACCATGGAACTAGTCTTTTCACTTGTTCTTATAGGCTTCCAAAGTATGATTAGTTATCCAAAAATAAAGGCTACATAACTGGTTATCAAATACCAAAATATTATGTCAATACCAATATGAAATTAGATCACCATCATACCTTAATTTAGCCTCTATGTAAGAATGGTAATAGTATTGTAATTGATTCCTCTTAGATGTGCATCACTGCAAATGCCTTGTATTTTATCTGAATGCATCACAAGATAGAAAGTTTGATCCTCTCTCAACACCATCTCACAGCTTCAAGTGATAATGTGTTATGTTCTTCATCCATGTTGATCTTGTAGGGCTAGTGGTTTCACAACCTTGGCTATTAAAAGCTTATCTTGTTCCAGTGAATTGGAACATCTTCAAATTTTCCTTTACACTAGTCATCCTGCATAATCAAATCACTAGAAGAACAATACCAAGAATATGATAACTAAAAAATCCAAATGAAGTATGTCAACAACTGAAGAAAGTCCTATATCAACTTGATATGATACCAAAATTAATTCAAAAACCAAATTTACTCCTATATATAAATCACATAAATTTTTAATATGGATACTAAAAATATCAAATCTTTAATTAAAATAGAATTAGATGCAAAATATTCTAGGAATGAGTGAAAGTAATTAGAATCTATGTAAACTCATTTCCCATATTAAAAATCTTGATTTGTGTCATTTATAACTTTCCCATAATTAATGTAGTGTCTTATTTATTCTTTTCCAAAACTAAATTAATAAATTAAACACAACATACTAAAATTAAAATTGACACCAAAACTTGATAATGGAGTTCACCCATTTCAGGGCTATGTCTCTAGGTTTGTAATCACAAACAAATCCATTAAAAAAGATGCAAATATTAATAATTTACAACTTACATATAATGGATATGAGAACCTATAAATAATGCTAAAACTAACTTTGAAGACTCTAAAATTGATTAGCAATAACATCTATCAAAATCCATAGGACCTATTCCTCTTCTCCTTGCATTCGGGTAATTTTCTCCATTAGAGTATATGAAAACTCTAATACATGGGCATAATAATCTCAAGGAGTATTCTCTACCTTTTATCAGACCTATAACTACTTAAATAAACCCTCCAATGACAAATGTAATTAGCTTCATGGCCAAAGGCCTTACAAAATAGGAGCATCCACCTATATCAGTCAAGTTGTGTATAACATTCAAATACATTATTACACAATATATATACTAGTCTATCTTGCTTGTTTTAATGTCAAGACATAAATTTTTGTAAGAGAAAGAACATGGTTCAAAACACATCCTGACCCCTTTTTATCTTCACGGCTTAGGTCTATGTAATCCCATCTTAGGTTTATTAACAACATTCATACATAGCCCAAAGGATTCACATAATAGATAGATATCCCACCTATCTCAGTTCTATATATGTAAGAATATAATCATACATCATGGCCAAAATCCTTAAACAAATCGATGCCTGACCTTTTCAATGTGTGACCATGTATTTTCCATTCTAAAACTATGAAAAATAACCTAGAAAAATATGGCATTGCCCATAATCTTTACATGGTAGCCATAATATCCACCACAACCTCGAGTCTTTCAAAATCAATGCATAAGCATCAAATTGGTTCAACTCTCCAAATCAAACTCATCTCTTTTTCTCATTCTTGACTATGTCATTTCAGTATATAGCCATGTATATCCATCTTGTATGGACCAAAACCATACCAATGGAAGCACGTATCTCTCACTCAGTTCTTCATATTTAGGATTGCATATTTGTAATTATATAGTCTTCTATTTATCTTGACTCATGATCCAATAATGATCTTCTCCTATTTTTCCAACCAGACTATGTCATCCATATCTACTAAGCTTCTCCATTCATCTGTTAATGACAAGATCCTTTAAAAACATATCACTTAGTGTCCATAGGTAAAAGGCCTTTCGATATAGATGCCTTTTTTGGATCTTGGATTTGTTTTTCCAAATACAAATTCACACATCCATATTGTAAATACTAATGGCTTGGCTTACCATCTAGGCCTTATCTTTTTCTAAAATGAGGTCATTAGTTTGATCCCCAAATATTGATGGTATTCCCTTGTAGGGAATATAATCCCATATTCACTAGTAAGATAGATATAAAAGGCTTCAAATATCCTTACACATAGCATGTACTTCATGACTTTAGCTACGTCTCTCATTATTTTGCATGATATAATGTTGAGATAACTATGTGTTCGATCATAAACTATGTGGATGAACTTGGTTGGACTCAACTCAAGCTAGCACTCAGGCTCAGTTTTGAGGTGGATCTTAATCTTACCACATTGAGTTGGTACTCGAGCTACATTCTTCAAAATCAGTCATGATGGTTTGGTTGTTGAGTTGGTCATATCTCAAACTCGGATAGAGCATGTATGACTTTCAAAATATGTGGAATGATTTAATAATCTAGGATTATTAATCCTACATACAATGTGTAATTAACATAGAGGAATTTAAAACCAAAAAAATTACAATGGTAACTTGAAGAAATGGAGGTGAAGGCACCCCTCTATAAAAAGAGTGTGTTAACCATGGCTGAAGGCCCCCAGCCAAAAAATCATGGGTCCCCTTTATCTTAACATGAGTGTTGAATACCATAGGTGAAAATAAACACCCTTTTCTCACTACACTACCACATGTCACTTACTAGTTGGTCCACTTCAAAATCATACATGCATCCAAGTCACTATTTTATGGCTAACCATTTTTATCCAAACTTTGACAAGCTATATTTGGAGCATATAATGTCCATTTAATGCATTTAAATAGGCATTAGAAAGCTCTCAGAATTCTCTTCAACATTGTACTAGTTTAGGGAACACATGAAAGATGAAAAATCCTTCATATCAACTTTCTCTAGTGTAAGAATATTATCTAAAGAATATATTGATGAATTAGATGAATTAGATGAATCATGGATTATTTTAGAAGATGAGGTCCTCACATATCCTATAAAGTGATACCCATGCATCCAAAAAATGTTACATAACATGCATTATCAAGAGAAAGGACTAGGGAGACATGAGTAAGGCAGGCATGAACCCATAAAAAATTAAGAGCATCCAAAATATATTGGTTTAGGTTAAAAACTATTTGATGATGACTTAAATAGTATTATTATGGATATTGATTTGATCCCTAGGGAGTATCTTTCTAATAAATAAATTGAGATGGGATTTATGTATATTCACTTCAATGAGATTGCTACCATGAACCTTTTCTTAGATACCTCTATCTCCACCATCAACATATCCCTTATCTATCCCTCAGTAATCAATTGGGATCAACATCAGGGGCTATCCTTTGATATGTTTCAAAATGATGAGGCAATTTTAGAATTTATAGGAGCTTGATATTTCATGCCTTTTGGAAACCATAAGAAATATTTTTCCATCAATCTTTGTAAGTCAACTTATTTTAGGGAAAAATAATATCCCCTTGACCAAAGTGAAGAAGAGAATTTTGAAGAAGATCCACTTTAAAAACTACAATAATTTTTACATGATTCAATTAAAATAAAATAATATTTTAAAATAGATACATAACTCCTAGATGGTTTTTCTGTAGATGTCCCTGATCAGTCATTACCCCTTTATCTCAAAGATCAGTCACCCTCTCTCATTGAATATTTTATTGAATTCAACATTAGTACTAGAGAAAATCCTAAAATTATCAAACTAGGGGCAACTCTAATACTTGAGGAACACCATATTATTATTGAGTTACTTAAGGTGTTATTCCAACATGCTTGGCCTTGATCCTTCCGTAGTATTACATCATTTAGTCATACATCCTAATGTTAAACCAATTAATTAAAAACTATGTAAGATGCACCCCAAAGTGACTTTATGAGTTAAGGAGGAGTTACAAAAATTATTAAAAGCTAGGTTCATCTGACCTATTGACTATTTTATTTAGATCTCTGATATTGTTCCTATGGCTAAGCCATAAGGAGGAATTTAGATTTGCATGGACTTCTAAGATATTAATAAATCATGTCCCAAATATGACTTCCCTCTTTTGAATATTGATATGATCATGGATTCTATAATAGGATATGAAATGTTATCTCTCATGGATGGTTTTTGGGGTATAATCAAATCAAAATCATGCCTGGAGATCAACATAAAATGGATCTCATAACACTATAGATGACCTTATACTATCAAATCATGTCGTTTGGCCTCAAAAACATAAACATTACTTATATATGGGCCTTGATAGTTATTTTACATGACATAATGCATGATATAGTTGAATATTATGTTGATGATATCTTGGAGAAGTCCTAACTCAGATTAGAACATCATGTAGTCTTAAAAAGAATCTTTGATTATTTTCAAGAATACAAAGTCAAATTAAATCCCAAAAGTGCATATTTGGAATTAACTCAATAAAATTATTGGATCCATAGTTTCCAGGAGAGGCATAGAAGTGGACCTTGCTAAAGTTAAATTAATTATGGAAATGCCTCCTCTTCACAACCTTAAGTAGCCTAGGAATCTTTAAGGAAATTTATAATCCATTAGATAATTTCTCTCATCTCATAGATAAATGTCACCCATTTACTCATATTTTAAATTAGGGGATCAATTTTAATTATATCTCTAATTTCTGACAATCTTTTGATAATCTCAAGTAGTACTTGGCAAACCTACCTATGTTATCACTCCCTATCATAAGAAGGCCCTTGATCTTGTATATTTCAGCAACTCCTGACACAACATAATAATCAAGGCAAGGAATAATAAATTTATTATCTCAGTCACACTCTAATCTCTTATGATCTAAATTATATTCCAATTTATAAAACTTGTTTAGAAATAATATTTTCTTCCTAAAAACATTGGCATTATATGCTTAATAATTAAGTCTATATCATCACTAAGATTGATCCTTTGAAATATTTACTATCAAAATCAGCCCTCATAGGATGAATGGCCAAGTAGATCATGTTACTCAGTGAATTTGATAATGAATATGTTAATCAAAAGGCCATTAAGGGACAAGTGATAGTAGATCAACTAGTAAAAACACCTCTTGAAGTGATTGAGCCTCTTATCACAACCTTCACAAGTAAGTATATAATGAATACTTCAAAATTTAATGGTTGTAAACTATATTTGATGGCTATTTTACTACTCATAGATTGGAGGTATGCATCCTTATCATCACACCATAAGGTGACCTCAATCCAAAAGATTTATACCTCACCTTCCCATACACCACTAATATTTATAAATATAAGGCTTTAATAGCTGGCCTTCAACTAGCCATCCAATGAAACATCTAGAATTTACAAGTATTTGGTGATTCATAGCTCATAATCAAGCAAGTTAATGATGATTTATAGACTAAAGATGAGAAATTACTCCCTTATAAGCAATTGGTAGATCAATTAAAGATAAATTTTCAAATTGTCACATTTGAACAAGTACCAAGAAGTAGTAATAAAGCAACAGACTCCATGGAAACTATTAGATCCCTTATTGATCTCCCTGAAGACATCTTAGAAGGGAATTTTCTAATAGAACATCTGATTCTCCCATCACATCAATCTATGGCACCTTTACAAATTTACACTATATTATTGATCCTAGTCTTCCTTAGTACCATGAAATTTATAATTACCTCCATAATAACATCTTACCACCTAACCTTAATCACCATCAATGAAAGACCTTCATTCATAAAACATCCCATTACATAATCATTTGTAGCATGATATATTGTATAGGTTATGATAGGACTTTGTTAAGATACTTGAACTTGAAATGGGCCTCTCTCATGATCAAGGAGGTTCATGATGGTATTTGTAGTGGCCACATTAGTGGGATGGCCCTGGCCAAGAAATTACTCCAAACTAGATATTATTAGCCTACCATGGAGTAGGACTCTTGCCAGTACATATGAAAATATGTAGACTGTCAAAATTATGGTAATATTATCTACGCACCCACACAATAATTAAAACCTATTATGAGTTTATGGCCATTCTCTATATAGGTATTTGATTTGATTGGCAAGATAAATCCTACATATTCTAATGGACATAAATTAATTATTATTGCTATGGATTATTTCACTAAATGGGTAGAATTAGTATTGCTTACCTATACTACAGGTCTTCATATTTCTAAATTCATCCTAAATCAAATCATTTGTTATTTTGACATCCCTACTAACATCATCTTTGATGATGTAAAGTCCTTCAAAAATCAAGAAGCTGTAAGACCCTTATCAAGATTCTTAATAAAATAGCCAATCAAGTAGGCAAGAATTGGTACCTAAAATTATATCCATCACTCTTTCCTTATTAATCAAGTGTCCAAAAACCTACTAGGGATGCTTAGTATGCCTTAGTATATGGGATAGAATCTATTTTTCCTATGGAAGTAGAGCTCCTCTCCCTATGAATCTCATTAAAGGGCATTATCATTGATCATAATTGTAGACAAGAAAGTCTATAAGAATTGGAGAATCTCAATTAAAAGTGTCAAAAGGCCCTTAACCACTTATGGTCATATCAGAATAGACTGAAAGGCCAATATCACAAGAATATCTAGTCTAAAGAATTTGAGGTTAGTGATCTTTTCCTAAAAGAAAATCATAAAAATACTAATGCTAACAGAGATAAGAAAGGAAAATTCAAAGACAATTATCTCATTCTTTAAATAATAGTTTCCAAATTTGGATGTGGAGCCTATAAATTGACCACATTTGATGGTGAAGAGCTTGATGATCTAATGAATATAATGAATTTGAAGCTTTTTTACACTTGATAGGTTCCACCTTACCTCTATCTATGGGTCCCCACTCTTAGGGGTACATCCTCTTCCATTCCATCATCTTATTTCCATTCTGATCCATTTTGAATATTCCTAACCCTAGTCTTAATAGCATGCATCCATCACATGTTTTTATGTAGCAACAAGACACAAGTGTTTTTAAACAAGGAAGAAGGCATTGCTTGTTAGGTAATGGGGATGTTTTTTTTGGAAGAAATCTAGAGACTCTTATCCATAACTATCATTTATATGTCCTTAAATCTTATCACATCCTTATGTAATTCCCCTATCTTATCACCCCATCATATCCTCTTTGACAAGCATGTCTCCTTTTAACCTCAAGACAAATCACATCCTCGTTTGTCCCTTGGTACCCTAAAACCATGGTCCAAACCTTCCCATTAACTTTATTATTATTAAGAGGTAATAAATAGGTTGTCTATTTTGGGTTTTATCATATATTATGATATTGAATCTTGATTGATCATCCAAATCCCCATTTATGTTTTCTTCTGGATTTAGTTGGAATCTTGTTTTGAAATATAATAGTTTTAGGCACTACATAACCCATGTACATAGCCCCTAATCATCACTAGGCCCATTGTATATAATTATTTTATCACCACCTCATCATCCCTTTTTATATCCTTATTATTATTCTTATCTTTAATCCATGTTATTTTATCATTATCTTATGTGATTGTGTGTATGTTTGAGTCTGTATGGTAATTTGGTTGATTATGTACATATTAATTACAATGTCTTGTTTATTTAATAATTATTATTATCATTTTTAATATATGTTATCTTGATAAATTTTTAGGAATAAGGATGGGATTGGTGATACCCAAAACTTTTTTGGGTTAGGCCAGTTTCTAATGGTAAGGTGTGGAGCTAAAAGCTTCAACTATTTGCAGACACAAGAGAGGATGCTGAAGAAACAGAGGAATCAGCATCGGTAGTATAACTGACGTCGGTCACAGACAGTGGAGAAGGAGACTGGCGATGGCAGACAGTCGGCCGATGTCGGCAGCACCAGACAAGCAGGGACCGACATCGGTCGCCTATGTATTTTTAGAACTGATGTTGATGAATAGTCAGTTAAGTGAAGCGAGTGTTTACATGTCAAGTGACTAATTATAGTCACGAGCTGTGTGTCTAATTATTGTAACTAGAGTTCTATTTTTGTAAGCATGGGATCCTATTTAAAGACCCATAAGGCATGTATTGTAAATATTCTAAGGCAAGTAAAAGCATTGAAGCTAGCAAGGTCAAGGAGATCAGCTGAAGCATTCAAGGAGGAATAATAACTCAGGCTTTAGAGTTGTTGTGTTGAGTAAGAGAGAGAGGGAAGAAGGTCTTGAGGTGTGGCAAGCCTTTAAGGTGGAGGAAGAAGTGGCATCTTCCTTATTGTATTTTCTTCTAGTAGTATTTAATACAAGAGTGTGTATTGTCTCTCAAATTCTTTGTTGTCTCAAGTTTCTAGCTACTTTATCATTCTGGTATAATTCCATGTTTAATTGCATATAAGAAAGTAATCAATTGTGCTCTAATTGGTAGAGCTATAGATCCCCTGACAAGTGGTATCAGAGCTATGGTTTGTAGGAAGCAGGGTATTGTTTTTGGATTACAGGTCATTCACAGGGTTTTCTGATTGAGTGGGAGTTCAGCAATGGCAGAAGAAAGTAGGCTACGAATGGAGAAGTTTAACTACAAGAATTATCAACATTGGAGGATGCAGATTGAGGACTATCTATATCAGAAGGATTTGTACTTACCATTGGGTGGGGTTGCATGCAAGCCCATAGATATGAAGGATGAAGAATGGAACGTTCTTGATCAGAAGGCTCTCGGTTCCATAAGGTTGAGCCTTGCATCGTCTGTGATTTCTATCTTATCACAGTGTAAGAAATGGAAGAGTTGATAATGTCCTTGGTGAATTTATACAAAAAGCCCTTGGCTTCTAATAAGGTATATCTTATGAAGCATCTATTTACTTTGCAAATGCAGGAAGGTGGATTGGTACATACTCATCTCAGTGATTTCCATTGTTTGGTAAACCAACTAGCTTCAGTCAATATTGTTTTTGATGATGAGGTAAAGGCTCTCTTGATTTTATGTTATTTGCCTGAAAGTTGGGACAGTATGGTTATGGCAGTAAGTAATTCTACATCTACTTCTAAAATCTTAAAAGTTGATGATGTTGTGAGTGTGATCTTGAATGAGGAAATACGTAGGAGAAGCATAGGTGAATCATCAGGGAATGCTCTAAGTGCAGAAAGCAGGGGATGGTAAAGGGAGAAGGTTGAGCAAGGGAAATCAAGGTCGGGAAGGAGATCCGAGTCCAAAGGTATTACCTGTTGGTTTTGTGGAAAGAAAGGACATACGAAGGAGTGTTGGTTGAGAGATAAAGAGAACCAACATGTAGGTATGGAAGAAGCAAAGGATGCAAATATTGTGATGCAGGACGCTCTCATACTTTCTTCAGATAGTCAGGTAGGATCATGGATTTTAGATTTTGGTTCATCTTTTCATGCATACCCAAACAGAGATTTGTTTTATGAGTATGAATAGGGAGATTTTGGAGTGCTCTATTTAGGGGATGGTACGCCTTGTCAGATAGTTGGCAAAGGGAAAGTGTAGCTGAGATTGCAGATTGACAACACATGGGTGTTGAAAGAAGTCATGCATGTTCCAATTCTGAAGCAGAGTCTGATTTTTGTAGGAAGGTTGGGAGATGAGGGATGCACAATAACCCTCACATCAGATTCTTGGAAGGTTACCAAGGGAGCACTTATTCTAGCAAGAGGTAAGAAAGTAGATTCTCTTTATATGTCTACTTGTATTACTGATTCTACTTCTGGTGTAGATTCGAAGATGTGGCCTAATAGGCTTGGTCACAAGAATAGGAAGGGAATGGAAGTTCTTGATTTAAAAGGTATGTGTTCAAATTTGGAAAGCATAGATACAGTTCATTGCAGAAAGAGGAAATTTGATGCTTTCGACAGGAACAAAGAAGCCTTGGTGTTTACGAAGGAGATGAAAGACATAGATTAGTCACAGGGGCTGAATAAATCTAAGCAGGGCAGCATAGATAGAGGTTTGATCCAAGAAGAGCTCATGGATTAAAATTTCATCACTTATAGGAACACACAGACACCGATGGTGGTCGCTTGGCACCGACGTCAGTCATCCAGATACCAACATCGGTCATGTGCAGACCAGCAGGGTCGGTAGGTTGGGCTGGAGAAGTCTGACGTTGGTCATAAGGACTGACGTCGGCAGGAGGGACACTGGCGTCGGCCAGGGAAATGATGTCGGTAGTCAGGGTCAGTGCAGGGAATTGACATCGATCAGGAGCAAACTGGGAGATGGCCTAGATTGGTCACTGGAACGGATGTTGGGTGAATCAATAAGTATCAATCACCCATGTGGAGGTCAAGAAAGGTATGTGAACCTCATATTCATTGTTCACCTTCTTTATATTTCTTACTGATAGTCATGAACTAGGAAGATAGAAGAAGCAATGCAGGTAGAATCTAGAAACAGTGGGAGCTTGGCATGGATGAGGAGTGTGAGTCCTTGGAGAACCAAACAGGTATTTGTTGGTAGTGTTGTCAGTTGGAAGGAAGCACTGGATAGAGGGATGGATTCCTGTTTTAGAGAAGAGAGTGGATGGACACATGAGACAGAAGGCTATGGTATATGGTCTTGATTATGCTGCAGAATAATGGAGGTTTGACCATTGTATGTTATCTTTACCAGGTTGGATAATATTAGCTACATTATCCTGTTACTGTATTGTGTTACTTGTTGCAGGGTTTCATATACAGGGAGTTTTCTAAGCTAAGGGTAGAGTTGGTTCAGAAGTATGTCATGGAGAATTTGGGAGCAGCAAAATTCTTGTGGCATAAGATACATGTATTGCATCATAGGTTTGTGTGGTGGTTGGTCTTCAAGAGTGACTTTGAAGAGGGATACAGAGCCTAAAGAACAAAATAGATGGTGTATAGGTATAGGTACAAGTTGCAGTTGTTTATCTCCAAGTGGGAGATTGTTAAGGTGTGGAGCTAAAAGCTTCAACTATTTGTAGACACAAGAGAGGATGCTGAAGAACTAGAGGAACCGACGTCGGCAGTATAACCGATGTCAGTCATAGACAATGGAGAAAAAGACCGGCGATGGCAGACAGTCGGCTGACGTCGGCAGCACTAGACAAGTAGGGACCGGCGTCAGTCGCCTGTGTATTTTCAGAACTGTTGTTGATGAATAGTCAGTTAAGTGAAGCGAGTGTTTGCATGTCAAGTGACTAATTAGAGTCACGAGCTACGTGTCTAATTATTGTAACTAGAGTTCTATTTTTGTAAGCATGGGATCTTATTTAAAGACCCATAAGGCATGTATTGTAATTATTCTAAGGCAAGTAAAAGCATTGAAGCTAGCAAGGTCAAGGAGATCAGCTGAAGCATTTAAGGAGGGATAATAACTCAGGCTTTAGAGTTGTGTTGAGAAAGAGAGAGAGGGAAGAAGGTCTTGAGGTGTGGCAAGCCTTTGAGGTGGAGGAAGAAGTGGCATCTTCCTTATTGTATTTTCTTCTAGTAGTATTTAATACAAGAGTGTGTATTGTCTCTCAAATTATTTGTTGTCTCAAGTTTCTAGCTACTTTATCATTCTAGTATAATTCCGTGTTTAATTGATTATAAGAAAGTAATCAATTGTGCTCTAATTGGTAGAGCTACAGATCCCCTGACAAGGTTCCATTACACATTAGATGCTTAATGTGTCTTTGATTTTTCTTATGTCATTTGGCACATACCTCTCTACCAGTGAAATATTAAAATGGATTGCAAACATTATTAATAGCTTCCAAATCCACCACATATCCCATTCCCCCTAATCCTATCACAGCTATCCCCATCCCATATAACATATCACCATCCCTTCTAAAACCTAATTATCTCCCATCCCATCATTATCTTACCTCCATGGTGTAAGAAGATTCCTACCCAAACCTATAATTTGATACATAATGAATTCAAAGAGGATTAATATTTTTTATTATCACATTAATTTGTATTTCATTTCATATCCCATTACCATTATTATATACATCTATATAATATCATATCATCTCATCACACAATATGACATTTAGCTAAGCATTCACATGTTTTATCACATATCCATCATCATATGCAATACATCATTTACCATGACTCTATAGTAATCACATCATGCCCATCACATCATTATAAACATATAAATCAATCAATATTGCATCCCACATCACATTATTACACACAAAATAATGAATATATCTAAAATCACTACATCATGATCATCTCTCATCATCTAAATCATATACAATAAATACATTACATCATCACATAATCATTATCATAAACAATATACATTCATCACATCATATGAATTAAAACTATAGACATCTAAATCCATCACATCACATCTAATATCATCTAATCAATATATATCTAATTAATTTATATCTAAAAATCATCATATAAACAAAATCATTTATCCATCTAATCACATCATAAAAAAATCTATAAAAATCAATGACAATATAACACATCACATCATCATCATTCAAAATCACATCATAAATAATAATATAAATAATCCACATAGAGTCCATGTAGAAAAATAGATACAATACATGGTCCTATGGGGTAAGAATGTGCTACAATACAAAAATAATCTAAACCATGTCTTGATCATGGCTACAGTCTTGGTGGCCTTAGTGGTCATGGTGGTCCTTTGGCAAGTTGATGCACTAAATTCATAGAACTGGCCCAAAATGAAGGTGTACACCACTCAATCGACACTGTTGCCTTATACAATGGCCTATAATATAGGGCCTCATAGGTCAATCTCATAATTTTATTCATCACACTGGCCATCTCACACTCACTCATCACTAAATCAAATTATTCCTCAGCCTTCTCAGCCATATCTACCTCTCCTATCAAAGTTTGAATATGAGCCTCTATTTAAGTGATTTGGCCCTAGTATCCTATAATTTATGCATCTTGACTCTGAATACAAACCTATAATGTGGCTATTTATGTATACAATTATATCACTTGACCCTATAATCTAGTCACCTTTGTCTAGGCATGAGCTAATTGCCCATCTCTCTATGCCATCTAGGCCTATAACTATGCTTATAACTGATCTCTCTTCTACATGATCCTATAAATATATGAAATATAAGACTAAATCTCTATCTATAGCCATGCAAGTATATACCTCTCACTCTATGATAGAGGATGATGTGAAGGCCCTACACCATCTTCACCACCACTACCTCTAACCTATGTACCGACATATACTTGGGCCTAAATTTGAGGCCTAACCTATCCTACTACTATTACTTGGCCACCATCCCCCTATCTATTTCCATGACATCTCCATCCTACCCATCCTAGCCATCTTATATGGGTGCTTACCTTATCTTCATTTGTAATCTAGCCCACACTTGGTGCACTCTCCTCACAACCCCACTCTTAACCACAAACTTGTGATGGAGAAATCTCAATGGGATCCTTGACATCCACCATGCTATATATGCCACTGCAACTCCTAGATTAGGGATAAGCATCTAAAAATCCCATGTCACTAGGAAAATACTCTTATAGTTAATACTTGACTAGGCCCTATCTACTGGCCTACACCACTAGACCCTCTACCACTCACTCTAGTCAAATAAGTGCTCCTCCCCTAGTATGACCTGAATGAACTTGAACTAATTTTGTACTTGATCAAGCCTATACTATTCTATGATAGTATCTCTAAGATCCATCAGGTAGTACTCAGTCAACATGAACTAGATCACCATAGCCTTGTCATCCCATCCAAACTATAAGCCCCTATAGGTCATCCATGTGATATGCTCAGGATGTAAAACATCAAATAAATCTTGTTAAAACCACATATCCCCATCATGGCCCCTTTACACTCTAAGTGAAATCTACAACCCAAATACCATGGTTTGATGTGCCTCCCAAGATGTCTACATCCTAAGTGGTTACCAAATCATAATATTCTCCCAGCTCCATATCTGTAATAATAGGGATGGTCCTAGGCTAGTTTCCCCCATGTAGGATCTCAAGTGAATCTCTCAATATAGATGAGCCAATACAACTAACCCTCAAGCAAATACTCTAAATTCCTATACTATATCTACTACAATACCCCCCAAGGCTAGATGGAACCACTACCCACTATTGTATAGCAAGATTATACTAGTGACAAGAGATATATCCACAAATATCAAATCATCAATACTCCCCTCTCAGACACATCTGTCAATATCTACATGCCTATCCCACACACCCACACGTAATACTCCTACCAATATCTATAATGTCATAGTCAGTGAGTGATATTTCTAGTAGATCCTATCTCCCAACATCGATAGATGGAGAATTTGGTAGAGATCCTCCAATGTCACTATCATCTCCCTAGTCACAAAGTGGAATGTGTTAGTCTTTAAATGCCAATACTCCACCAATGTTATGATTAGGGCTTGATCAATGTGTACTATAAATATTATAGAAATATAATATAGTCTTACCATCTCAAGCACCCCATTCTCAACATTAGTCAATAGGTACATCTCATGTAGTACCCTAGGCCACCAAAGCCATGAAGGTAGTACACCTAAGTCTTCCAACACCAATCACCATAAACCTATCACTACATCTATTACAAAATAATTCCCCTATTCCTAACTTAAGTTCCTCTCCTAACCCTAGAGATATCCTACCATCACACACCTCCCCTCCTAATATCCATACCTATACATCTAAACTAAATCATTTATCCACCTCTGACTCCCATCCCTCTTCTTTCTAATCCATCCCAATGTTGTTAGACAACACACACTAACCCATCCTAATGCACTACCACCTAAGTTAACTAACTACCCTTCAATCATATTATTCTTTTCTAATTATATATATCACTCTAGATTCATCTACCTAACCTAACCCCTAACCCCTTACACCATTAAACCCCCTTCTCAAATCACACTAATATCTAACTAACCTCATCACAACTTAATCTAACCTCAATATCCACTAACTACACTTCACTACACCTTATGTAACCTACCCTCTAACATTGATTAACTAACCACCCCCTAGCCTATCTTCCATCACTTAACCCCATTTATCTAAACCTAGCAAAATTTCAAATCATAACCCTACCTTAAGCTATGATCTTGAAAAAATTACTATTTGTGACCTATAGTTTTGCCTAACCACATGGTTAAGCAACACCACAATTACTTAATCTAAAATATTGGAAAGTCATGAATCTAAAATTGTAGTATTGTAATACTTTAGATCTAGACTTAGGGTATTGCAATACTACTTATTTCCTTACAAAATCATAGGTCATAATGACAATGTCATGATTGAGGGCATTGCCCTTAGTTGTGGTATTACCCTGGTAACTTGGATAGTGTCTTTTTCTACCAAAATTCCAAAAAATTGAACAAAAACTTAAAAAATCACAAAGTTTAGGGTTTATTACTCATCAGGGTTCAAAACTTATCCACACTCTAGAACTCTGACACTCATTCACCATGATGGGAAGCTCAAGGAAGTCAGTTCATGGTTTTAGCTCAAAGAAAAATTCAACAAAATATAAAAGTGTAAATGGCCCTCTTTTTACTATTTTATCCTATTTGACCCCCCTTCCCCCCCATCTTTTAACCCCCCCCCCCCGTATTTGATGAAAAACTAAACTCAGAAGTGGTTTTAAACTCAAACCAGGCACACTCCATGGCAAGAAGAATTCTCATAACTGAAAGTTAATTCTAAACTTAGAATTCTAGGGTTTCAATCAGTCCAGGTCAATATCAAGCAAAACAGAACCATATTGAGTTCTGGCGGTGATAAGTGATCTATCTTAACCTCGGTTCTGCAATCCATCTTGATATAAGACAAAATAATGACCCTACAGAGTCTATAAATTTTAGAAGGCTTTGAGGAATTGGTGCGTTGTATATCAATATCAATGCCTTATGGTTCGGCTTAAATTAATCCTCGGCCTTTGCTAAACTATTTTTATTGTATAATACAGGAACCCTTCATATAGACTCGGATTTGCAAAATACATTGGCATAATATGGATCTACTTACAACAGAAGTATTATTAAATACTTTAAGTCACTTGCAGACTCCTACTCTTGCATTACACGAGTGCCAAAATAGATTGTTATGAAATGGGTAAGCATCACTTTGAGGTTCGGCATAGAAAGCGTCCATACAGCCAGTTGTATATTAACATGCTCTGCACTTTTAACATACTACAAATATACATTACAATCTCCTAGTTTGTATCCCGTAGGGCACCTCGGCAACCTCATGCCTCGTCTCTGCTTCCTTTCTTGTTGAAAGGCGTTCTAAAATTGTGTTTTAGTCTTTAAACCTGCAAGTCTAAGAATGCATCCCAATCTCCTGTGAATGATAGGACAATTGCATTGTCACTTTGCGAGATCTGATTCCCTATTGGGCCTAGAAATGTGAGCTGTATTTACATTCACACAATTAACACGCAGAAATATTTCATAGAATCACAAATTCCAAGCTTCTCGGTCTTGGTGGGCATTTGCGGATTCACTTTTACATAGACGCTGGCTGTATAAATATTTCGCTTAGTTATCTACTTACGCCTGAACTTTTGTCTTAAATCATAACAACAACATTTGTCACTTTCTGCTTTCAGGTGAGTATCATTAGACCGCCATATCAAACATGCCTGAATATATTATTAAACTTGCAAAATCTTTAAATATCAATGATTTTTAAAACTAACAGCCATAAGACCACAACAATGGCAAATATGCATGTAAATAGGGAACATAAAGTATAAGAACCTTTAGAAAGCCGACTGTATCCATGAATTGCTTGAAAGATAGACTAAAAATAACATACTGGAGGATTGACGCTTTCCAAGAACATTTCACTTGCACCCTAATTTCTGCTTTCATTTTAAACCTTGTCCCACGTCTCTTTCTCTGTTGTCTATCTCTTTTTCCTCCTTAATCTTAAATATATTCTCTTCTGCTCTGCGTCCCCCTGTTCTTACAGCAAATTCTCTTTTAAAGAGAGGTCCTTCTTCTCTCTTCTTTTCTTCTTCGCTGCATTCTTCTCATCCTTTTCTTGGAGATCCTCCTCCTTCTCTTCTACGTACCTCCTTGCCAACTTGCATATCTTATCTTTTTATTTGTTTTTCAAGAATCTTTTCTAAGCCTCCACGCCAAACTTGGCCTCAGGCAAAACAACAAATAGTTTTTCTATAACAACATCATGCCCAGGTTGAAAGAATTTCAACCATTCCTTGATTTTCTCAACAGCCCACAATAATTTTCCTTTTTACTTTTATTTATTTATTTATTTTTTTACTTTTATTTATTTATTTATTTTTTTACATTTTCTCTTTAATTTCAACCTTTTAGAGGAAATACAATAATTTTGCAATTTGTTTATGATGCTCCTGCATCATACTCTCCCTCTAGAAACAATTTGAACCTTAGTTCAAATGAAATGCTGCCTCCATGCTTTAGCCTTTACTGTATGCCTGGATCCCAGGGTTTTCTTGTCAATGATAATGCTTGAATTTGTCTTTGCTGGTCTTTGTCTTTCATCTTGATTTTCTTCCTCTTCTGGTATGTTCTTCTTCTCATCTCCTTCTCAGCTGCAATCTCCCACTTCCATGCTTCTTCATCTTCATATATGTCTTCAAAGTTTTCATCTTCCATACCTTCATTCAAAACATCAAAAGCCACCTTAATAGAAAAACATTGAGGCCATGAAGCCTCTTGGCTGCCTTCACATTTCTACTCTTGTTTCTTGACCAAAATTGCCTTGGTCTCATTGCTTTGCTCTTGTCTTGTCTCACTCTTCCCAATGCTGCCTTCACCATAGCTTGTACCTTTACACAACTCTCTTGGATTACCAAACAGCTCCTCTATCATTCTCAACTCTACCTTTAGTGAGATCTCATCTATCTCACAATATTCATCAAACTTGGGCTTATCAACCTGAAGGATTGCTTGTTCCTTACTAGCCTTACTCTTCATCTCATCACTCAACACAAACTCATCCAAATCTTCATGTCCTATATCAAACTTAGGACCAGATTGTCTTTCATCCTCTATAATTACATTCATCCACTTTATAGTTTCTTCATACAAATCAGCTTCTTCATCAACATCAGTATATTCATCAAAAACAATTGCATTATTCATACCTTCTATCTCCTTGCTTTCTTCAATCTTTGCTTGAAGCCATCTTGTTTGTTCTGCTGCATATTCTTTCCTTTCTCCATCATCTATTCCTTTGGAAGTCTCTCCTTGCTGCGTATTAGTCTTTACAACCACTTTACATTCCTCATTTTCCATAAAAATATCATTAAATGATTCAAACAAATCATTATCCCTTTTGTTGCAAGCAATTGACTTACCTTTCCATGTGCTTGTGTCATCTTTTACCTTTTCCCATTGATTTCTTGGTGTTGCTGCTTCAACACTCATATCTTCATTCTTTGCCTTCTTAGGCACCCACATTTGTTTCTTCTTCTTATCATTTGCTGATCCCTTTAGCCATTTTGGCACTTTGTAACCATGCTCTTGTGACAATACTGAAAAACCAATCTTATTTGTTCTTTTATTTTCTTGCACATCTACATTCGTATGAGAAAAATCAACCCTATAAAATAAACTTGCCTGCTTGCTTACTTGTTGCTTGTTTGTGTGCTTCACCATCCATTTAGGCATTATGTAGCCATGATTGACTGCTTTGTGTGAGGATTTCATCTTCCTCTTGCCTCTTCTAACCTGTGCATTAATATCTTCATGTTCACAATAACAATCAAAATCAGCACTTAACACTTCATTTACCTCTTTGTTAGCTTGTTCCACGGAGCAATCTTTTTCTTCCTTTGTGCTTGGCTGTCCTCTTTCTTCTTCCTAGCCTTCAATGGCATCATAGAATTCAGCTTCATCTCCCTTATCAACAGCAAACTTACTTCTCTCTCCTGCACATTCACTTATGCATTTGGTGTCTTCTCCTGCACTAATCTCTTCACTCTCCAAGGCCCTTCTCTTGACCTTCAATAGGCTGCTCATACCTGCATTTACCCTCTCAAAAAAAGCATTAAATATAAAAACAAGAGACCATAATGTCTCCATGAGTATCCTCTTAATGAACACTCTCATCTTCTCAAGTGCTCTTCCTGGCACTTCATCTTTTCTCTCTTCTCTCTTGTTCTCCTCAATGAGAACCTTCTTCTCAACTTCTTCCTCTTGCTGCTCACTTGGCAACCTTCTTATCTTCTTGCCTCTTTGGGCTTCCCTCTTCATGGCAATCTTCTTTTTCCTCCTCCTTTTCACTAGGAGATCTATAGGCCACTTTATCCTCTTCTTCATTGGCCATACCCATGTTTTCCTATTCAGCTGCATCCAAGATTCATACTCATCCTTAACCTTAGCTAATTCTTTCTTCAAACTAGCAATTTCTCTATCAAAATCAACACTAGTCATACCTTTGATGCTTGCTTTCCTCTTGCTGCCCTCATATGCCTTGCTGCTCTGCAGTGCTTTCAACAATGCTTCCATCTCTGAGATCTTCACCCAAGTCTTTTCCACCTTGGTCTATTGATCCCTTGTCTCACCCAAGCCTTTTCCTTGACTGGTCTTTTGACAATCCACGTGGTCTCACCTAGGCCTTTTTCATCCTAGTCTTTTGATCCTCTTCTCTCAATCCTGCAGCAACTCTTTGGACAACTCTTCAACAAACACAAATTACAAATTCAAGCTTACCTTGCTTTGGATCTCCTTCTTCTAGGCAGTCCCTCTATCACTCTTCTCAAAACTTCATCCTTTACCTCACCTAAGTCTGTTTCACCTTAGTCTTTTGGCAAACTATCCAAGCTTCCTCTTGCATCTTCAATAAGCCTTCCTTGGCTTCTTCTCTTCTTAAGCCTCAATGGCTTGGCTGCCTTTCTCTTCACCTGTAACTTCTTCACTCGATTGCTTCACAATAACTCAAATCAAATAGCACAATTTTCATACCTTTTCTTTAGTAGAGTCTTCTAGTACTGTCTCCTGTTGATCCCTTTGCCAAATCCTGTCACAACTGTAACATCATTCACAAATGCAACCATTCCAAATTCTGCAGCAACTTATGATCCATTCCTAATTCCCCAAGAGCTTCAAGCTCTGATACCAAATGATGAAAAACTAAACTCAGAAGTGGTTTTAAACTCAAACCAGGCACACTCCATGGCAAAAAGAATTCTCATAACTGAAAGTTAATTCTAAACTTAGAATTCTAGGGTTTCAATCAGTCCAGGTCAATATCAAGCAAAACAGAACCATATTGAGTTCTGGCGGTGATAAGTGATCTATACTTAACCTCGGTTCTGCAATCCATCTTGATATAAGACAAAATAATGACCCTACAGAGTCTGTAAATTTTGGAAGGCTTTGAGGAATTGGTGCGTTGTATATCAATATCAATGCCTTATGGTTCGGCTTAAATTAATCCTCGGCCTTTGCTAAACTGTTTTTATTGTATAATACAGGAACCCTTCATACAGACTCAGATTTGCAAAATACATTGGCATAATATGGATCTACTTACAACAGAAGTATTATTAAATACTTTAAGTCACTTGCAGACTCCTACTCTTGCATTACACGAGTGCCAAAACAGATTGTTATGAAATGGGTAAGCATCACTTTGAGGTTCGGCATAGAAAGCGTCCATACAGCCAGTTGTATATTAACATGCTCTGTGATTTTAACATACTACAAATATACATTACAATCTCCTAGTTCGTAGCCCATAGGGCACCTCGGCAACCTCACGCCTCATCTCTGCTTCCTTTCTTGTTGAAAGGCGTTCTAAAATTGTGTTTTAGTCTTTAAACTTGCAAGTCTAAGAATGCATCCCAATCTCCTGTGAATGATAGGACAATTGCATTGTCACTTTGTGAGATCCGATTCCCTATTGGGCCTGGAAATGTGAGCTGTATTTACATTCACACAATTAACACGCAGAAATATTTCGTAGAATCACAAATTCCAAGCTTCTCGATCTTAGTGGGCATTTGCGGATTCACTATTACATAGACGCTGGCTGTATAAATATTTCGCTTAGTTATCTACTTACGCCTGAACTTTTGTCTTAAATCATAACAACAACATTTGTCACTTTCTGCTTTCAGGTGAGTATCATCAGACCGCCATATCAAACATGCCTGAATATATTATTAAACTTGCAAAATCTTTAAATATCAATGATTTTTAAAACTAACAGCCATAAGACCACAACAATGGCAAATATGCATGTAAATAGGGAACAGAAAGTATAAGAACCTTCAGAAAGCCGACTGTATCCATGAATTGCTTGAAAGATAGACTAAAAATAACATACTGGAGGATTGACGCTTTCCAAGAACATTTCACTTGCACCCTGTCCCACGTCTCTTTCTCTGTTGTCTGTCTCTTTTTCCTCCTTAATCTTAAATATATTCTCTTCTGCTCTGCGTCCCCCTGTTCTTACAGCAAATTCTCTTTTAAAGAGAGGTCCTTCTTCTCTCTTCTTTTCTTCTTCGCTGCATTCTTCTCATCCTTTTCTTGGAGATCCTCCTCCTTCTCTTCTACGTACCTCCTTGCCAACTTGCATATCTTATCTTTTTATTTGTTTTTCAAGAATCTTTTCTAAGCCTCCACGCCAAACTTGGCCTCAGGCAAAACAACAAACAGTTTTTCAATAACAACATCATGCCCAGGTTGAAAGAATTTCAACCATTCCTTGATTTTCTCAACAGCCCACAATAATTTTCCTTTTTACTTTTATTTTATTTTTTTTTTTTTTACATTTTCTCTTTAATTTCAACCTTTTAGAGGAAATACAATAATTTTGCAATTTGTTTATGATGCTCCTGCATCAGCATTACACCCTAGCATTCCCTTTGCTAACAAATCCCACATCCAAATATTATCAAATTATTCTAACATCCCAATTGGTCATCTCATATCATCTCTCGCATCATCTAGGGCTTGGAATTTCCATTTTCCTATTGTCCACTCTAATATCAAGTTATAACTACATCAACATGTGGTACCTTAGGAATATTTAGGCAAAACTAGGTCTCACTTTTGTGTTGAGGAATAATTAGGACACCATTCATTCCTCATCCGCGTCTAGTCCATGGACTAGTCACTCAATAATCACATGTTATTTTAATCTATGAATCCTATGTAAAGTGGCTCTCTATCACTAATAAACTAAGTGTATCTCCTTTATTAGTCTTGAATCCCTCCCTAGCATGTGTCATTATTATAATACTTGTCATAGGCTTATCTCATCTCAATTAATTTTCTCTTTTCAATCAAATCACTTTCTAGACATTGATCATTTGTCTAGAACCCATCACAACTAAGCTACTTTATCCTCTTAACAATTGGGGCATCAAACCTATAGCTATTACTTTGGGAATCCCAACCCCATGTTATCATCTTGATTTCATCCCACCCTAGGGACTTTTGTTTTATTTACCATCTAAGTCAGTTATCCCCACATGCTCCCTTAAGGGGGAAATCATGGTATCATATAATACTTACTCATAATTGAGATTGTCTAACATTGATTCCATATTATTAGGGTTCTTTGAAAAATACCATTACTCTTCCCATCCTATCCACTCATAATGACCTTTTAAAGAGGGGTAAAATATATGAACTAAAATCTTCTCACCTTGCTAATTACATTAATTTTGATAATTTAACCTAAATTACATTTCCTAGCTAATTTAACTAATATCCCATTATCCCATACCCTATTTCCTACATCCTACAAACCTTATCCCATACCATAACCAATTAATCCCTCCATTAACCTACTAACCTAATCCTTAAGCCACTTTCCAATTTAAAAATACAATTTATTATACCTACCCATCTACCATCTTATTTTTAGATATTCTTAAACCCCTAAACCCTAATAGGATATTTATAGAATTGGAGGATTCTATGAATCTCCTTAATTTTATCCCTCTTTCTCTAAAATTTCATATAGAATTAAAAATTCCATGGATATTCCCTAGCCATTTATCTCAATAAGTCAAAATTAAATTTGAACCATTGATTTTCCATCCATATTTTATATAAATAGGCTATTCTATTAGTGTAGGTTTTTATTTTTCCCTATTTATTAATTACCAAAATTGTATTTCTTGTGCATACATGGAGTTTATTTACATTTGTGGGATAGGCTAGCTTATGTGGAGGTGTGTGTCATAGATGTGTCATAGGTGTCATAAGAATGTCATAAGTAACTCCCTTGATGGGAGTTACTTCTCTATTCTTATCACCTTGTCACCACCTTTCATGGAGGAGTTACAGTCTATTCTTGAGGTGCCTTGTCCACCTTTTGTGGAGGAGTTAATAATGTATTCTCCTATTTTTAGTCCTCACTTTGGCCATCTCATGTTAATAATATTTTGGTTTTCTCCATTTTGTCTTATGTAATTTATCTTATTGTGTTAATTTTAAATTGCTTTAGCATCTATGTGGTGTGCACTTGCTTCAACTCGTGTGATCACGTCTCCATTGCACTCAAATTATCTAGATTTTGGCAACAACTTCGATATATTCTTTAATGACTAAACATCTATCAGCAATCTACTAATTTTATGATAATCTATTCATTCAATCCATCATCAACATCATTTATCATGCCATCATAATGTAAAAATTTTGAGTGCATAGCAATCAACCATCTATTTGAACATCATGGAAGGAGGCTAATTGAAACAAGGGATTCAATAAGGTCTATCTTATGATTATAATTTGTTTTCATAATCTTTGCTACTAGGTAGTTTGATTTTTTTGAGTTTAAATTGCATATTTTATGGTAATTTATATAAATAACTCAAAATTCATCTACATTTTTGGTGACCACAGTGGGTACCAAAAAGTAGATGGAAATTTAAGCACAAAGTATTTGATTTCATAATTAAATAAAAAACTCAAAATATCCAACTACCTAAGTAATATTTAGATCCATTAAAATCAAAATTCAAATATATGAATGAACATTCAAACCCACACTCAAATCATAAAACTAATTATTCTATACTAAGATTAAATGGATAAAAGATAAGAGGATTGGATAGAGCTTACCTTATATTGATAATTTTGACATTATGTTGCTTAATGGTGGATTATGGATGATGGATTGTTTGATCATGGATTTGGTATATTTCTTCCTCATTATATTTCTAGTTATTTTCCATGGAGAAATGAGTTTTTTAAATAGAATAAGGATGGAAGGATCAATGGTTAATATTCAAATTTGGCTTGTGGAGATCCAGAGTGGAGGATTATGAAAGGAATTTAAAATTTCTTAGAAGCCTCTATATTTAGAGTCTTTTAGATAGGAAGGGTGAGAATAGAGAATATTATGTAATTGGAGGGTTCTATAATCCTCTTAGATACTAATTAATGTTAGGTAGGGAATCATATAAGGATTAGGTAGGTGATTAGGGACTAGGGGTGTAAGAGAGCCTAGGAATAGGCTAGTATGTGGGTCATGGGAATTTTAAAATTCCCAAATAATAGATAAGTGGTGATTAAGATAAGATAAAAGATGATTAAGATAATTAGTGAAGAAGTGGGATAAGATTATATTTAGTGAGTGAATAAATATTGATGAGGGATATGAGATAAATGATTAGAAGTGGTGATTTTAGGATGTGATTAAATGATATAAATTAAATAAGTAGAATTAATTTTAATTAATAGTAATATTAGTGATGTTAAATGAAGAGAGTAAATTTAAATGCATACAATACCAATTTTCAAGGAGGCATTAACCCCCTAGGTGACTCAGCATCAAATCAGCCACCTAGAACCTCTAATCACCTTTGGACACCTATTTCTCTCCAAATGTATGATGATCACATTATTTTTCTTTTCATAATATTCTTTCTCTCTCAAATATCCTTCTAATCCTCTTCACTCAAGATGCCTCTTAGTAGGCTTATTAAGTCAACTAAACTTGATATATACATATAGAAACTCTATTATATGTTAATTATAGTCTTACTCCCCTCTTATTATGGTATTTTAAACCTATTGATCCTTCATAATATTCCATCTTATTTTCTCATTAGTATCTTACATACAAAACACAATTAGGCTAATTAAACCTTATATAATACAAAACACTAGATCACTTACCCTCTTGGTCGGCCAAGAAATTAATCCATCAGGGTCAATCAAAAAATATGTCTTAGGAAATTTTATACATAGGAATAAATAAAAATAGGATCACCATTAGGTTAACCAAAATCATTTAGACCACCTTATCTTTTTAGGCCTACTAAAGACCTAATTACAATTAGGTCTATCCTTTCCACTAAATAAATTGAACCTTTATGTCCTAGATGGACCTTACCAAGGAACTCAAACCTTTAAAAAACCTATTTATAAACCTCAACTAACCTCTTCCATGATAAATAAGTCAAAATCCTTCACTCACACCTTTAAAGCACCATTAGGCCTTATATAACTGTTAGGCCTAATTACCCCAAAAACACTATCTTCAAAGATGAAGCTCAAAAAACCTATAGAAGAACATTCTAGGAATAATACACATATATATATGTAAACTTTGTTCCCTTAGGGTAAAAATCAAACTCATTAGACTCCATTTATTAGGCTCTAAAGACTCAATAACACCTCATCAAAAAGCTCACTTAGAACTACTAAAAATCTCAAAACCCAATCATTAGAATTTTGGCCTTAAACATCAGTCTATGCACTTTAAAACACTAAATGTAATGTATAATATCCCATGGAATATTTATAAAATCATCACATGTTTTTTACACTTCCAAACTGAGCACAATGACTTAGGAACATCAATCATACTTGTTGGGTGAACATTTTGTCAACAACTAACTGATGAGCAAAATAGGTCTCTTCAACCACAACATAGGGAGATTGGTCAGCCACATGTGTAGGTTTACCACATCAAAGGTGGACAAATCTCTCCTCTCATCAAGGGGAGGTTCCATATAAATATGGGGAGTTATATACTATATATATATATAATCAAAAAATAACACTCAGGGGTAGGACTACATCATAAACCTCTCTTTTTTTAGAGATGATGTTCACAAACAAAGGATAAAATTGTAGTGAAAACATTAAAAGCACTTCTCTTCTTTCAGAAGTGATCTTGCAGGAAACAACAGGAGTTCTTTCAAGTAGTGACAAGTAACTGGTAACAAAGGGGAATAGTAACCAGTAGACTGAGATGTATCACAAAGTCTCCACCTCAATTACCCGAGAGTGAAATACGAAGGACAATGAGGGCACAAATTCATCCCAAGGTCCTTTAAATAGAAATAGAAAATAGACAAACACACTAAAGGCAATTGTAGATAGCACCAAGTCTCTCCATAGTTGGCTTCAGGAAACCTTCCTAATTACTTCCACTAGTTCTACTTATTTCAATAAAATGGACAAGAACGCATTTAAGAAATAGACATAAGAACAATCTCCTAAAATTACACAAGCTATAATAGCACAAAGTCTGAAAGTAACTTGCTTTCTCATTCAAATAAATAAATATGATGAACAATCTGAGATCAAAGTCTTGATAATTACCTCTCAATTTTGGTAGAGTTTCACTTCTATAATTGAAAGATCTCCCCTTTTACATAAAATAAGAGATTACAATATATGGCAGCTAAGAAAGGCTTGGCACTTTGTTTTATGAAACGGCCCATGCTACCTTCAATGCCTTGAATGCATTTTTAGTTCTATCAAGGGGCCATGCTTGGAACAGTGTATCAGCCTTAACTATGGCATGCCAATTCATCTCATATGTCTCCTCCAAAGTATAGGTCACCTAGTCCTTTCCTTCTTTTTTGTGTAGGTATCTATTTTTTCCTTTACTTCATGGAAGAAAAATAGGCCGCATCCTTGATTTGGTGTGCTCAGAAGTCTACTTGGCAGATTGTTTCACCTACTAGAAATAACACCCTTGTAGATATTTCTAATCTTTTTGTATTTTTCTCTCTTCCCATGTAGTAATTTGAGCTCTTGGAATATCTTCTTCAGCGGGTCACTTGGTTCATCCTTCAAGTTTCATGCTACATTTAAAAATTAATAGATATTCCATTACCTTAAATTTGACATTCGTAGGGATTTCAATGGTTGCTGGTTGTTTGAACCATATTAAATGATGAACCTTTAAACCTTTGAAAGTTCATTGGTTCAATAGTTCAACGGTTTAAGTGGTCTTTATCAGTTCCTTGGTTCCATCGCTTCTCTGGTTCAATCACTTCTTTACTCTTTGGTTAAACCATCCCTTTGAACTAGAATTTGGAATCATCTGTGTTCTTCCTTTACTTGGGGCTATCTTTGAACCTTTTAACTTGTGAACCATTGAAATTTGAACTCTTTTAGTTCAAGGTTCAATTGGTTCATTGGTTCATTCTTTGTTCCATTACTTCCTTTATTTTTCTAAGTCTCTTTGAAGCCTCAAAATTCCTTTGGCTTTTTGTCTTTAGAACACCCTAAAGGGAAGATGCCCTTCAAGTCTTTGAGAAAGATCCATTTTCTTGGTGCCAAGAGCCCCCCATAAGGGTACCTACCCTTTGGATTTCTTCAAGCAGCTTTTTCCTTTAAATCCCTCAGATAAAATGTCCAAAGGAATTCCTTTAGACATTTTGTCCGAAGGAATTCTTCCCTTGCCTTAGCCATTTTTCCACTGGGCTTTTGACTATTCCTTCAGGCAAAATTTTTGAAGTAATTCATTCAAACAATTTTTCTAAAGAATTTTCCTTAGTGAATTTCTTCCATGAAAAGTCTTTCCAAAGGAATTCTTTCAGTTCCTTTTCTTGGTAATTTCTTTGGACAAAAAGTCTAAAGGAAATCTTCTCTTTCAGCCTTTTCTTTGATTATTTGAACTAATGTTCCCTACCCTCCACAAGGGCACCTACCTTTTGTTCATTGCCTTCTACAAAGGCACTTGCCCTTCAGCTTTGAGGAAGTCCTTTGAACTGACCGATTGAACCAATTTTGGTTCAACGGTTCAATCTTGCATTTGAAGCCTTTTTTCTTCTAAGTATTTTGATCTCTTTGAACCCATTGAACCCATTGAACCTATTGAACCATTTTGGTTCAAGTTTTAATGGTTCAATGGTTCAATGATTCATTCCTTTGTTCTTCAAAGCCTTCTTTTCTTCTAAGTCTTTCGAAGTCATTAATCATGTTAGAGCAGTTGAAGTTTGAACTTCTGCCAAAGCACTTAACTTCTTTAAGCTTTCCAACATCATTGAACCTTTGAACTCATTGAACCTTTGAACCTTTTAGAAGTAGGGTTCAATGGTTCAATGGTTCAATCCTTCCTTTGAAGCTTGCCAATGAACATTTTTGGTTGAACCGAGGCGATGAACCAATCTTGAAATTGTCTAAGTGTTGGGAACTTGTTCCTTTGTGAGAATTCACCCATTAAAGCCATTGAACCTATGGAAATTGCTAGTCCATTAATAGAAAAATCTTGAATAATGAATATTTTGAATGCTCAGAATAATTTTTTGAGAAGGGAAGAGATAATTTTGGCCTGTAGGACCAAAATAGTTCATATGTTGTCCCAAGAATGAGTGACACATTTTTGGGAACAATAGCTAACTCCAATTGGGGAACCTCCTTTAGTTGATAAACTTGGAATAGCTAAGGGTAGTATAAAATAGAATCTATAGTGCCTTTAAGTATGTCATTAGGCTACAGAGTCATGCTACCCAAAAAAGAAAGGTACCAAAAATGAAAATGAAAATCACAAAATAGAACTAAAGACTACACAAATATACATATATACAGATGATCTTATCTGATACTTCAAGAATTGAAGTGCTTCATATGCTACCCACTATGAGGTAATGAAAATGGTGTTTCATCCTGATAAACCAACAAGAAACCATTTTCTCCCTAGAATCAGTGATGGGTGAATGGAACTCTCCACTAGGAATCACATTTTCTATGCACTCCTTCTGGTTCTCTCTTCTTTCCCCATGCAAGACATGGTATCCAATCTGAAAACCATAAATCCTCTCCTTTGGTGAAGAGTTCCTTTTCCTGACTTTGGCATGTAGTAGTATGGTCCACTACCATAGCTTGTTGCTCTTGTAGTTCAGTCTAGCACATGATTTAATTATCAACACCAAACTCCTACCAATGGTTGGCATTATTAGGCACACTTGGTCGAAAGACCAATTTGATAGTGTATTGATTATATTTGAAATCTTGGTGAGGAACCAAGAGGGTTGTAGGGATAGTCAATGAATTTGCATGATCATGAAGCTCTCTAGGTACTATAGATATATTGAAAGCATCAAAACTTTCAAGGCAGTCCCATACTAGATTGCGATAATGGTGCAATATTTTGCTCTTAGTTTGACACTGGTTCCTCACCTAATAAAACATTAGTGCAACATCTCCTCTAGCATGAAGGATTTTAACACCTCTATTTTTAGTTACCTTCAACTTGAGTAACAAAGATTCATACTCGGTAGTGTTGTTGGTGTTGTTGAACTGCAACTTGTATGAAGGAAAAATATCTCCTTGAGGAGATATCAACACAATCCTAGCTCTTGAACTAGTAGAGGAGTAGATGACATCAAATTCTAGAATCCATACCTCATTAGACACTAATTTTTCCTTAGATTCTTCTTCATTTGGAGGGGGAAATTCTTCTACACTTGCACTGCATTCCACCAATCCTTTTGCTGCTCCATTTGAACCAATTTTTAGGTTGACACATTCAATAATTTACTCAGACATCTCATGGACTTATTTCATATATAAAAATTAATTACCCATGCCTGAAGACTCAAATAGAAATTGAGCTTTAGGCACTAATGTTTGAGTGACCACATATTTTGCTTCCTTCTTAGGGAGCAATCTCTGCATAACACCTTTGACTCAGATCCCCATCTCGAATAGGTCCATGCATTATTCACCACCAACATCCTTACAAAAATTTCACCTAAGAAGGATGTTGCATGATGCTGGGATGTCGACCACCAGGATAGTCATCTTGATTCTCTTGTCTAGGAATGCTACAAATGTAAATTGGGCATCCTTGATTTATCCCAATAGTGGCACTTATTTATTCTCCATGGAGAAACATCTCCCAAATGTCTTGGTCATTATGGGACCAAGGGATTATGCCACTTTGGTAGGTATGACATCATCAGATGCACCAAAATCTATGATGTAATTTTTTAGTTGGTGTCCATTTATCAGCAGGAAGACATAAAATGGTTCAGTCCTCCTAGGAGCAGTAGGAGGAGTAATGACAAGATTGTTTGGGATGGACATGTTCCTTGGGGGATCATGACTTACCTTTTTAGCATCTTGTCTTTCAGGGATGGTTTGGTTCTTTACACATTAAACCAACTTATCCAACTGCTCAAGGTTAGACTATATATATTCAAATTCAGACATTTGAATTTTGGTTTTCTTTATATGGTTAATTATGTCAAATGTTTGAAATGAATTAGGAATAGAGGATGGGAGTTCATCCTTTTATTTTTTAGGTGGGGGAGGACTGGTCTGTGAATTTGAAGTAGAAAGTGTAGGGATGTTTGATGTACTTACCTTTCTTGTAATCACTGAGTCCTTTGGCTAGAAAGGTAGAGTGGTTACCCACTTAGAAATTGAAATTTATAGTTGAGGTCACTCCTCTGTCTTCTCTTTATCAGCTTACTAGGCTAACTGATTCTTGGACTACGTGAATACAGTGTATGTTCCATAAATTGATTTACCTTTACTTATGGGTTCATCCTGGTAATTCAAGAAACCAATTTTGGAGTCACTACCTAATTCTTCTTCTCCTTCTATGAAGAGATTAGCGTCATCCTCTAGGTTCAATTTAGGCTAGAAGGAAAATCTAATTCTACCTCAAGATATCTTATTGTTGAATTGGTTGGAGGTGCTTCAATGGCCAATTTCCCCTAAGGGGAAGGAAGATGATTTGGTTGCCCTTGATTTCTAGTAGCATGGCCTTGGTATGACTAATTGGGGAATATCCTCATTGATATATCTCTGTATGAAGGATTAGATGACATCCCTTACACCATTTTCTTTCTAAGAGCTAGCAATTCATTTTACAGCTTCTGCACCATTGGATCAGTGGTGACTGTAGGTGAGTATTTAGATGATGAAAAGGATTTACCTCTATTAGGATCTCTCCTTATCTTTCCTACCATGATAAGGTCATCTTATACCTCAGTAGCCAAATCTTGATTAATATCAAGGTCAATGTGGCCAACCTATCTCAGCAAAAAACTCACTTCATGCATCTTTGATTTGATGAAGAAGAATTTAACATTTTTAGGCGTGGGCTAAGTAACTGTAGGAATCTGGTTCCTTAGCTTATCAAACCTGGAAATGAAATCCCTCATAGGTTCATGAGGTTCCTTCTTCATTTGTGTGAGCTAAGCCATCAAGGCATGCACATCTTCTACAGGGTTAAACCTAGCTTCAAATTTAGTTTTAATAATGTTCTAATTGGTCACAGTATGGGCCTATAGATAGTAGAACTAGTTTGCAGCAGCACCTTGCAATGTTTCCACAAACATCCTGACTGTTACATCTTCATACTCCATCCCTATCATGCCACACGCTATGCTGAAGGCAATAATATGTTCATTAAGATGAACTTTCCCATCACCAAAGAATTTGGGGAAATTCTTCCTTGAACTACATGGAAGTTCATGTAGAGGTGGGGTTAGATTGAGTGGACCAAAAGAGGTACCCCAAGGGCTTTGAGCCACCATGATTTGATTATGGAAAAGGGGGATAACAAATCTAGGTGGAGTATGCATAGGCAAAGTTCTGTTAATAGTATAAAAAAAAGCTCTGCCTTGTGTTGGTGACCTAGTATGGGTAGGAGGAACACTCCTAGTTCATTGAACTTGAAGTTGGGGATGGAACAAATCAAAATTTCACTACTACACCAACTCAAAAATAGGGTCAATGACACCTTGGGCTCTCTAGTTACTAGTATAGTGTGGAGTTGCTAGATTATTGAATAAAAATGGGAAAGAACTGGCCCTACTTCTACTTGAAGCTTAAGGCTTCAAACTACGTGCTCTTCCCTAGTAGCTCTAGTTTGTAGACCAAATTATATAATATAAATGGATAAAGGAAATGGATAAGGATATGGACTGCTTAAATCTAAAACATGAGGCTTCAAACTGCATGTAATGTCCCTAGTAGAGTCATCAAAAAATTGTTGGGTGAATTATTTGTCAATAGCTAACTAATTAGCAAAATAGGTCTCTTCAACCACAACATAGGGAGATTGGTCAGCCAAATGTGTAGGTTTGCCACATCAGAGGTGGACAAATCTCTCCTCTCATCAAGGGGAGGTTCCCTATAAATATGGGGAGTTATATATATATATATATATATATATATATATATATATATATATATATATATATATATATATATATATAAGCAAAAAATAACACTCAAGGGTAGGACTATACCATACATCATCTCTAAAAAAAGAAAGATGTATTGTGTAGTCCTACCCCTGAGTGTTAATTTATGCTTATATATATAGTATATAACTCCCCATATTTATAGGGAACCTCCCCTTGATGAGAGGAGAGATTTGTCTACCTCTGATGTGGTAAACCTACACATGTGGCTGACCAATATCCCTATTTTGTGGTTGAAGAGACCTATTTTTCTCATCAATTAGCTATTGACAAAATATTCACCCAACAATATTAACATAGAGAAAACTACCTGAATGATCCAAAACATAGTCCTGATGAATGTTATCTTCAATTCCTATAATTAAAATTAAAATAAATATAATTCACATTAATTTTTCCTATGTTACCTATATAAAATACTCCATTAGATAAATCATAAGTTATAGTGGTAACTATTGGTTTTATAGACCAGCTTATTGACCTTCTTTTTCATAGTCCTTGCTCAGCCAGATAAGCTATTTTGGCTGCAATATTTCAAGTTATTATACTAAATATTAACCTTATATAAATAATTTATAGGTAATATATATCCTAAAAAAATTAATAATTTGACCTAGATACATTAACTAATGATACATCTCAAAATCATCAATCTATTTTACATACCTAGAACTACCATTATGCCTTGAAAAATAGTCATGGTGATTATGACTTTTAGCACCTATGTGGGAATTTTTAGGAACTATTGATGTATGTATATGATATAATTATATCATTAATTAATCATAATATAGATATATATCATGGTCAAGTGACAATATTTGTCTTATAGACCAATTTCACAATCTTACCTATTCATTGTCTTATCTACACAAGAGAGGTTAACTTATGAACACCATTTTAAACATTTTAAATGACCTCAAAAACATATTAAAAATATTAACATGTGTTACTAGTCTTGAACAACAACCCCATACATTTGGATCCATCCCTAATCCATGACAACATAACCCTAATCTCATTTTCACTTCTTCCTAGTTTTTCTCACTGTTTGCACTATTGGAATTTTTAGTGATAGATCATCTTCCATGATTTTTTTATAATATTTAAAGTCTATAAAATACAAAAAAAACCATGAAAATTAATTACAAATCTCAAAATTTGTCCTGTAATGATTTGCATTCTTTGACTTGGTCAACCCTATCTACTATACCAAATTTCTAAGAAATAAACACTATTTTCTAGGGTCCACTCATTCACATAACAAAACAATGTCACTTAGAGGTAATTTGAAGATTCCAATCCATGATACAAACATAAAAATAGGTCATCCAATTCATTCTTATCCATTTTCATCAAGATGTTCCATATCAGGTCACTATGAGGGTTTTAGACTAGTTTCCATATTTAACATTTGTTCATAAAACTCTACACCTAAAACCAACTCATAATGCTTGTAAATAATTTATAATAAAATTTTCCATCTATTTTTAAGAGCTTATCTTCCTATGTAATAGTCACACATGCCAACAATCACTAGAAAATCCTCCTCGAGTCTATAACACTTTATTCAAGCAGTCAAGAGACCTCAAATTCACTTTTTATGCTTTATTATTCAACTCAAAACATTAAAAATTCACCAAAACACTTCAAACAACATGTTAGACCTCAAAACATGTTCACATGCCTCCAAATATGATCATGAAGCCTCACCATGCCACTTAGGGTCCTAAGAGTAGGTCCATGAGAAGACCACTAATGCAAGACTTACCCCTTTGGCTCACTATGAGAGTCATGTGAATTAATATACACCTTTATCTCATGTTATAAAAACATATTTCGTATATATAAGTCCATATACATCCATATCATCATCATCATGCCTCTATAGGTCATATTCATGCTCAAGAACTAGTCCATCAAATAGAATTACTAGGCATCATAATACTTTAAGATCTTTTAGACACCTTTTGTAGCTCATAACTCATATAAAAATGTCTAAGATATATTCTGAAACATATCCCATCATTCTCTTTTGACCAAGACTTCTCAAACCCTATAGGTCTCTTGCCAAGACTGAACTAGTCATGCCTTCACCAAGCCAAGACCATGCTTCACAACACACCTTGTCCATAAATAATTTTTTATTATGAAATTGGTCAATAATTAAATTATCATAATAATAATTTCAACATACTAAACACTCTCTTGTTGATGATCTCTCATAGAAATATAAAATAACACTGCTCATAAGTTTGTCACATCACAATATTATGTCAAGACCTTATACAGAACTCAAGGACCTATTAGACCATGACTAAGCCATCATGATCACTTACCATGCATATTCATAAGAGAATATTTGGGACATAAATTTTAATCAATTACATTTGACATCAATGACTCAACACAATAATAGGAATATGCCTCAACATAGCTTACTTAGGTGTTATTTCCTTTTGAGATATTTATCTCACATTTATGAGGATGATGGGTTTATGCCTTACTTCCACCAATATTAGGGAAGTTATTCCCAAATTCATGGGATGGTTTTTATTCCTTTATCTTCTACCTATTTACACATCTCTATTTTAAACTATTTGACATAGTAGAGAATTGAATTTAGTTGATTTATTCTTGGTGTGCAATGTTGAAGCTCTTATGGTTGTAATAAAGGATTAATGGAGAGATATTGGTTTAAGATTATTATTAACTCTATAATATATTTCAAGCTTATAGAAAAACATAATTAGGTAGTCTGGGATGAAATGGTATAGTAAACTTAAGGATTCTAGTTGAAGGTTGTTCCTTTTAGAGTGGCTATTGCATAGCCTTATGCAAGAGATTACAAATAAGACTAGAAAGTTATACAAGAGAGTTATGCAAGAGAGTTATGGATCACACATAAAAGAATATATAATGTTTAAACAATCATGCACACTTAGAAAGTTAAAACAATTAACCAATTGATTAAAATCAATAATACTTGCTAACTATTAAATATATTTTGCACATCTATAATCAGTAGATATCATTGATAACAAAAAGAATTATCTATAGCTTTTTCACACTTCAAATTAATAAATTAAGATAGAAAAGGAAATTAAAACATTAATTACATAAAATTATAAGGATAAATACATCCACACAATTTTATGACAATCAAAATGATCTCTTCTTATATTGATAAATTTTTTGACCCTTTTGAAATGAGGGATTACATGTATATATAGACTTGGGGAGGGGTCACCTCACCCTCCAAATCCATGCAAAATCAAATTTATAACAATAAATTATAACTTATTTTCTAATTTTAGTGTCAAAACTACATGTATACTTATAGTTAATTACAACTACGTCAAAATTAAGTTTTTTGGTATAATTTAATACAATGTGTACATGCTTAAAAATAACATGAGCTAACTTTTACAATCATACACCAAGTATAAGTTTACTATAATTACAAAGATTAGTTGTATATGCCTGACTACATATAAAATTAGCCTTTAATAACTAAGTCTTGATTGGGTAATTCCTGGCATTTCTTGTCATTGTAGTAGGCACTGAAGTGGTGGATTGAGTTGAACTAAAAGTTAAAGTTTTAGCTTCTTATTTGCTTCCAATTCTTGAAAATAATTAAAACTAACATTTCAATGGTACCTAATGATATACATATTCAAGAGTGGGGGTATATTTACCTTGATTGTTTATTCCATCAGTCATACATGTTCAACATTAGTGCACATAAAGTTCATTCATAATATCTCCTCTACAATGAATTTTTTTCATACAAAATTCAAATCAACCTCAATCTCCTCCAATGTCAATCCCTATGGATTTTGGTTAAAACTAGCTGAGGATGTTTGAATTAGTTGGTACAAATTATCTGTATTTATTATCTTTCCTATATATCTCCTCACTTATGATAGCTTCAACTCCTCTAGAATTTATACTATGAGTATCTCATGTTATTTATACATGGTAATTATTTCTTTCGCTACTTTGACCTATTGTCTTGATTTTTGTGTCCTAATAACTACTAGGTTGAGGGAATTTCAAGCTTCCAATGGTGTCATCATATTGAGGTGGCTATTCACCTTATTTGTTATGTATATAATGAGGAATTTCATCTTATTTTCATATTCCTTTAAATAATAATTTATTAGCTTCAATGATTTGAGGAACAAATTCATACTTCATTACATAATATCCTCCAAAATTTTGTATAGTCTTAAAGCTACACTTTACACATCCCTTTCAATTTATATAATAACATGGACTATTTGTTGTTTCTCCCTAACATTCTATAACTCTTGATTAATATCCTTCTTTGCTAGTTTTGTTCCTTCATAGAGTTTGATCAGATCATCTTTGTCTATCTCAAAATAGGATTTGAAACCTTAATGTAGGGGTACTACCCCAATTTCCTATTCTTCCTCTTTGAAGAAGTGAACACTTATTTTATTTCCTCTATAATTATCCCCTTTTATCCTCATATTCATTTTTTATTTTATTCACTCTATGAACACTCCTTGTGGATTTATCAAATATGGATATTATTGTGGGTAAATCCATGATTATAAGGTTTTTCCTTTGAGCATCATATCATTCCAAATTATCTAGATATTATGGGATGACCAGTTGAGTTGAGTATATCGTTTATGTGTCCTAGGCTATAGTATCAACCAATATTTTTTGTAAACACTTAAAGCTTCTTCAATCAATTGGTTAGGAAGGGAAAACTAGATTATCTTAGACTAGTCCACACCACCATATTAGGGAAATTGGTAGACTATATATACTTGTTTCTTCTTCCCATCCCTAATCAGTGATATTATAGTGGTGGCTTGAGAAGAGCTAGAAAAAGGCATTGACAAGCCCAAATGAATAGACAACTAATGCTCCCCTATCTTTCTTGGATGATTTATTTTTGGTCTTAGGGGTTTTTGGGGTAGTATTAAAGGTAACCACAGGGAATGGATGCTGAGGACACAATTCAAGTACAATTTTTTAGGGAAATGGAAACAACATGGGTAGAGGAAACATCCTCTACCTTTAAAATAATAGAAAATGGCTAGTTACTAATCTTAGAGGAAATAAATAATGCCTTATTTACCATTAGGGAAGGGGAAATAGTCTGATTGAGAGAGATAGAATTAAAAGAGCCAACAGATAAAGAAATAAAAATGACACAATTGGTGTAGTATAAATTGAAGGAGTTATGAAAACTATAGGGGATGCACCTTTTCCTAATATATCTCCATGTATTGGTGAATTTCCTTTTGTGTCTTTAAGGCTTAAAACATTATCTCTTTATAGATCCTCCTCATATGGAGACTCTCCTCTTTCTGACTATTGCTCCCATGATGGTCCTTTTATAGATATTACTTCAATAGTTCAAGTCTTTTGAGGGATGTGAGCTCTTAACTACATATTATAATAAATAACAACCTTCTTAGTTATGGAGGAAGTCTCTTGAGTGGGTGTGGTTGAGACTTATACAATTACAATATATTAGACCAGTTTAGAAATAATATGGGAGTTCCCTTCTGAGTCTTAAGAGTCAAATAAAATTGGCTCAGCATGATCTCCCCAAATAAAGTTAAAATTCTAGGAGATTTTGGCACCCTTAACTCTTTATTTATAGTTTTAAATTCCATAATAAATGTCTATGAATGTTCCCCCTAATCATTTGATGGTTGGTAATGTACATTGATCCAAAAATTAGTGGCATCCTATCCACCTATGGGTGGGAGTTCAATGTATGCATTTGCTATTGAAATGGAGGGCTTCCATTACATGATTTTCAAGATTTCCATACCCAATCCAGGTTATATGCCCTATC
The DNA here is from genome assembly GCA_037957365.1 of Torreya grandis. NCBI lineage: Eukaryota > Viridiplantae > Streptophyta > Pinopsida > Cupressales > Taxaceae > Torreya > Torreya grandis. The sequence goes on from JARHVA010000679.1 coordinate 3,672,008, forward strand.
CACGATGTGGGTGTTACTTTTATAATTGATAAATAATAAATCATGGTCATAAGGTTCATTTTTGTATGGAATACTAAGTCCTTGAATATGCTTTTGAACTTTTCCATGAGGGTCGTAGTCCCTATGTAGCAGTGTGACTAATGATTAATACTCTATAATTCTGCGAACCTCCTAAAAGTGTTTATAATTAAAATAACACATTATAATAATCATAAGGTGAGATCCATGGAAGGAATTCTTCTTCTTGTTTAAATATTCATCAAATACCCACCATTGTTGGTATGTTATCTCCTATTCTAATAGTTTACATTTTATATGCTTAGGAATACGTAGGTGTTCAACCTTGTGGCCAGTGACCATAATCACAATGTAGTTAAGATATAGCCAGTAGTCCCCTCTATTCATTAATGCATCAATAATTCTATTAGATATGATAATTAATGGGGATTCATTAATATCCCTCCATACATGAGGGTATACATCTTATGTAATGAAAGTAATATTCTTAGTGTAGACATCTATGTGTATAAAAGAATGTGAGTCACATATTAGGTTCTTAATGAAATCCAGAGATAGACTTTAAAGTGACCCATTGTGTATTTACATTGTGCCTATCATAGTTTCTATAAATTATGACATCATATAGAAATATCCCCCTTGAGGCTTCATTTCCTTGTGTAATACTTGTTCCAACTACATAACACTGATTACCTCACCTAGAGTAAATGTTAGCTTTGAGTTCAATAGTAAATATTGCAATGGAACCAATTCGAGGTGAAGGAATTATATGATAGGGTAGACATATAAAAAATTTAGGAGGGCCATCCCAATATGTATTCCCATTTGAAACTTATTTATAAGCATCGACTACTTTTCTTTAAGGATGACAGTCCCTAGGAATTATCCACTTGCTTAATATATTATCAATTGAGTTCTCCTTTTTCCATGTAACCACCCTATGTAAATCATATACAAAATCCTTTATAGTTAGGGATAAATACCCATATAATGCATCTCTCAAGATGAAATATATGATATATTTGTGTTATAAGTGGTGTAAAAATCCACCCTTAGTAACTTTGCCAGAGAAGAATAAGTATCATAAGAGGTCTATGCATGGCATAACCTCAGGTTTGGCCATGATGGAATGTAATCCATATAATTTGAGAGGGATAAGGTCCATATATAATTGTCTTTGAGTTGGTATTAAATTATCCTCATGAGTATGTTCATCCACCTAGTGAATCACTTCCCATAATGTTGAGTAATTTATATAGTCATTTTTAAACACTAATAGATCAAATATTATGTATTAGTAGTCATTTACATCTTAATGGAGAATTTGGAAGGTGGTAGGGATCTTTTAAATGTCTTGGATGAGGACATCATATTTAATTCACTGAGATGACAAAGTTATGGTTCTTAAATTTAGTGTCTTGGCTCTTTTGGATGCACTTCATGATCAAGACATAGGTGGCTAGGGCTTATTCTCCAAGGGGTAAGTGAGCTCAGAGTTTATTTGTGATCAATGAGCATAAAGTTTATTTCCAATTCATTTTTATATATTTGGAATTCAATTCCATTATTTTCTTTATTAATTTTCAACATCTATAAACTTGATTTAATTATTCAATTCAAACTTTACCACTTCATTTAGAAGGTATTCCATGTAGACGTTGTAGCTATTCACGAGAATTCCACATCTTTTCCTTTTACCAAGTTTAGTTATGTCAATATTTTTTATTTAGTTTAATTATGACATAAGTGATATAAATAGTCAAGAACTGGATGTTGTGTTAAAACTATGTTAGCTTAAATTCCTGTGAAACAAATAAATCTCTCAAACAAAAGTTTTAAATTTTTTTTGCCAAATACAAAAATGATAAAGACAAAAGTTCCAAATAATATAATGTCAAACACATTCATCAAACAATTTCACCAACTAACAAATTCATACCAAGCATTTTTTTTGAAGAATAAATTCTTCAGAAAAGATGCCCAATACCTTTTCTTAATATTTTTCCAAACAATTTTGTCGAAGGCCAAATTCTAAATATGTAAACTTGAGATGAACATAGGTGTTGATGATATATATGTTGAAGGATCAATGCAAATGTTTTCTTTGAAATGAAAAAATTTTGAGACTAAAATCTTGAAATTCAAATTTAGAACATTTTATCTAAAGAGTAAATGGTGAATACTTTAATATGTGATGATTAAAGTTTTGATGTACCAACCTACAAACAGAAGTTCTAAAGAGAACTTGCGAACAAGACCTATGAATAGAAGTCTAAAGAGTTACTTTTCACAATGGTTATATAGATGTGAATTTATATAGATTTTCAAATATAGACTTCCAAACAAAAGTTCCAAAGACATAATTCTATAATCTCAAGACTTCATAATTATGCATCTTCTGAAAGCTTGTGCATATGCAAAACATTCAAAAAGTATTCATAGGTTAGTGTAAATAAATATAACATGTTTATATATGTTTGATGAATAGTAAATTTAGGTGAAACATATAAATATATATTGGAATATGACTTTCCAAATAGGATTGGACATTTTTAGAACATAGTGGGTCCCTTTTCTTAACAAAAATAATGGGAGTATGTTGGGTACAAAAAATGATGACTTATAGGGGGAGTACTCTTTAGTATTTGAGAACCCATGACCTTTGGTTAACATCTCAAAATCAAACATGAACCATTTCAAAAAGGAATAATTGAATCATAGAAATAAATTATACTCTTAATAGAAACATATAACATACTTGCCTTTCTCATACCTTGGATCTATATGCGAGGAAGTGATTTCATTTTGCCCTTGTTGTGATGATTTTAATAGAGACTTGGGATAATTTTAGGTTTCATTTTCGTTTATAAGAAAATAAATTTAAAACTAGGGAAGCTCATGAATTTATCTACTTCTAGATAGTCATCCATATCCCTAATAGAAGTACCTTTGTTTCCTTTTATTCCCCCCTTTTGTATTCTATCGTGATGCATGATACATTGATCTTATTTAAATATTTGAGCCTTTGATCACCTTTAGATTTCTTTAATTTTGATTGATCACTCTTTTTCAAGATGTATTGATCCTCATATATATATATATATATATATATATATATATATATATATATATATAGTTAAAAGATGGAGAGCATAAACCATAATGAGCTAGTATATATGAAAGCATAATTTTTTACTAGATTGTCCCTACTAACTACATATGTATCAATGGTTATTTTCTCAAATAATTTATAACACAAGAGGTGCATTTGATCTAATGAAAATGAGAAACCTTTGTAAATTTGTATGATGTAATAATATTAGCCTTTATAAACTGATAGAATCATTTAATGGTAGCATGGCCATGACCAATTTTCTTGTTACATAACTGAATTTTAAAAATATTGAACATAAAGGTGAAAAATCTATATGTAAATAGATTTGTGTGTGTTGTTTGGTGTCTTTCCCATAGACTAAAATTTTAGATTATATACATGTTATATAAAGTCCAATAGATTGGATAATTTTTTGATCCTACTAGGGAAATTCAATCCGATTTCCATAGAACAAGGAAAACATCTAATCTAGGAAAGAGGGAACTAAATTAAGGAAAGCAAAATACTAAAAATAGGAGATGTTAACCTATGGAGTAGGAAACTAATTATGAAAGCAATAAATACATTGTATGAAATTAATAAATTTATTCTATAAAATTAATAAATCTATTCTACTCTTATATTTTGCACAACACTTGTTTTTACTCAAGAACATCTCCAGATCACACAACCATGAATTAGTGCTTCAAAACTTTTCCATTGACTAGATATGTTAAGTCATTGCCTTGGAGGTCCCTCAAATGTAAAGAATTATTACCTAGGATCTCTAAAATATGATAAGGTCCAATCCATATTGGGGTAAATCTATCATTTTGTACTTTCATTTCATGGGATTTATCCTATAGAAGTACTAGATTAGATATTGTAAATGCTTTGAAATTTTATCTTTTATCAAACCAACATTTGACTATGTCCTAATGTTTACTAAAATTATGTAACGATTTTCATTGACTCTTCCATCTCTATTATGTCTAATAATCAAGACTCCATTTTTTCACTTAGTTCCATGTATTCCTGTGTAATTTGATATGTTGGTAATCTAAACATGATTGGTAAAACTAGTTGTCATCCATATACCAAAAAGTAAGGTAAATCCTTGAGGGCTTATTTGTATCTTGTTTGATCAACCCATAGTGTATACTTTAGTAGATTATGCCAATATATATTTTTATCTGATATTAAATTGTTAATGACATCAATGAGGCTTTTTGTTTGTTAATTTAGCCAATCCATTTCCTTATGGGTAATGGTTGGATGATGACCTGATCTTGATTTGATTATCATGGGCCCATTCAATGAATTTAGTTGATTGGAATGCTGGCCCATTATCAAAAAACTAAATAAATAGGGGTACCAAATCTAATTATGATATTTTCCTCTATAAAGTTGATTACAATTTATGCTTTTGAATGCCTTGTATCTACTACTTTCATCCATCATGTACAATAATATGTGGTAGTGAGTATAAAATTGTGTCCATCTAAATAATTAAGGTTAATGACAGTAATGAAGTCCAAGACCCATTGAGAGAATGGTCTTCCTTCATAACATGATACAATGACATTAATACATGTACCTCTTTTTTTGTCAGGACTTGGCATCATGGCATGTTCTTACATTTACATGTGTGTCTTTAAAGACCATTGGCTAGTAATAACCCATTCTAAGGATTTTATGGGTTTTGTTTTTTTAGAGTGATGACCACTACCTATCTTCTAGTTTAAGTTTTCCATAATTTATTATGATTCTTCTCATGATATGCATCTTAGGTAGATGCCTTCATAATTTATTCTATAATAAAACCCTTTACTGATCATATAATGAACAAATTTGAGCCTCAAATATCTCCTCTATTCTCTCTTGAGTTTAGGGAACAAGTACATGTGAGTAGGTATGAAATAATATAAATATACTAATCTCCTTTAGATACTTGGGTTTTAAAAACCTCTTTAATGGTGATGCATGGGTCAAGCTCAGTCATGAGATGAATGATGTGCAGACATGTAACAATATTAGTAAGATTGATTTTATGTCAAACTCTTACAATTTTTCCATCCATTTTCCTCTTCATTATCCCAATTCATTTTTCCCAAAATTGAGACTGATAGTAGGATTCATCACAATTGTAATGGTTTTATTCCTAAATCTATAGTGACAAAATTTCTTTACCACTTTGACAAGGGTACATATTTAATTATCTATCATGGAATTCATGAGTTCTTGCACCTTCAAGTTTATGCTTATGAATGTAATAGTATGTTACATCTCATCCTTATTCTAGGTAATCATGATGGGATGGTATTTTCTAAAGTGAATGAATAAAAGAATAAATATTTAGTGAATTCTAGACTTATCATCATAGGGGCCTGAGATATTGCATATTTGATGTCTTGAAAATACTTTTGAGCCTCTATTACCCACTTTAACTTAGAACCTTGCTTGAGCATTGATTTCATAGGTCTAATGATTTCTTCAAATCCTAAGATAAAATTTATCATGAAATTTATCTTCCCAAAGAAATATTTGAGCTACTTATTTCTATTTGGGAATGTAATGTTTGATATCCCCTATATTCTACTCGGGTCAATTGTTATTCCATATTTTATGATTATGTGACCCAAGAGATTGATTTGAGTGACACAAAACATGATCCTCTTTGGGTTTAGTGAAATTTCAAACCTTATCCATATTTCAAATATTGATTGTAGGTGGCCTACATGATTAGTTCTAGTCTTTAAGAAAATAGTGAGATCATCCATGTATATGATTATGTACTTAACTATTAATCCCTAGAATGCATGATTCATGCCTCAATGAATGGTAGATCCTATGTGAATTAGGCCAAATATCACAATATTGTATGAATAAGTACCCCACTTTATGGTTAATGTATTCTTCATTCTATCCTTTGACTCAACCAGCACCTAGTTATATCCTAAAAAATCATCCAAGAAGGACAAAATTTCTAAATCACGTAATATATGGTTGACCTTGTCCAAAGAAGGAAAAGGATAGTTGTCTTTCTCATAATATTTATTCAATTTTTAAAAATCAACATAGATCTTAATTTCCCCATTACTCTTCTTAACCATAACTAGTTTAGCCACTTAGGTAGAATGTTTGATAGGAAAAACTATTTTTTTATTCAATAAATTTTCCACTTCTTTCTAAATATGAGTCTCTAGGACAGGATTTATTAGCATATGTATTTTTATAAATGGTTTGTGGTGTGATTTTATGTGTGATGAACCTTGGGTTAAAAACCTTCAAGTTTTCATATGTCCATGCAATCACATATTTGTACTGGGTGAGTAAATTCTTCACCCTTTGTTTTTCTTTGATAGTACAGCTGAGACCAATGTTAACATAATAGAAATCATAATCACCTCCTAAATTATCCTTATTAAAATTTGATTCTTTTAATTTTGGTTGCATTTATTATATTTCTTTAGGATTTATATCAAATGTCCTTTCCAAATTAATGATTCCTAAGGGAAAACAATTTTATTTCAACTAAATGAATCTTTCTCTAAATTGCTTGTGGCATAGGTAACTAATCTCCTTGTAATTAATAATTTGAGACTAAAATTATCCCAATTTAGTCAAGAACTAGATGATATATTAATCATAATAAAATACTTTGAAATTTTACACATTATCATGAATAGAAGGACAAGGTACTAGTTCAATGGAAACTATATGTACCTTGGACTCTTGTAGAGGTGCCAAGTTGGAGGCTCAAATAACTAGTGAGTCAATAGTCTAATTATATTATCTAAGATTATCCACTATATTTGAGGCCTCAAATGTCTCAATTAAATCCTGAGATCTATGTTTTTACTTCTTGAAGTATGATAGCTTATAATGGTATTTATTCTTGACCTGATTGACTACTAGTTTGAAATCTTTATACATTAACATCTATTTGACATTATGTTTGAGAGAAAAATGCAATCTTAAAATTAGTGCCTCATATTCCTCTCTATTTTTGGTGTAAAATAACTATAATATATATGTTTATAGGCATTTATTATGTTGTGTGTCCACTAATTTAACACCAATGCCTAATCTTTACTTAGATCTTACACCATTGAATTGAAGATTTCATAACTAGGAAGGTCTCTAGACCTTTGGTTCCTTCACCTCATGATTTTTGGTAGAGGTATAGATCCCAAGGTTAAAATATTTATAGCTTCCCTCTTAATTCTTAGTGTTGTATTTGTTTATCTCAATTTTAGTTCATTTCTAGTTAAGGAATAAGTAAGATACTAAATATGAGTATGGTAGAAGAACCAAATTATTTGTGCACATGTGATCTAGATGATTGTGAAGAGCTCCTCTTTATCTTGGGAAGAATGACCTATAAATAAGAAATCACTCATGCAATGGGACTATTAGATGGGTAGTAAGGTGGATTTCCTATTGTAAGCTAGGTTTAAGAAGCATAAGATTACTAGGAGACTGTCAATCCACACTCTTACAATAGTTAAGTTGAAATAAATAAAGATGAAGTACTTGCATCAAATGATAGAAAACTATTGAAAGGAAATGTAATGAGAAATAAATGCTTGATAAAATTAAAATAGACTAATTAATCAAATATTAGGTCAATAATAATGATAAATAGGTCATTTTGGGTTCAAAAAATATGTGAGGTCTATGTGAATAGGCAGGGATAGAAAGTGGAGTTTGGTTGAGGGTAAGATGTAGAAATAAATTTTTATTTCCTACCACAATGACAATTAATGGTTGGGATGACCATCAGTTATTATTCTAACCATCTATGGATAAAGGTGACCATCATGTTTAAAGTGACCATCAATTGTTCCTATGGATTCTAAGTATGTTCAAAAAAGAGTTGGTTTAGGCTAAAAAATGGATTAGTAAGTGTTTAAAGTATTTGGTTAAGGTCAAAGGGTTAAAAGATATAATATAGAGGGGTCTAGGTCAAAAACCAAATAAGCAAATCTTGAAAACTAGAGATATACTTAGTTGGTTTCTTGATAGTTAATCTTGGAGTAATTTTGGTAGAGTAATGATAATTTACATGAAGAATGATTCTGGTAGAGGTTCAGGTTTCTATTGTGGTTATTAACTTGTTAAAGGGAGAACCTAAAAATAAATTTGATAGCTCCTAATGACTGTTGGTTGCCTAATTAATTGATTTCTAAGATGGATAGATGAATGGCTCTTGGATCTCTTTTCACCTTATTACCCTCCTTTTATAGGAAAAGAAAGATTGAGGTAGAAGGTTTTATATGAGATTTTTTTGCTGATTTTGATATTAGGTGATGAATTTAAACAATAGATTAAGTGGCCATATTAAATTATGCAATGTTAGCTTACTCATCATGATTTGTCTTTATTCAGGTGGGGAAGACCTGACCATTGGTGGTTAACCTAACCATCAATGGTCATGTTGACCATCGGTGGTCAAATGTTTAGAGGTGAAGGGTCAAGGTGGATTAAAAGGGTTGGGTTAAGGGTCAAAGGTGATATTTAGTGAGTTGGTTATCTTATCTAGCTATCTTGACTTAGGGTTTGATAGGTTATTTAGTGGTTTAATAAGGTTTGGGTGGTCTTAAGAGGGTTCTGAGGCATTTCAACATCTAGAATCATTATGTGTGATTTTCTAGTTTCTACATTTTCCCCCTTTTTGTTATGTGGCTTTAAATTAACATTTTATAAAAAAAAGGGTTTGGTAGTTGAAGATCTAGTTACCCTAAGTATAGGAAGAGGTATTCCCCCTCAAATTAGGAATTAATGAGGTGAAGTAGAATTGGGTGTAAGTTTGATGAGTAGTTTATGGTGAGTGACGAGGTTGGTGACAAAATGGTTGGGATTTTGAAATGAAAACATGCATATAAAATGTGATTAAGGTGTAATATCCAAGATCACACATATGATAAGTTCCCATATTTGGAAAAAATAATGTTAGTTATAAAAGGACTAGTAACAGTGTAACATGGCCATAACATTAGGCATAGCTGATCAGGTTATTCCTATCGAGTCTCTTTAATAGGGTTAGTGTTTTTATAGGTATTCAAAGTAGGAAGTGCTCCTAAGAAAAACATGAATGGTCTGATGTGTACTAGGTATTTAAAATTTAAATGTTTAATATGGAAATATTGGTCACTATGATCAAAAGGACCAAGGCAAGGTCATCACAAAATATGTTATAGTTCAGGCCAAAATAGCCAATGTCAAGGTGCATATGGTTGGTATGGTAAGTGGAGAAGGTAATTTCCAAAAGGTGTAAAATATGGTATGTAGGTGACAAATTTTTTTCAAAAGAGGAGATCCTAACCATCAATGATTATGGGTCTCAAAATTGACTGTCGATGGTCACCCTGACCAGTGATAGTTAGGGGGAAACTATAAAATCACAAAGGATGAAAAGTAAAAAAGAGATGTCATTTTCACTTTTGATTCTGAGTCTCTAACTCCTATATACTTGGAAACTTTGGCATGTTGTGCAAGAGTGTTGATGAGGTGTGTTCAATTATTGATTGGTTTATTGGGGGTTTGTGTTGAGTGGTTGACTACATGGGATCAAGGATGTAGGGTAAATAGGGATACACCTAGGTAATGGGACCCAAGATCACTCATCGATGATGGTTGAGGAATAAGGTAGGGGTTGCATTAAATTATTATATTAGTTGATTTTGGTTATTTATTAGTTTAATTTTATTTGTTTATGTTTATTTTGTGATTGGTTTGGGGATTTTCCCTAGGTTTAGGTTTTGTTGTTATTGGTAAAATGTGAAAGTAAAAATGAATTTCAAAAGGTAAGTTAGGTTGAGGGAAGGTAGATGATCAAATTAAGGTTATTAGGTATTGGAAAATGGTGCTTTGGGTAGGTTTTTCTAGGTAGATATATTTAGGATGCACCATCAGTGGTCACACATACTAATCATTAATGGTCTTACCTGATTGTAAGTGGTCATAGTCTACCATTAATGATCAAGGACCATAGGCCAAATGGATAACCAACCATTAGTGCTTTTAGTGACTATCAATGGTTGAATAAATGGTCAAATGGGTTTTGATAAAAGGCTAAGGTAAAATAGCTAAGGATAAGATGTTTTTGATAACATGGTTAAGGCTACAGTGTTTGATAAAATATGAAGGTTATAGTTGAGTTGGAATGACCCAATGGGAATGCTAAGGATAGAAGAAGAATATGTTGATATAATTTAGCTTAGGTATAAGGTAGGTTTAAAAACATGTTGATGTAGTTATAATGGGGTAAAATAGGTGTTCTTAGGTAGGGTGAATGAAGTGAAAAAGTGATTAGGTGCTCACTAGAGTTGAAGGAGGTGTGAGGGATATCAATTGGCTTAGAAATAAATTGGAGGCTCTAGGGGTTGGAGATGTGGTTTGGAGGCCATATGTTAGCTTTTCAAGGTGATCCCACTATACTCAGCATATTTTGTCAATGTAGAGATATAAATGGATTTTTTAGAGAAAGAGGGTGAGATCGATCTCATCCCTATTGATAGAGTTCATAGGTAGTTTGGGTTAGTATAGGGGATTCTATCTCTATTCCTAAAGTATAGGAAGGAGGATGTAAAGTTTTTACTTTTAGTACCATATTTAGAGGAGATGATCCTTTATTTTGAGGAGTTACCTACTAGAACAAAGATTAATGATGCAAGTTTTTGTTATGGATACATGGCATAGTATTAAGCCCTCTATGTAATGGTATATTTTGGATGGGATGATGGAGGCATGCAGGCTATGGATGTGTAACCAAATAGAGGGGGTCCATAGGTATAAGTAAAAAAAAGTGGCCTTAATAGATAGATAAGAGTGGTGTTATCCACTCCATAGTCATAGATAATAGCTTTCAAGGGGTAGGTGGACATTTTATAGTGCTAGGTTGATATGTTATAGGGTCAAGTTACCACCGTGATGGATGAGAGGGACTAGGCTAGGACTTTACTAATCTTGGTGACCTAGGATAGAGACACTTTGAGACAAAGAGGAGGAGTAGCTAAAAAACCAAAAAGAACTCTAGGTAGTACTCCCATGGCATGGTACGTGGCCATAGTTGGGGACTTGTGCTATTATGAGGCTAAAGTTTTGACATAGTGTCCACAAGAGCCCTAATGGGATGAGTACAAAGCCAACTTGGTAGGTGGTGTAGGTGTAACAACTTTAGGTCAGTGGGATTCTTCATTGGGTAGATAGGTAGACACCTCAAAGGGGTAGGCACCAGATGGTAGTGGTTCCCTAGGGGAATAGGATATGATATTTATAGATGTATTTTATTTTGATACTAGCCTATGAGCTGATGCAATGAGATGTATATTTTTTTGAGAGAGATATGCACATTGTTACATGTAATATTTGATGTTGATGAGACATAATGTATATGTTATGATGGTGATATGTATATTTTATTTTATGCTTCATGGTTCATGGTTTTGGATGGTCATAATTTATGATTATGCTCATGAGATGTAGACTCACTAGCTTAGGCATGTGATGATTATTATTATGATTATGGATGATGTGATGTTTTATTTGTTTTATATATGGCTATGATGTTGTGATTATGGCTCCATAAATGGTTATGATGTTTTGATTATGGATGTGATGTTGTGATGATGTGATGATGTTTATGATTATGGTTATTTTGTCGATGATAGCACATAAAGTAAGTTTCAATAACAAAACTAGATGTCAGAAAAGAAAAGAAATGCATGAGACATATGTCTAAGTGAATACATGAACCAACTATGAGAGGATATGAAAAAGTCATGATGCTTCTTCATTGGTAAGGACTAAAAAATATTGAAGTTAGATTTGCCTAATAAACATAATCGCTTAGAATGCTTTATATTAGCATGTGTTGGTTAGTAAAAAGGTGTCTTAATCACATCATGTCAAGTAACCTTAAAATCCGTTGATTTATAGATGATACAAATGGGATATGGATGATAGGTGGTATGAAGGGTGGTGTAACCTCTTGAGGGTTGTTTTGGCCCTTCTATAGGTGACCTAAGAACCCTAATAGACAATTCCATGTCTTAAGGCAAGGTGTAGACTGATCGATGTAAGAAGTCTAATGATGGTATAAATGAAATTTGATTATAGATTTCTTGGGGTAGCTTATTTTTATTTTGATATATAGTATTTTATTAGATTATTTTTATAGGTTTGTGAAGTTTATCGATACAAAAAGATTCAAATGATTGATTTAACCAATTTGACTTTGCCATCTTTTACGGGAGTGGTCCAAGTTTTGGTTTATTCATTTTGGTAGCTATCCTTCAAGATATCAGTCTATCTTTTAATTACTATAGATTCTAGGCAAGTGTCCTTTAAGGGAATAATATGCATGCTAGATATGTTTGACCCAAGTGATATTCAAGTATCCCAAATTATTTTGATGTTAGGTTTGACATAGACAAGTCTATATAGGCTTAGATGTTTACCTTTATGAGGGAAAAACCTAGAGCATAAGAGATTAATGATAGGTGAAAGGGGTGCTTTTGACATAAAATGAACATGGAATCCCATCTGATTAGGGATGAAAATTATCCATGAGAACCATGCCATGGGTAGAGCCATGATACCCATACTTATCATTAGGCTATGACTATGATGGTTAATCACATGGTTCTATGTTGTAATTAGTTATCCTCAAAGGGATAAGATGAGGGTATAAGGAAGGTGAAAATATCAAAAATTAAGAGATGAGCTTAAGATAGACAAAAGGTGAGTTTGATCCCTATTTAACAAAAGAAAGGATGCAAATGTGAAGCATTTAGAGGATCAAGTTCTAGTTTTCCTTAAAGAGGGGATAAATGATAAGCTCATGATCCATACTTGTGGGTTATGACGTAACATCCAAGACAATTGAAAGAAAACTTGATTCACTTTCTTTTCACATATTGGTCACATGTTGATTGTCTTTCAAGATGAGGTCTTCAATGTTGAATTCTCATTCTTTCTAGTGTTTTTTATAGGTGCTCTTTATTTCTTCTTGATAGAAAAAAAGATGGTTAAGTGTTATGAGTTGGTGTTCATCAAGTATCTCAAGTTATGCTAGATGCTCGTGATGACAGTCACTCTAAAAAATGATTTCTTACAAGGATATGAAAAGACAGGGAATCTAGACTTTGAGAGGCAAGACTACCTCTACTCCAAAGACAAGAGAGAAATGTGTAGCACCCATAGAGGTTTGAATGCTAGTGTGATAGGCCAATAAAGTGAAAGGGATGTGAAAATTCAAATCCTGACTAGAAGCACTAACTAATTTGGTTAACAACTTGTTGAGGGTTTTTTAGAGGTTTCTACTTGTTTATTTTCTTGTGGATGATAAGGTGAGGAAAATATTAACATGATGCCAAAATGCATCACAAAGACCTTATAATTGCTTACTTTTTAAATATTTTCCATTATTAGTGATGATATTATGGGGAATACTAGAATGATAGATGATATGATAATTGATGAAGTCAATATCTTGTCAAATTTAACTGAGATGAGAGGAATAGCCTATACACACTTTGTGAAATACTTAGTGGTGGTAATGATGGAGTGGTGCTACTATGAAGAATGAGGATTGATTTCCCCAATGAGATCTAGTCCCCATTATGATAAGGGCCAAAATTCCTTGGATACTTAGAGGCCATGGGCTAGCTCGTGATGTAAATTGGTATGTTATTAACATTTAACACACTTTTTCACATAATCATAACAATCCTAGTTGAGGGTGGGCCAATAGTATCCAAGGTGAAGGATATGTTTAGTGATAGATAGACCACTAAAGTGTCCTCCAAAAATCCCATCATGTATTTCTTTGATATCATGGGAAGCTTCATGACTATGAAGTCAATGAAGAAGGAGGTCGTCAAAACCACATTTATAAAGTATTGCCCCTAATATGGTATAATGATAGGTACTCTAAATAGAATATCTTTGGGTATTCCTAGATAGGTTGGGAGGAATGATGCTAAGGTTGAGGTAGTTAAAGGTTCACTCATACCAAATGTATGATGGAGATTCTTCCACACTAATAAATGTTAAGGAGGTAAGATTAGATATAATATGGAGTGATAAAATAATGAATGGTGACAAATATTTTATAAATGGCAAGTGCATATGGGATTTGGGAAGCAAGGGAAGTTATTGTATCTATGAACTTATTGGTAGATCATGGAATAGATTGGATGAAGTAATGATCAAATGATGCTAAGAGTACATCTATTAGTCATTTTTACTATTAAAAGACATCATTTTTACATTTTTAGGATCCATTTATTTGGTTGACCATAAGTTGGGAATTTCCAAAGACACTAATCATATTAACTCTTAAGGCTAGAGTGTTTTGTAGGCCTATTACTAGGGCTTCATAATCATCCATATTTTTGGTACACTCAAATTCAAGTTTGAAAGAAAGAGGAATATATTCACCATTGAGGAGAATGAGAATAACTTCAGCACCCCCACCTCACTAAAATTCTGAGTCATTAAAGTACATGGTCATTTTTGAAGTGATGTCCTCTTGAGAAAGAGTCATGATTGACTCATCAGGAAACACAAGAGGAAGTGGTTAGTTTTCTAGCAAAGGATCTTCAGCCAAATGATTGGTAATGACTTTCCCTTTAATTGACTTATAATGGAGAAACTCAAGATCAAACTTAGTAGGATCATGAGCCACTTAGCCATATGCTAGTTTTGGTATGGTTTAGAGTGCATGTACTTGAGTGGGTTGGTGTTAGTTGTGACAAAGTTTTTATGATTGAAGAGGTAATGATGAAGTTTAGAAGCCAAAAATACTTAGGTGAGGCAAATTTTATTGGTATGGGTATATCGAGTCTCATACTATATAAGTATTTTACTTATATAGTAAACAACTTGCTCTTTATTTTGTTCATCATACTGAGAAAGCATTGCCCCTAAGGAATGGTCAATGGTGGAGATATAAAGGTAGAAGGGTTGGTCCTCTTTTGGAGGAATAAGAATGGGTGGATAAATAAGGTATTATTTTAGTGAATAAAAGGCTTTTTGATAGTCCTTAGTCTACTTAAAATATGTATCTTTATTGAGAAGATGGTGAAAGGGTTGACATCTATCTGATAACTAAGAGATGAAGTGATGGATGGATTGGAGCTTCCCCTAGAGCCTACAGATTTGCTTAAGGTGGGTTGGAGGTGGTATTTCAAGGATAAATATAAATTTTATAGGGTCTAATTTGATTCCTCAAAGATAGATGATAAAGCCAATAATTTTTCTAAATAAAACCCAAAAAACACATTTCTTGGTGTTAAATTAGACATAAAAATGGATTAGGTTCTCAAAGATAATTTTGAGAACTTCTAGATGATCCTTATGATATTTTAATTTACCAAGGAGATCATCTACATATTAATCTATGACTTTCTGGATGAGATCATGGAAGATTTAGGTCATCGCATGTTGGTAGGTTACCCTAGCATTCTGCAAACCAAATGGAACAACCCTATAATAGAAAGTTCCCCATGGGGAGATGAAGGAATTTTTATGCTAATCCTTAGGGGAAATAAAGATTTTATTATATCTTAAGAAACCATAAATGAGAGGTAACATCTCATGGCCAACTATAAGATCAATAAGCTGGTCGATGCTAGGCAAAGGAAACACATCCTTTGGACAAGTAAGGTTGAGGTCATGAAAGTAAATATAGGGGAAAAGTCCCCCTATGGTTTTAGTAATTGTAAATATATTATAAACCCATTGGGGATAGTTAATGGGTTTAATTAAATTTATAGATAAGAGGCATTGAAGATCTTCTTTGATTATAAGGGTGATATGAGGGTACACCATGTGAAACTTTTACCTAACATGATTAGCATCAAAATGGATGATGATGTTGTGGAAAGCTATGGAAGGATAAATTTTGGGCATATCCTGATAGGACCAAACAAATGATATGCTGTGATCATGAAGGAAGGAAGGGAAATCCTATTGTTCTAATGAATCTAAGGATTCGCCAATTTTTACAATGTGAGGGTTATCTTGAGTAGCCAAGTTGACATTGATAGTGGATTTGTTTAATATGGTTTGTTTTTTAGGAGGAAGGGATTTATAGAAAGAAGAATCCCCATGCCAATATAGGTGAGAATATAATAATTTTCCTAATTTTGGATGGTGTAGATGGTAGGATAATTATTTTTCACCATTTTAGGATAAATCATAGGAAAGGTTTTAGTTCAGTCATCCTTTTTTTAGGTTTTGAAAAAAAAGTTATAAGGGATGGTTTTGAAATCCTTAAATTTTTAAAGAGATAGGGTTGGTGAGGATGGAATGTCTTCCTTGATGGTGATGATGGGTTTTGGGTGAATTTGTGGGTTCTTTTGGTGGGATGAACCTAAGGCCAAATAGTTCATGAGGTTTTTGGGTTTTGATCGAAGGTGACTCATGGGTTCCATGTTCATAATAACCAAATATAAATCCCTTCCATGAATACTAGTGAAGGTATAATTTTGAAAATTCTAGTTCATCTAAATAGGAAAAGTTAGAGGTGAATGGTCGAATAGAAGAGGTAGTGAAGGAAGTGAAAAGTAGATGGTCAAGTTCCCCATAGATGAAGTTGGTTTGGTGGTTAGGAAGGTTGAAAGGAATTATGGTTCTAATATCAATGTCATAACTAGTATCATGGTACATATTCTCATACTCTTGAAGAGTAGGGAAGGCATATAAGGCCAAGAGGAGATACTCTCCTAATGAGAGGTGTTATATTGTGGGTTCCAATGGGTCCTCTATGCATATTTGAGAAGAAGGGATAAATGATCAAGTCAAAGCTTCATTGATGGTAAGGGTCTATTTTTATTGGTTGGAGGTGAGGTGGACAAGTGAGGAAGAAGAAATTTGTTAGGTTGATATGTCATGTTACAAGATACAAAAATACTATGGTTAGCTTGTATGGTGATGACCTAACCTTCATATTTGAACTTGACACATCAATGTAATGGGAATAGGATAAAACTCATGGGGTATATCCAAGGGTGTCCAAGTAAGATGTATTAAAACTCACCTTCTACAATGTATAAGAGCTTTGAAATCATGTAAGGTCCTAAGTGGATGTAGAAGACCACTGTGGTTTCTGACATTATATTCTTTGGTAGCTGGAGTTGGTCATAAGCATGAGAAGAGAGAATATTAATATTAGCTCCTCCATCAACCATAAACATTTTGATATGGGTCTGATTGAGGTATGAAATGATGAAGAGGGGAAGATCAAGATATTTAGGATGAACATAAGGTATTTATGAATCCTTAAATGTTGACAAGGTTGGAAAGATGAATAGCTCTGACAAAGGTTGAAAGAGGTTGAGGGTCTTTAGTTTGGACCCATATAGATTCGAAGGCCTCTATCAGTGCTTGGTGGTGATTGAGTGAGTTTTTGATCAATTCATATAGACTCATCTTCACCAGGGTCTAGTGAATTTATTTTAGAGCTACTCATTGGATATATTCAGAAGTGTTAGATGAGGAGGCACCCAAAATGGATATTTTTGGTTTTGGTTTTGGTGAAGGTGAAGGTGAAGGTGAAAGTTAAGGTGTTTGAGTTTGGTTGATGATGGATGGAAGTATATGTCCATGAAATGAACACTTTATCCTTTCCCATATCCTTTTACTAGGCTCAAGATTAGGTAACCATATGGATAGTGTAGATGAGGGGAAGTGTTGGGCTAGAAGGCTACATCAGTTCCTCCTCACTCTTGGGTGAGAGTGTGGGAGTCAATAATTGTTTGATAGTTTTTTTTTAGTGGTTGGTTTGATAATTGGATTAAGATATCTTCATCTAATAATAGATCATCCTCATCTCATAATTTATGGATAAGTTCTTGGAGAGCTTTATAGTTTTTTTTTATAGTTTTTTGTGTCATGTCTAGGTGTCCTATGGTATGAGCAGATTAAATTGTCATCAAACCAAGATGGTTTGGGACTTAAAGGGTTAAATTTTTTGATAGATGGTAGGATTAAGGAAGAAGTTTGTAATAACCTTTATAAAATGTTTGAATAATATTTAATCAGAGGTGTTAAGGGTGGTGGTGTTTTGGTGTTTAGTGGGGGAGATTTCTTAGAAATAGGCTTCATTATGGGGGTTGTAGGTGGTAGAATGGTTTTGGTAGGTGGGGTTTGTTGGGTTTTTTTGGTGTTGGGTGGTTTTTAGGTGGAGGTTTTAAAATACTTGTAAGTGGATGATTTGGATGATGAAGGTTTGGAGATAGGTGAGCAGGTAGAGGTAGATAGTTTGTCTAAAAAGGATAGGGAGTTTGATGTTTTTGAGGGGGTAGGTAAAGGTATAATAAAGCAAGGAAGTTTATTTTCAGTGGTTTTAGGAGGTTTGACTTCCTTGATATAAGGATGAGCCCCTAGGGTGGAAGAAAGATGGGGTCCAAAGATGGATGGTAAGAGAGAAAGGGGTGGAACAATTCTGAATCTAGGTGGGTGTTTGGGTGGTTCCACTTGCTTGGTTGGTTTGGTTAAGGTTTTATTTGGTTGACTATATGGGATTAAGTCCAACTTAAAAGATGGGTGGGTAAGGATAGGATTAGAAATTACCCCTAGGTTCTTGATAGGTTTGATTAGAGAGGTGTAAGGTGTTTTGATAATTTTGAATGTGGATGATTTGGATGGTTCTTCCACATTTTTAGAGGGAGAGGTGTTTGATGAATGGATTGAGGTGATAATAAGTTTAATGGTGGATTAAATTGAGGTTAAAGGTTCATGCTTATTTTGATATGGAATCCCAAGACAGTGCCAAAAGGTGACATGATCCAAATCAAGTTGAGAGGAGAATTATAAACTTTAAACCAGTCTAGAGAAGGGTTTGTAAATTGGTTTGGTTCCTTGGGAATTAGATTCAAAGATTAGGCCTATAGGTGGACGTAAGGCAATGGTTTATTCACATTTATCCTTGATGAAAGGTTCCAAGATTTTAGAATATGTTTCTTCCATGGAAGGGGTAGATAAGGTGATCTCTCCTTTTGGATTGGTTTCCAAAGAGAGAGTGGGTAATTCCATGATGGGTGGGGGGCGGGAGTCGGAGGTGGGGGGGGTGCGGGTGGGGGCGGGGGGGGGGGGGGGGGGGGGAGGGCGGGGGGCGGGAAGGTGTGATGGTGACAGTTGCCTCCTTTGTTCTTTCTATCAAAGGAAAGGTAAATAAGTTTTTTACCTCATCAAGTAGAGGAGTGAATGTGGTTGCTTCCTTTTTTGGGGTATCCAAAGGAATGGAGGGTGATTCAACCACTTCAATAAGTGGAGTGGAGGAAGAGGTAGTTGAGGAAATGGATTCCTCAATAATAGGTTCATTGATAATTACATTAAACATATGGATCTCACAAGCATGAGATGAATCCAATTTGTTGTCATCATGGTTTGTAGAGGGGGCATGGTTAGGAAAAGGTCATAAAAATATGTTGAGTGACTGATTTAAATTTGTATTCGGATTGTTTGATGAAAGTTATAATATATCAATCATGTTTTTGACAATGGTTTTGAAGGTGTTACACCTATTAATGTCATGTATAATGACATGGTAGAAAGAACAAAGATCATTCTTGTTGTATCAATTGGGCATGGGATGAGAAGCATTAAATTATTAAGGAGGTTTGATGGGGGGAAGTTGTATGATGTGGGTTTGAGTAACTTGTCCAAAACTGAAGCATATGAATCTCCTAATGGAGTGTATTGTTTTGGGTAGCCCAATTTTTATTTTATGTTTGTTGGTTGGAGGAGTTAGAGGATTTGGTTTGGTTGGGTTTGCTGACAATCAAAGGTGTAGTGGTTTTAAGGACAACCATATTTGTGGATG
The DNA here is from genome assembly GCA_037957365.1 of Torreya grandis. Taxonomy (NCBI): domain Eukaryota; kingdom Viridiplantae; phylum Streptophyta; class Pinopsida; order Cupressales; family Taxaceae; genus Torreya; species Torreya grandis. Next base: position 3,691,957 of record JARHVA010000679.1, read on the forward strand.
ACTTTGGTTTGGTTTTGGGATAGTTGGATTGGTCGGTGGTTTTAGATGGGGAAGGTTTATTGGATTTAAAGCTAGAGTTTTTGTTTCTTAGTTTCAACTTCCCCTCATCTATGGCTCTAATTTCTAGTTTTCATGCCATGGTAAAGGCCTCATCAAAATTTCTGAAGGTTTGAACCTATAGAGTGGGGTCAATATGTTTGGAACAAGTCCAAGATAAAATTTTAATCAACTCATGTTGGGGAAAATAGAAATAGAGCTAGTTGATAATACCTCTCCATCGAGATATGAAATCGGCAATTGATTCATCATCAAATTACCTGATGGATTAAAGGTTGGTGACAGAGACCTTCTTAGATATATTGATCAAAAAGTAGTGTAAAAAGGTTTGAGTGAGTTGGGAAAAGGAAAATATGGAGCGATTAGTGAGAGAACTATACAATCTAATGTTGTTCTAGACAAAAACATAGGAAAGGTACAAAGGAGAAGAACATCATCATAGGTAATCAAGTAGAAGGAATGTTGAAATGATCTTAAGTGTTGTTGGGGGTCCTCCTTGCTTTGGAATTTATAAAATTTGGGTAGTTCCCATTGAGGAGGGTAAGGTTAAATGGGGAAGGATAGATGGGTGAATGGGTTCATTATAGATTTGATTGTAAGATAAGAGGTTTTGAGCCCTAAAGATAGATGACTCTAGGTTGTTCATTTTGTGTATTAACATTTTGACCAAATATATTTGGGGTTGGGGAGATCCATAATTATCTAGTGAGTTTTGTTGAGGCTAGGCGAATGCAACATATGGATAATTGGTAGAAGGTTTAGAGGATGCCACATGTTGGTATGTGTTCATCGAGGGTTGGTATGTTTCCACATAAGGGTTAATGGGCACAAGAGGTTGGGTAGAATATGGAGCTATGTATCCTTATGGGTTAGGAATGTAACATGGGTAGGGTGTCATAGGTATTTTTGGAGGATTTGATGTGGGTTAGCTAGGAGGTATGATCAAATTAGTAGATTGGTCAATTAATATGGATTGGGTTAGAGGTATGGATGGGTTAATTGGTTGGGGGTGAGTGGTGACTCTAGTATTGATAGGGGGAAGCGTGAAAGTTATAGAAATCACCACACTTTGAAGTGGAGTGGAAATTTGTAGGTTGTAAGTGTTAAATGGAATAGTGGTAATATAGGTATAATATATCCCCATGGTGGATGGAGTATGGGTAACTAAAGGTAAGGTTGCCCCTATGTTAGAGGAGTAGTTGGTTGGTTTAGGGGGTTTTCAGTTATTGATTGGGTTGTTTGATTTATTTTTGGTGGAGGTATTAGGTGGATTATTGGTAGAGGAAAATTCTTGAGAGATCATAGGTTGGGTAGAGGTAGTGGCCACCATAATATTGGGAGGCATCCCATCAGGTGGATCACTAGGAGGAATTGAAGTAGGGGTGTAATGAAAAAGGGTGTTGAGGTAATGTTGGAGGACCATGGGGTTATTATCGAGGAAAGTGGAAAATTTCACATCAATTTATACAACTATCTAAGGCATGGTAGGGGGTATAAGGATGAGGATAACCCTAAACATCTAAGGAATACTCCATGAAGGAAGAAGAAGAGGAAGGTGGCTCTTGGTTAGTTTGGTTCCTCAACTGTTTTATAGTAAAAACCATATGAGAAATAGAAAGGAACAAAGGAAAGATCACAAATCAAACACAAAGTAAACAAAATAAAAGATCTCAAGGCAATCAAAGCATACACTAAAGTGTGCTTAAAATCCTAGGATATCTTTTATCTCACTTTTGGCTTATGCCTTAGTTGGAAAGTATGAAGAAGAACTTGGTTTGTGGAACAAGTTCTAGAAAAGAAATATATGGTTGGTTTTAGGTTTTCAAGGATCTCAAAAGGATATATGTTGGAAATAAGTACATTACTTGGTATTAGGGCCTACCTCCTCACTTCACACATTATAGTGATAAGGGTGTCAGGTGTTTGTCCAGTATATACTAATTTATAGAGTTTAGACTCAACCATAGAGCTGTGTTTTGGTTGTTCTTCTTGGTAATGACCTCTAAGTAAGATAACCAAAGGGTGAAGGTGATCTAATAGGAAATGAAAAACTAGTTAGGCATTATGTCAATTGTTTCAATTTTTAATTGATTTAACTATTTTGGTAAGGTGTATGATAAAGAAGTGAAACTATGATTGATTACTTTGATTTTAATTTAACTAAGTGAGCTAAACATGAAAACAATCAATGTATGTAGTTTATTTTATACCCAAAATAAATTTTGATTTATTTATATGATCATAGAATAAGGAAGAAAAGGGCATCTAGATGCTACTAGGACCCACTAGGCATGCTAGAATGTTTCTCTCAATCTCAGTTCATTTCTAGTTAAAGAAGTAATAAACTAAATGTGTGTATAGTAGAATAACCTATTTGTTTTTATGTAGATGATCTAGATGATTTTGAAGGGATCATCTTTTTCTTGGGAAGAATGACCTATAGATAAGAAATAACTCATGTAAAGGGGTTGTTAGATGGGTAGCAAGGTGGATTGTCTAGCATAAGCTAGGTCTAAGAAGTGTGAGATTACTAAGAGGCTATCAATCCAAAATCTTAAAGCACTTAAGTTGAAAGAAATAAATATGAATTACTTGTATCAAATGATAGAACATACTAAAAGGAAATGAAATAAAAAATAGATGCTTGATAAAAGGAAAATAGATTAATTAAGCAAATAGTGGGTCAATATTAATGCTAAATAGGTTAGGTTAGGTTCAAAAAATAGGTAGGGTCTCTATGAACAATAAAGGAAACAAAAAATGGAGTTTGGATAAGGGTAGGTAGGTAGAAATAAATTGTTTTTATTTCTTACTAAAGTGACTATCTATAATTGGGATGACCATCAGTAGTTATGTTGACCATCAATAGTTGGGTGATCATCAACAGTTGAAGGTGACCTTCAATGATTCTTGTGGATTCTAGGTATGTTCATAAAAGAGTTGGGTTTGGGTTGAAAAAGGGTTCAATAAGTGTTTCAAGTATTTGGCTAAGGTTAGAGTGTCAAAGATATAATGCAGAGAGGTCCAGGTTACCAAATAAGCAAATCTTGAAAACCAAAGATATACTTAGCTAGTTACTTGATATTTGATAGCTGATACTGGAGTAATTTTGGCAAAGTAATGATAATTTACTTGAAGAATTATTTTGGTAGAGTTTTGGGTCCTTATCATGGTTGTTGACTTACTAGAAGGAGAACTTGTAAAAAAATTTTATAGCTCTTAATGACTACTGATTTCTTGATTGCTAAGATGGATAGGTGAATGGCTCTTAGATCCTTTTTCACCTTCTACTCCCCTCCTTTTATAGGTAAATAAATATGGAGATATAAGGTTCTATATGAGGTTTGTTTGTTTATTTTGACTAGGTGATGCATTTAGACAGTGGATTAGGTAGCCATATTAAATTATTTCATGTTAGCTTGTTCATCATGAGTTGTCTTTTTTTAGGTGAGGAAGACCTGATCATTAAAGGTTAGCCTTATCATCAGTGGTCATGCTAACCATCATTAATCAAGTGTTTGGAGGTGAAGGATCAAGGTGGATTAAAAGGATTGGGTTAAGGGTCAAAGGTGAAATTTAGTGAGTTATTTGGCTTATTTAGATAACTTGACTTAGGGTTTGATGGGTTAGGTAGTGGTTTAAGAATGGTTGGGTGGTCCTAAGAGGATCCCAAGGAATTTAGACATCTATAACCATTATGTGTAGTTTTATATTGTCTACAGTATTTAGTAATTTGGTGATTCATTCATGGATCCTAATCAATTCAAATATATCTTACAACACCTCTCCATGGTAACCAAATATGAGAGAAGTCTATTTATACATAACTATTCAATGGCTTAGACTAGCCTTTACTGATGATGAGTCTGTACCCTTCTATAATATCCACTACACATATGTCAATTGTCATTTTTACACATGGATTAAATGTTACTTGGATGAATACATCATTCAGGTCTCCCACTATAGGCACCACTATCTTATCTAACTATGAGACCATCCTCTTTTATGGGCTTGGAGTCAACCCAAGCTTTTGAAAAATGAAAATTGGCATCACAGTAGTTGAAGCTAAAAAATAAATTAAACAAGTATTAATGTTCTTTCCAAATTCTTTGATGGTCAATAATAAAGGAATAACTTTTGGTTTACTTTTATATATAACATTGATATGAGCAACTTTTGTCTTCTTTTTAGTTGACTTTAATATAATGGACCTCCATAACAACTCATTTTATTCAATGACATGAGAAAATTCATGAAGAATGATTTTGGAATTAATATTATTCATGTACTTAACAATTTTATATCCTCATTTGCTCTATTCCTCCTTATTTTGGGGTTATGCATTCCCTTTTGGGGGAGGTGGATTATTATCAGCCCTTGGATTCGATGGAATAGTGGTGTTATTTGGAGTAGTGGATGTTGTGAAGGGGTGTTTGATCCTCATATTGTAATTGAATTTTTGATACATCTATAACTCATGTATTTCATTATAGTTATCCTTTGGTTCATTTTCATCCTCTCTTGGGAAACAAGACTTGTGTGTTTCAAATACCATGGTGGTGTTTGAGTAACCAACTTTAAAGTGGAACGCTAGTGGGTTGTTCATCAAATAATGCCTTACCATATCAATTTGGAGGATTTTTAATGCTAGATATAATTTCATACACTCAAGTTCACCATGTTGTGATGTGTTATGGACTCTACACCAATTAGGTAGAGTTGTTTCTACTATATTGATTTATATCAACTTGTTGGGTTATTGCTATTTTATGTTATTTTCATATCAATTGAAAGGTTTTTTTATATATTTTAAACCTAGAATTTTGGTTATTATTATGGATATTATCATTTCTCATATTCATATGTATGTTCAATAAGTCATTGCTCAACATTTAGACCATTCTTTATATAGAATCTAGTTCTACTTTGGTAGTATCAACACCATGTGCAACTATAGTATTAGATGGAATTAAATGTTGGTTGGAATGATGACTATTCATATACATATAATTATTCATATAACCATAATTTTGATTTGGTATCTATTGAATCAGAGTATTTAGTGTATGTAATTGATTCTGGTTGAATGTAGAAGTGTTTGATTAACATGAGGCACTCGATTCAAGGATAGGAAAGTAGTATTAATATTTGGGGTGTCTAGTACATAAGGATTTATCTATCTTTCAATATTGATTGCCTATTCATATGCTAAGGCAAAAAAATTATCAGTATCATGTCTTTGAAAGAACATTATAGTGATTGGATCCAAGGCATTTTTGTACATCTTCAATGCTAATGTTCCATCTAGTCTGTATGTTTGAATTATCCAAGTGTACATATTTTGAAACCTTGTAATGAAATACAAAATTAGCTCATTAAGATACCTTTTCATACTAATGTAATGTTGATACACTAGGCAAAGGTGATTAACTTGTTCAAATTAAGAAATAAAAGTTTTCTAACATGTATTCCATGAAGTTATTGAGTTCTTTTGAAGGTTGAGGTTAAAAATATAGGCATCATGCCACAAGGTAATTGGGAAAATTTAGCATGTAACATCTTCATTAGTAACATTTATTCACCTTGACACAATTTTCAAACACTTGATATGTTCCTCTATAGTTTTCTCTATTGAGGGGGATAAAGAAGGTAGATAATTCCCTAGGATCCTTGGTAAATTATGCAAGTCAGATCCAACTAACAAGGTTGTTAGACCATAGGATTATTAATGGGATGGATATTTCTTATTAGATATGGTGTCATGGTCCGAGGTATATCGAGGATAAATAGTATAGATATAGGCCTTCAATATGATGATAAATGGGAAACCAAAATATTGGCTTGGGCTCTAAACTTGGTAACTCTCTTGGCTATCTCCAATGCAACATAAATGTAGGGGATAACCTCTCAATAGGTAAGGTGCACAAGTGGCCCTTTTTTTAGCTCCATATTTTTTTTAATATGGGCCTTGTGCACATTCATGTATTTAACAAGGTAGCCTCTAACATTTTAGGATCTCAATGGAGGTAAACTCCACTCTAAGTCATGAGTTGAAAGTATGGGTTAAAGAACTTGATGGTCAAATAGTAGGCTAAGTTTGAAAGTTATTAACTAGGTGTGCTTGTAGTGAAATTAATCCTAATAAAGAAACCAAAACATAGTTGGGTTGGATGGATGGATGGAATTTATTCTATATTGGATAGGTCCTATTTAAGGAAACTTTAAAAGGAGGGAAGGATAGGGTAAAAAATAAGGCTCTATGGTTTCAAGCAATCACTTTTTAGGCTAGTTAATTAATGTACAAGTGTTTCTAAAACTAATGCTTATTATTTTTAACTATTAAACACTCATATAACAACACAATTACGGATTTTGGGATGAAATGGTATATGAAACTTAAGGGTTTTATCTAAAATTTGCTCCTTTTAGAGTAGCTATTGCACATCCTTACTCATGAGATTATAGTTCATACTATAAAGGTATTTAGGGAAGCTATGGATCACACCTAGAAGACTATATCATGGGTAAACACTCCTTCACACTTAGAAAGTTAAAATAGTCAACTAATTACTTAAAATAAATAATACTAGCTAACCATTCAATAGATTTTTCACATCTAGAAATAAAAGATATCAATGATAAAAAAAATAACTATTTGCATCTTTTTCACACTTCAAATTACTTAATTAAAATAATAAAAGAAATTAAAACCTTACTTACATATAATTAGAATAATAAATACATCCACATAATTACATGACAATCAAAATGATATCTTCTTATACTGATGAATTTTCTAACCCTTTGAAATTAGGGATTATATATATATATATATATATATATATATATATATATATATATATATATATATATATATATATATATATATATATATATATATATATATATATATATATATATATATATATATATATATATATAGACTTGGGAAGGGGTCACCTCATCCTACAAGTTCATGAAAATTCAAATTTACACCAAGAAATTAGAACTTAAGTTCTAATTTTAGTGTAAAAACTACATGCATACTTATAGTTAATTACAACTAAGTCAAAATTAAGTTTTACTATATAATGCAAGATAGCAAATGCATGCTTACAAATAAACCAAGATAACTTTTACATCCATACACCAAGTATAAGTAAATTATAATTACAAATATTATTATTATATGCATGACTACCTATAAAATTATACTTTAACAACTAAGGATTGCTTGGGTACTGAATAGTACTGCTTATCATTGTAGTAGGTGTTAAATTGGTGGCTTGAGCTAAATTTGAAGTTGAAGCATTGTCTTTCTTCTTACCTTCTAATTCTTAATTGAATATGAAATAATGTTCTTACCTGATTATATCTATGCTTAAGAGTGGGGGTCTATGTACCTTACTTGTTTATTACATCATTTGTGCATGTTCAAACTTAGTGTTCCTAAAGTTGATTTAGAATATATCCACTTTAGGGATTTTTTTCCATTCAAAATTCATAGCTTCAATCTCATCCATTGTTAATCCATATATATTTTGTTTAAAATTGGTTGAGGCCTATTAAATAAATTATTCAAAATTGGCTATACTTAATAGCTTTCCTATAGAGTCCCTCACTTGTGAGAGCTTCAACACCTCTAGAATTTTCAAAATGATGCTATTGTGTTCTGCATACTTGGGCATTATTTCTTCAATTGTAGTGACCCACTATCTTTCTTCTTGTGTGCTAATTACTATTAGTTTTAGGAAATTTAAAGCCTTCGATGCTGTCATCAAATTGAGGTGGTTATACACCTTATTTATTTTATAATGAATGAGGAATTTAAGCTTATTATCATATTCCTTTAAAGAATTAAATGATTTGTAAAATTCACTGATCTAAGCATATAATTCAACCCTCATTGTAATAATGGCCTCCAAAACATTTTATATTCTTAAAGCTACACTTTGCACATCCATTTAAATCTATATAATATCATGGACTATTTGTTGTTTCTCCCTAACTTGCTCTAACCCTTGCTTAATATCTTTACTTGCTAGTTTTTTTCCTTCATGGAGCTCAAGTAGAACATCCTTGGGTGTCTCAAAATAGGATTCAAAATCATAAATGTAGGGGAAGTACCATAGTTTCCTATTCTTCCTATTTTGAAAAGTGAACACCTCTTTTCTTTCCTCCAAAATTATCCCCCTTCTAGGCTAGTCTTCATTTTTTATTTTCTTCACCATCTAGACACTCCCTATGGACTTGTCAAATATGGAGATTACTGTGGGTAGCTTTATGAGTGTAAGATTTGGTCTTTAGGAAGCTTGTGATTATAAATCATCTTCCAATTATGGGATTACCAGTTGGGTAGACTCCATTGGTTGAGTGTCTCGGGCTATAGTCTCAACCAATAGATCCCCTAAATACTACATTATGGCCTCTTTAATAAATGGGTCAATAAGGGTAGGTTAAATTATCTTAGACTAGTCCACACCACCATATTAGGGAAATGGGTAGAATTTATACACTTATTTATTCCTCCCATCCTTCTTCGATGATATTAAAATGGTGGATTGAGAAGAGATAGAACAAGACATTAGTAATCCTAACTAAGTAGATGACTCATGTAGTTGGGAATTTACCAATGATCCCTTAACTTTCTTGGATTATTTAATTTTAGTCTTAGGGGATGTTGGGGTAGTGGTAAAGGTAACCATAATAGAAGGTGGGGGAATGGATGCTAAGGACCCAATTAGATGAATAGGAACTACTAGGGAAATAGAGATAACATGGTTATAAGAAGCATCTTCTACCTTTGAAACAATTAAAGATTGTTGCATACTAGGCTTAATGGAAAAAACATTTTCCTTATGAACCACCATGGAAGGGAAAACACTAGGATTGAGATAGATGAAGTCAAAAGAGATAATAGACAAAGGGGAAACAAAATACACAATGAGTGTAATATAAATTGAAGGATTTGTAGAAATTTAGAGGATGCACCCTCACTTGATTGATCTCCATATAGTTTTGCCTTGCCTTTTTTGTCTTGGTGGCTTCAAACCTTATCTCTTTTTATCTTTTCCTCCTCATCTATAAACTCTATTAAGAATGGTAAAAACATTCTATGAGGCCAAGATATGAATATTTCACAACAATAACATCACAATAAATTTAGACAAATGCAATGCAACATAAATCAATCGAAATGATTATTTAAAATATGAGATAATGAGATGTTAGTACCAAGGTAATAACTTGCTTATACAAGTAAGGAAAAATACTAATCTATTTAATCTAACACATGTGGGATAAATCCTCATATAGGACAAACCCAATATAAGAAAAAATAGCTAACTAAGACACTATAAAACATAAGTAAACACATGAAATACATACTCTAATACCACCCCTTGCCCCCAAGTGAATCTATGCAATAACAAAAACCAATAAAATAGTGGCATATCCATAGAATGAGTCTTGGAAACTAGAACTGATAAGGTACTCATGTACAATATATATTCATGAAATGAATATGGAAGGTTTCTTCATGAACACTGCTAAAGGATAACTTCTAAAACCCTAAGCATGTAATATAACTTAAGGAAATAAAGTGACGTAAAAGGCTTAATAAATATGTCTAAAACCTACTCTTAAGTTAGAATCTAATCCAAAATAAGAATACTATCCTAAATATGATGAAGAATGATGTGTATTTTACCTCAATGTGTTTGGTGTGTTGATTCTCAAATGGGTTACAAGATATGTGAATTACACTTTGGTTGCCACACTAAAGTACAGTGGGTGAATCATATATAAAGCTAAACTCTATCAACAATTTATGAAGCCAAAGAACCTATTAACTCATTATAACAACTACCCTATACGTAACCTCTATAAATTATAGTGAAATAACATGTTGCTTCTTGTATAACCAAGTAATAGGTGAAGAACCAAGACAAATGATGTATCCAAAATTAGAATGCATATCATCAAGAAAAACTACCGAATCTAAATCATTGTATCCAACCAATTGAGTATAATCCTTAGTGTAATGTAATACAAAGTGATTAGTGCCTTGTAGATATCTTAAGATCCTCTTGACAGCCTACTAATGACTATCATGAGGTTCATGTTCAAACCAAGATATAATATCAAATACAAATGAAATTTTAGAGTGAGTATGGGTCAAATACATAAGAATCCATACCATCTAATTATGTAATTTAATATCACAAATTGGAGTAGTATAAGAGGCAGTAAGAGTCACTCTAAACTAAAAAAGAGTAGGACTTGGCTTGCACTCAACCATGCTAAGATGCTAAATAAAATTAAGGATATACTTCTGCTGACTCAAATAGATTCCTATATTTGAATGTGAAATCTATAAACCAAGGAAGAAGTGAAAATGACCAATATCTATCATGTCAAACTATGTTGAAAGTGCATAATGAATAGTCTAAATCTAAGATGAGGAACTACCTATAAGAATTAGATCATCAACACACAAGACCAAAGTAATAATGTCCTCCCCAACACACTAAATATAGACTAAGGGATTAGAGTGTTGATACATAAAACTAGTAGAGAGAATAAAAGAATCCATCTTCTCATATGAATCTCGAGGGGCCTATTTGAGATCAGAAAAAGACCTCCTAAGTTGATAAACAAGATAAAATCCATGAACAAACCCAATATAATTCTCTATATAGATTTTCTTATGCAACTTTCCATGAAATAAAACTCTTCATGTCCATTTGATATACTATCTAAACCTATGATGTATAAATATAAAGTACAAGGAAAATAGAATACATCTTAACAATGAACACAAAAGTCTCAGAGTAGTCAATACCTTTGAATTTTGAGAATCCCTTTGCAATAAAATGTGACTTATACTTGTCAATGGACCCATCAACTTCATACTTAGTGTGGTAAATCCATTTTCACCTGACCAACTTTATTCCCTTAAGAATATTTACCAAATTCCAAGTGTGATTCTTCATCAATGAATAATACTCATTTTTCATTGCAACATCACATTCCTATATCCCATAAGCTTGTGAAAAAGACTATGGATACTCAGAGAATGCCTAACATAAAATTCTAATACCCATAGAATGTGCATGATGATGCTAAGTAGGTGGAATATCCTAAATAAATGGTATTACCTTATCAACTATAGTATGATCCCACCTAGGCATAATGGCAACATAAATATGAACAATATACTCATCCTCAATAACCTCCTCAAGAATCTCCTAAATTAGTTCCTCAAAGAAATAATCCTTGAGAGGAGATGAATCAAAGAAATAAAAAGAAATAGACATCAAGAAAAGCTCCTAAAGACTCAAAAAAATGAACAATGAACACAAAAGTATCATAGAATACATGTATAGTTTGGTGAGAATTGCACATCTCATAGAATACATGTGTTTGAAAATGAACATCATGAGTATCAAGGTCTAAAATATGATAATCTCTCATGTCCTCACAATACCTTACAAATCCCAAAGGTTTGTTCTTGACTAATGCTTTCATTTTATTCTTTGGTACAAATGCACAAGAAAAGATCCTAAAGACTCAAAAAAATGAGACATCAAGCTTGAATCCAGACCAAGCCTCCCCTAGATTAATATGCTCAATGTGATGTGTGGTTTTGGATGTAGTTCATATAATTAACTACCTCTACCCAATAGATAGGAGGTAAATCCTATGAATGCATCATGCAATTATCTATCTCCTTCAAAGTTCTATTCTTCCTCTCTGCTAAGCCATTTTGCTATGAAGTATGTGTAATATAATGCTAGTGAATAATACCATAGGCTAATAAAAAATTAGTGAACTCTCAATTGATGTACTCCCCCCCCCCATTATTTGTAAGAATCCTCTTGATGTAACTTGATGACTATTTCTTGACCAAATCCTTAAAGACTTTGAAGTGGGAAAAAACATCACTCTTGTACTTTCAAAAACAAACCCAAGTACACCTTGATAAACTATTAATGAAGGTAAGTGCATACTTAGCTTCATTGAAAGAAGTAAGAAATACCATATAATCATTGTACACAACCTCAAGTGGTGAATAAGTTCTTATGGACATGACCTTAGGAAAATAATCCTGATGTTGTTTCCCCAATGAACAACTAGGGTAGACTTCGTCAAGACATAAAACTATAGGAAGACCCTCTACCATATTATGAGTTCTCAACTTCTTCAAATATCTATAGTTTAGGTGTCCAAATCTCTCATACCAATGTTGAACCTCATAATCTACATGAGAAACTAAACACATCCCTAAAGGTGGAGTATCATCAAAACCATCAAAATAGAAAAATTGAGAACTATGATCAATAAAACCCTATGTAATGAGTCTATGTGGTTCTAACAAAGATCAAAATTTAGCACCCTATGGTGTAAAAGTCATTGTCTTGTCCTAACTAGAATGAAAAATTTGATACAATAAAAGTAGATTGGTGGTGACATTGAGAACATATAATGAATCAAACTACCATCTAGTTGTATGTCACCCTTCCCCTTAACAAAAATGAAAGAATAATTTCCAACCTCAATGTTGTAAGTGAAACTCAAACCAAGAGATACAAAGGACTCCTTAGAAGAATTAATATGGTGTGAAGAACCAGAATCTAAAACTCAACTATTTAAAATAGGTAACTATAATCTCTCAATAACATTAAGTGCTCTCCCATGCTCATGATATGGTGAAGGAGAGGAGATAAATATCTTGTGTTTCCTAATAGTATCCTCTATGTCTTACATTTTTTTCAAACACTTAGACTCTTCATGGCTAGTCCCCCCACAATAGAAGCAAGATAGGTTAGACTTATTCTTGGATTTAGAAGATTGTTTGGGTTTATATGTGGAAGTGTTGGTGGACTTAGGTGAATTTTGAGGTTGAAGAAGAGTGTTTTTATTCTTACCCTTAGATTTTCCTTCAGATTTAGGATGTGAGGCCACTAATTTTTTTTGAGAGGTGGAAGACTCGAGGTGAGAAAATTTGGATTCCTCCTTAATGAGTCTCTCAAAAAACAACTCAAGATCTATAATTTTGAATGTATTACATAAGGAATCCATACTAGATAAAAAGGTAGATGTAAATATTTGGAATGGGCCACTCAACTTAGACAAGATTAAGTATACACACTCTTAATCCTTTTTATCTCGACCACTCCCCTATAACTATGTCAATAAATGCTTAAATTTTTTGAGATAATCTAGAATAGAAGTAAAGTCCTCTGGATTTAGTAAAGTAAGCTCCACTTCAAGCTACATCATTCTCAAGTGGTCTACCTTCCTAGATAACCCTTTTAACTTAGTTCACATTTTAAATGGAGTATCACACCTATCAAAATGAAATAAGATAGTATCACTCACATAACTCCCAATCAAGCCCATACATTCTTCAAACTTACACTGATGCTAAATTTTTTCAAATTCTCTTGTAAACTATGGTTGTGTTTCATTCATTAGGGGCCATATTCATTTGCACTTAATGATTGTCTCTATTCTAGGTCTCCATGTGTGCTAATTATGTGATATTAAAATTATCACAATGATAAATTCCAAATGTAATGCCATGCCATCTAATCACCAAGACTAAAAATAATTCAAAGGGTGTACAAAAAATAGTACCAAGATAACCCCCAAAAATATTATATTATAGGACCCCCCCACCCAATTTGGCACTTTCTAAAATAATGCATTTTTACAATTTGATGACACAAATTGATAGTAATAAAAAAACATACACTTTTGAAAAAAATGGAATTTAAATCCAAGTTATAGTTCAAAAGATACAAGTGTTATGATTTCTTGTAAAATGGGTAAAAATAATTAAAAAAACACTTCTAATAGATTTTAGTGACCCAAATGAAAAATAGCATAGGCATGAAACCACTTGTTGGAACTAAAATCTCACCATGGGATTATAAAATACAATTAAATTGAAAAATAATCTTGTCATTTACCTCAGTATATGTGCAAATAAGTTTGACTACATTTTGATGAAAAAATAAAGCTTATAACAAAACAATAATGAAAGTATAGTTGTATTAAGAGATGAAAAAAGTGGATTTGTGTTGTTATTGGTATAGGGGGTGTCAAGGTAGTTTTCCAATATATATCTAACCTTATTATAACTCTTTTATTGTATTCAACAACATAGACCTAAATTTCCTTCTAACACCTCTTTGTAAAATTTCAAAAAAAATATAGGCTTGGGAAAAGGGGTAGTCCAAATAAGAAGCATAGAACACAAATTATTTAAAATTACAAGGTAGAAATAAGAAATATATATAAGCTACATGTATTAGACTTGGATTTCAAAGAGGAAAAAATTAGATTTCAATGCCTAAATTCTCCCTTTGCTAGATGATGCCTCCCTACAAGTTTTGTAAACAAGTTAACAATAAGATTCAACGCAACATTAGCATTTTTAACACCACATCAAATATTGACCATATATAGTCATAAAATGTATGTATTAAACAAATAATTTAGGTATATTTTTCTCAAAATGTTACACTATCCTCCTGCTAATGCTTGGATCTAATGGCAAGTTCCATTCTAGATCTAGGAATGTAGACCAAAAGGTAACAAAAGGACATTTAACAAATAATATAAAGGATAGAAAAGAATGTATATCTATGAAAAATCTCTAAAATATCCACTAAATTCTTTGAATATAGATGACACCCCTATAAAAAAAACTCTAATGCCTATATAGCATGCAGATCTAGAAATGAAAAATGTTAATGTCATAGCTTAAAAAATAAGATGCCACTTGTTATAGGTATCTTCATGTAGATATCCATGCTAAAAGAAAAGGATGATGCCAAAAAATTCCTCAATGCCAAAAAAAATGGCAAGCTTTCCTATCATTGGATTCGAGAGAAAAGAAAAAAATTCCAACTCCCAACTTTGAAGATTTCAATGCCAATATTCTTTCACAAAACAACAAGAAAACATGTCTTGAAAAAAATCATCTCTCAATTTTTTCACACTAGATCTCCCAAAATAAACTCCTTTCATATATTTGAAACTCATTTCTATGAATAAGGTTTTAAATGCATATTATTCAAAAACAAATGTAGTTTTGAAAAAATATAAGGAAGCTTAACATCAAAAAGTGAATCAATACCAAGTATGAGAAAGCCAAACTATGACTCTTGATCTCTTAGGATAAGACATATGAAATAAAATAGGTATTAAAAAAAATGCTAAGATTAGATCTAAAGCAAATAAATAGACAAATAAAATGCCTAGCCTCTCTCTTCCACTACCTCAAAATAATGAAAAGCTTCAAAAAATTTGAAAAATCTGAATTGCAAGCTAGTGGATGGTTACAACTTCTTCAGGGCTCTAGTGCCATGTTAGGAATGGTAAAAACATTTAATGAGGCCAAGATATAAGGATTTAACAATAATAACATCACAAGTATCTACATATAAATGGAATAAAACACAAATTAAACCAAATGATTATTTATAATATGAGATAATGAGATGTTAGTAAAAAGGTAAGTTCTTGATTATATAGGCAAGACAAAATACTAATCTAGCTAATCTAAAAAATGTGGGATAAATCTTCATATAGGATAAACCCAATAAAAAAACAAAATAGCTATCAAAGACACTAGAAAACATATGTAAACAAATTAAATACATACTCTAACAGACTCACTTCCTATTGATTGGTGATCCCTTAATGGTCATTCAATAGATATTACTTCAATAATTGAACTCTTTAAAGGGATATGAGTTCTTAACTTCTTCTTATAACAAATATTAACCTTTTTATATGTAGGGGAATATTTTTGAGTGGGAATGGTTGAGATTTACACACTTGGAGTCTCTAGGGCCAATGTAGTAATAGGATGGGCATGACCATCCAAGTCTAAAGAGTCAAGGCAAATTAGCTCATCCTAAGTTCCACCAAGTAAAGTTGAAACATTGAAATCTTCAAGAATTATAGGCTCTTTAATTAAAATTTCCATTACCATAGGGAATT
The DNA here is from genome assembly GCA_037957365.1 of Torreya grandis. Taxonomy (NCBI): domain Eukaryota; kingdom Viridiplantae; phylum Streptophyta; class Pinopsida; order Cupressales; family Taxaceae; genus Torreya; species Torreya grandis. The sequence goes on from JARHVA010000679.1 coordinate 3,708,034, forward strand.
TTTTTGAAGGTTATCCCTACTCCTTTGATGGTTGGGAAGGTTTATTGACCCAAAATTTGGTGGCATCCCATCCACCTCTTAGTAGGAGTCTGCTATTTACATTTCATATTAAAATGGAGGGCTCCTCTCTGATGGAAATCACTTTTATAATTGATAAATAGGAAATCATGGTCATAAATCTCATTTTGGTAATGGAATACCAAGGCTTGAATACACTTTTGAGTTGTGTCAAGAGGGTCCTAGTCCCTATGTGGTAGTGTGGCTAATGAGTAATACTATCTAAATTTGTTAGCTTCCTATAACTATTTATGATTAACATAACACATTCTAATAATCATGAGGTGAGAGCCATGGAAGACACTCTTATTTTTATTTATATCTTCATCAATTCCCCAAGGCTATCTCCTACTTTAATAGTTTTTCTAGCACATGCTTGGCGAGATGTAGTGGTTCACCCTTGTAGCTAGTGACCATCATCACACTATAATTAGGATATAATTAGTATTCCACTCTAGACATAAATGTGTCATTAATTCTCATGATACCCTTCTTAGTGGGGATTCATGAATGACCCTCCACATCTTAGGGTATACATATTATATAATGTGTGTGATATTATTTGTATAAGCATATATGTACATAAAATAATATGAATCACATATGCAGATATTAATAAAATCTAGAGTTGGGATCTAGAGTGACCCATTGTGAATTTACACTATGGCCATCATAATGTCTAGAAGGTATGACATCATATATAAATGGCCCCCTTGAGGCCTCTTGTCCTTTTTCACATAGCTTATCATAGAGTACCTTACCTAGAGAAAATGTTAGCTCTGATGTCATTATTAATTCCAGTAATGAAACTCATTCAAAGTGAAGGAATTCTATGCTGGGGTAGCTATATAACTAGTTTAGGAGGGCCATCCCAATATGGATTCCCATATGGAACTTATTTATAGGCACTGACTAATTCTCTTTGAATATGATGGTCTCCCCAAGACTTATCCACTTGCTCAATGTTTTGTTAACTGACCTCACCTTTTTCTATGAAACCACCTTGTGAAAATCATATGTATCATCTACCATCGATAAGTATAAATACCTATAAAATGGATCTCTTGAGATGTAGGTGATGATAGGTTTGTGTTCTAATTGGTGTAATAATGCACCCCTAGTCACTTTGCCAATGAAGAATAAGTCTTTTAGGAGGTCTATGGATTGCATAACCTTAGGCTTAGTCCTGGGAAAATGTAATCTCAATTTTTTGAGAGTGAGAATGTCTACTACCAATTTTATTTGATTTGGTGTCAAATTTTCCTTGTGAATGTGTGCATCCCCTTGTATATCACTTCCCATAATGCTGAGTAATTGATATAGTCATTATTGAACATTTATTATATCAAATATTATCTCTATACTAGGTTAAATCCTAATTGAATAATATAGAAGGTTTTAGGGCTCCTCTGAATGTCTTAGATTAAGATAGCATAGCTATTTCACTAGGTTACAAATTTTTTGTTTCTTCAATTTAGTGGTTTGGCTCCCTTAGATTCACTTCAGGATCAAGATGTAGGTGGCTAGGGTTTGTTATCAAGGGGTCAAGTGAGCTTGGAGTTTTTTATAAACAATGAGCATGACATTTATTTCTATGTCATTTATATATCTTTAGAATTTAATTCTATTTTATGCACCATTAATTTTTAACATCTATAAACTTGTTTTACATGTTCAATTCAATCTTTGCCACTTTATTTAGAGTGTATACCACATATACATTATAGTTGTTTAGGAGAATGTCACCTTATTTCCTTTTTCCAATTATCATTATGTTTCTCTTTTTACTTTAGTTTACTGATTCCATGGAGGCTCTTGATATTCAAGAGCTAGATGTTGCATTAAAATCATGTTAGACTAAATTCATGCAAAGTAATCAAATCTTCTAAATATAAGTTCTGAACATTTTTACCAAAGATTAAAATGCTAAAGACAAAAGTTTTAAAGAACAAAATGCCTTTTTTTTTTTTTTTGAATAATGTCATATAAGACCAGATTTATACCGAGCACTTTTGTCTAAGAGTAAATTCTAGAGATACAATGTCAAACACTTTCTCTAAACATTTTCACCATACAATTTCATCAATGATAAAGTTTTAAATATGTAAACTTAAAAGTGAACATTGTTTCTATTGATATAGATGTTGAAGACTAAATGTAAACATTTTCTCTAAAATGTAAAAATACTAAAGACTAAAATCTTGAAATGTGAATTCTAAACATTTTCTCTGAAGAGTAAATGGGGAAGACTTAAATACATGGCAAATAAAGTTATGAGTTCCCAACCTAAGAACAAAAGTTCTGAAGAGAACATGTGAATGAGACCTATGAAAACAAATCCCCAAGAGTTACTTTGTGTAATAGTTCATATATATTTGAAATAATGAAGATTACTAAAGATGGAATTTTGAACAAAAGTTTTGAAGGATTAATATTGCAATCTTGAGACTTAACAAATTGTGCATCTTCCAAAAACCTGTACATATGGAAAACTTTTGAAGAGTATTAATAGGTTAGTTTTAATAAGCATAATATGTTTTATGTATGTTTTTCTAATAGAGAATTTAGGTGCAACATATAAATATTTATTGGAAGAAGACTTTATAGATAGGCCTGGACCTTTTTAGAACACAATATTTCTTTATTCTTAAAAAAATAATGGGCATATGCTGGGTACAACATTCATGCTTAGAATTGGGTGACAAACCTAGTACATGTGAGGAATAAAAAGGAGAAAATTGTCTCTTGTAGACTTCAAAAATATTAATTATGCTTTAGATAAAGATAATTATTCCCTTCACTAGATGAGGTCATTTAACAAGTAAGTGGTTTTGAGATGATGTCCGTTTTAGATGGATTCTCGAGTTACAACCAAATCTTAGTGTATAAAGTAGAAAAAGCCAAAACAACATTCACTGCCAAGTGGGGAACCAAAACCGCCAATAAAAATGCCATTTATTTTGATTAATTATATTTACTCATTCTAATGAGTTATGTACATTACTTTCAAAGGCCTAATTGGTAAATTCATAATAGTATACATGTATGACTTGATTGTATTTTCAAAATGTATATCAGATCACTTAAGTCATCTAGATAAAGTATTTAAACACTATAGGGGGTTTGGTATATCACTTAACCCCAATAAATATGTCTTATATGTAACACAAGGTAATATTTTATGCCAAATTATCAATATTAAAGGTATTTCAATTGATCTAGAGAAAGTTAGTGATATTTCCAAAATTTAGTTGCCAAATAATAGGAAAGAGCTAAAGTCATTTTTTGGTAAAATCAATTTTGTGCAAAATTTTATCTCTAGTTTTGTTGAGATAAATAAACATTTGAATCCCATGTAAAAATAGGGAGACAAATTGTGATGGTATGCTTATTCTAAAAGGGCATTTCAAGAAGTCAAGAATGTAAGTATATAAGCTCTTATGTTTGTTGGGCCAGATTATGTTAAATCTTTTTATCTCTACTCTTTTGCCTTAAATCATATTATTATGGATATTTTGTCACAATGATTTTAATATGGAGAGCACCCCATAGCCTTTAAGATCACATAAAAAAAAGATGATGAATTGAACTACCCTATTATATATGAATAAGCATATGCATTGGTGAAGGTAATTACAAATTTTCATTATTACATTTGAGAAACAAAGTCCATACCATAGCTCTAAATCTTGGGGTCAATAAAATGATAGGATAGAATGAGTTGAGTGAAAGAAGAGGATGTTGGGTTAATAAGCTTTAGGAATATGACATCTAAGTGAACCTTTGAAATTAGTATGTGGTCAAGGTTTGTCCAAGTTAATTTTAGAATTTTATCCCAACATACCCATCATGGAATTTAACCACTCTGAGGTTAAATTTGGTCCATGGTATGATTCAATTATCTATTATCTTCTTTAAGGAAATCCACTAGCACATTTTGATAGGACATAGAGAAGAGTAATAAAGATGAAGGCTACATGATTATGTTTCAAAGGGGAGTGTTGTATTATTGAAAACATGAGGGGGTTTTCTTGATATTTTAATTTGAGAAAGAAACATAAGAGGTGATGAACTCATTTCATGATAAAATAGGAAGTGGTCATCCTTTCAATAATGTCACAACACACATAATTCTTAGAGTTATCTATTACTAGATAACATTATTCAAGGACATATATATATATATATATATATATATATATATATATATATATATATATATATATATATATATATATATATATATACATACATACATACATGTGAGGAATTGTAAATCATGTTAGATATTTTATAAAAGGGATATTCATGATCCCATGCTTCTGTAACTAGTGATTGATGAATTTACCTTTGCTCAGTGAGGATTAGATTTCATCAAAATCATAAAACCCAACTCAGCAATCAGTCTTAAGTTATTTTCTTTAACTATTATATGAGTTGGATTGAAGCTAAAAAAATAAAGAATAATATTTTTGAATAAATCATTGTATTTTTAGAACATATTATAAATCAATTTAGAACTCACATGTCACTTGTCTATAATAATGGACCTACTTTCCAATTAGCAGAGATGATTGAGTAGGCATACCATAATGTAATTTCCTTGAAATTCACCTCAAACTATTATCCCCATAGAAATGGTTTGGTAGAGTCAAAAATTAAGAATTTGTTAAATTACATAAAGAAAGTAATTGATTAAAACCCATACAATTGGCATATGCTACTCAAGTAGAACCAAAACAAAGTAACAAAACAAGGCATAAATAAAGCTTCAATAGTTTCCAATTTTTTATTGTCTATGGATTAGAACCGATTTTCCTAATGTATCTCAAGAAACCCATTTATCAATTCATACAATAATATATGTAAGTAGATCTATAAATTCATCCCATATTATTAGACCTTATCCAATTAAAATATAGACATGATTAATCTTTAAAAAAGTTTATTAAATCTTAAGATGCTATGAAAATATGGTTTAATCATAATTAACAAGTAATTATTTTTTATGTTTCAGAGTTGGTCTTATTATGGGGGAAATCCCATGAAATAAAGGGTCAACATTCTAAGTTTAGTATTTTATGGATTTGCCCTTACCAATTATCTAATCTTTTGGGACATAATGTGTTTAGACTGAGAGATCCTAAAGGCAATGAATTACTACTACAAATTAAAGAACAAAACATAAAGTATTATTTCATGGATACTCTATCTAATACCATTTTTGAGTGATGAAACTAAGGTTTCTCTATGTATATATTTTGTATATAAATTTTTGTTTTGTAGTTAGTTTTTCCTACTTTTTTGTTTACTTTTGTTTAGTTTGATTTTATGTTTATTTACTTTAGTTTCAGGCTTGTTTCATGTGTTTTTTGTATTTTCCCAACTTGTTTTAGTTGGTTTATGTGTGTAGTCATTTGGAGGCTTATATTACGTATTTTCAAAAATTGAATGGAGTTGTTCATATGTTTATCATAAGAAATAAGAACCTAAAATGGTAATCTTTGGCATTTGTGAATCTTCCCTATTGTATATTCTTCTTTCATTTTATGAGTAGACAATCAATATGATAAGATAATAAGGCATAAAAGAATGGAACAAAAATTAAGCAATAGTATGTTAAATAAATGTTGTGTCCTTATACTCCCATAGGTCAAAAACTTCAATTGGTTGATGACAAAGTATGAGAATTATTATTTTTGGAAATTAGAATGTGAATCATCCTTGAATAGTAGCATAGGTTGCTTTAGTTTTCTCTGTGTATTTATATAATTTGAAGCCCTTTGATTCAAAATATAATATGTGAATTTTATAAATGTTTCATTTTCTTGTTGAAGCCATCAAACTACACTTAATTTAATTTGTATAAAAATGTATATACTAAATTTATTTAACTTTGTCTTAGTGATTATGATTTTTTTTTAGTCTATCATTATACCCATAGATTGGTCCCCAACCCTTAATAGACTGAACACTAAAATATTTTCAAAAAAATAAATCAAAAGGAAATTTAATGAAATGAAAAATCCAAATTCTTTCCTTGAAATGGTGATTTAGGCAATCTCCATCACAAACTTTCCATCTTGGTTAGAAATGAAACAAGGCCTTGAGTGCAACCAAAGGTATCTTTTTTAAGACTATAGATACATAGTTAGAAGTAAATAAATTATCATGCCATTCTCCCCCCCCCCCCCCCCCCCCCCAAAAGATAAATATCCAAAATTATCCTTAGAAATTCTAATTTTTTTAGAGAAGTTTAAATTTACTTACATGAATGCAAGAGATATAAAAAAACAATCACTTCTAACACACACTAATGGTCTTAGGGTGATATAAAGCTTAGTATGTCACAATTGAGTTAGAATTTAGTGCTTTCATTTTTTAGGTTTTGTCTTAAAGACTTGTTTTTAATTTTTTATCTATTGTTTGGGTTTGATTATTTAAAATTTTAGGATTGAAATTTTGAGCAATGGAATTTAGATATGAAATTACATCAAAATTACTCAAAACACCAATCTAATTCAAAAGTTAGAGCCAATAAGACTACAATTAAAAAAATATGAATATTTATATCAACATTATAACCTAAATCTAAATGTTTCAAATCATATTAAATAAGAAAAATATTCCATTCCTATGGATGTAATATTTTTACCACAGACTCAGATTTTTTGGATAACATGTGATTGATGATAGCTTGATCAGAAGACTAATTTGGCATGATGTATTTATTCATTGAAAGCCATAGGTTGAACATGGATTTATTAAACTTTTGTGTTTCCTCAATGGAGGATTGGTTGATTTTTATAGAGGAGAATGAGATAAATCAATGGATATGAATAATCCATGATTAAGGATGGATAATTCTAAAAGAAAATAAAAAATCATTGGATGATTATTGAGGAGATAATGTTCTAGATGTAGAATCCTCTAGAGTCTCTTTGTAAATTTAATGATAATTAATAGATGATTAGCCATGTGATTATGGGGTTATTTAAAATATAAGGGAGTAGGAGAGGCTACTCCTAAGCTAAGATAGATGGGAAAGAAGTTTAAATTCCCAAATATTAGATAAATGGGGTTACTTAGTGGATAATAGGGAATTAGGTGAATTAATTATGTTATAAGATGTTATAAGGTTATTATGTGACATGAAGAATGAAGAGGGGGTATTACACAAAATTGATAGAAGGGTATTAATAAGGACAATTAGATTACATAAGGTAAGATAATATATTATTGGATGAAGTTAGTGATAAAGGGAAGTGAGAAAATTTAAGTGTATACATTTTACCGCTATTTTAAAGGGCATTAAAACTAGATGAAGTGAAAGGAGTAATGGTCTTTTAAATAAAAATAAATGTCTAGAATTTTAATAAATTAGTGGACACATTATTCCCCCTTGAAGAGACATGTGGAGAAGAATGAGATGGATAGACACTTAAAAAGAAGCAACAAGGGGTAGGAAGTGATAGATAGATGAGGGGTTGGGATTGTTAGATGTGGGATTAGTAATGAAGATGATGAGATCGACATGAGTAATGAGATAAAAATTGATGATGACATTAGAAAAGACATATGCAGAGGGAGTGGAAATGAGGGTGTTATGATTGTTGACACATCCCTAGTTGGAATCAACCATAACATGATGATGATAAAACAAAATGCTTCAAACATTAGGCATATCCTAGGCAAGGACATGTTCTAGGAAGTGTTACAGACAAGATAATCTATAGAGAATTACATGAGCTTTCAACATGTCCCAAGAAAGGATGCATTCTAGGTAAAGTTATAGACTAGGATAAAAGGACAAATGGATAACTTTTGATTGGTCTAGCTCAAAACACTAGTCTTATGAAGATAGATTAGAATGAATAGATGAAAATGAAAGGATGATTCATTAACTAAGGGGATAAAAATGAATGATTAAATATTGTCATTTGAGCTATCCTAAGGCACTTAAAAAGTGGCCAAACACTACCTACATAGTTTGAAAAGATCTTAAGATAATGTAGTTCTGACAAGACAAGGAGAAATTAATAGAGGAAATAGATTATAATATATGGTTTGGATGTGAAGGAGAGGGATGGATAGACTGTAAGGCAACCAATCAATGAGCTAAGATATGATGATATTGATTGATAATTAATATGTCCCTAATAAAGACACATATATGATAGTGATAAATAATGGTGTTATAGTTTTTGATGTGTCCCAAATGGAAACAAACTATAAAAAATGAATAAAGAGAGCCACATGTTTTATAAATATCCCAAGAAAGGACATGTCTAGGAGAGCTATAGATCATGCATTGATCATTGATAGGGATCAACACATACATAAATGATATATTGATCAATCATGGAGGATGGAGGATATGATGGAAGAAAATATTGATGTAATGAGTAATCAGGCCCAATCAACAAGTATGGGTGATTGATGAAAATATTAGCAAGATGATTGAGTGGATGGTGATTGATCAACTTGATTATTTACTTAATAATATTATATCTCAAGTATTTGACAGATGCAATACTTAAGTATGATTAAGGACAAAATATATGAGATGATTAATGATTGGGGATGAAATATATCAACTAAGCTAACCTCAAATAGACCATGTGACTCAGCATTGACTATATAATTATGAAAGACCTTAGGTCAATGTAGTTTAGATTAGATTAGAGAATGATGATAATGGATTATAAAATTAAGATGATGATGATTATTAGACATGTTAATTATTATATATATGTTATGTGTGATGATTATTTGATTGAGATTTGACTTTAGATGTTGATAACTAGACAAATGATAGATGATTAACAAGAGGATATACATGTGATGATAAAGGACTCAGAAGAAATATTAGATACTATACAAGTGGACTTGGATGACTGGATTGATTATATATAAGTAGGATAAATGATTATATATGGTATGTTAGATGTTAGGATAGGTGATAGAGGATAGGAAAAATGATGAGTGTGTCTATGTTCAAGCCATTGTTATTGTGACAAGTCTCATCATAGTCTATGTAATCTATTGAAAATATAGCATGAATAAATATGCACCATGATATATGTATGACCAAGATGATGTGTTTCCAAAGTGCATAATCATAAAATGAGAAAATGATGAACTCTAAAAATGATAAACTCTACAGATAGCACCCAAAGGCATTAATGTGGATTTAGTGTTATTATAGAATCATTATTCATTGAACCTTTGATTAAAGAGAAATGATGTAAGACTAATTAAAAAACTAATATCAAAATAAGATAAACATGTATTAGCATATAAACATTTGCATTTATATACATGATAAAATACATAAACACAAGTCAAACAAAAAATAGCATATAAGTAACACACACAAGTAACTACATGCAAATGTGTTGTGTCTTATCTAATTATCTTGATGAGATTAAATAGGATGGGTAATTAGATGATGAGTTGGAATAAGTAGATCATAATGACCATGATGTGTATTTGTATTGAGGATATGGAATTATTCAAGAGTACATACTTGGATTAGACTAAGGAATTAGATTAGGATAAAGTTATGGATAATAAATTAGATGTCAAAATTATAGACATCTAGTTTCTATCAATATTGTGCTGAAATTATCAATATAATGGTATTTCATGATAACACAGAATATGGACCAAAATCACTAAAATTCTCTAAATCATTTGAAATTACCATGTACCGATGTTGATTTGTGTTAATGTATCCCTGAATGGGGCAATGCATTTTATGTGATTATTATCTTTTTTTTTAAAAATTGAGTCAAATTTTGACCATACAAAACGATGTCCTAGACCACTAAATTCTTCTAATTTGGTATCACACATCATGCTCATGTGTTATTTCATGTCCATAATACCCTAACTATGGTATTACCCCATATGTAACTGAAACCTTCTTCTAATTATACTCCAGTCAAATTATGACAACTAAAATGACATTTTTTACTAGGTTGATTAACAATGAAACATATTTCCAAAGAATTAAAAAATATTAATCAAAGTCACTTAAACAAATTAAATTAAATCAAGAGCTTATGTAAAAATTCTATGTAAGTTGTTGAATATCTAATTACTAGAAATTTAATGTTCAATTTTACATCATTATTGGGGTGGAATTCATGGGCCATTAATGGGATAAATATTAAAATTAATCCCTCCCATGACTCATCAATAACCTTGTCTTCCAAATATTAATGACGCTATTTATTTCTTATCTCTCCAATATGGAATCAATTCATGGCTACACATCTTGATTTCAAGATGGATGGTCATGGTTGATCTTAAACATTTTTAGAAAGCTATAAATAAGTGAGTCAAGACCACCATTTTTAAGATATTTTATTGTAAAATTATTATTTAAAATTATCTTCACAAAATCTTTAGATATACAAACTTACATTGTAAAAATTTCTATAGACAAGCTTCACTTATTCACATCAGTTGAAAAATCTTGTGAGCCTAAACCATTAGTACACTAGAAGATGATGGAGGCACATGCTATACCTCATTGATGTAGACTTGGAGCATCAAATCTAGGGTAAAACATGCTTATTGATATATCTTGGATGAGGATAGATACTTGAAAGGTTTGACTATATTATTTTCTTAATTAGTTCTTTGAATTCATTAGCAACTCCCCTTAAGGGAATACACTTGATAAGTTAGGCATTTATGCTTATTTTAGATATTTATTGACTAACACATGATATAACCTTATATCATAATCCTATTATATATTTTATCATGCTCAGTGGGATCACACATCTTTTGATCCTTTTAATTTTTCATTTAGATCCTCTTTTGAGGTTTTTTTACACATCTTTTTCTATCATTTTACATTTTTAAGACATTTATACCAATCAGTGGATTTGAATTATGAAACAATCGATTCAACCTAAACATCAATGAGAATACCCTAAGGAATGAAAAAATCAAGTTATGAAAACAACAAAACCAACTACATGAATAGTGAGATCATTTTTTCTAATTTCTATCTATGTCTGTGTGTTTTACATAAATGAGAAAATCAACCTGGAGATTGGAAGGTTTAACTTTTGGAATGATATGTTTGAAAATGAACAATGATATCATCTTGGACAAGAAAATGTAGGTAACTACTATGTTTATTTTATTTTCTATCATTTTTAACATTTTAATAAGATCAACCTACACATCGATGGAAACACTCTACTAATTAGAGATATCACCCTGTAATCAATAGGATCATAAAATAGTGTCATTTATGCCTCTATATTTTAGCACAATCATCTTTAAAAATGGTATAATCACACTATTTAATGGATAAAATTATCTATAGAATGGTGGAATCAGCTTGTGTCAAAAAATAGAGAGATAAAAATACCAAGTTACAATTTTATTTAACAATCATACACCCCTCTTTTGACTTCTAATACTCTATTTGTAGGTTATAAGACACTTAGTTTCCATTTTGAAATAACCAAAGGAAAATTTAACTTCATATCTCTTTTAGTGTTTTAAAATGAACTCATATTTTAGTTAATTGATCTTAATAGTTTTTTCCTTTTAATTTTTGTTGTGTGTTTATTTTCAAAAACAAGTGTAGCATGTATGCTCTCCCCCAATCCCCTTTAGGGAAATTGGGTGATCAAAAATAATTAATTTATTACTTTTGTCACTTTTTAAAAGCATGAAAGTAAATTTTTTAAGGCCCTCCCCAAAATATGAGTGATTTGGGTGATTCTAAAAAACCCTAGTCCTACAATTTTAATTTCCTTCCATCTTGGCTTGTGTGTAGGATTTCATAGCCCCCCATGGGTTCTCTAGAGAAAAATTGACCCATGAATTCATATCTCAGCATCGTTTCAACCTCACTCCATGGTATAGGTCTATAAATTAAGGTTGACTTATTGGGATTCTTGTTTGAGTAGTTAAAAAAGGTCCATTAGTAAGAGACTAACTTGGAACATAGTTTTAACTCAAGCATCTCACTACACTACATAGCTGATGAATGTAGTAGTTGTGAAAAGGACAATATCTTCTCACAATAAGTTATTTAACATGTATCCAAATTATGTGTTGCACCTTAGTGTTAATCACACATATGGGACCATTTAGGACATACAAAAATTGATAGTTTTTAGAACAACCCCACTTTCCATGCAGTACTATTGGTATAGGGTGAGTATCCTAAAGATATAGGTCACTATACAATCTCTTTTGAGAAGATTGGGATTAAAAACATTACTTTTCATGTGCATATAATTTTATTATATTTACATTTTATTTCCTTTCAAGGAGTATATAGACAGAATCCAAGAGTATGAAGCCACCACGTTAGCTTGATAAGATAAGACATTCACATTAGTGTTTTTATTATTCAAATTTATTTAATTGGTATTGTAAATCTAATTTTTTTTTGTGAACTAAAACCCATCAAAAACTAAACACTAATTGTACACCATTTCCTTTGAACAAAGAGGCATTATGATGGTCAAATCTAAATCACTTTTTGCCTTGTTAAAAATTCAAAGCCAATCATTGTGTTTGAATTTCCAAATGACATTTTTATTTTGTTCATTTGAGTCTATAAATATTCATCACTTTGAAAATCTAAAGTCCTTTTTAATCCAAATTCAAAATCTTGTCTTTCTAATTTATAATCCAAATGTATTGGTTTACCTTTTGTGTTTGGATTAAGTAACTTTGGTGAGATTTTCCATTTAGATTGAAGTTTGTTTTGTCTAGACTCTTATCTCATTACATTCTTATTTTGGAATTAGATTATCTTGTATTCACATGTGTTCTAATTTCCTAGGCCATTCTACCATCTTTGTCATGTGGTGTCATTGTACTGCGTATTTAGTTTTGGCTTTATGCTTAGTAGTTCTTGTGTTAATTCACATCTTGAGCTTCTTATTTTGCATTTTATTCTTCTTGGTCCAAATGTCTTCTTATATATTTTATATCCATGACTCACCATATTTATTCTTATATTTTTATGCTATTGACATTTTCAAATTAGATTTTTGTGTACTAACTTACACCCTAATTTCCAAGATTGTTTTACCCTCTTCTAATTTGATGATTTAAGCCAACACTTAAAATACTCAACCTTTTTATTTTAATTGTGTGGCACTACACTTCCTTTTATTATAATCCCACATTAATTTGTGATTTTTTTATTGAAGATTATAATATATTTTGAGGTGTGTTTTTGTTGTTGGTATTGTGGCATTGATGTTGTCATTGATGTCAAGGTAAAGATGGAAGTCATTAATGTCAATGCCAAAGTTGATATCATGCATGGTAAAGTGGTATGTGATAAATTAGTCTTATTACAAGAGATAATTTTAAGGCAACATATTATCTCTTTTTTGAGAGATAATTTGAAGGCAACTTGGTAATTCTTTTGAGGTTGATGGCATGTTTTAAAGTCAAGATCAAGATACAAGGTAAGCATATTGTTGAGCACTAGTCTTGAAGAGAATTTTCAAATAATGAGCATATTGATACTAGTGTTTTCTTCAGAGAATACTCATGTAAGAATTTTCTTGGTTGATATTATTGAGATTTAGCTTGTTTGAGTTCAAGTCTTTGGGTATTGTCTTTAGAAGCCTAGTCTAGTCCTGTGTTAAGGTATATGCATGAAACATAGTGAAGCTTGGTTGATTGTGTTAGTACAGGCATGAGAGACTGAATAAAGTTGTGTAATCTTGAGAATGAGATAAATAAGTCTTAAAAATATTTCCAAGGTTAGTTTTGAGGCTTAATCATTGAATGGAGAGACCTAGTGTGAAGGCATAGGCTTGGTTGCATGATAAGGTAAGTAGTTTGAGGCTTGTGAGAAGAATATTAGAAGTTTTTGAGTATGGTATTAGGTTTTATGACATGATTATGAGGTGTTTAGATAAATTAAAGTGGTTTAAAGGTATGTTTAAATTCTAAATGTGATTGGTAGTTCAAGGCCTAATGTGCAAAGAGACCTAGTATGGCCTATTGACGGGTCAAGTTTAGTTTACAAGGTGATAGAGATCATGAGATATTTTTTATAGGTGTGAAAGGTTGTTTCAAGTTTATTAGTGAAGTTTTAGGTCTTGAGTTGAATAATAAAGCATAAAAAGTGGATTTGAGGTCTCTCAAGTGATAAAATGAGGCATTACAAACATGAGAAGGTTTTTATCATGCTTGTTAGCTCATCAATCCTTTGCATAGGATCCTGATTAGTTCATGATAGTTTGGTAAGGGTCCTAGTTATATTCTCTAGGCATTTTTTTTTAATAAATGGAAATTTTTTATGAATAATTTGTAAGAGTTAAAACTAGTTTTTAGTGCCTTAACACCCTAATGATGACATAATATGGAATATCTTAATATAAATGGATCAAATTCAATTAGATGACCTATTTTTATTATTATATCATGTAGAGGAATCTCCTAGGTACCTTCAAGTGGCATTAGTTTGATAGATGAGTGAGTGGACCCTATAGGAAAAGATATGTTTCTTGGAAATTTTTTATAATAGGCAATGTTGACTGATTCAAAGTTGATAAGTGGATGGATGTTAAATTTTGAGAATTATATATTATTACCATAATGGTTTATGATCATGTTTAATACTTAAAATATGTTAAAATAGTCATGGAATTTGACCTATCACTAAAAAGGCCTAGTGAGAAAGACAATGAGAAAAAATATGCAGAAGTCAGAATGAGATTATGGATGTGTTTCCATGGATTAGGGATGGATATAATTGCACAAGATTGTTATTAAATAAGTATAAAACATATCCCTAATGGATATAAGTTTTTAATAAGATTTTGTAATTCAAAAAGTTACTCTCAAACTGACTTATCTAACATAGTAAGGTCTATGTATAGTGAAGCCCTGAGATTAGTCTATAAGACTAATATTGCTATTGGAAATTATAATATATTTAGTTAAATATGTTTTGATAATATTTTTGTATTATATAAATACATTTTAAGTTCATAAAATTTTTCACATATGTGTTGTAATTCATTATTTTCATGAATGTGTTTTAAAGTTTTTGATAGTTCTGAGTAGTCATCTAGCAGAGATGAGAATGAGGTTATTTGCCTAGAGTTGAAGAGTATAATGCAAATGAATATTTTATTAGGATATATTATGATATTTTTATTTTAATATTATTATATATGTGTTTGTGTTTAAATGATCATGATTGGGTTTTGAAGCTAGTTGGCAGTTTTGAGTGGTCATGTTGTAAGAGTGAGTAAGAGGCTTTAAGCCCTATGTTTTAGTGTTTGAAGTACATGGTTATGAATATTAATTTATGGATTTTATATCCAAATGATTTAATTTTATGTATTTTTTTTTCAAATTGGTTATGATTTTCAGTTTTTGTTGGCACACTATCTAGCAGTAAGAAGGCCTAATTATGAGTAGGCTCAATGGTATGGTTTAAGGAGTGAAATGAGATAGATGGTGTCAGGGACATAAGGTGATATTATCATGGGTATAATTAAATCATGTGTGAATTTTTTCATTTATTTATAAATACTCAAGATGTTCCAAGGTGGGTAAGGTGAAATGTGTTTTTTGAGAAGGCTTGATTACATCAGGTCTCCTTTAGGCCTAATGGTGGTTTTAGTCCTTATGAGTGGTGGTTGACCTATGTAGTGGTTATTTATCTTGTGAAACATGATTTTTTAATTTAATCCAAGAGTGATCCATGCATGGAGAGGTTTGTGTCTACACAAGTTATGTGAAATCAAGAGTCAAGTATAAGAAGAAGGTCTAATAGGCCTAACATGACTAGTTAGAATATTGAGGGTATGAATCAATGAAATAAAAGTTTTTAAAATAGGTAGAGGGATTTAATACAACCATATATGTGTTTTTAATATTTATTAAAGTGATAAAAATGATTCTAAAGATGATGAGAAAGATCATATGACCTAAATCTGTCAAAAAGAGGATTAGTTGAGCAAAGAGGCCTAATAGGCTATTTGAGAGAGATTAAAGAGTGTGAAGATAAAAATAAGGTGATCATAATTAGTTGAGTCATAAAAAGGTGTCCAAATATTATCAAAGTTTATAGGTGTTTGATTTGGTTCTGAGACACCTAGGGGGTTGCCTCCTTACAAGTTGGTGTTTGCTAAAGGCCTAGTTGATTTGGTACTTGACTAGTGAGGGGTTGGTGCCTCATTAAATATTGATTAATTTCTTATAGGACTATATTAAAAGATATATTTTAGTGTTTTTTATCCCCCATGAGGGTTTCCAACATATCTCTTATGTTCATATGTTTTATGCTTATGTGGATGCTTATTTATACTTTTTGGAGTGTTAGGATGAGAATATATTTGATGTCTCAAGGTCATGATGTCTAGAAATCAGTTTTGGATGGATATACGACACCCCATATTTCCCATATAGATGAAACATGTAAGAATACTAGTGAAAACATTTTTAAAAAAATGAATGGTAATCTTTGCGGCCTATCAAAGGTAGAAATTATGAAGGTGTTGCACTATGTGTTTGCCAAAGATATGTAGGACAAGTTGAAGACTATCCATGAGGGAGACTCTAAGTTCAAAATGGTTAAATTGAAAACCCATAGAATAAAATTTGAAATCATAAGGATGAATGAATATGAGACCATTTTATCCTAATTATTGAGGGTTGATGAAGTGTTCAACATCATAAGAGGCCTAGGTGAAGAAGTGAAAGTGTCAACTATTCTTCAAAAGTTATTGAGATCTCTAACTCCTATGTTTTATTATAAACTATGTGTTGTTGAAGAGATGTAAGATCTATAAAATCTAGAGATGGATGGACTTCATGGCACCCTAACAACCTATGAGATGAGGACAAGTGAAGGAAGACTTGAAGAGAAGGAAGTTACACTCAAGGAATAAAATAAGTCAAAGGAAAATAAGACACAAGGTAAGAAATTCAAAGAAAATGATGTTTTTGATATTGATGATGATGATGAGTTGATAGTTATGTTTGCAAGAAAGTTAAAAATGAGTTTAATTAAATACAAGGGTAAGCTTATTTTAAAGTTATTTAATTATGTAAAAATTGCACACTTTGATAAAAAATTCCCTCATAATCATAAGATAAAATATGTTTAAGAGAATTACAAAGGTCATGATGATGATAAGAATTCTAATAGGTCTGATAAGAGGAAGAAACGTTTCATACAGTATGATATCAAGAAAATATCTTTCAAGAACAA
Organism: Torreya grandis; assembly: GCA_037957365.1. Classification (NCBI taxonomy): domain Eukaryota; kingdom Viridiplantae; phylum Streptophyta; class Pinopsida; order Cupressales; family Taxaceae; genus Torreya; species Torreya grandis. The sequence goes on from JARHVA010000679.1 coordinate 3,725,327, forward strand.
AATAAGCTTTTCTACCAAGGAAGACTGTATCTCATCTGATGAGAGTAAGATAAGTGATTTTGAGAGTGACCATGAATGTATCCATCCTGATGTCAATCAAATTCTCTTTGTGACTGAGGAACCAAGCTATTCAAATCAAGAAAATTCTATGTGGTTTGGAGATATCATTGGTGATTTAGATGAAGAAGAAGATGAGGTGGACTTTGAGGATGAGTTGATGAATGATCTAAAAGAACTAAAGATGGTGAATAATAATAATAAAGTGATGATGTCTCTTGCCAAATAATATGAGGAAAAAATTATTTTGTTTGAATAAATATTAATTAATAAATCTAAGGAACAATAATAAATAGTCAAATAGGTGGAGAGTCAAATTCAGATTGTGACTGCAAGCCTAAAGGTTAAAGAGGAAGAATGTGTCAGGCATGTAACTAAAGTGGATTATTTGAGATTTGGATAAGGCATCAAGTAATTTTAAGTCTATTTTGAAGTTTGAAAAGAGTACCAATGATCTATACAATATTTTGAGTATTCAAAAGACTGCTAATGACAAAATAGGTCTTGGTTTGAATGGAGGCCAAAAGAAGAATAATAATGTGATCGAGGAGAATCAAATCTTAAAGTTAAATGGTCAATCAATAAATGATGGTGTCGATATAATGAATAATAATCCTATTAGGTAGCCTAATTCTATAAGGTATGCTAAAAATTGCAATGGTTATTATTATTCATGTAACCAATTTGGTCATAGAGAGAGGAAGTGTAGAAGACCCTCCAAGAGTGAATATGCATGGAACTATGAGGAGAATAATCAATCAAGGGATATGAATGAGGTTTTTTGTATATTTTTCATGATATAAGAAACATTACAAGATATTTTACCATTAACAAAATTAGAAATCACCATTCAAGAGGTATGGGTAGTGGTGTGTTTTCATTAAGAGGAATAGTGTGTTTCAATTGTCAAAAAAGTTGCTCATATTGCAAAATTTTGTAACTATGGATTCTCAACTCAAAACAAGAAAGTTGAGGCCCTTAGAGTGCAATAAATAAGACAAGATAGTGAATGGAAACCAAATGTATCTAAGGTGAATGATGACTAGTCTATAATTCCAAGTGGACTCTTTGCCATGGTGGAGCATAGTTTAGATGTAAAGGAGTGCCAAGAATTCTCCCTATCAACTCAAGTTGTGGATGAAGGAGTCAATAAAAATAGACCAAGTCATAATGTTGTTCAAATAGAGATTTAAGAGGTTAAGACAAATAGGCTATTCAAGCCTAACAGGATCATGAAGAAATTTCTATCTAGTGATTACACGTAGATCTAGGAATCTCTTGAGTTTGTGTTATTTTAGTACCCAATAGAAGATGTGACTCCATTAGGATTTATAGAGGTACTTATCTAGTGAGAAAAATCAAAGAGGATGCTTGGTCTGAGGGGGAGATTATTAGTTAGTTCATGAGTTTCAAATGAATCTCTATGTTAAAAAGTCATTCTTGTTGGCTTAGAGATGTTTTATCAAAAAAAAGGTGTTCCTTTTTTTGTTATTGACAATTGAGTTTTGTTCATATTTTGAGGTATGCATGAACTTATGGGGAGTATTTTTGTGTGTTGATTTTTTTATTAAAGAGAGAGAATGATATTTTTTAGAGAGAAAATGTGTGTTTTCAATTGTTCTAGGTCCAAAGATTAGATAATTATCAAGATATGACCCTTTTTCATTAAAGTGAAAGGGGGAAAAGTTCTAGTTTGTGAGAAAGGTCAGTTTGAAGAAGATCCATCTTGGGGAGATGAGAATGATCATCTTTTTTTGAGTGTTTTCCATCAATGAAAAAGGGGGAGATTGTTGAGGTATGTTCCTATTACTAGTGTTGTAGTATTGATGTTGTCATTTATGTCATGGTCAAGACGGATGTCATTAATCTCAAGGTCAAAGTTGATGTCATGCATGGTAAAGTGGTATGTGATGAGGAAATTTTATGAAAAGATTAAATTTGAAAGCAACCTATTGTATCTATATTAAGAGAGAATTTTAAAGTAACTTGGTAATTTTTTTGAGGTTGATGACATGTTTTAAAGTCAAGATCAAGATACAATGTAAGAATGCTATTGTGCACTAGTCTTGAGGAGCATTGTCATATCATGAGCCTATTGAGAGTATTTTTGTGTTCATATGATCTTGATTTAATAATTTTATTGGTTTATATCATTGAGATTTATATTTTTTGAGTTTAATTCTTTGACTACTAGGTGTCTTGAGAATCCTAGTTTAGCCATGTGAGAAGGTATATGCATGAAGCATAATGAACCTTGGTGAATTTTGTCAATAAATTCATGAGAGAGTGTATAAATTTGTTTAATAATGATTAAAAAGGATAATAAGTCTTCAAAATAGTTCTCATTGCATAGAGAGATCTAGTGTGAAGGTATAGGCTTGGTTGCATGATGAGGTGTGTAGTTTGAGGATTATGAGAAGAAATTGGTAGTATGTCAGAATAGTATGAGGTTATATGACATGATTATGAGTTTTTGAGATAAATTCAATTGGTTTCAAGTTATTTTCAAGGTCTAAATGTGACTGACAGTTCAAGGCCTAATGTGGAAAGAGACCTAGTGTGGTCTAATAAGGGGTCAAGTTTAGTTTCCAAAGTGATAGATGTTATGAGAGAATTTTAAAAGATATGAAAGGTTTTTTCAAGTGTGTTTATGAATTTAAGTTCTTTATTTGAATAATAAAGTATAAAAAGTGTATTTAAGGTCTAATAAGTGCTAGAATGAGGTGTTATATACCCAAAAAGGTTTTTATAATTCTTGTTGGCTTGTCAATCCTTTGCATGGGACTCTAAGTAATTCATGGTAGTTAGGTTAGGGTCTTATTTTTTATTCTCTAGGTATTCTTTTTTTGAATAATGGGAAATTCTTTATGAACAATTGCTAAGAGTAGAAATTGGTTTTTAGTGCCGTAAAACCCTAACAATGACCCGATATGGACTATTTTTATATAAATGGATTGCAATGAATTCAATGACCTAGTTTGATGATTGTATCATGTAGAGGAATCTTTGAGGTACCTCTAGGTGGCATTGGTCTGATAGATGAGTTAGTAGACCCAAAAACAATCCATGTTTCTCAAAAATTTACTAATATAGGTAGAGTTAACTGAGTCAAAGTTACTAAGTGGATGTAGGTTGAATATTTAGACTTGTATATTATGACCAAGTTGGTTGTTTAGTAGGTTTTAAACTTCAAATATGCTAAAGTAGATATGGAAGTTGACCTATCCCTAAAAATGCTTAGTGAGAAAGATAGTGAAAAAACTAGGTAGAAGTTGGAATGAGATTAAGCATGTGTTACCATGGATTAGGGATGGATCCAATTGCACTATTTTTTTGTTCAAAAAATATAAAACATATCCATAATGGAATTTTTTTTAATAATCTTGTGTATGTCAAAAATTCTCTATCAAACTGACTTATCTAACACAGTGAGGTCTGTGTATAATGAAGCCTTGAGATTGGTCTATAAGACCAATATTACTATTGTAAATTATAATATATTTATTTCAAGATATTATAATAATATTTTGGTATTATATAAATACATTAAAATTTCATAAAATTCTTCACACAGGTGTTCTAAGTCATTATTTTCATGACTATGTTTTGAAGTTTTTGACAATTCTAAGTAGTCATCTCGCAAAGATGAAAATGAGGTGATTTTCCTAGATTTGAAGAGTCTACATCACATGAAGATTTTATAATGGTATCATAGGTTATTATGAGTGTATTTATAGTCATTAAATGTTATTTTACATATGTTGGTGTTCAAATGATCATGACTGAGTTTTGAAGCTAGTTGGTAGTTTTGAGGGGTCATGTTGCAATAGTGACTTAAAGGCTTATAGCCTTGTATTAAAATGTATCTAGAACATGGTTATGAATATAAGGTCAAATATTTTATATCAATATTTTTTAATGGTATGGTTTTTTGAGTAAATTGATTGTGTGCTTCAGTTTTAGTTGTCAGACTTTCTAGTAGTAAGAAGGCCCAATTGTGAGTAGGCATAATGGTCTGGTTCAAGGAGTGAAATGAGATAAATGGTGTTAGAAAAATAATTTGAGATTATTATGGGTTTAAATGAATAATTTTTAAACTATTTAATCCATTTATTAAGGCTCAATATGTTCCAAGGTGGTCAAGGTGAAACATGTGCTTTGAGAAGGCCTAATTGTATTAGGTCTCCTTTAGGCCTATTGGTGGTTTTAGTAATTAGGAGTGGTGGTGAACCTACATATTGGTTTTTTATATTTTTAAACATGTTTTTTAATATACTAAAATATTTATCTAATTATGGATAGGTTTTTTTACCAAGGTATGTTAAATCAAGAGTCAAGTATAAGAAAAAGGTCTAATAGGCCTAATTTGACTAGTTAGAATATCAAGGGTATGAATGAATGACATAGAAGTTTGGATTATAGGTGGATAAATTTAAAGACATAGGATATGTTTTTTTAATATTTCATGAATTTATAATATTTATTCCATAGATGATGAGCAAGGTCATATGACCTAAATCTTTCAAGAAGAGGACTAGTTGAATGAAGAGCCCTAATAGGTTGTTTGAGAGAGATAGAAGAGTGTGAAAAAAAATAAGGTGATCATCATACATTGAGTGAGAAAAGGGTATTAAAGTTTTATTATATTTTCTATTTTTTTGAGTTATTTTTTATTCACCTAGGGGGTTGGTGTCTCCTTGCAAGTTGGTGCTTGCTAGAGGACTAATTGAGTTTGTGCTTGACTAGTGAGGAGTTGGTATTCCTTGTGGGGTTGGTGCCTCACTAAATATTGATTAATTAATTATAGGACTATATTAAAAGTTTTTTTTATTGTTTTTATCCCCCATGAGGTATTCCCACATATGTCTTGTGTTCATATGTTGTATGCTTATGTGGATATTTTTATGCATTGGTTGATGTATGTGTTTGAATGAATGCTTCATGAATGATAAGTGAAATTAAATGATTTTTTTAACATAAATGATTCACCCCACCCCCCATATCAATGGTTTATATTATAAAAAACACCTTTTTAAATTTTTATGAACCACATTCCATTTCTTATCAAAAAACCATGTTCAAGCATGACACAAAGGTATACTCATAGTGGGGTCTCTTATGGCCCTAGTTATAAGGAAGAGCACTTTTATGATGGAGAATAAAAATCCATTGTGTTTTATGATATTGAAATAATATTAAGATATAAATTGGGTTATTATAAACACCAACCTATAGAAGACAAAGAAAAATCCCTTTTAAGGTTAATCAAATCAGGTGCAAGATTGCCACCAAATTTATCAATGGAATAATTACATGAACCTATCTAAGTAGAGGAGGAAAAAATAGAGCAAACTGTCACTCATGTTACAAAAACCAACATTAATTCCTCTAGAAAGAGAAAATATCAACTTGGATATTATTATCCAATTTATTAGGATCTTGTTACCAAGATTCAAAAAATTAGTCAACGATACATAGACCAACTTGTCATAGACCTAACAACTTCTTTAGATTCCACTTAAATTGACAATACCAATTCTAAAGAGAAAGAACATATAATCAAAAAAATGTAACATATTTAAGTCAATCCTATATCTACAATAGATCCTAGTTTACTCCTGAATAGAACAAACATTTAGATGTTTCATAGCATGTTTCACCTAATATGAAGCATACCTTTTTTAATCATCAAGAGACTCTCACCCCTTCACAATCACATGTTAGGGGTATTGTGCAAGGAATGAAAGTCTCATCACATATTGGGGGTATTGTGAAAAACACTTTAACAAGTTCATCTCTATTGTCATGTACTTTGGTAAACTGATAAATGATACCTCATCATCTATAATATTCATATAGTGCACAACATCAAATTCTTATGACTTTATATCAAACACCTAGGAATCAATGACAAACTTACTCAAATTGAAGAGTAAACCTAAAACAAACTACTACACAGGTTTCATATCCCTACCAGGACCACCCAAGGGCACATTCCACCCTAATAAAATTATATTCTAACCAATGCACCAAACATGTAAGAGTGGATTTCAATGAAGGAGATATGCTCAAGGTTTGAGATAGGAAACTAAATTAAAAATTATAATTTTTATGAGATGTGTCCATATCTATTTGACCTAAGCATTCTCTAAGTCCCATATCAACCTCTTTTCAAGACTCCCAAATTTAATAAATACAAAGGGAAAGGTGACCCTCTAGAGCACATTCAGGCCTTTTTTGTACTATGCCAAGAAGTAGCCTATATCAGTATTTATATGTTTCACTTGCTTCCACATAATTTTGATAGACAAGCTCTATATTGGATCTTTAAATTACCTAAGGGATTGTTGATAGACTTTAATGATTTACTAGATAATTTTTTCAACCATTTCTTTTATTACATAAATCATGAGTTAACATTAGTTGACTTATGTAATGTAAAACAAAGAAATGGAGAAAGCTTTGTAGTGTAGTTATAACAGTAGAGAGCATTAGCTAAATGATTTTAACACAATTTGTCTGATAAATAGTTGGCTAATAGATTTGCACAAAACCTGCACCCTGAGTTGGCTCATAATTTTTGGCTCACTTATGCCAACACATTTGAGGATATCATTGACAAAGGTGTGTAAATTTACAAGGCTCTCATTACTAGGGGACTTGTAAAGATTTATCCATAGGGTTAAACATCTAATCAAACCTAACCACCTATTCAAACTACTAATACTAAAAAACCTAATGTTTTTAACAAGAACATGGTGGGAAATAGAGTAACATAATTTAGGCACATGAAAATGGTGTATGCTCTACTAACTCTAAATGTAAAAATAACCCCATCTAATCCATCAAAAACTTTTCAATGAACATCTCCATGAAGGGCATTTAATAAGTATAGAATATTCAACAAACTGAGAGCCTATTGAGGCAATGTTCTAAAATGTAGTAGTATCTAATTTCATTCTGTGGTCTATACCAAAGTCATTTTTAGGAGATCAACCTAAACCTCATTGGTATTAAGAGGATGAGTTTTGTAATTTTAATCATGTTATCAACCATGTCATTTAACGATGCATACAAATAAGACATCTTATTAAGGACTTGATCATAAGTGATGAAATTAAAGTGAATCGAATAACACAAAATGCTAAATAGAACATGGGCATCTACAAAGACCCATTTCCTAAGAAAATTCAAAATTAGATATAAAATAACAATCAAGTTCAAGGTCATGACCAACATCAATAAAATCCAAGTTAGAAGCCTAATCAACATAATCATAATTAGGATCATAATGGCCAAACTAATAACCTGAGTTATAAAAATATGACTTATGATTATAATAACACTATGTAATGAATTTATAAACATCACATTACCACCATTATTATTACAAATGATGACCCATCTAACACTTCTCAAAGTATTAGACCCCCATTATAGGGTTAACACTCTCATCTTTGAGTAATGTTAAACCAGTTTCAAGAAATTCCATTACACCTTGGTTTCTGTTGATTACTATCTTTGTACCTCCACCCCTTTCTTATAATTATAATTACTCCATGTCAACTCAAAATTGTGAAATCATAATTAAATGCTTAGGAGTTACACTCCAAATCCCTTCACCCTCTTCTAATTATAATGACTCCTTGATGACTATAAATTACATAATTACAACTAGACATTCATGAGTCACCCTCAAAGTCCCTTTACCTTTTTCTAATTCTAGACTAAATATAAACACTATGCCTTTTGATCCTAAGATGAACAGCTAAGTTCAAACCATCTCATTCTTTCGTTGATAATCCAGATAACATTTAAGACCAACTAAGTAAAACCCTTGCACAAATTTATATCATAGATATATTATGTATGTCAAAATTCCATAGAACTATATTGAATGACTTCCTTAAATGGTCCACTATTCCCAAATATATCAACCCTAACCAATTTTAAACACTTTTAGGACATTTATCTCTAAGCCAATAAATTACATTTGATTAGAGAGATATGTCTTCCCTCGATCCAAGCCACAATAACCCCTTGAATAGTGAGGTCATTATAGAGAATAATAATATCAAGCTGGTTCTTATAGATAATGGTTTAGGGTTTAACATATTGTTTACCAAGGACATCTATCCTAAGACAATCACAATCAAGGATTATGATAATGTTAAAAGGGAAGCTTCTAGAACTATTTGTTTGCCAATCATTATTGGGTCTATATTCTATGATACTTTATGCCATGTTATGGAAATTAAATTACCATATAATATACTTCTTGGTCATCCTTGGCTCCACAAATTATGGTTTTTCCCATCTAATTTACACCAATACCTCAAATTCCCCCATGTTTTAATTGAGGTTACCATTATGTTGATGCATAACCCTACCAATATTACAAACACCTAGAGGCTAAATTTCACAATTATAACTATTGCCATGGTTCTAAATTCATATTAAATAAGATCAAAGATATAATTTTACAACCACCCAAGTTAAATTATATCAACCCAAGTGATCTTGCTTCCATTTTAGCTGATTTATTTCTTGTAGCATTTATAAAATAGCTCATTGTTGAGGATGTAGGCATTTCCATGTACCATCTAAAAGATACCTTTCATATTGCAAAACTACCCAAGTTTCCTAAATATTATGATATACCTAAACCTTATGATTCTCCTTTCAATACCAACATGATTTGTAAAAAGATGAAAAACATGTAGAAACCACCAGTGGTCTTTTTCCAACAACTTCACCAAATCAAGATAAGGAAGCCTTTATTGAAGGAAATTAGTTATATTTTGATGGCCTTGTTTATTTTTTTCACAATCCCAAGTAACCTATCCATAATTGTATTATGGATAACTAGGATTATATAATTAAAGACCTAATATCACAAGAGCAAGGTATCTTAGAACCATTATTAGCTAGCAAACCTACCATGAGCCAAGGTCTCATATTTATACCACTTAGGAGTGACCTCATGTATTTTGATAGTGATTCCTCCAAATCAACTATTTATGAGACTCCTAATAGTATCACAACAACAAATTATGGTAATTACAGTGAATTATCCAACACATATCTATTAGACCTAATTCTATTATGACCATTATGACCTATTATCCATTTAACCTTTGCCATCCCAACCTTATAGATTGGGACCAGTAAAGTTATGCTATACCCTTGGATGAATTTTAGAATGAGAAGACTATTAATAAATACATGGGCCTCAGAGATGGATTACCAATAGGTGATCACAAGTAAGTCTTTGACTTCTCTTTGGATTATATTTCATAATTTAGGGAGAAAGCAAACTTTCTTGGCCACACAAAAGATTAAAAAAATCAATATTTTCAAATGAAAACCTCTTTGAATCACTTGTTGGTCAAGGAAATTTTTTTTAAAAAAAAGATGAGACCTTGAGTGAAAACCTATTTCAGGCACTCTTGAATGGGTAAGTTTTCTCATCTCCAAAGGAAGTGTAGGGTCCATCAAGTCCTAGATATATAGATATTGTTAGTATCACTACTGAATAGGATAAAGTCTTTGAGTTTTTGATTTAGAATTTCTAGATATATTTGAAAATTAGCCATTAACTGAACTAACAGACTTAGATTCATCTCACTATCTTGAGCTTTGGGATGAACAACTAGAAGTTAAAGTAGAAGAATATAACCATGATCAAATGCTATCCATTTTCTTAGAGGATAGTTTTACACTCCTTGTATAAAATACAATTGAAGTGAACATGAGAAGTTATGAAGATCCCAAAATTGCTTATCTAGGAACATCCCTCACTAACAAAGAACATGACTATATTATCACCATTCTAATTAATTTTTTTCATATATTTAAATGGGCTTATTTATACATGTCAGGACTAAACCATGACTTGGTTTTGCATCACCTTGTTGTACATCTAAATTTAAATCCAATGAAGAAAAAATAATAAAAATGCAATCACACATTGTTATTCTAGTAAAGAAAGAGCTAGATAGACTATTGGGTGTTATCTTCATCAGAACACTAGACTATTTTGAATGGATAATAAACATAGTAACAGTAAACAAAAAATCATAGGGCATTCACTTATGTACTTATTTTAGATATATTCATAAAGCATGCCCTAAATATGATTTTAATCTACCTAATATTGACATGATTGTTGACTCTACTACTAGGTACGAGATGTTTCCTTCATGGACAACTTATCTAGAGATAATTAGATCAAAATAGCTCTAGAAGACCATCACAAAATTGCATTCACCACACTATGGGAAATGTTTTGCTACTAAGTCATTCCTTTTATCTTGAATAATGATGGGTCTACCTATAAGTGTGTATTATTATCATCTTTCATTGCATGATGCATGATATTATTGAGGGATATGTTGATGATATTATGGAAAAACTAGGAGAATGTGTTAGACATAATAATGTTTTATAAAGAATCTTTGAGGGGATTTGTGAATATAAGGTTCATATAAATCCTATTAAGTGTGTCTTTGGTGTCACTTTAGGAAAACTAATAGGATTCAATGTATAAAAAATAGGGATTGAATGAGATCCTACTAAGGTCAAGGCTATCATGGGGATGCCTCCACCTCCCAATTTAAAATAGATCTATAGCCTGTAAAGAAAGATTCAATCTATTCACAAGTTTATTTCATACCTAAGTGTCATCCTTTCATGCACCTATTAAATAAGGGGTCACTTTTCAATGGGATACCAAGTTTGAATAATCATTTGTGAAACTCAAATAATACTTGGCCAACCCATAAGTTTTGAGACTGCCAACACTTGGATGACCATTACTCCTTTATATCTCAGCCATAGAACATGCACTAGGGTCACTCTTGACCCAACATGATGAAAAAGGAAAGGAAGATGTAGTTTATTATTTTATCCAAACACTAGTAGCATACAATCATAATTATACACCTATTGAGAAGGCTAAGTAGCAATGGTATTCACTTCCCAAAAGTTATGACACTACATGTTGAACCATAAAACTATTATTATTGATAAATTGGACCTTTTAAAGTATTTATTATCCAAGGATACTCTTATAGGCTACATGGCTAAATGGGTCATGCTCTTGATTTAATTTGATGTTTAGTAACAAAACCAAAAGGTTATTAAGGTGAAAGTCATTGCAAATCAACTTGTATAAGGTCTTATTGTAGATACTCAACCAATCAAGTTTGATTTCCCAGATGATTCTATCATCATAATAGAACAAGTGGATCATGAACTTGAATAATAGAAGTTATACTCTTATAGCTCCTTTACATCTCATGGATATATATCAAGTATTTTTTTAGACACACCACAAGGGGACATCATCCCCAATAGATATCATATTATATTCAACTACACTAATAACATGGTTGAGTATGAATATCTTATTTCAAGACTTCATCATGAGATCTTGTGGGATATACAATAGCTAATGGTTTATAGATATTATCAATTTATTATTAATCAAACCACAAATCAATATAAAACTTGAGATGAGAGGATTGTACCTTAAAATCGCATTGTGGATAATCTCAATTCCCATTCCAAGTTATTATAGTATGAACAGGTGCCATGTGTCAATTATAGATCAACCATTGAAATAGATAAAATTTGTCCATGGTAAAAATTATTGGCAATGTCAAAGAGTATCATTTTATCATCGAGAACCTTTTGTATCCTATTCACATAAAGCCAAATTTAGAGAGGATATGCACAATTTTTGGTCCTAATCCCACACTTGAACTACCTAATTTCCAAGACATTTATAATTATTTCCATGACTAATTTTTCCCCTTGACATTTCACAAAATCACTAAATAATCTTCATTCATTATCTATCTCATTATACCCTCCTTGGGAACACACTTTATCATAATAGATATGATGGAATGCTTATTCATTATTTATCTTCAAAATAACCCAAGTTAGAGCTTAAGGAGGTTCATGAAAGAATGTGCATGACCCACACTAGTGGTGTAGACTTAGCCAAGAAACCTTTTCTAAAAGGGCACTATTGGCCTAGTATGAAAACATATGCTTGTAATTATGTCAAAAAGTGTGCTTATTTCTATAAGTTTGGTAGTATGATACATGCACCTTCCTTGCAACTATATTCAATCACAACACCATGGCTATTCTCTACATGAGGTCTCAATCTCATCTAAAAAAGAAACCCAACATATTTTGATGGCCACAAACATATTATCATTGATACAAATTATTTTAATAAGTGGATGGAGACCATTCCTCTCTCTTATATCACCAGTAAGTAGATTTCCAAATTTATCCGTTACCAAATCATTTATCAATATGGTATCCCAGCATATATTATATCTGATACTAGTAGATCATTTGTAAATATAGATATTAAATCTATTTCCACCATGTTTAAAATCAAGCATAGTAATTCCACACCATATAACGTATAAGGAAATGGTCAATCCAAGGTGTCTAATATGACCATTGTTGTAATCCTAAAGAATATTGTCAATAACACTTGCTGTAATTAGGACCTACAAATTTTTCCTTCCCTTTGCACCTATTATACTAGTCATATAATCCATATTCCTTAGTTTATGACATAGAAGATATTATCCTATTCAAGGTCAAGTTACCTTTGTTATGGGTATCCTCAAAGAAAATTTTGGATGATGAATATTATATATTTTATAGGTTCAAAGAGCAATAACTCCTTGATGGCAAACATTTGGCTAACTTGAACAACTTGAGAAAATATCATCACAAATTATGTCATAGATATAAAACGTTCATTCTCCCTCAGTATTATAAAGTTGGTGATTTGGTTTTGAAAGATAACAAAAATAACACTAATGTTGAATGTAAGAAGAAGGGTAAGTTCCAATCCAATTGGTTGGGCCCATACACGGTCACAACAAACTATGGATTAAGGGCATATAGATTGGTTACTCCAAATGGTAAAGAGATCTTATAACCCATGAATATTTTTCATCTCAAATGGTTATACACTTGACATCTTTTTATGAACCATTATCTACAAGGGCCCTTACTTAGGGGAAAAGTATGCCAAAGTCATTTCTTTCACCATTATATTTGTATGCTTGACCATTGTAACATTCTATATTATTTCACTCTAGACCTTTTTAACCTTGTAAATTTTTAATTTGTTCTATTCTAATCTTGAACATTATAACTACACTACTTTAGACCATTATAACCCTATCCCATTTCATTTTAGACCATTGTAACCATGAACCATTGTCACTTGGATCATTTATATTCCACTAAACTAATTTTATTTTTCACTCTGAACAATTGTAACCTAGAACATTGTACCCAATAACCAAGTATGATGTTGATTATGATTCAAGGCATTATCTAGACCCATTCAATGTCTATTCTATAAAACAACTCAACTAGATCATTATTTGTAGCCTTTTTTATAGACAAGTTTATAAAGATATATCAATGCATAATTTTTGCCTACTAGAGAGTTCCTTGGGATTTCTTTGTTACTATATATTGTTCTATTTCTAGTTACTATTTGTTAGTCATTCTTCCCTTGACAGGATCACATTTAAGTTATCACTGATTTATCTATTAGTGGCATTTCATCTAGTTTTAGATGTTATTAGAATGACTACCCTTAGACGTACATCTTATTGCCTCATGGTTATACATTGTTTTAGTATTTTTCAATTCTTTTTCTTAATAAAAAGGACTTACCAAAAATGGTATTGATATAGGGTTTTGAAATATGAATACTTATTATGGGGGGTGCACACCATTGATCTAATGAGGTGGGAATTCCTTTTTGGTTAGGAAGGACTACATGCATAACAAAGATAACTTGGAAAAGATTGATTGATAATATATATGGGTGGACTTACTAATACAAGATTAGTTTTAGGAAGTGGTACACTTCCTTAGAGGGATGTTAGTCCAATATTTATGCAATTAAGTAGATAATAGAATAAGATAAAGTACAACAAAGCATGTAATAATATTATGAAACTTAAATGAATAAAATCAATCTATTACATAGATATTATCATAACATTCATTCTAATATATTACTAATAAGTATTACTGATATTGGATTGATTTTAGTTTCTCAAGGATAGCCTCTAGAGTTATGGAAAAAATAATTGTATAAATTTCTAACTCAAAAGAGATGTCACTTTGATCAGTGAATAAAGGATGAGGAACTATGGGTAGGTTAAAAATAAAGACCAAATCGTGTACGACACCATGAAATGTTATCTACACAAAATAATACATGATTTTAGGGATTAAAAATAGTAAATTAGATAGGTTCAGGATTGCTAATGTAGTCTTAAGTTGCAAAAAGAAGTGAAAACATAGGGATCGATGTTGATTGTATCAAAATTAGTATTGATCAGATGATCAATGTCAATCTCAAAATAATCATGGTCAATCCTTACATTGGGTACTAAGAATAAAAATATGCCTAATGATAAATTTTATAGATCTTAAAATACTCTTAAGGTGAATAATAATTTACGTAAATAGACTTAAAACATCAAACATAATAGAAAGGAATATAATAGTAATTTAAAATTAATTAAATACATAATAAACTTACCTTTGTAAAAGCTTCCTAAGATGTAGATAAATACCTCATTGATAGATATATGGTTGTATTTGAGTAGAGCCTATATAGATAGTAATTGGGATAGTGCTTTAGGCAAATTTTGTCAGTGTTCTAGTTTGTAAAAATTAGCATCCATAACCCAAGGGTAACCTAGCTATAAATCAATGTCGATCCTAAAAGCTTAGATAAAATTAGTTTTAACAGGGTTCGGGTACGGGAAGGTTGCTAGGAATGTTAAAACAACTTTAAAAAATTAGTATTGGAGAGATTTAACTCAAATTTATTGATAGTAAACTAGTTACTTAGGTAAAATGGTGATACGGTAGATTATTTACACAACATTAAATGGTAAATAGTAAAACTAAATTAATTGGTGTAAGAAAGGTAGGTAAGGGAAAAGACACATTTATTCATAATAAATTAGTGTAAATTTATAGTGTCTATAGTTTCTCATTTTTTTGAGTGGTTTTTGATAACCTGTCATGAGATTAAAACTAGGATGGGTCTAATTCCCTAGGTTTTAGTGAGGAGGTAATGCCCCTCAAACTAGGAGCCAGTGAAGGATAATGAGATGGAGATAGGTTTGAAAATGAATTGGTAATGGATAGGGTAAATATCAAATGATATTTGAAGATGTAAGGATAGGCATGATGTGTAATATTTCACTAATAAGATATAAGACATCTTGAATAGGAATTCCCCAACATAAACAAGTAATAAATTGCAACAACTAAGAACATGCAAGATATATCAAAGGTAGTCACGAGGGAAAAGGATAGGATGGGATGACGAAAGCATCTAGTGTGATTGGTACATGTGTAATAATTAGGGACACAATGCTTGCAAGATGAGGTACATTTTCAGGATCCATAAGGGATAGACACTAAAATGAATGTAGGCCTCACAAAGGTTATGGGGCCATCATGGGGCCTATTTCCACAAGACAATAATGTTGGTTAATAAAATATAGGATAGTTGTGATTAAATATTACTTTAGTGGCATTAGAATAGGTTTGTAAGGATTTGAGACATGTGCAAGTAGTGATAAGGATCCTAAATAAACCAAATCACCATCGATCTAATAGGTTGATGTCATTTAGGTAAGAATCAACATCAATTAGTAAATAATTGTCATCAATATAAAAGGGTTATAAATATGTTGCTGAATGACTTTGATGACTATTTTATAAACTAGATCAAATGAGTTAAGATAGAGACAAAAAATAATGACACCTATTAATAAATTAAGTGAGATATACATAATGGAGGCTAGTAAGAATGGACTATGAAAATGGTGGTCTCATGTTGAGGTAGGGGTAACTTATTTTTTTGGCATTTTTTTTAATTTTTTTAATTTGTTGATATTTTAAGATAGATTAGGATAAGGTTTAGGATAATTAATATTTTGCATGGATTGACATTGATCTTAAGAGGATTGATGCCAACTCCCAAAAGATCATCCATCAATTAGTGAGGGATCGATGTCAATCAGATGGTCGGTAATGATCCATAACCAATCATGATCGATCCACCAAGATTTGATTCCAATTCTTTCAATTTAAATAAAACTTGAAGCATGGGATTATTTATTATAAAATTAAGTGAACCTAGAGGGGACATGGAATTGTAGACGTGTATTTTTAACAATCCAAAATTGAGTACCACTTTTGTTGGATCATTTACAAGAAGATATGGGAGATACAAAATAGGAGCATCTCAAGGTGGTTAGTTTAAGAGTACAGTGTCACTATCATCAAGTACACTAGGATATAAGTTTATTGGTGGTATTATTAGAGTGATGGGATCTATATATGGGGACCTCTTGATTTCTGACAATGGATATGATAGTGACTATAGAAAAAATCTAAAGGATACTCTAGCTACCTTATTAGGGATCAAAGATCATCTTTATGGATGAGAGAGGATGGACAATAGTGTTGAAATGGTTATACAAGGATGATGATATAGATATTGGCTTTATAGAAGGCAAATTCATTTTTTAGGCTTTATTTGTTAGAGATTGGGATGGGAGATGGGTGATGACCATGATGACTCTAACCATCTCTTTCTTTATATTTCTATACTTGGGAAGAGGGAGGTTCACATGGATCCTAATAGGTGTGTTGGTAAATATGTGGGATCATTAGAAAGTTTTTGAATGGGATCCTACCCTATTAGCATAGATGTATAAGGATATATGAGATTGAAATATACAATTATGATATTAAATCAATGTTACCTATGTGCTCCAATGTTAGGCCTATGAGCACATCCAAGTAGTACAACCACCAAGGCTATCATGTATAGGCTAACACAGGTTTGCTTTTAGTGTTAAATTTATGAGGTATAGGGATGATTTTATCGATCTATATGGATATGGGAGAGATATATACAAGTAATATAAGATTTGGAGGAGGATGAGATTATATTAAGACCTTACGTTAGATTCTTATCATGACCATGGATAGAAATAGAGCTAATGGTAGTACATCAAACTAGATGGGTGCAAGGAAAATGCCTAGAACATGTGGATCTCTTTTAGTTTATGTGTGTACAATGATAGTTTGGGATGAGGTAGGATCTACCTTAGGCACCTAAGGTTTATAGGAGATATGACTCAAAGGTGGAGCTCCTTGAAACATAGGTTATAACGTTGGAGCAACTAGTAGAGGAGGAACCAAACATAGAATGGGTGGATGATGCTAGGGTAATGGAGGAATACTTATTTTGGTGTGTAGATAAGTATGGGGGGTGAGAGGAGAGGGTATTATCTCAAAGGTGGGAGGTAGAAGATGAAAAATTCAGAGCGGGAGAGGGGGATGGTGACATACAAGTTATCTTGATAGAGAGGTATACATCCCTAGCATAGTACTCCAGAGTGTTATTTGAGCATAACTAATATTATGAGGCATGTTGAGTTTAAGATAGATATCATGAGTAGTATGATACTCTTTGGGTACTAGCAAGTGTGGTAGGGGGATCAGTTTCAAGGTCAACTATAGGAGAGGAATAGGAAAGAAGGATGGGGCCTCTAGTGAGTATGAGCCTAGATAGGTTTTAGGAGGTGGTAGTGGAGCTATGCTATTATGAGTAGATTATGATAGACTAATTACCATATATTCCTAGAAATTTTATCCACCTAGCCAAGTAGGGTTAGGCACCATGGGGGGCACAAATGACTATAACTAGCATGGGGAGTGTGCCATAAAAGGATAGGAGGGATGCATGAGGATATGAAGGGGGAGATAGAGAAGAGACTGGGGATTTTGGATATACATCCACCCAATCCAAATATAATTCATGTAATAGTCATGTATATGGATACTATATGGATTGACTCCTTTGTATATATTACACATTATGGCACTCTTATGATGTACATTTGACTTGTAGATATATATTTATGATTATATGTCTTATTCATATTGATTGCATGATTTTATGCTACATGTTTATGGATTTATATTATGTGTATTACATGTATATATCATTTTAGTTTAGGCATATCATGTATTTGTATTGATTATGTAGTGTTTTCATGGATTATTGATTTAATTTTTTTGGGAATATTAGAGTCCTGTTCTTGATTTAGTTAAGAGTCTAAGTTAATTAAATTAGTAAATAATATTATAATAATTAAGATAATAATTTGTATAATTTAATTGCAATTTTAACCTTTAAAAATATTAATAAATGTGAAGAAAATAAGACTTATCTAGAAAATGATTGGCATGGTTGTTGCAGGGTCTAAAATTCACTATGCAGGGACTGGGACAATGTCACAAATTAAGATCTAGCCTTCTTTTTATGAAATCATAAGATCACTAAAATATCACACCCTACTGTCTAGTACTATAGTCCTCTTCTATCATTGTTATCTAAGAGACTTGAGGTTTTTAGGTTTTATTTTCTATGTCTGTGTGAGCCTACCTATTAAATTTTGATTATTAGAGGTCTACAGAACTCCCTGTACAGCTATTTTAGTCTTCAAACCTAGACTCCATTGTGCTTTGTTAAAATTTGGGAAAGAGGGGGGATTAGTTTGTAAAAGATGCATTGAACGTGTATCCACGCCCCTTGTGTGGGAACACTACCTAGATATAAATAATTTTAAGAGGGATCAAGCCATATGTGGTTCTCCTACTTGATGTACTTTGTGAAATAGTGTGTATAAAGATGCAAATACTAAAAATAGGTGTGATTGAGGTGCCTAGGGTCTAGTGTGGGGGTTTAAATAAGATTTTAATTATATTTCTTGGTTATATGTAGAGAATACAAAAATATACCTGAGTAGTCTTACTTGTATTCTTTATTGGTTTATGATATTTGTCAACCCCTTTATTTTCCAACCCTTTGTAATTTAAAATTGAATGGGATTTTATAGGGATCTATTGGTCATGGCTCAAATTTATTTATGTTACACTAACAAAAAAGAGGATAGGAACTAGAAATAAATAATTATTGGTAGTAAAAATGCACTTAGATAGGAGTGCCAAAAATAGACACCCTAGGGTTTGGCTCTATAGTCCAAGTTGGGCACTATTGTCCTAAAGGAACAAGACCTAGGGGGATGGAATCATCACTAGAATTATTTCTTGGAGGAGGTGGAATCATTGTTTGGAAGGCTATGGATGACTAGGAATTAGTAAAAATATGCCTATGAGGGTCATGAGAAAAAGAAAGAGGGACCTATGGGTTAGGTATTAGAATCCACACTCAAGTTACCAATTTTCAAATTGTATATGACTATTTGCCCCTCTTTATTCTAGTGATGCAACAAAGTGAAATACTAAGATAAAGGAAAAATATAAAGCGTACCTAAACTTACCTACAAGGGTGAAGCTCATAAAGCTATGTAATGTTAAATGTGCATAGAGAGCATGTTGTGAAGTGTAAATATGCAAAAAATAAATAAAGAGTACACCAGTTGTTACTAGATACACTATATCTAGAATAAACACATACAAATCTAGATAAGAGAGAGAGGACAAAAAAGGAATGAATACACCTCATCGAGTACATGAACCAATATAAAACCTATTGTGATGCTGAGTAATGCTGAATAATGCAAAGTAATATTGGGTATATGTTGTACCAAGAGTAATATCATGAATGGATTTGAGTTCTCAATTCCTTGAGAGTGGCTCAAAAATGCAAAGGCTATCCCTTTAGCTCTATTATCTCCAATTAAGTGAAGTTGGTAATCATGTGTGTGATAATCTATGTTTGCACTATGTGTCTAATCCCTCTGAGTACGTGTCTCAAGAATACAAATGCTAGCTAGTCATTTGGATCCATTGTTACCCTATGAAGTGAAGCTATAAACTGATACTATTATGAATGTGCATCATATGAGATGGCACCTTAATCTCATTAATGCTTTTTAATCTAAAAATGTATCATGGATAAATCAATTTGTAATAGAAACTAGGCCAATCTTGGCCAACTCAGAAAAAGGTGGAGATTAGGCTTGTATGAAAGCCACTCCAAAACTAGGCAATAGGCTTATGTAGAAACCACTTAGAAATGTGGAGGTTAGGCTTGTATGAAAGTGACTTTAAAATTATGTCAACTACCTATAAATGGAGTAAGGAACACAAATTCTAAGAATACTTAGATAATGTACTGAACTAAAAAAAAGGAAGACCAATGTGCCATGCACATTACCCCAAATCACTGGTGTCTAAAACATGGATATTGATCTAGAAGTTATATTAACTTTACAATCTGAAACTAGAAGTGAGATCCATCATGCCATGTATGTTTCCCCCTATATCTAGATTCTTTGAGAAAAACTATACTTAAATGATTGAATCTAAACTGGTCTATATGTGTAAAACTATAGCTGAGCTTACCTTTTTGCCTATTTCTAGAAAATTTGGTTTTTTAACTATTTGGATGGGAGTGTCAAAATATAACATCCTACTATCTGATGTTGTAGTTTAATCTTGGTGCTATTATCTTGGGCTAATTCTGATGATTGTTCTATAATTTTCACTATCTACTTATTTTGTTTTACTTGGTTTGAAGTATAGTTATTATTCTAGGTGTTCTAAAAGCTTTTTTTGGTCATTAGAAGCTCTGATATCTATGACAAAGCCCCTATTTTTTGTCCCCTCTTCTAAGGGTAGGAAAAAAGACATTATAATGACTATCATCAAAAGAAATAACCCCACAAGTGTGTTATGCTATGAGAATACATGATATATCAATGATAATTGACAAGATATCTTAAGATATAACATGGTTTATAATGGATATTATTATATCAATAGGGGTATTCCTAGATATATATAATAATGTAAAATCATGTGCAATATAATGAACTAGAACCAGAACTTTAGTTAGTTGTTAGTTGTCATGGAGGGATGGAGAATGATGTCCATCATGTCATCCAATAAATTAAGATAAATCATGATGTGGATCATGGCATTACAAATAATTGAGAAGGAAATCAAGAAATAAACATTCAAGGCAAGAAGCAATAAGCATACAAGAGTTGCCAAGGGGCCAAGTAAACAAGGGACATAGACACATGTCACTCAAATTGGAAAGAAATCATAAAAGGCATGTTCAAATGCCATATACACATACAATTGGAAACAAGTAAGGTTGGCACAAGGGTCACAAGCACATATAATAGTACAAGCAAAACACATTATCAAATGTCCTAAGGCACACATAAGAATAAAATAAAATGATATTGGCAAATGACCTAAGGTACATAAAAGAAACACAATAGGAATTGAGAAATGCAATCACATCTAGATACATAAAGAAAGAAATGAAATCAAGTAAATATTGGAAATACAGTTGCATCTAACTAATCAAAGGAAGAAGTGAAAGTATGCAAGACATGTAGTACAATATTAGGTGTATGCTAAGAAATATACAAGTGCTATATACTAGTGAGTATTGATAGAGTAATATATGTAAGCTAAGAGATAATGTATGTCAATATGATAACTATAGTATGTGGTATAGGAATGGCATAACCTGGATGGTGTAGTCATGTAGAAGATGCCCCTAGTGGGTAGATATATTGATATGTGTCTCAAATGTATAATTAGGATCCCCCGTTAATGGGTAGAGTGAAGCAATCAAGGATTTGGAAGTCACTACACACACTCAAAGAAGATTGAGTGAAGCATGGTAGTTTAGATAAATTGACAAACAATAGCATATAAAAACAAATGTAAGTCTAACATGGTAGTAGAAATGTAAATCATGGATAATGCATATAATTAAATTTTTTTGGTGTTTTGATTTATTTGAATGCTTTTGTATTTTGAGATATTTGAATATTTTTATATATTTGAAATATTTGAATGTTTTTGGTATTTTGGAATAAGCTATGTATAATCAATAATATGAAGACTACATACAAGAAAAACTAAGAAACTATGTACAAGTAATTTGAAAAATAATCTATCTACAAGTAAAATTGGGAATAAATGATACTAATTGATGAGTCTCATGGGAGACTCCTTATCACGGTGTCATTTATCAAGGAGAGGAATCATACATGATCATGAAGCATGATGGAAGGGCTAAAAATATGCTTCTAAAATTTGTGTATGTTGTAAATTCTCTAAAGTCTCTATAGTAGAAACCAATTGCGGGGTCCCCTGATAACTTTGAGAAGTGGATTCAACTGTAGGGATCTTAGGGACCTATATAGTAGTAGGTAAATTTATTTGAACATTTTCTCTCTATGTAGAGGTATGAAACCTCAATGATACTACCCTAGATGTGAACACTATCACTAGAATCTATCTAGAATCCTAAAACTATGGCTACTCTAAAAGAGTCCTGCATGAAAATGTATGAACTCTTTTTATTGGCAATGAAGTCCTTGACTATTTTTAAATCTAAACTAGATGTAGAACTAAAACTAGTGGAGAAATTGAAACTAGTGGTTGAGCTAAAACTAGTGACTATAAAGTATTAGATGGATGTAAAGTGGGGAGTGGTAACTTATATGGAACTCCACCAACTATAACAACCTGATTAGTTTAAATTAATTTCATGCATCTATGAACTATAGAAGGTAATGCTTGATTTTTTTAAATCCATGGTCAACTAAGTAACATATCAAAAAATTCTACATTGGGAACAATAGTAAATGGTGTGACCACATGTGTTGGACCAACCTATAGAATAAGTACAATCTCAACCAATGAGCTCTATATGTTCTCACTAAATTCATTGATAACTATGTTTGGTGAGGTAATATCCTACTCTAAATATCCCAAATGCTGCAATAATGTTGTAGTGCACATGTTCAAGCTAGATCCATTGTCTATGAGAACACTATGAATAGGATGATTATGAATGTAAGCTCTGGTAAAGAGTGTATGATAATTTAAATCATCCTCAACTATCTCCTATTTTGAGAAGGAGATCAAAGGTCTTCTTGGAACTCTAGAATTGTACACACCAACCATAATGCTAAAAAAATGTGACTCAACTAAAGGTGCCTTATATGTAGCTGGTGGAAGATGTACATGATATGCATGGTGAACACCTAATGTATCCTTTGTATCTTGTTTATAATTTTATGAGAAGGTATCTAAAAATATTTTTAAGGATTTATCTTGTGTTTTCTTTTCTTGAGGACGCTTAACTAGAGTGCCAAGATCAATAACATTGACATCCATCAAGTCCTATTTCTTGTGTTTCAAACTGATTCATCTATTTTTGGCATGGCCTAGTACCTTATAAAAGTCATAAAATGCATTTTGATCATATTCTAATGGAAGAGGCTTTTTTGGATTGAATTCCCAAATAGGATGGAGAGATATGATATTACATTCCAAAAGCTGCTATAAAACTCTAGATGGAGATACTAGTAAATTGGAAAATTTTCACCAAGGAGCCATAGATAAAATCACTCACTGATGGGGATCTAAAGCTATAATGATTGTAGGTTATTTTTTACTCTTGTTATCATTGACCTTTACTTTATATGGGACTTAATTTTTATTTTTGTTTATTGTTTCTAATATGCTCTGTACTTGAGTTTGCCCATTGAAATTAGTTTGACATCCCTTTACTTTAGTGTATGACATAATTTAGTGAAGGAAGAAAACCTTTTGAACATTATTGATTCATGTAAAACTAGTAGAAGACTTTGTTTGAAGATATCTTGCAACTCTTGATCAGTCATGGGGCTAGTCATGTTAGCCAAAATAGTCTTATATAGAAGAACATAATCTATGAGATGCTCATTTGACCTTTGTTTCTATTGTGTGACTTGGGCATAAGAAACATTATCAACAATTTGAATGCTAAAATGAGCTAAGAACATATCAAATAAATTATTTAATGTATTGATTGACTAATTTGGTAGATTATAAAACTAGTGTAAAGTGTAATCCTTTAGATTCTATGGAAATAACTTGGTTAGTAGCCAATCATTTGGCACATAGTCTAAGCATGATATGTGTAAAGCTCTCAATTGTGTCTCTATATCACCATTTCCATTATATATAGTGAGCTTGGGTTGAACAAAACCTTGTTGTAATGGTTTTGAAGTAATATGATGTGCTAATGGTGTATAGAGTAGAGCAAAAGAATCCAAGGCCTATGTAGGTCTAGAATCACCTTGCTCAAGATGTATCACTTTGGATTGAAGAGACTTTATATCTTGCATACGGGTTACCAAATCAAGAGATAAATATGTACTAGCTATATATGGTGGTAGAATAGAGGTAGGTTGGGCTGCTATAAGGGGTTGTTGAGACATAGTTTCCCTCATAGTGTCATGTGTAACTAGTTGCTCTATGGTTTTATAAGATTGACCATTGGTCACTTTTTGTTTCTCTTCTTGTAGTATTTTAATCATGTCATGGTTTTTAGTTAAGAGTTCTTGAAGTTATATTTTATTAGTTTCATCAAAATCGATGTATTGGGCCATTGTTAAAGTAGGAAATTTTTTGAAATTTGATTGAATTTTTTGTAATAATTTATAATAGGCAAAGTGCTATGGAAGTAAAGTACTGAATATAGAAAATGCAAATTCTTAAAAATAGAAAATTGGAGAATGCAAAAAAAGGATACAAAGCTCTCAAACATGTAAAGTGATAACTCAACAACAATGGGACCTAGTATTTGTAACTAGGTTTTCTAAAGTTACTAAATAATTTTAAAAAAAATTGTGAATTTTTATTTAAATATTCAGGTAAAAAATCAAAAAAAAATTTGGAAAATTATTGATTTGAAAGGACCTATTGTATGTAACTAGGGTTTGGAGGAAAAAATAAATTTTTGAAATTACTATAGAATTTTAAAAAATTAAAGTGAATTTTTTATTTAAATATGCAAGTAAAAAACTAGAAAAATATTTCTAAAATTAGCAATAAATTATTCCTAGTGTTTCTAGGGTTTTTATGTGCAAAAGGACCTAATAAATTTCAACTAGGGTTAGGAAAAAATATATTTAAAATTACTAAGGTAAATTTAAAAATTTAAATGTAGGATTCTGATTTAAATATTTAGGAAAAATCAAAAACAATATTGCAAAAAATAAAAAGTAATTTTCCCTAGGGTTTCTAGGGTTTTGTGTGCAAACAAATTAAGTCAGGTTCACCAAATGATTTAAATTTTTTGAGAATATTGGATTCATATTCCTAATTTAGTTAAGAGTCTAAATTAATTAAATTAGTAAATAATATTACAATAATTAAGATACTAATTTGTATAATTTAATTAAAATTTGAACCTTTAAAAATAGTGATAAATGTGAAGAAAATAAGACTTAGATGGAAATTGACTGAGATGGTTGTTGCAAGATCTAAAATTCATTGTGAAAGATTGAGAAACTATCGCAAATTAGGTTCTAGCTTTCATTTTATGAAAATATAGGAGCACAAAAATACGACACCCTGAGGTCTTATGTTATAGTCCTTTTCTACCACTATTATTTATGAGACCTAAGCTTTTAAGATTTTTTTTATTATGTCTATGTGAGCCTACCTATAAAATTTTGACTGCTTGAGTTTTGTGTAACTCCCTATAGAGATTATTTAGTCTTCAAACCCTAGACTCCATTGTGCTTTGACATACTTTGGGAAATAGGGGGTTACTATGTGTAAGATGCACTGAATGTGTATCCACAGCCCTTATGTGGACATTCTACCTATATAAAAATAATTTGAAGAGGAATCAAGTGATATGTATCTCTTCCACTTGATGTGATTTGTTCAATAGTGTGTATGAAGATGAAAATACTAAAACTGGGTGTGCTTGAGGTGGCTAGGGATTGGTGTGAGGGTTTGAATAAGCTTGTAGTTGTATTGGCTAATTATATGTAGAGAATAGGGAAAAATTCCTAAGTAGTCTTACTTGTATTCTTTCTTACTTTATGATATTTTTGAACCCCTTCTAAATTAAATTTTAATGGGCTTTTATAGGGATCGATTGGTCATGGGTCGAATGTATTCACATTAGGCCAACAAGAAAGAGGATAGGCACTGGAAGGAAATGATAGTTGGTAGTATAAATGCACTTGGATAGGATCTCTAGAAATAGAAACCCTAGGTTCCAATGCTATATTCCAAGTTGGGTGTTATTTTCCTAAAGGAATGGGACTTAGGGGGATGGAATTATCACTAGAAATGTTGCCTAGAGGAGGTGAAATCACTATCTAGAAGGCTATGGATGTCTAGGAATCAATAGAAAGATGCCTATGAGGGTCATGAGAGCAAGAAAGAGGGACCTATGGGTTGGGTGTCACAAGTCACACTCAAATTACCAATTTTCATATTCTATATGACTACAATTATGATATTTTAGATTATACAATGTAGTTTTATCTTGATTATGGATTCATATGTGTGTGCTTAAAATTGATTGATAGTGGCTTATTACATGTGATGATTTATGATGTTTCATGGATTAATGACACATTATGCTATGGATTTTATTTTATATGGATGGTGTTTATGTGTCTTTTATTATTTATTACATTTATTAGTTTATATGGATGGAATTTTATATCAAGGTTGATTATGGATTATGTACACTTTTCATAAATGTTTATATAACTAATTAATGGATGCATGTCTAATAATTAGTTAGGACTCTAAGCAATGTTTTAGATTAAGGTAAAAGCAAGTTTTGAAGGGACCCCAAAACCCTTTAACAAAGAAAGAAAGGTGAGGCAATAACACCCAACAGGAAGAACATTCCTAAAACTTATTGTAAAATAGTATCAAAAATTAGGTTTTATAGGGACCTGAAACCACAGACCAAAACCATAAAAAAGATCACAAGTTTTACAGAGACCTGGAAACTCAAAATAAGTTTTAAAAACTAAGATCCAAATTTTAGAACTAGTTATAACATCCAGCAGAAAGGACCAGAACAAAAACAATAGCAACAAAGAAGACCTTAGTCTTCTAATTCTAAAATCATCTTCATAGCCTCATTTCTAATCATTACAGTATCCTATATGGATATTGTAGCTGATGTAGTAGCTTCTTACTGGGATTTCTTCCTTGAGCTCTGCCTGGTCCTCTTACTTGGCCCCTCCAAAGATTTTATTTCTTCATTAGCTCACTTTCCAAGGTTAGTTGCAGCCACACATATGCTAAAAGTAACCTCCTCCATTTTCATTCTAATTTCCTTTATGAGCCTTCTCAGATTATTCTCATAATCCTTAAGTTTAATTGGAATATCACTCATTTACTTCTCTAAATTATTGATTATGATCCTATCAGCTTCCTGGTTATGTTGCATTATTTCTACTTTCTTCTTCAGCTCCATCATTTCCTTGTTCATCCACAAATCAACTTGGAGAATTGCATCGGCTTTGAATTTGGCCAAATTCATGAAGGATAGCTTAGTGTCCCTCTAATAAACATCACAACTGTCATATACATTCTCATGGAGAGGACTCATCCTTTTTAGATTGGTCCTCCCTTTCCATCATTTTCTCCTCTTTTGTCTTTACAGGGTCTTCATGTTGGTCATAACCATCCTTTTCTTGTTCTCTAATCTCCATAGCATGATTGGAAACTAGAACCAAATGTTCCTTTTCTCTTTTCAAAGCTATATCATTAAGTAAAATTTTAGTGTCTTTAACACTTCCCCCCACCATAGTCTGATTATCTTCATGATTAGAATTATTCTATTCTATATTGCCCTCAGTTTTATCCCCTTCATTTTCTTTCACACTTTTCTCATCATTTTCCTGATAACCTTCCAAATTTGAAATAAAATCCGTAGTTTTCATCCCTTATTCTTCCTCCAAAACATTCTTCTCAAAACTTTTTGTACTTTCCCACTCAAATTCCTCTTCAACATTTTGTTTTTTAAGACTGGAGGGTTTAGGTTTTACATTTTCTTTCCCCTTCATTTTTCCACTCTTCTTACACTGTGAATCCTTATTTTTGTCAGAATAAGCAGTCGAACCTATGCCATTGTTTTTGAAAAATCCCTCTATGATAAGGATTAGTCCTTTATGTAAAATAGGTCGAGATTCCTTCTTTCTATGGGCAAATAGACTTTGAAGAAATGGAAATCGCAAATAGAAAGGGAAGGAAATTATGTCTTTATGCCTAAAATGATTAAGAAAGACAAAATGAAATTTATGAACTCTTTTGCTCCTACCATCTAGGATAAAATAATCACAAATGCAGCATAAAACATCTCTCCAGATTCCTTTTATCTGCTCCAAATCAAATAAATCTCCATTCTTTTCTAGCTGCTTCTCCTCTGCATCCATTTTCAGAAACTTTTTATAGGCCGCATTAGAAATACTGGTCTACTTAGAGAATTTAATACCATCCGTGGGGAGCCCTGTAACCTAAGCGATGAAATCCTCTGTAAGCTTCATAGTAATGACATGAAGAGTTACTCTGTCATCAACCCAATTTTTGAAGAATGTTGTTGTAATATGGGGTTTAGATCCATGTAATCACTCCAGATAACTTACCACCTTCCCTTTCTGAAGAATCTTCCATACATCCTGTCTATCCTTCCAGTCTTCATAATTTTTGGGCTCTTGCTTCTGTAATTCACCCTTCATTTTGTAGAAAAAACAATATTCCAACAACACCCAAACATTGTAGGAAAAAAAATAGACCCAATTTTTCTTTACATGAAATGGAAATCACCTATATGCTGACACCTGTGAAATCCACATTACATTCTCATGAATGTGCCTATTCAGTGAAGGTAATCTGTCCACCATAAGACTACTCCTCTGAATCATTAAATTACTAATCCAGGTAGATCTTTCCCTCTTTAGAATGAATGGCATCATAATTAATAAGCACTTTGAGATCAACATGCTTATTTAATGCATCATGCCATCTCACCTTATGCCCTGTTTGAATAGCATGATTAGCTATCCAGTCAGCAACCCCATTGGCCTCTCTATATGTATGGGATATGGTCACTTTTTCAAAATTTTGAATTAAAGCTTTAATTTCCATCACTATAGCCTCAATAGACTATGAAATTGAGTTTTTGTTATTTAGGATGTTTACAATATTCAAAGAATCACCTTCCAACCATAATTTGGAAAATCCCAATTCAACAGCTAGTTTAATGGTGTAGAGGGCTATTGTAGCTTCAGCAATATGACTATTCAACTTACCAATTGGGATAGCAATAGCATCAACTACATTTCCCACATGATCTCTCAGAATTACTCCACATCCTACTCTTCTTGGATTCCCTTTAGCTGCTCCATCAAAATTTCCTTTAATCCATCTAGTAGGAGGGACATTCCATTTTACAATCAATCTTGGATTATCAATTTTCATATTAGGCCTTTCAGATCGTAAGGGGTTATCAAATTGAAAGGTTTGATCAGGATTCCTATGTGATTTAAAATTATCCTTAAGAGCTCTAATAATATTCTGACCAAGCACCCATCTTGGAAGTTCTTTACTTCTGAATATTCTATTGTTTCTTTCTTTCCATATACCCCAACATATATGAGGAAGTGTTAGTTTCCAAAAAAAATTTAACATCAGGATTCTTTGAGGGATAACACTAGCTTTTAAAAGATAGATCCACACTTTTTTGATGTACCCATGTTATACCCCCAAAATTAAGGATCTCAGTCCAAACTTGCTGAGTGTAGGGATAGTTCAAAAACATATGGTCTCTATCTTCAAATCCATTTTTACATAAAATACCCCTGTTAACCACATTTATTCCTCTTTTCTGTAAATTGTCAAGGGTTAGCATTTTATTTTGAAGCAGAGTCCAAAAGAAAATATTAATTTTAGGGATGATCCCCTTCATCCAGGCTTGAGACCACAAAGGTTGATTACCCTTTTCCTTTGAAGTAAAGATAGTAGAGACTTTAAATTGTCCACTAGGATCATCATGCCAAATAATCTTATCCTCCAGATAGGGATAAAGAGAGACAACATTGAGAGATAATTGGATGTTGTTGAAGCCTTGATTAATATCAGTTAAATTCACCCAGGAATCATTCTGCCAATACTGGCTAACTAGTATACCATATCTCTGCTTACATCGGTCAACTAAATCCTTATTTTGAAAATCTTCCATCAAAGGATAATCCTTTAACCAGACATCATCCTAGAATTTCACCTTAATTCCATTACCAACTTTCTAGGAACATCCTTTTTCTAAAGTTTTTTTGGTCCCCTGAACAGCCCCCCATGTTGAAGAGGGATGAATTACATTAGAATAAGAAAAGAAATCAGAAAGGGATTTAGCATTGAAGAGGTACTTATGTTTCCATATAGTACTCCACTCTTTGTTTTCATGGTAAACTCTCCATCCCAATTTGGCTAAAAGAGCTTTATTCATACTTATGATTTTCCTAATTCCTAATCCCCCTTCCTTGAAAGGTTTGCAAACATTGTCCCAAGCAATTAAAGGCATTCTCCTTTTTTCCTTTGTACCAGTCCATAGGAAATTTCTTTGAATTTTTTCAATAGACTCTGCAAATTTAATAGGAATTCTAAATATACTTAAAGCATAAGTAGGTATGCTTTGAAGACAATTTTTGAGAAGAGTTAATTTCATACCTAACTTAAAAGGTTTCTTTTCCATCCCACAAGTTTCTTGCTGAACTTGTTAATACGATCCTCCCAGAATGCATCAGGGACTTTCAGACCAAGAGGAAGACCCAAGTAAGAAGAGGGGAGAGATCATATAGAACTTTCAAGAATTTTAGCAATTTTATTTTGCCTCTAGATAGGGGTGTTAATAAAGAACATTGTACTTTTATTCCAGTTAATCAATTGACTGGAGGCTGAAGAATATAAATTAATAGCTTGCTTCAAATTTCTTGCTTCCTTGACTTCAGCTTTCCCCATAAAGATGGTATCATCAACAAATTGTCCATGAGAACAAATTAGAGGCTAGGAAGAAGGTTTTAAACCCTTAAATAAACCTTTATGGACTAAATCCCCAATATATCTCCCCAAGCAATCAGCCATAATTACAAAAAGGATGGGGGATAAAGGGTCACCTTGTCTCAATCCCCGAGATGGATAAAAGAAATGGGATGAGCTTCCATTAACCAAAATAGCAATAGAGGAAGTAGAAATAAATTGATAAATAATACCAACCACCTTTTGGTCAAATCCAAAAGCTAATAGACTGTTTGATAGGAATAACCAATCAACCTTGTCATAGGATTTTGCAATGTCAACTTTCATAATGAACCCTTGATTATTAGAGCATGACAATGAGTGAATATTCTCATGAATAGTGATAATAGAGTTGAGAATTTGTCTACCTGGGATAAATCCATTTTTTTGGTTAGAAATTATCAAAGGAATCACTTGAATAAGTTTGGAAGTAAGACCTTTGGAAATAATTTTATAGAAAGAATTACAGAGGCTGATCGGTCTAAACTGATCAGGGGAATCAACACCAATTTTCTTGGGAATTAAACACAGAAAGGTAGAGTTAACTTCTTTAAGCATTTGTTTTGCTCCATAAAATTCCTTCACAGCATCACTAACATCTTTTCCAACATATTTTGAAAGTTTTAGAAAGAAAAACATGGGGAAACCATCTGGTCCAGGAGCTTTATCTCCTCTTAGAGAGCGAATAGATTTGAAGATTTCCTCATCCTTAGGAATTGAGCTTAACATTTTATTCTGTTCCTTCGAAACCAACGGAGGAATCACTCTAAGGATTTTAGATTGACTATCCAAATTGATATTAGGATCAGCCTTCATTAAGGATGAGAAAAAAGACTCCATTTCCTCCTTTATATCCTTTTCCTCTATAATCTTCAAATCTCCCTTTTTTAGGTGTGATATGTGAATTTTAGCTCTATGCTTTAGAGTTGATAGATGGAAAATTTTTGTGTTTTTAGATCTAAGCAATGTTATACCCCTTTTTAATTTTAAATATATTCCCTTGTATTTAATGCTAATGAAAATCCTCAATAATCATGTATCAAGTGAATTCATCAATCCTTGGCTTTAAAAAATTGGGGATTATAGTAATGTGGAAAAACACTTAATTCTCCATAAATACACTTATTTATTTGTGTTTCTAAACTTTTTAACCTTAATCTAATCCATTGATAAATGTAAACTGGTCAATGTGAGAAGTCTACAAATAAAATTTGATCAATACAAGAAGATTTTATGGGATATAATTTTCATTTTATATATTTTACATGATTTTATTTTAATAGGAAATGTTTTAGGCTTGATTTTCACCCTTGGAGGGGGTTCTTCAGGTCCCTTCCAATTGAGATACACAATGAGAAAAACCCCAGGCTATGGGTCACCTATGTTGGGGTTAGACCTTTAGAGAAGGTTGACTTCCTCTTGATGCTCACTTAAACTAATAATAAAATAATGATTCATAAGACAAAGGGTTATAAAGAGGCTAAGGGATCCAAATAATTCTAAAAGGGTGATGTACCAAACTTAAATGGACACTCATATAAGCTTGAACACATACTGGAATCAACATAAAACAACTATAACTTACATAATCTCATAATCTCACTAGTTTCATAAATATTTCATAGAAAAGGTTCCAAGTAGAACACAAATCTAGACCTACAAGTTAACTTGAAAACACCTTCAAAGAGGCAAGTAGAAGGATGATAAACTTGGAAGACTCTCCTTCACAAATTCACTATACACAAGCATACTAAGCACTAATTAAAGATAAGATATGGGTAAATATTTGATATTATTAATTCAAAAGGTATTTCTTAAAATATTTTGATAGGGTTTAACCATATAAAATTAGAAAACTTTTTCAAGAGTCTCAATGAGTATCATTTTCATAGAAAAGAATGAAAAAATATAAGAGCTGAAAACCCCCATAATGGGTATGAGACTAGGATATATAGGATAAGGAAGAGATATAAATAAAGTGGAAGCATGCCATTAAAGAGGTAACACACTATCTAAGATCATTAATTGAGCTTGAGCTACCACCTCTTTCTCTAATGAATGTTCTATCATCCTTTTTGATTAATCAGGGCACTAATTGTGGCCTACCAAGCGGGAAAGGTTTTATAAGGATCCAAGAACACATTGAATGCTCCTAGATGCAACTCTCAACACTAGACCTTTTCATTAATATTCCACACCAACTCTCACTTGAAGATAAACTTCATGTTCATGGATCCAATAGAATCATGGATTTGTGCATTTTATGTGTCTTTTTGTGAAAAATATGTCCATGTTGAAGGATGAGAAGCTTCCTCATGGTCAAGGATATCTATCCTTGATCAAGTATGGACCCAGTTCTTTTCTATAGATGAGAAACCAATCTCTCTTATTAATTTTCTTATAGACTCTAATATTAATATAGACCTATAGACTACATAGCCTCTCTATATCTTCATTAGGTCTAAAAGACCTATTTTACCCTTTACAGGAGCTAAGAACTCACATATTCATGGACCCCTTTAAGAATGGTGAACATAGTTACAAAAATAACCTTACAAGCTCTAAAATGTAAAACCAGAGGTCTATAATAATCTTCAATGGAATCACTTTATGTTTTTGATACCTAAATGCATTAATGTGTCCCTTTAGTGGCATTTTATTGAGCTCTAATAGTGGTGGGATGACCCTACAAGACCCTATTTAATTTAGTCAAAATTAGGTTCCTCTAGTTTAACCTTATTTGTTAAATATTGCTTGGACTAATTAAAATGATTCAATTTGTCTTTTCTCTCATTACCCTTACAGACCCTCATTGAATTCTTGAATTCTCTCTTACCATTAGATTGAAACATATGAATTATCATGATCCATTTATTTCTTGCCTTGAAGATCCTTCAATATATTGACTTGTTCATGCATAATTGGATCAATTTGTATGATGAAACAGAAGCCTTTGATCTATCTAGGCCCACTTTACTATCAATTCCCATACACCATTAGATTGAAATGTATGAATGAACATGGATCATTGATCTATCTTGGACCCTCCTTCTTTTCAGTGAATGTGCACCATCAGATCTCTATTCAATGAATCTGCACCATTAGATCTTGTCTAACCTACAACCTTTTAAGGTATTTTAACCCAGGGAACTTTTGACTTAATTGAACCTCACATGAACCATTAGATCACATGTGTTAGTATGTGAGCTCATGTATACTTTTTTATCTCTATCAAATTTAAACCCTTAAAGGAATTTTTGAATCCAAACAGTCATTTTATGAAGGTCAAACTTGACACTTGCATGAACATCCTACCCTACACGTCCCACATTAAAGCTCCATAACCTAGGCTAGCTATCTTATGTAGACATGAAACTTGTATATCATGTTCTTGGCATGAATAAATTTGATTTCTTGTGATTCATTGGTAATGCAAGGATTCTTGAACATATTTATAAAATGTTTAAGTAAATTGGCCCATTTGTTCCTACGTGACATCCTAATTATGGTCTAACTCACTTGGGCTTATCCTAGGGAATGTTTCTTAAACATTTGAAGATGAAAATGGTGTTTTGCTTATGTAGGATTATCCATGACCATGAATTGATTTAATACCATGAAACCCACTTGGGAACCAGTTCCTTGCTCTATAGATAAATTAGATTTCACTTTAAGGAATCTTAAAGTGTTTCAAAAGCTTTGTGAGCAACTTTTAAATCCTTAGACCACTCATTACATCTATAATTCCATTCAACCTTTTAATCCACACCAAGACCGATGGGTTTTCATTTTATCTAGGCAAGCTCTATATGTAGGCCAATATTGGCCAATGTTTATGGTGATATCACGGGGTTGCATGCTTGCTATGCAAGATTAGTGTCCTTAAGCTAGTCTATTGGGCATATGGAGTCTCGAGTATTCTCTTAACTTATCATGAAGATTAGAAAAGGCTATCCCTATCTAGAACCTCCTTTGAAAAAATAAGAATAAAATAAAATAGAACAATAAAGTGCCTAAAGTACTTATTGAAAAGGAAACACATAGTAGAAAAAAAAGTGTGTACAAGGCACTTAGAGGAAAGCATAAAATCTACTCTAATATGTACAATGTGTTACAATGGATGCAATGCTTCTAATAATAAGGATTAAAATAAATTCCATTGAATAGGATAGGTAATACCTCTCCATCTAGTTGGGCAAGCTAAAAAGCATTATGTTTTCTACATTCATGGATCAAATAAGGACCACTCCACAAGCTATCAAACTTGGTATGGTTTCCTAATTTGGCCTTATTTTAGTCTCATTTGAAAAATAGGTCCCCTTCCTTAAAGATACTTGTTTTAACTTTATTTTTGAAGGACTTTTTGACCTAAGATTGATGTGACTTCAAAGTTTTCATAGAAAGTTCCCTAGTTTCTTATAGCTCCATGAGCTCTATCATCCTTACATTTATGGGTCCATCCTCCATCAACTCAAGATGATGGGATAACTCTAATGTAGGTAGTTCAAGAGAGATAGGAAATTTGGATTCCTTCCATACATAAGAACCTATGGATATTTTCTAATGTTAGTTTTAGGAGTCACTCTATCAACCCATAAGGTTGTCCTTAGCTTGGTGTGTCATGTTTTTTAATTCTCTTCCATAGTCCTCCTCATGATCCTTATAAAATTCTTGTTTGTGGACTTTTACAGTATATTTACTTGAGGATGGTAGTTGGAAGAGGTTATAAGGTATATGCCCAATTTGAGAGTCCAATCACTTATCTTCATGCTAAGGAATGACAATATGTTATCTAAAATTATGGTGGCTAGGAAACTAAACCTGGTCATAATGCTATCATATAAGTCAAAAACTACATCCTCATTATCCTCCTTCAAATCAATGGATTCCACTCACCTATTGAATTAGTTTTTTTGTAGTGGTCACCCATTTATACCTTGCACTTGATGTTGGATTGAACATCCTTATGAAGTCCAACCCCTATTACATGAAGTGTTGTTATACCTAAATTAGATTGAGTAGAAGGGCTGATAGCTTCTACTTTCCTATAAAGAGATCACACTTCTGGCATTTTCTAACCCATGCATGAGCATCCCTAAAAATATTGGGTTAGTAATAACTAGCCCTCATTACCATTTATACTATGGTTCTAGGTGCAAAATGACCTCCTATAGGTCCATCATGGAACTGCTCTAAGATTTTGGTCACTTGATCAACATCTATGCACCTAAGGAGTAACCCATTGAGGTCCCTTCTAAAAATAAATCCATTAACTAGTGAATAAGGTATGGATTGAGATACCATAAGGTGAATATTAAATTTGGAGAGCATTGGTATGAACTTCTTGAGACTCTTCAAGGTTTTAAGAACCTACTTTTCAATGAAAGTATACCTCACCTCATATCCTTCCATCTTTTGAATAAAAAAAGAAATTGACTACTCCATTCCTACACCACTATTATACAATATCATAGCTCATATGTTATCAACATTTACAAAGATGTACAAGATGAAGTCCTTGGAGAAATCTAGATTTATGAGTTAGCTGGCTTGGGCAATGGCTTGCTTGATGGCCTCAAAAGTTGACTTGCCTTCATCTGACCAGGTAAACACTTAGATATTTTTTATCATAGTGGTGATAGGTTTGACTAGGCTTGAAAAACTAGGTATGAAACTTCTCACAAAGTTAATATTCCTAAGCATTCTCTAGATCCCTTTCTTGTGCTTTGGTAAAGATAAGGCAAAGATAGCACTTGCTCTATCAAGGTCAATGAATAATCCTTATTTTGAAACAATGTGACCCAAAAGCTTACCTTCGTGTACATATAACACAAATTTATTGGGTTTTAAAGAGATCCCATGCTCTCTACATCTCTAAAATATCAGCCTTAGATGGTCTATATTCTCACTAGCTTTTTTGGAGAAGATTCTAATGTCATCCAAGTAGATCAGTACCATTTGGTTTAGAAACACTTGGAAGGTCATGTCCATTTCTATTTAAAAGGTTTCCATAGAATTTTATAATTCAAAAGGAATCTTATATTAATTAAATTTTCCCCACTTTGTGGTGAAGGCAATCATGTACTAGTCTTTCTCTCTTACTAGCACTTGGTTGTAACTTGAATATTAATCCAAGAGAGAGAATCATTCTAAACCAAAAAATACTTACAAGATTTGTTCCATGGATGATAGAGGGTAATGGTCCTTTAAATATATTCTATTAATATCCCTGAAGTCTACACATAGCTTGATTTCCCCATTCTTCTTCTTGATAGGTACTAGATTAGCTATCCATGAGGAGTTCTTAATTAGAAAGATGATCTTGGATAGGCTTGGCATTCACCTCTAGTTCTATAGTGATTTTGGCCAATTTAGGATAAAATACCCTTAGGTAATTTTATTTACAAGTAAATATTTCTACACAAACCTTACAAATCTCTATGAAAGCATGCCTCTCAACTTTAGTGCTTACCTTTCTAAACTTAAGGATCTTGTCTTCAAAGATAAGAAATCTCTCATAGTTTTCTTCATTAGTTGACATCATTTCTTTATATTTCCTCATATGTTCCCCTTCATGAAAGAGACCTTATAGGGTGACTATCCCTTTAGGAATCTTATTATACCTTAATTGAATTATCTGCTCCCAATATTGATGTTATAATTTTTCTTGGTTGATAGAGGAGAACTCTGCTTCTTATTACAAGAAACATGCAATCTATTTTTCACTTTCAAATACCTACCAATGAGCATCATTATTTTTCATTGATGGTATTATTACCAGTTTAACATGTGGTTATACCTTGGTGCTTTTCAATTCATTAGGGATATCAAAATGAGCCCCCATTATTACTAATATGTTAGCATGTTCATTGTTGATCCTTGGGACTGATTATATGTTAAAGGCCTCAAATTCCTCAATTAGGTCCCATACTCTATGTTTTTAAGACTTCATTAACATTTTCTTAGAGAGATTCTACCTTTGACTTGGTGCACAACCAATTCACTATCCCCATATACATGCAACTTCTTGATCCTTCTCTTACTATCCCATTGAAAGCCATGTATGAGACCATCATATTCTATTCCATTACAGGAATAATTAAATTGGAACCTATATGAAGATAAGTAATTATCATTTGAAGGGGATACTATCATAACACCTACACCCACTCCATGTTTTCTCCTTAAACAATAAAATAACAAATTCCATAGGCAACTGTGATCTTCTTAAGGATTCATGAGGTGTGACATAGACTGGCCTTCTTCATGTAAATAGTGTACACCCAAGTCCCTTTATTCAACACCTTATAAGGGTTCCACTAATTGGATATCATTCCACAACTCATCTAAGAACATGTTTGGTATCTCCTTTAGATGAGTGTTTAGTTCTTGAGCAATTGTGAATTCATCATCATCAATAATTGTGTAATTTATGTTGATATTATCTGGTCCATAGGGATCTATGTGGAATTATGTAATAGGCCCAAATTTGATTGACACTTTCACCCTATATCTTATTCTAAATGCCATATATGACCAATCTACTACAAGGTAGCCTCCAATTGTTATAGTGAACTCTCTGGATAAGCATAGTATAAAATGAGTAGGCACATCCAAGATCAACACATCTTAAACCATGAAGATGCTAAGACAAGCATGCAAGGTCAAGTTGGGGTCTCTAATTATGATAAATGGTTTAGTGGAAGAACAATCTATTTTTATCACTCCTTTGGACTAGGCATCATATTTCAGACCAAGCTAGTCAACTATGGACTTTGGCATTATGAGGTACTAACCCCACTATCCACTAATCAATTATGCACTAGCGAGTCACTAATGATCACTAAAAGATAGAAGGGGGAGGCTTAACTACTTTACCTTATTTTCCTTCACTTGGTCCCTTAGCTATATTAGTAAGGACCACAATTTCCTTGCTTGGTGGCTTGTTTGCAACATTGATCTTTGATAGCCCTTCTTTAAGGATGTCTACCTAGCTAAGCATGGTGAGTATGTCCCACATTTATACACTCACATTGGACCTTTTCATTTTGTCTACAATGTTGATAGGTTATCCACCAACCTTTGGTTGTGATTTAGGAGCCATAACTATACCTTGATCTTGTGAGTTATAAGGAATTAAGACATTTCCTTGACTGTAAACCTTTAGAATTATTGGGACCTTTAGAATAGTAGCAAGTTCAACTAGCTTGGATATTGAAGGATTAATGGTAGAAGGCTGCTTACTTGGTTCCTAGTTACCATCCATGTTCCTTATCTTAGATATTTTATTTGATTCCATTGGAATATAAGCATAACTATAACTAGCCTATTGGCTGAGTGCATAACACTTTTATTTTTCACAGTTCATCATTATATCACCCAACTAGAATAGTTCATGATCAGGGTTTTGACCTTTTTAAGGCTTTTCTAATTTGGTTATCATACGTATCTCTATGTTTTGGGCCATAAGATCGTCATTGTACCCAAAATTAACAACTTGTTTCCTTTGATCATTGAAAGCCTAGGTGAAATTAGTGGTTGGGATTATGCATTGCCCAAAATATTGATTCTAAGGCATGGTACCCTCAACTTATTGAGCCAAATTATTTTTAACCAGGACCAAGGTATTGAAAGTGCTTTCAATATTAGGATTTTAGTTATTCTACTTATTATATCCATGTTGCCCTTGTCCTTGGCCTTGGTAGTTCC
The DNA here is from genome assembly GCA_037957365.1 of Torreya grandis. NCBI lineage: Eukaryota > Viridiplantae > Streptophyta > Pinopsida > Cupressales > Taxaceae > Torreya > Torreya grandis. The sequence goes on from JARHVA010000679.1 coordinate 3,765,077, forward strand.
CTTTATATGGTGGCTTATTATTTGAAAAAATGTGTTGTTGAGGTTGATATGGACCTTGATAAGGCCTATTAAAATCTTTCTTACTCTTAACATTTACTATCTCATTTCCCAAAGACTAAAACTAGCTCTTAAACTCTTAGAATTTATTTTCATCTTGGGAATCACTAGATCCAGTAGTGGAAGATTTCTCTTATTTTGGTGTATGTATTGTAGTAATTGTTGGTGCAAGAGGAATGACATCAAGTGGATGGATATCAATAATAAGTGGTTTAATTTTTGGAAATAAGGGCATTAGTGGTCTCAGTGTAAGCTTGCCATCTTGAACTAGATAATTCTTTTCTTTGATGGCCAGCTCATAATCATTTAAAAGTATATTCCCTCCCATTTATTGGATCATCACTACTATCACATTATTTAAATCCTTTAAATAGTAAAGGAAGGCAAATTTATGTGTTGGTCTAACTAAGAATAGGATTCTATCACAATTGTTTTAGAACCTTGTGTTGAATTCTTAGATGACTTCATGAAGAAATATCTTAATGGTCGTTAGTTGCTCTAAAAATGACAAATGGTCACTTTTTTCCTCAAATATTTTACATAAGGTATCACCTAATTCATCCCATGTTTGAGTGGCATTAGCAGTAAGAAATATATACCATATAGGTCCTTTAATTTAAAAGAAGTAACTAATAACCTAGTAGCTATATTTTCTTTAGTGACATTATGGATATTGAAGAAATTGGCTATGTCCATGAGGTACTCTAAAGGTGTTGTAGCTTGGTCTCTAGTATAATAGGGGACACTTTTAAAGGCTATAACTGGGATAAGATCATATTGATCCAAGTCTAAAATACATTTGCTATTAAAGGCCATAAAGGGAAATGGTATAGGGGTTACCATGCCAATGAAATTATTTAACAAAATTCTCCTTGTAGGGTTAGGCCTTAAAAATGACTTAGGATCAAAGGTTCCCTGATATCGATGTGTATTGGCAAACCTTAATCCTTTTTCTAAATTTAAACGTAGTTCAAAAAATATAAATGGAATACCTCTTGAAGTTGACCTTGTTGTCACCTTTGACATGAGATGAATTTACCATTTTACTACCAAAAATTTGAATCTTCCCTTTTGATTCTCTATATGTTATTGCTTGAGGGATTAACTATGACAAATTTAATCAAACCAGCATCTACTTTAATCAATCTTCCTTGAACTAGTCCCACTAGGCATGCTAAAAACTACTATCAACTCAATCTTCACCCTTTAAATGGGTTCTTTAGGCCCCTTACAATTAAATTACACAATGGGAAAAACCCTAGGATGTGGTTCACCTATGTTGGGGTTGGACCTCAAGAAAAGGCTAGCTTCCTCTTCATGCTCACCAAAACTAATGATAAACTAATGTTTCACAAGGAAAAGGGTTAACAAGAGGCTAAGGGCTCTTAAGAAGGATAAAAGTGTGAAGCACCAAAGTTAAATGGACACTCATATAAGCTTGAACACATTGGATCAACATAGGACAACTATAGCTTGCATAATCTCATAATTTCACTAGTTGAATAAATATTTCATAGAAGAAGTTCTAAGTAGAACACTAATATAGACCTATAAGTTAGCTTGAAAATACCTTCAAAGAGAGAAGAAGAAGGATAGTAAACTAGGAATAATCTCCTTCACAAATTCACAATATACAATCATACAAAACACTAATTAAAAATAAGAGATAGGCAAAGAGTTGATAATATTAATTCAAAAGGTAGTTCTTAAAACATTTTGATAGGGTTTAAACATATCAAATGAGCACACTTTTAAAAGAGTCTCAATGAGTATCCTTATCCCAGAAAATAATGAAGATTTCTAAGAGTTGAGAACCCCCATAATGGGAATGAGACTAGGATATATAGGAGAAGGAAGAGATAGAAATAAAGTGGGAGCACACCATCAGAGAGGGATTACACTATATTAGATCATTAATTGAGCTTGAGATGCTACCTCTTTTTCTAATGAATGTTTTACTACCCTTTTTTTATTAATTAATAAACTACTTATTTCTTACCAATTTGAAAAGGATCTCTAAGGCTTTGAGAATACATTGAATGCTCTTAGTTGTAACTCCTAAAACTAGACCTTTTATTTAATCTTCCATGCCACCTCTCACTTGAAGACAAAATTCATGTTCATGGATCTAAAAAAATCATGTCTTTATGAATTTTTGGTGGCTATTATTGAAAATATGGCCATGCTAAAGGATGAAGATATTTTTCTTGATAATTTATATCTACCCTCAATCATATTTAGATCGTGATCTTTTTTATAGAAGAGAAACCAATCTCTCTTATTGGTTTTCATGTAGCCTCTAATATTAATGTAAACTAATAGACTGCATAGCTCCTCTTGATCTTCATTAGGTCTAAAAGACCTATTTTGTCCTTTTTAGGAACCAAGAACTTGCATATATATGGACCCCTTTAAGTATGGAAAGAAGAGTCACAAAAGTAACCCTACAATCTATAAAATGTCAAAATAGAGGTCCATATTAATCTCCAATGGCATCCCTTTATGTTTTTGATACTTTAATACATCAAAGTTTCCCTTTAATGGCATTTGATCAAGATATAATGGTATTTGGATGACCCTACAAGACCATGTTTTCTTTGGTTGAAAATTGGTTCCTCTGGTTTGACCTTGTCTGTCAAATATTACTTAGGCTAGTCAAAATGCTTCAATCTATCTTTTCTCCCATTGGCCTCATAGATCCTTGCTGACTTCTTATCTTCTCTCACACCATTATATATAAATATATGAATGAGTGTGGTCCATTGATTTCCTATCATAAATATCCTTTAACATGTTGACTTGCTTGCACATTGTTGCATCAAGATGTATGAAGCAACACAAGCCTTTGATCTATTTGGGCACATTTTCCTATCAATTCCCATCTATCATCAAATTAAAATGTACAAATTAATGTGGATTATTGATCTAGTTTAGACCCTATTTATTTTTAGTGAACATGTACTATCAGATCTCTATTCAATGAATTTACACCATTCGATCTTGACTAACCTATAGCTTTTTAAGGTCTTTTAACCTAGGGACCTTTTGACTTGTTTGACCCTAGCATGAACCATTAAATCACATGTGTCAGTATGTGAGCTCATGTGGACCATTTAATCTTCATCAACATTAAACCCTTCAAGGGTTTTTTAATTCCAAATAATCATTTTATGAAGGTCAAACTTGATACTTGTGTTAATGTCTTACCCTATAGGTCCCACTTTAAAACTCCATAACTTAGGCAAGAAAAACATGCTAACACAAAACTTTCATAGCATTTTATTGGTATGAATAACTTTGATTACATGTGATCTACTAGTTGTGTGAGGATTTTTGAGCACATTTATGAAATGTACAAGTTAACTGGTCAGTTTGTTCCTATGTGACATCCTGATGATGGTCTAGATACCTTAGGTTTATTCTTAGGAAGTTTTCTTGAGACTTTGAATCATTTAATAAGTCTTATGTAGGCTTGTCCGTGACCCAAAATTTATTGAATACCATGAAACCCACTTGGGAACCATTTCCTTGCTCTTTAAATAAATCAAATTACACTTTAAGTAAGCTTAAAGTGTTTCAAAAGCTTTGTGAGTGAATTTGAGATCTTTGGACCACTTATTTCATATAGAACTTTGTTCAACCTTCTATTCCACACCAAGACCCATATATATTCATTGTATCTAAGCAAGTTCTATATGTAGGCCAAAATTATCCAATAGGAAACTGATCAATGCAAGAAGTTTCTTGAATTTTAGGCACATAGCCATACTTGAAGGGAGTAGTTTATTTATATAGATATATCTTAGCAATTGTCCTTCAAGGGATCAGTCTATAATTTTTTTTCTTGATTTTTATAACAAGTGTCCTTCAAGGGATTAGTCTATGTTTTACTCTTTTCATAATTTTAATATCCCAAAAACCTTTTTTTTCATGGATTAAATACTAAGGTATTTTATAAGCTAGGAAAATAGGGCCATGTGGTATTCCCTTTGAACAAGATATTTTAGGGTGATTTTTTAAGGAGATAATGATTTCAGACTCTGATTTGTTTCAAATATAGTCAATCCATGAGAATAAGCTATGAATAGATTTGGAGTGTTCATATTTAAGGATAAACCTGGTACTGCTAGAAATCCACATGATTCTCGATCATTTATGGGGTATGATAAAATTTAGGGGAAATGATTTTTAGGAAACTTTATGCTGACTAGAGTGTGTAAAAAGATTAATAATATTAGAAAGGTCATAGATGTAAAGCATTAAGAGGCTCACATTTGTGTTTTCCATCAAGGGAGGCCAAATGATATACTCCAAATCCATATTTATTTTATGATAATATAGGGTCTAAGCTAATTAGGAGAAAACTTCCCCATTTACTTCATTCCATATTTATGACATGTTGATTTTATTTAAGGAAAATATCATCTTTATTAAACTCTCATTCCTTTAAATGCTGATTATATGCTCATTTTATTCATTATTGATATACATGAAGGTGATTGAGGGTTGTGGATTGATGCTCATATAAAATCTCTAGCTATGTTAATTGATCTTGATGATAATTCTCTTCAGAAATGATATATTTTGTAGATATTATAAGGAAAGTAATTTAGAACTCAAGGGGTAGAATTGACTCAATACCATAGACAAAGAAAAATGGGTATCCCTTATTGGTGTTCAAATACTAGTTTGATAAGCCCACAAAACAAAAGGTATGCAAATATGCTAATCCTTTCTAGCTTCATTAACCATTTTGGTTAACATATTGACAAGGGTTTTTTTTATTATCCATCTTATCCATTATCTTTTATATAATATGGAAATGAAAATCTCAGCTTAATTCCAAATGAATCACACAACTTTTGGACTTGATTATTTTTAAAATGTTTTCCATTATCTATAATAATATTTTATGGGACACTAAACTAACATATGTTATGATGATTAATGAAATTAAAAATCTTATCTACCTTGGTAGAAATAATGGAAGTAACCTCTACTTAGTGAAATACTCAATAGTGGCAATGATAAATCCATGTCACTGGGAAGATTTGGGATTAATCTACCCTATAAGGTCTAAACCCCATTAAGAGAAGGGACAAAAATATCTATCTACTTTTAATTCATAACTAAGTATATGGGATAAATTATAATGTTTTTGACACTTCATGTATTTATTGACATACTCACAATAATCTTGATTCAAAGTGGGCCAATAGTATCCAAACTACACAATTTTATTGGTGATAGTTAAACCACTGAAATGGTCACCATAGATTCCATCATGAGTTTCCTTGATTGCAAGAATTGTTTCATAATTATGGAGATTATGAAAGATAATACCATTTAATTTTTTATTATAAATCACACCCCCTAGTATTATGTATTTGGAATTTTTCTATTGATAACCATGCTTAGTGCCCTTAGATAGATCTGAAGGGATGATGCCTTTAGATAGGTAATCAAAAATCTATATCTACCACAAATCCACATAGATTTCCTCTATAGTATGGATAAAAGGAAGATCAGTCTTAGTGAAATAAGCTTGAGTGATCCTTTGAATAAGGACAAAAAACTTAGATTCCTAAGATGAGAATGGGATAAAGGAGTCCAAAGAAATCATGGTGTCAACAAACTTGTTGGTTAACCAAAGAGTGGTGTAGATGACATAATGGTTAATGATAGTTAACAATTATTTTGCTAATGTTTTATACCTATGGAGAATGTTATTATTACACTGATATATGTCAATTATTTGGTTGAAAACCAATAAGGAATCACCAAAAATATTAAGTGATTTAACTCCAATAGCCAAGGCTATTTAGAGACTTATGATTAGGGATTCATATTATACCATATTATTAGTATAGTTGAAATCAAGATTAAAAGATATGAGGATAGGAAATCCCTTAGGAGATATCATAACAATACATGTTCCCCCTCCATGCTCACATTTAGATCTATGAAATAACAATGTCAGTTGATATTCAAGATCTTCTTGGGATGTTGAAGCTATAGTTTCATCAAGTAATTCATAGTTAGATGGGATATTATTAGCAATGGGTGCTTCAACCAACTGATCAGTAATCATCTTCCCCTTAATTTATTTTTGGCTAAGTAATTCAAGGTCAAATTTAATGATTAGCATCAACCATCTCATTATCCATTGATTTTGATAGGGTTTTGAATGCAAGAATTTAAAAAGATCAGTATTGGTAATCACAAAAGTCTTGTGATTAAGAAAAAAGTGGAAAATATTGTAAGCCACAAATACTAGAGCTAAGCATAATATTTCAACATGTGTGTAACGTGTTTCATACTCAACCAAAGTACAACTTATATAATAAACTATTTTTTATTTATGTTGATCATCTCAATGGGTAAGCATGGCACCTAATGCATGATCTGTATCCATGTTTTATAAATAAAAAGTATTATCCTCTTTGGGTGGATTAAGAATAGGGGAAATAAGAGATACTACTTCAAAGTATCAAGCACCACTTTATAATTTGAATCCCACATAAATCAGGTGTCTTTCTTGAGAAGGATATGAAAAGGTTGACATTGGTATGATAATAATGAAATAAAATGGTGAATAGATTAAAGTTTATCTTTTAAACAATGAAGTTGATTAAGTTTAAAGGGAGGTAGAATATTGATAATGGCCTTAATATTAAAAATATCAACCTCAATCCTTTAAGTTTAAATGATAAAACCTAAGATCTTACCTAATAAAAATCTAAAAACACATTTTTAGGGTTAAGATAAACCTAATATTAGATCAAATGAGTGAAGGTTTGCTAAAGGATGGGCAAATGATCCTTATAGTGCTTGGATTTTCCAAGGAGATCATCTACATAATATTCAATGATTTTGTGAATTAAATCATTGAAAATATAGGTCATAGTATGATGTTAAGTGACTCTTGCATTCTTTAAACCAAAAAAATTCCCCCATGGATTAATAAAGGAATATTTATGTTGATATTTTTGGGTGATAAGGAATTGATTATAACTAAAAAAAATCCATACATGATGGATAACATCTCGTGTCCTATAATGAGTTCCATAAGTTGATCAGTGTTAGGAAGGGTAAAATCATCTTTTAGACAAGCAAGGTTGACGTCACAAACTTTAATGCAAAGGTAGAGTCCCCCTATGGGTTTTGTGATAAACACTATGTGAGATACCCATTGAGGTTAATCAATAGGCTAGATGAAGTTTATTGATAATAAGCATTGTAATTATGCTCTGACAAGAAGTACAACATGAGTATGCATCTTATGAAGCTTTTGCTTCATTGGTTAATATTTGGGAATGGTAATTATATTATGGACAAAAATAGTGAGATCAATTCTATGAATATCACTATAAGACCAAGCAAAGGCTTGGATATGACTAGTAAGGAATGTCATGAAATCCTCGTATTCTTGAGAATCTAAGGAATGACTCACTTTGATATTTTGAAGGTCTTTAGGCATCCCGATGTTAATATCAGTTTTGATCTCATTTAAAAGACTAGGAGATTTTAATTGCATAATATTATTTAGATAAAAATCCCTTACCCCAAAATATGTTAAAATGGATTCATCATCCTAACACTCCATTACATGGATTGAGGGAGAAACTTCACTTATTAGGTTAGGGAAGGCTAAATGAAGGTATATTATTTTTTCACTACTTTGATAGGTTAGTGGTTATAGGAGAATGGCACTAATAAAAAAATTTAGGTGGAATGGAGATGGTATCATCAATTTCCATAGGGGAGATGAGTGAGGATAAGGGAGTTTCATCTTCCACATCCATAGGGACATCGGATACTAAAGCATGATTTTTATCAATTTTAGGGGCTTTCTTGAAACCAAGTCCATGTTTCTAATGTGTTTTTCTAAGGTCCTTTATTGTGACCTCATGGATTCTTTGTTCATAAAATCCTAAGCAAAAGCCTTTCCAAGCACAATTTTGTAAGTAGGTTTGAGAATAGTGTGACTTGTCAAGGAAGGAGAAGTTAGATGTGGATGGTTGGGTATGCATTTGGCTTTCTTGATATAAAGGGGATTTATCAATTCCTCCATAATTTAAGTGCATATAGATATGGTGAGGTCCAAAAGAGATAATGTCTCTTAGATTGGGCTGATAGTTATGTTGTCGATCAAGTCATTTGTATTTTTGAGGGGTTAATAAAGCATTGAATGTTAATAGATGATATTCCCCTATAGAAAGTTGTTGGAATGTTGAATCAAAATAACTTACATTGGGGATGTAGGATGAAGGTATAGAAGATTTAATATATGTTTCCCCAACATATAAAGGACTCAAGTTATTCAGAGGGATCAATACATCATTAGGTTGATAAGTCAAATTGCATGTTTTAAAAGGATGTGGATCAACCAGGACACTATGGACATTACCCTCATGTTTGAAAATAAGACATCATTGAAAAATGGAGGGGAAACAATTCATAACACATATCTAAGGTTGTCTTAATAATATATTATATTGAAACTCCCCTTCTATTAAATAAAATAACTTGGGGAGGGTACATACACATACATGAATGGGAAAGACAATTGTTCCTAATGTAGGGACCATAATATCATTAAATTACCCTAGGATGGTTTAAGATTGATATAAAACTATCATAGGTAACTTTAATTGATTAAAATCATGTGAAGAGATAATATTTATGTTTTCTCCATTATCAGTCATTACTCATTTGATTTGGGTCTAATTAATTTAGGTAGAGATAAATAGTGGCAGATCATGGTCATAAAGCTACAATGGGGATATCTCAAAATCATGGAATGTTATGGATGATGACTTTTAAAATGAAGAAATAGAAATTGATATAGGTTGGGGTTCATCTTGTTGCATCTCGATATCTTGAAATGCCTCTATCATATCCCTGTGATACTGTGGAGAGTTTTGGGCAAGTTCATACAAAGAAATCTTGACTAGAAGTTGATGGAGTTACTTCATAATAAATATCTATATCAACTTTGAAGAATTATTATTCTATGTTTTTCCTAAAATATAAATTTTAGGTTTTGGGATGGGAATTTTAGGACTATCTATGGTAGAAGGAGATTTTACAATAGTCACTTTGGCCTTATATGGATTTTGGGTCTTATAACCTCAAGTCTAGGATTGTGTAGCTATATGTATCATGTCTATCTAAAATAAAGGTGGATTTGTTGTATTTTTAGACTCATCTAAGTATAGAAGGTTTAGGAGGGATTGATATTGAGTTCTATTGGAGATTCTATCTTCCCTTGAAACCCATTTTAATTCTCTTGGTAATGTATTAGTTCCTGATGTGGATGTGACCCTATTAGTTTGACTATGGGGATATTCATGGCCAAATTGTTTCATTAAAATACCATCCTCTTCTAATAAATTTTGGACCACATCTTTTAATGTGTTACAAATTTTAGTATCATGTCTTATTATTTGATGATACATGAATTTCTTCTTTTCCTAATTCCATGCCTATTTTTTAATATGAGGGTTAACAATTTTTAAGGCTAGTAGGGTGACAAGTAAAGTTTGAAGAATTTGATCAATAATCTTTGAGTAAGACCTCCTAAATGGATAATATCTATTTTTTTTACCTTATAGGCATTGGAATGAAGGTTACATTTGCTTTCAATTTTTATCCATCACATTGGTTGTTAGAATATTTCTCATAGTAGGCACTTTGTGATTGGGATAAGAATTTACACCTAGGCCTTATGGGTAGAAAGGATTTAAATGATTATGAATTGGAATTATTATAATGGGAAGATCTCTTTGTAATGGTATGTATTCTCTAGAAGAGGATTCTACAATGGTGGGTTTTAGGGTCACCAAAGGATGAGGTACTGATGTGGATGCTCTAGTAAGAATTAGTGGCAGAGGCACCTTTCCTTTTTGAATCTAATTGGGAGTAGAAGGGATATCTTATTTAGGGAGTTAAATCCTTATGGGGGGATGTTGTAAATATTTTATTCATGAGGCCCCCAAGTTTTTATTTCTAATACTTGAAGCATTCCCCATGATTTCTCTCTTTATAAGATTTGACTCTTCTTAAGGTATGAGGGAAGTTGGTCTTCAGTTTGGTTGAGGTAACATAAAACTCTTCATAAAGGGAAGTAAACTAGAGGCAATGGGTATGTTACTTGAAGGTATTGTAGTAACTAAAGAAGTAGTATGCATATCTTTTAGGATGTCCAAAAAATCATATACCTTAATAGCTTTCTCATCCTATACTTTTAGTTGATTATCTTGAATGGGTTTAGGTAATATTTCCTCGAGAGGATCCCAAATAATGGGATCTAAAAATCTTGAGTGAGTCTTGGGGATAGATTTGCGTAGTTAAAATGATTTAAAGGCATCTCCTACAAGGATATCTATGATTTTAGTTATCGTGTAAGATGATTCAAAAGAAATACCAACCTCTTTAGGTAGAATTTGAACATATATCACATTTATCACATGGGTCTCATGGTTTGAAGTGTATGCTGAATTAGCCTATACAAAATTAGACATAGAAGCATGGTTTGGAAATGGCTACCTAAAGATGTCTATAGATTGATTAGGATGAGAGTTAGGTTTATCTAAATTTAACTCTCCTTTATTAATAAGGTTTTGAACTAGACCTTTGAATTATCATCACCTATTGGCATCATGACCTAGTACATGATGGTAATTGAAAAAATCATTTTCTTTCAACCAAATAGGCTTAGGGAGAGAGTCATCAAGAGGTATAACTAGAGGAAGTTAAATGATATAATCCTTTGAGATCTTATCTAATATATAATAATAAGATTCCCTTAAGGGTGTTTTCTTCTATGTAATAAATTATGTTAATGGTTTTTGTGATTTTGCTTAGGAGGTAGAGGGTTTGGATTAGATTTTTGTCTATGGGGGTGCTGATTTTAAGACCACAACATTGGTGGTGCCTTTGGTTTTGGTATTATTTGTTATTTTAGAGGGATCAAGTTTGAAGTTTTTATTATATAACTTTACCATCTCTTCTTCTAAATCTCATATTTTTAACTTATGGGCCATAAAAAATGCCTCATCAAAAGTTTTGAAGTATTGAATCCATAATGTTGATGAGATATGTTTACCACATGATTTCACAAATAGTTTGATTAATTATAGTTAAGGGAGGGAGAAAGTAAGTTGGTTTATAAGGATCCACCAACTAGCCACAAAATCAGTGATACATTCATCATTAAATTGTTTAATGGCATATAGGTTGGTTATGGTCACTTTTCTTGTGATGTTAATGGAAAAGTGCTATAAAAATATTTGGGATAATTGACCAAAAGAGAATAGGGAATGTTGAGGGATAAAACTATACTAGTCTAAAGCTGGTCTAGCTAGCAACATGGGAAAAATTCTTAGGAGAAGAACATTGTCATGGGATATAAGATAAAAATCATTATAAATGATCTAATGTGCTACTAAGGATCTACCTTATTTATAAATTTAATGAATTTTATAAGTTATAATTATGAGGGGTATGGTCTAATAGGGACAGTTGGATTAATGGGTTCATTTTAGATTTGCTCATAAGTGAGCATATTTTTCTATATATAGGTAAAGGGTTATAGATTTGACATCCTATTCATAAGGATGTTCATAAGGTTAGGTTGGGTATTATATTAATGAATACCCATGAAGACATTATATTATATATGTCGATAGGTATGAAATGGAATGGAAAAGGGTTATCCAAACCTTAAAGATAAAAATGTGGGAATTGGTGTTGAATCTAAAATAGTGGTTCCCATGTTACATCATCTAGTTGCATTCTTTGCCACTAAATTAATACCTTTGTGATGGAGTGGGATAAAAGTTTGCATATGTGCATATCAAGGATTTCCTCTAATTCAAGAAGGATGGATCATTCATTATCAAGTTTTGGTAAAATATTTTGCACTCTAATGTTTATGCCAAGAACTTTATTCAAACAAGAGACATGAAATACTAGGTGAACTTGAGAAGAAGGTGGGAGATCCAACTTGTAAAAAACCTACCCAATATTTTATATATCCTTATATGGCCCATAGAACCTGGGATCTAGCTTATGATGCTGATTAAGTTTTAGGAATGATTACTTGTATGGCTATAGGTGAAGAAAAACCATATCACCTACTTGAAAAGTGCATTCAGAACAATGTTGATCATCTTATTGTTTCATTATATTTTGTGACATATGAATATTATCCTATAGGATACTAAGGATATGATCCAAGGTTTGGATAATCATGTCAACTACTTGAATTGGTTAACTACTGGGGGTGTACAAAAGGAGTAATGGAGTACTTGATTATAGACTACATCATATGGATTAATTCTATTTAAAGTGTGGTAGGAGGTATTTTACCACCATTCGATGAGAGGAAGCCACTTTTATCACTAATTTTCTCCTAAGGTGACGCAATGAAGGAAAGTTTCTAAGTTTTTTTTCATAATTTTAGTCTAGCCATTCATTTTTGGATGATACCCAAAACTAATATTTAGTAGGGTGTCGATGCATCAAAATAGTTATATCTAAAATTGGTTGGTGAAGGTTGCATCATGATTTGATCTAAGATAATGGAAGAAATAATGCCATAAAGATGTAAAATATGGACCAAGAAATTTTTTTGCAACTATAAAGGTGGTATAGGGATGGCTAAGGGCAAAAAATGACTATATTTAAAGAGGTGATCAACCACAAATAAGATCAATATTTTCCTTATATATTTAGGGATCCCCTTAATGAAATCCATAGAAATATCTATTCAAATCATGGTAGGGATGGGCAAAGGGTTAAAAAACATAGAAATGAGTGTTATTTCACTCTTGTTTCATTGGAATGTATCAAATTCAGCCACCATCTATTGAATTACCTTTTTTATTCCCTTCCAAAATAAGTTACATTGTGCTTACTCATAAGTTTTGAGAAACCCTAAGTGCCCTATGGATGGAGAAGCATGGATTTCATATAATACAACTTACTAAAGATATGTGTTATGGGGAAGCATCAGACAACCCTTATATCACATAGAAGTATCATCTTAAAAATAATGTGGTACTACAGAGGTGTTAGTGACAAACTATTGAATGATTTGATATAATAAGGAGTAATTTACATACCCCTACTATATAGCATCTATCCAATTTGAAATAGGCATAGAAATAGCTCAAAGGGAATCTTTGGTCTACAAATGTGTGAGACAAAGCATCAGCCATAATATTATCCTTACCCTTCTTGTAAGTAATCTCATAGTCATAACCCATGATTTTGCTCACCCATTTATAGTGTGATGGGGTAGAGACCCATTATTTCAAGAAATATTTCAAACTCTACTGATCATTTTTTATGTAAAAATTATTCTCCAGTAGGTATGGGCACCACTTTTGTACTACATGTAAAATGACAATCATTTCCTTCTCATGATTAGAGAATAATAAATTCTTTCCAAAAATTAATTTTATGATGAATGATATGGGGCATATTTATTGTAGGATAATAGCACCAAGTCTATTTCCATAAACATCACTCTTGATAATGAAGGTCTTAGCAAATTCTAGCATTGCTAGAACAAGTGTAGTATACATAGATTATTTCAATTCTTCAAATGTAAACTCAGTAGCTTGTGTCCATATAAAAGCATCATTTTTCAACATATCTATTAGTAGATCTATAATCTTCCTATAATCCTTGATAAACTTACGATAGTATCTAATCATCCCCAAAAAACCATGGAAGCACTTGAGTGTTTAAGGATGAGGCTAATTTATCATGGTAGTTATTTTTTGCAGATTCACCCAAACCCCTTGGTCTAAAATAATATGCCTAATATACTCCACTTCATCTTGGAAAAAATCACATTTGGATTTTTTTTCATAGATATGATGATCATAGAGAAGTTGCAATGTGAGATCCAAATGTTGGAGATGCTCAGACCATGTTTTACATAGATGAGGATATCATTGAAGAAGACCAGAATGAATTTATGTAGGTAAGGCCAAAATATTTTATTCATCAATGCCTAAAATTTAGAAGGATCATTAGTGAGTCCAAAGGGCATGACCAGAAACTCATAGTGGCCATCATGTGTGAAAAAATTTATCTTAGGGATATCATCCTCTTGAAGCCAAATCTAGTGATATCCAGAGTGCAGATCCAACTTGGAGAAAAAATGAGTGCCATGAAGCTCATCAAGAATTTTATCAATAATAACGATTAGGAACTTATCCATGATTATGACGTGATTAAGTGATCAAAATTCAATGTAGATGTGCCAAGACCCATCTTTTTTCCAAAAAAGGATAACTAGGGAAGAATATGGGTTGGTATTGGGGCAAATAATTCCTTCAATAATTATTTAATGAACATATTGATCTCTATATTTTACTAAAATGGGTAGTGATAGGACTTTATTTTGTGAGTAATTATTATAGGAAGGAATTTTATATGGTGGTCCTCTAGCCATGAAGGTGTAAATCCCACTAGTTCATCAAAGACACATGCATACCTATGAAAAATGGTTTGTAGATTAGAAGGAGTAGTGGAGACCATTTATGGTTGCATTTGAATTAAATGGAGGTTGGAAATGATATGGTTTGAATTATTCTTAAGAATATTTTCCATGTGATGTGAACTTAGGATGCTGCGAGACCCCAGGTATAAGACTTTCAATGTGTGTTTTTGCCCATTATCTAAAAATTGCATCTAAAGTTTAATAAAATCCCATAAGATGGGTCCAAGTGTGCATAATCATTAGGATCCAAAAATAACATCACATCCTCCTAAGGGTAAGTAAAATATGTTGTAGCACAAGTTATAATCTCCAATAGAGAAGTACATATTGTGACACTTCTATTTGAAAGGTAATGTGCCCCCATTGGTAATCACGACTTCATAGTTGGAGAAAAGATGGATAAAATGATCAACCTATTTGGTGGTCTGAGGGTCAATGAAGTTATGAGTTATACTATAATAAATGAGAATTGTAAGAAGGATATTATTGAAGTAACCCCTAGCCTACATGGTCTATGGGGTGGTGATTCCTTCTAAGGCATGGAGAGAGATATTTGGTTGGTCTTCTTGAGAAGTAGGTTCCAAAATCAGTTGAGCTTCTTCTAAATGATCTATTATATCTTGAGCATCTTCCAAAATTTCAATATTGGGTGGAGATTCCACATCTAGTAGGTAGAGATTTTGCTCAACACATCGATGTCCCTGAGTGAGTTTGTCATCATAATTATAACATAATCTTTTTTCTCTACATTCTTGCATCTTTAATTCATTCAAATGCTTGATAGGATTGGTTATAGAGGTTGTTTTTGTGTGAGATCATTATGGAGTTGTATTTTTGAATGGAGAAAAATTTGATTTGAATCACTACTCAACTGTGATCTTGTCATTTGCCAATTTAGCTAACCTTAGAGCTTCCATAATTATTCTAGGATAAAATATTTTGACCTTAGATTAAATTGCATTCTTTATACCATTGATAAATCAACTTCTGAATAATTCATTAGATAATCCCTCTATGTGATTATCCAATTTTTAAAATTCTATATGATATTCTCTCATGGTTCCTATTTGGCAAAGTTTAGTGAGTGATCTAGTGAAGTCATCAAAAGCACTAGGGCCAAACCATTGAAAAATTAGGGTGCCAAAATTAATCCATATTGGCTCATCATGATCCTTGATATACCAAAGGTATCATTGAAGGGCTTTATATTCCAAGTGAAAGGATGCATGTGGGATTTTTTTGGCATCAAAAGTATTATGCAGACTATAATATCGTTCTACCTAATAGATGCATCTAGTCAGATCTGCACCATTGAGTCAAAGTAAATCAAGCTTTGACCCATAGAAATTATTAGAAAAATAAAACTCAGTGTCTGAAGAGGAATCTAGATGTCGTCTATTGTTCAAGGTGGTATGTTGAATATTGAGTCTGAGATTTTTTTCATCAAGATCTTTGATTTGGGTCTTGAGGGCAACAATTTCATCCTCCATGTTTTTTGCTCATGTTTGGGTTAATACCATGGATAGAATAAGAGATTTATTTTTTGTAATGGATAGGAAAACTAGAATTAAGACATGGTTAGTAATAAAAAATTTTACTTTGGGCAAATTTGGAAGGGGTAAAGGTACTTTTACTAAGATTGTTGCATTGGTTGAGTATGATTGATGAAGATGGGGAAAAATTTAGAAGTAAAATGGAAAATTTGGAAAATTTTTCCAAGAGGGAAAAAGTATATAAAATGGGAATGAACACTGTGGAAATTTTTTGAGCCAAATGGAAAAAAACTAAAGAAGTTATGGTAAAACCCAAAAATTTGAAAAATTGAGATTTGTAATAATTAAAAGTGAAATTAGGGTATGGGACATTAAAGAAGAAAATGTGTAGAATGGAATTTTAGGTGTTCCAATAAATTTTGAGAATCAACTAAGTCACAGGTGGAGAGATATGATAAAAATAAAAATAAAAAAATTACTCTACTAGCAATATGTAAATATTCTAAAACTGGAATGATAAGTCTTTTGATACTCTACTGGTAATATATGCAAATCTAATATGGTAAGTTTTTTAATACTCTACTGGTAATATGATGAAATTGGTATGGCAAGTATTTTTATACTCTTCTAATAATATGCGAAGATCTGATATGGCTAGTTTACTAATACTCCACAGGTAATATTTTGAAATTGATAGAAATGGTCCCCAAGTTTCAATGGCTTCTTAAGGGTTTAACGTATCTCTCTAGCCACCAATGACGTTTGAATGAGAATCACTCTCCAAAACATTTCTAGCCATGTATTTAACCCTAAATAATAGCTCTTGGTTTTCATCATGGGTGGGAACTAGTCAATCAAGATGGGGTCGTTGCCTTTTTCATTGATAGGTCCTCTCAATGGGCCAAATACTTATGGGTTCTTATGGTACTCCTCATAATTATTTTTAGGTATTATTTCCAAGGACTTCCCATAGTTATATGGATAGGTATTTACCTTGATCTGAAATAGATTATAGTATCTAGAGTAGAAGAAAAAACATAATGTAGTAGAATAGAGAAATACTTTTTGAGAAAAAAAATTGGCCTTAGTAAGTGCTCTAATACCGTATGAGAGGATCTTCTTGAAAAAAATTAATGAAAAATGCATGAAATAATAGATTTATATAAATATCAAAAACATTGAATTGATTATATTGATCACAAACCACTTCAAGGGGACAACCTCTTTTGAGCAAGCTCCATACAATAAATTCATGGATACCTTCATTATCCTCAACACTTAATTACTAAGACTAATCTAAGCAACTACTACTTCCCATGAATGTGAGATAAAAAAATTGCTCGTGGGATGACTAAGGAAGCATATGCATCCATAACAACTAAAATATTAACAAATTAAAGAGAAGGGGTAGCACAAGTTCCTAACATTATGATTGCAATTTCTAACATAGTTATGCTTTATATTTTTATCAAATATCATCATTATAATTTTTTTATATGTTTATCTAAGTTATACAATTAATTGGCCTTATTTAGAGGTAGTATACCATTATTCTACCCTAGGCTACCTCTACCCCTTTAACCCTAGATACTCTAATATATTTTAGGGTTAAACATTTGGTGAACCCGATCTATATGAAATCAAATATTTCTAATTCATAGTGATTCTAGTCAATTACGGTTTTAGATTGATGTACTTTTTCATTTCCTACTTATATTATTTTACATGAAACCTAGGCATAGCCCTAGATTAGTAGGTGTGCCTATTGAACACATTAATCTCCCTCTTCTACCACCTAAAATGTTATAAAATAATGAAGGTCCTAATCTTATGGTCCATGATGATACAAATCTTGAGAATTAAAAACATACTGATGAAGTTATCATAAAAGAGGATTTTGATAATGAAAACCATGAGTCTAATGAAACCAATGAAAATGATTAAATATATCACACGAAATTGCATTATTTCATTAGTGTCAAAACCCTAAATATATTTATGAAATCCTAAAAACCATATTAGAAACTAAAAAAATAAAAAATTATAGATGCACAAATAGGTTCATCTATTGATCATGTTATTAAAGATATGGTTCATCCCCATATACCAACAACCTTACCCTTGAGCACATTACTACTTGATACTTATAATGGGGGCATAGGAAATGTATATCAACCTATGTTCCCTAAAACTACTATAGCCACATCTTACATGGAAAACATAAATTCTTCAAACCTAATGTCAATTTCAATGCCTATATCTACCCAAACTATGGGTACACCTCCTTTGGTGACTTCTCAAATATCCAACCTAAAATACCAAGAGGTGAAATATGTTTATCAAACTATTAAAATATTTCAAACTAAGGTTACAAATATTGAACAAAATTCCATGAATTCATCTTATGCTAGTGATTCAAAAGAGGTTATGCATAATCCTCTTGCACCATAGATATATTTACACCTCTTGCCAACTGATAATTTTTCACCTATTTTCACATTTTATGATGGAAAGGATGATCCTAAACATCATGCTCAATATTTTTATGTGGAATTCCTTGATTATGCCTCCAATGATAAAATTTTAACCAAATTATTTCTAATGAGCTTAAAAGACTAGTCTTTAAGTTGGTTATATGATTTACCAACCCAATCAGTAAATGCATTCAAACCCCTTATAGATTAGTTTTTTCCACACTTCTCTATTAAAATTACCGAAAAGGTTTCTTATGCCTAAATTACAAAAATAAAATAGGGAAACAATGAATATGTCTTGTGGTACAAGAAAATGTTAGATAAAATAACCAATCTTATGATAGATAACTATCTTCAAGACATATTCAATCAAAGTTTGCTTTCTCCTTTAAAATGAGTCTATTGTTTTCAAAAAATTTAAATATTTCAATGACATATGCCACATTATTCAAAAACATTAAATGAAACCTATCTCATTGAAAAAACATAAGTATGTAGAAAACGCATTGACTACATCTACATCTAATACCAATTTTACTATCAGACAAAGTTATAAGGTAAAACCTCTTAAGCATAAAAAGGAAACAACCACCATGGTTAATATAGTGTCACAACAACCTAATCAAATTGTGTTATCCAATGCACCACAAAGATAGTTTACATGCTTAGATGAGCCCCCCAATTCATTAATCCCATGGCTTGGAATGTCACCTCATATCTCTCCCTCATCCTATAGAGGTTGATATGAGTATACCTCTACCCAAGGGTATGATATGAATGCTTATTGTGACTAAATCCAAGGCCTTTGGAATTCTATGAAAAAAAATTTTACCTTGAATCATAAGATCCAAAACTTCATCAATGACCAAAATATTACATTTGATGATCCTCCAAAGGAATCAGGTTCACAACCTAGTGATCAGTAAAAGAAAAAATATATTTATCAATATTTTACAAGACCATTCTAAGAAATATATATAATAGAAAATTAAATATTATGAACATCCTCCTCAATCACATTATGGCACCCATTAGATGGGATTATTGGTACTTATATAAGGCATACACCTCTTATGGTTCAGATACCCTTTATTACCTTCAATGACAGTGAGATTAAGGATGATGACTATAATATGTAGTCCCTATTTATTCAAGCATACATTGATCACCAACATATACATAGTGTTATGATTGGTAATGGTAAAAATTTTAACATATGTACCATGACATTACTTGTGCATTTAGGTTATACAAATCATGGTTTACATCCTTCAACTAGATCAACTAAATCAATTGATGAGAAATCATAAAAGGTTCTTGATGAGATTGACTTGGCTTTATAGATGGGTCCTATACATGTGGTTAATAAATTTTCAATTATAACTTCCATTATTTCCTTTGATATTTTATTTAGATGACCTTGGATCCATACACTTCTAGAAGTACCTTATACATTTCATGGATGTGTTAAATACATTCATGCCAACTAGGTAATTATAGTTTCTAGAATTCCATATGAGAAACCTATTAAGCAACATAGATTTATACCATGAAATTAATAATAAAACCTACAAAGGTTAATATTCCACTAAAGGATAATAAAAAATAATCCCTATTGTGCCAAATCTAATTTTTGAGAGAACATTGTATCAGATAGCCACAGTGGGTTTCATGGAATCTTCATCTACTACACACCATATTCATATATCCATAACACCTACACATGTTCCTATTATTCATTTTTGAAATAAAATATATACCATTTAGTGATTGTTTCCATGAATTAATTATATTTATTCATGACCACAGAGTCTTATTATACATATATAGAGCATCACATATCATATAGTGATAGATACCTATACATGTTCCTTAGAATTACCACTAGTTTATTACACTAGGTTACTAGTGGGAGGATACATATGATAACCCATTAGATGAGATAATATGATATTTATTTCTTTTTCATATTCCACAAATACCAAAATATCAAAAAAATCTTCATAATTTAAAAACATTTTTAGCATTTATATGTTTTATTAGCTCCTTGGCATATAAGTTGCTGGTTCCATATTGGTAGATGGCATATCAATATTTTTTATATACACATGTGTTTCAATAATATTTTTATTTTGATGTAATCATACACAAATACATGATCTATGCACGTTTATATGTTGGGTCTTCCCTCTACTCATGTCACATGGACATTGGAGGCATCTACTTCTTTGATCAAGATACATCCAAGTTATATCATTTTAAGGTCAAATTAAATTATCATGTTTGATCTTATGTACCTACACATGCCTTTATCCATGCTTATATATTTCATAGTATACTTTATATGTTAATTTACTTAACCATTATTGATAAACATATAACCATGAACTAGTATCATATGCTTATGTTGGTTTCTTATAATTTTGTTTTGTGTACTAATTTGAATGTTTTTGAGCATTTGAATGTGTCATTGTTTATATCCCCTTGTGCCTTTGTTTTCCTCTTTGACATTTGATTATTTCATAACTTGTTGTATCTTAACATTTTAATATGTCATTGTTATGTTTGTGGACATTTGAATAAGTCATGTTCCTTTGATTGTGCATCATTTGAGCATTCCCTTTGTTTGAGTCTCCTTGGATCATTGTATTTTGAATTATTTTTTAGTTCTCTTGTGTGTGTGTGTGTTTGATTGCTTGTTTATCTTGTATTTTTATTATATATATGTTTCCATAATTCACATCATGCATCTTAGGACTTAATTTCATCATATTATTCATGCTTCAATGATATATCTACCTAGACATGTTCAAATTATATGCTACTTGGTTCATACACAAATTATATAGTTATCTTATCTTGTTGAGATAAGGTGACTACTAGTTTATAAATTCCCTCACCTCAAAATTGTGGGAATATTACTTAGGGAATATAATAGAGGCATGGATTCCACAATTTTCATAGTTCACTAGATTTAAATTATAGTGGGGGCATGTTATGGAAACATATTCTCCACATAAACACCAATTTTTTGTTTTAGATTTATAGTGTGGGCATGCTATGGAAACATGTTATATACACTTAAACCAATTTTTAGTTTCATATTATAGTGGGGGAATGTTTTTTAATTATGTTTTCCACACTTATATGGTTTCAAATTGGCCAAATTTCATAGTTCTCGGATTGATATACACGTTTGTATTAAAATTTTATACATTATTACCATTGTTATACATAGTTTTGGAATGAGACATATATAAGGTGTTATTCAATGTGCACCTAAATTTTAAAAATAAAATAAGTTTAAAATTTCAAAACACTTTTATAAACTATCATCACTCACTAGGTTGGACTTTTATGGACTGTATTGAGCAAATCTACTACATTAGTTGGTTCTCTTTTGGTATGGCTGAGATGACTAAATCACTTAATATTTAAAATTTTATAGGTTAGAATTTATTAAATCATCCAACCTCACTATATTTATAGTATGAGTTGACTTGGTTCACTCATTATTACTATGTTATAAATATGATTGGGTTGTATAGTTGAGCTAATCTCAATTGTCATGTGACAATCCATAACTTATATTCGAATTCACCATAGAAAAGGTGACATAAAACCTAGAAGCATCCAAATGGTCACATTTAGTTTTTGTATAGGTATTATGTACTAGACACTTGCATCCAAGTCAAATAGAAGTATATGTAACCATCCTAGGTCAACACAAGTGTCTGAAACTATAGAGGTACAATTTCTAGAATTAAGTGATTGATCTAGAATTTAGATCTAGTCTACTTTCTTTATGTTTCATATCTAGATATTTATTAGCATCATAACCAACTAAGTATACTATTTTCATTATCATTACAATATCTATCATGGATGTACTTTATATTTTTATGATATTTCATCAAAATAAATTTATTATATGTTTATCTAAGTTTTATAATTAATTGGTCTGCTTTAGAGATAGTTTACCATCCTTATTCACTAGGATACCTTTACACATTTCACCCTATATTATCCAATCTACATTTTAGGGATAAATAGATGGATAACCAAAAATATATAAAACATGTGTATAATATGAAATGAGTGAACTTTTTGATGTGTGTACAAGATGTAGAAGTCTTATGTGTGTTTGGATCTCAGAAATGAGATCATATGCTCACTAGAGCAATAGAGGGGTGAGTGGAAAATAATGGGGTTTTACACTATCCATATATGTTGATACTATAGGAATGTGGTTTATCTATTTGATACAATTAAGTAACCTATACTTGATTTTGGGGATGACAACCTATATATTATGCACTCATTCATTTACACTTGTAAATCATATATGATATCAAACTAGATAGAAATAAGCATTAGATAATTGTGCACAAAATGACTGATGTAAATGAGCTTAACATATACATACATAGGTCTTTATATTTTTTTAATTTTTTTACAAATATCAATCTTTTTATATTTTTAAATAATTATTAAGAATATGATAATTTATAAATCAACATAACATGTAAAGGGATGTGGATTATCAAAACATGGTTCAAGTGGAAGATCATTAAGTGTTCGATACTAGATCCTATCAAACTCCCATAGATCATCATTCTTGTGGTCATCATACCATTCATGATCTAAAATTGATGCCTTATGTTTGTCATTATTTTGAATCTTGTGCAGTTTTATGGCATGTTACTAGATTATGTAAAAGGCCTCATGTGTAGTTTTGGGATAGACCAAATTTGAATCATTTTTGTCATTTATAAATTATTGTTTATTAGCTATACCATCACATAAGAC
The DNA here is from genome assembly GCA_037957365.1 of Torreya grandis. NCBI lineage: Eukaryota > Viridiplantae > Streptophyta > Pinopsida > Cupressales > Taxaceae > Torreya > Torreya grandis. The sequence goes on from JARHVA010000679.1 coordinate 3,788,431, forward strand.
ACATATTTTATTTTCAACTTTGAATATGACAAATTATTGTAAATTGTCCACTGTAGGTTCCATTTCATGTAACCACATTTATCTAAACATGGTTGTTTTCTTCTTTTTTATGTTCATAACAAATATTAGTGTATTCACCACATTGGGACTGTATGTAACCAATATTTTTATGTTTCCTATGGAATATTACAATATATAACTTAAAACAATTAATTTTTATCATACCTTATGTGCTAAAGGAATGAGAGTGCACATGTATTTGGCTATGTGATATTATATATTCCTAAATGTTGTCTATATTCATTTTCAATGAAAACCTAAATAGTCAAATGATTACTTTGGGAATGTTTGTAATTTCTACATATGTGACCCTTTTTATGGAGCCTGAGGGTGTGGAATTTAATTTTAATAATGTATTTAGCCTTTTATTTCTATACTTTTTATTGTAATGGTGAATAAGTGTTTGTACCAAGCCATTCTATTTTATGAAAATGACAAAAGGGCTTACCCTCTTGATTTGACAACTGAATATTAGATATATGGCATATGTTGGTAAAGTGATTAATTTTAATTCAAGTAAAATATGTAATATCTCATGTGGTCTATCATGTAAATTATTTATTTGTATCTAGATAATTGACTCAATGTCCATGAATTCCATATTATTTATTAAATATATGAATGGTGACTTGTTTATTTTTTTGTACACTAATTATTGTATTGTGCTCATATAGTTTATAAATATTGGGTTTTGAAAATTTATTTATCTATGGGACACCTGATAGAGATCTATACATAGTGTGTATGTGACAACAAATATTTTCCTTAATCTATATTTGGAGTGACTACTTTTTTTGAGTCTGTATGTACTAATATGATTACCTGTGAATAATATTGGTATGCCCTAAGGCCAACTGGTGTAAAATTCATTCACATAAATAATATTAAATTTTAATTAGTGCTTCACTAGTATCATCACCAAAATCATTATCAAAATCCTTTATGGATATGAAATTTAGATCTTCTGAATTAACCATAAAGGTAATTATTGTACATGTTCATCATGGTCTACCTTTTGAGGTGAAATATGTTATTTTGATTGATCTATGGATTATGCCCTCTGATCATTTGTATTAGACTCACCAACCTCATGTGTCTTCATTTGTTTTATAGGAATGATATGTGGTGGTGGCATGACAGTATATTGAGGAGACCCCAATTTTGATGGACTATGAGTAATAGATTCTATAATTTTACAATATTTGAATGGTTGATTATTTTTTGGGAAATTATATAAATATCCATCTTGTAAAAACATGATACGCTTGTGTAAAGTAGAATTTATAGCCTCCATATCATGTATTAATGGCATACCCAATATTAAATTGTAATGTAGATGATTAGGCATTACTTATAACTATGTGTTAGCAACCCAAGTTGTACAATGTCGACACAGAGTGTTTGATTCTTATTCAAACCTGGACTAACATTGAAATAGCCTAAATATTGTGGGTGACCTTATAACTAGACCAAATGTCTAGATTATGGGGCTAGCTTGTTTGGTACATCACATTAACTCAATTCACTAAGACCTATTATTATTGGGGTGTAAAGAGATATAAAATAAATAAGGGAAATATACTCTAATGGATGGAGATACACCTATATTTATTATCCACTCACTCAACTTGAACTCCTAACAACACTAGTGGACTAACAAATAACTAAACAAACATTTCATGAGTTCCTATGCAAAAATGTTTCATGTGAAGGCTATAATGGGTAACGAGCATACAAGGTCATGATAATAAGGTCTATTATGAAACTTGTACTAGTCATATCAAACTTAAAATTCCATCACCAACACTTATTCATTCCACATAACCTACATAATACACTTTCTTGACATCTAGGTGAACAAGGACCTACAAGGGAGGGAATCCATCATTTGCAAATCTAAACAAGTAAAAACACACTAGATATCACCATGAAAGAGATAAAATAGTCTATTAATTAGTCCAAGTAGGTTTAAAAGTACAAAAATAGGTAGATTTTCCTCATACCTAAGAGAGCGATGTTTCAAATGCCAAAAATTATCTTACATATAGATAATTAAAAGAGAGGAGAAAGAAAGAGACTAGAGCCCCCAAAACAAGGAAATAAAACATTCAATTTGTCTTTTTAAAACTATAATGTATAATTCTTTGATTAATATCTTTTCTTATCCTTTGTAAAATGGTGTAGCACATCATGCTTCATTAGTTTGAAAAGCTTGAAGAATTCTTTCTCCTTCATTGGTGGTATTTGACCCACATAGGTACCTAAATTCTTGGGCCAAAATTATATATTCTTGGTGAAGAAAACCTCCTTTAAATTAGGTCTTAAATGTATAAAACAAGTCCTATTAAACTATTATATTTATGAAACATAATATTCCATCTTGATAGGCTCTTAGAAGACTTCCAAAGGCAAGTTTGATTCATTCTTGAAGCTTGGCATATGGAGAAGGAAAGAGTATTATGGAGAGTGGAGAAATTTTAACCTTAATAAACACCTTAAAAATAAATTATGACTTATTTGAACCTCTAATATGGCATAGAAGATGTATTATTATTTTTCCAAGGCTTATTTGGAATTATGCATTGATGTAATCTTTTCACTCCTTGAATTGTTCCTCCTTCACAAAGGTGTAGAAGAGAATTGTTGGGTTTTGCTTCCAAGATTGTAAATTTATTCATGGTTGGTCTCTCAGTATCATATATGACCTATAACAATTCGATTGGAGACATAAATCACTCAAAAAGACATGATTTTGTTCATAAACCTTACATTCTTTCACAATTCATTGTAGCCCTTAAAAAGATAAAGCTCCTTAACTAGAATAAAATGGAAGAGATTATGGAAAATTAAGAGTATTTTTAGACATACCCTATCCCATTACATCTCCACAAAAACTTTTGTGATAAGATCTTGAGTTTAAATGTACTTTTTAGCCCATTTTCTTTCCCAAACTAGGCCTAATTAGCCCTCTTAGGCCTAAAAAGTGAAATCAGACCCCTGACACATGTGAAACTCCAAAAAAAACACTTTATTTAATTTAATTATGATATCACCATTATTCATGTTGAATTTGGTGACCTGAAACACTATGGAAGTATGAAAATCTTGAAATGGCCACTGCAAAGCTTGCCTTTTTGAAGCATTTTTGGACTGGCCTGAAAGATTTGAATGGTTTGGGCACTTCTAAGAAAATTTGTCTATATTTTTGAGATTGGATAGGTAAAATAAGTATTTAAACATATCTCCCATTAATTTTTATTAAATCATACTCTCCAAAACCCTATTTTAGGCTAAAAACATTAAAAATGTATAATTTCATTAAAAAATGTACGAGTGGAGGTACAACCAAATTACATGTGAAAGATCCTCAGATAGTATAAAAAAATATATGGTAGGTTTTAGGTCAAATTTTTGGCATTTTATGTGATTTTTAGGTCTATATTTGTAAATTGGTCACAATTGAGGTTCCAGGAGGGTTTAAGCCCTATTTTGGGTCTTAATGATTGTTCATAACAATAATACATAAAAATTACCTCCTTATGAGTGTAAAAAATTATTTATAAATGCCATAATATATCCCAAAAATATTATAATCCAATTCAATGTCTTAGAGATGGTATGATCATTTGAAGGTGTTCCTTGGGTAGCTTGCCTAGCTCTCTTGAGGATAGAGGGAGGTCAAGTTTGAGTTTTAGTTCTCAAACATCATTTCCACTATTATGAATAGATTATAAATATATAAAAAACCATATCCATTATTATACATGATCTATACGTTTTCATTACCCTTATTTATGCAATTGGTACTCTGGTCATGGTGCTTGGGGTTTTGAGCTTGTCTCTCCTTACTAGCCCTTGATGGCTCTTAGAATAAAACCTAAGTTTCTGTGTCCCTTGAAAGTGTACCATGACAATTTATATTACTATTCACTACCATAAAAACCATTCATGAGGTTTGATATGTTTGTTTCATGTTTGGAGTTCACATAGGCCTCTTAGTCTCATAATTTCCCTTACCCAAGGAGTGGGAAAGCTTTGAGATAAAATAGTGGATACTTTAAACTACTATTATGATCTTTTAATTACAAATAAAATATTTTTAAAACCATTACCATCATTTTTACCAAATTTTAGATCCTGATCATGCCTTTAGAGCCCTCAAATCAATAATTTTCTTCATAACTTGGATTATCTGCTAGTGTGACTATAGGGTTTTAGGACTAATTAAGTTTTTTACCTTTTCTCCTTGTTATCAAACCCAAGTGGTAAAATTTATGTGTTGAAAAAAATATTAGGAAACTCAAAAAATATATTTAATCTTATTAGACACTTTATAATCCTCACCTTTCTTTAAAATAAGTAAAATATTCCTAGAGCAAGTAAACCTAGAGTATATGCTTGACTATGTAGGGAAGTGAAACTAGATTTGAGACCTAAAACTTGGTTTTAACATGACCTCATGATAAATTTAGTCTATTTTAGGTGTATACATCCATTATTACATATCTCATCATCTCTCTCTTTAGGTTTAATGTTTGCCTATGCTCTTATACAACCTATAGATGGTATTTAGATTACTCTAAATATATATTTGGTTTTATATGTTCATAGAACCTCATCATTTTATTTCAATGGTCCTTGGGATTTATTTAAGCCTTAATTAGGACTCAATATACTTTCTCATATATATTTTTTCCTTCTTCTAGGTGTGACGCTAGTTTAGTCATACATTCATGTTGTAGGTGTTTTTCTGTAGGTATATGTGTCTTGTTCATTGACTATGTTATGTGAGTTTAGGAACTCATCACTAGCCCCTTGGTACTTATTTAATCTCTTATATATCTAATCTATTTATTGAAATTTTAATTAGGATTCAAATATTTTAAAATGTCTATTCTTCGTTACGCTCAAGACTAGTCTATCTCCCCTAAATTTGCACCCTATAGGTATCTTCTTGTAGGGATACTTGACTATATAAGGTGTGCTTGCAACTCACCATTCACTAGGCATGTTTTTTGAGAGACCAAAAGGGTTCATTTCATGGTTAATTTCAAATAATATTTGTAAACATCAACCTATAACCTTCTCAAATCACCTTATATCTTCTTATTAAGTACACAGTAATGTGCATAGTCCTATAGGTGCTTGTAGAGGGTATTGACTATGTTTTGGAGTTTAAGATTTCACTCTCACCTCTGATCCTCTTCAATATATTATGAACCTAGTTAAATATATAATTAGGTTTTAATTTTTTTAAATCCCTCAATTACTTCTTCATGAATCCTATTTCAACTGACACCTCCAATACATGGTTGTAGGTGGACTTTTAGTGCTTTATATAGACTAAGGGAAATATCACTCTACCTTCACTGGATTACTAATCCCTCTTGGAAACTAATAAAGTAATATCGGTAGCTTGAATATTCATCTCAAAACTCTCCTATGACTTTTTTGACCCAATATTCAATAAGTTCATGTCACATAAAGGCTTGATTATTTCTTCCTTGTATTTGGTTATAGGTTTCATTGATTGTATGTCCTATAGATGTAGGTTTCCTTTCATTTTAAATATCCTTCATGAACTTAATCCTAATAAAACTCTGTAAATCAATTTTTGACCAAACAAAACCCCCAACCATAGCTTTAAGTCTCATACTCTCACTTCTTGACCTTAGAACTCCTACTAAGCCTACAAATTAACTAGTCCTATAAGTATTTTTGAACTAAGAGATAGGTGAGAGAGACACTTTATGTAGATGTTATTGGCCTTTTGAATGCTATATATTCCATTTATATCTTCATTAGGACCCCATCAACACATCAACTCCATTAGGTTCTAACTTCTCCTTTAATTCACTATTTAAACCAATAATAGGACAACTATAGGTACATTATACTTGTATGGACTATAGATGGATTTTTTCAGTGTTCTTGTCAACCTCTTCTTCATCTTAAATGGAGGGTATTCTAAAATCTTAACAATTTATTAAAACCAATAACTCATTGCAAGTCCTAATACCCTCAGATAAGAAGCGCACACTTTGAAACCTAGCTAAATATGGTATAGTTCATGGCTGTAGGTGGATATTAATGCTTGTACAGACTAAGGTCAATAACCACTTTGCCATTCCATCTACCTCTATGGTATCTAGATGCTTGAGTATTAATTTATCATTAATTAAATTTCTAGAATTATTTTAGAATAACATGAAATCAAGAATCAACCTATTACCTTAAAGAATGCAAACTTACCTTAAAGTCTACTAAACTAGGTTCTAGGCTAGTTTTCTTTATATTTTTTATGAACCTTGGAGCTAAAATAAGCATGAAATTATCTTGTAAGGACCTATACCACCTTGAAAACCCATTTGGAACCTTGAGAACATGTTCATAATAGTATGAAGTCTTTTATATGGTCTCTTAAGCTAAAAATATAGTAGCATATAGTCTTTTAGTGTTATTTTAGTCATTTGAGGCTTTAAACTGAATCTTGCTCCCAAGAGTATATCTAGTCACCTTGTTCTCTTAGAGAATGCTTAGAGATATCTCATTTTCTTCCACATATCCTTCATTACCAAATAACCTCTCTACTACTAAAATTAATCTCATAAATACAATTTTACCTTGTTGAAGAGACTAACTCATCTTAAACTATCTCAAAGAATATATACTGAAGATGGAGACCGATGAACCTTTGATTGGATGAATGAGGTGTTAAATGACTTATATATTTAATTTATAACCCATTAATATGAATACACTTTATTAAAACTCAAATCATTTTCCAAAATTGATCCATTCCTCTCCATCAGTTTTTGAGCTTCATAAATAGGTGTAAGAATAGACCCCTCTCGGATGAATATGCCATAATATCTTGCTATCACTCTTAGTTATTTTTAATAAATAAAAGGAAAAAATATGTGAAAAATTACATTGATTTAAATATTACTTGGATGCATAACAATTTCTAAATTTTTAGCTCTTAAATCTCTCTCTTTTTTTGTACCAAACATTTTAAAATAGCCCTTTTAGAGCTACCAAAGAGGTTGATATAGGAGAAAAAATGTTTTTCTTCATTTTAATAGATAAAACCTCCTCAAAAATAAATTTTTTGACCTTTTCATAGACAATTAATGTTTTAAATATGATTTATGCTTAATTTCACCTTGAGAATTTTACGGATGGCCTCAAAATAGGCCTTTTTGGCACTAAAACTACTAGAATCATGTGAGAGGTATAATGAAACTGATGTAAAATATATAAAAGGGATATTTTCATTCTTTAATAAGTACATAATCTCTTTAAAATAAATTTTTTTAGTTATAGGGGTTGGCCAACACTATGTAGATAGAGTTTTGGGCCCTAATATAATATATAATGTGATGAAACCCAAAGCTTAGTGTGAAACATCATAAAATACTTTGATATTACTATATGAATTTTGTATGGTATCAAGTTAATGCACATTGGTTTTATGAATTTAAGGCTAAAAAAATTTAACCTTGAACCATTATTAATTAGAACCATTTTGTTTTTTATAGTGTTGATTTTAACATTGTATACATAGTGGTAGATTCTGATTAATGGTTGACTATGAATGAATATCATCTTTACCAAAAGAGATAACATATTTGATATATTTTAAATTATTCTTAACATATGCAAAGTAAGATGTCTCTTTGTCATGAGGCATAGATGTGTGATTCAATGCTTGGTATAAAATATCCTTAAAAATAATAGCCTTTTAAAGTAATTTGAGGTTGGAAATCTTAATTGGTGTTTCCTTAACTGATCCAAAATATCACATTCTCTATACTGATTAATTAGTCCCATTGGATTATGTTGGGTATGACGAGGAATTTTCTAAATTAGTTCCTCTTATCTTTATTGAGAAGGCACCTAACCTCATCTAATAACCATAGGTCAAAACATACAATATACTATAAGCCTAGGGTTAATAGTAGAGGAAAGATATAAGCTAAGATAATTGTGATTACTATATTTAGGAGGAATAAAAAGAACCATATAAGCCCTCTAACATCTAGTAGTAATTGGTGGTAGCTCAAACTAAGCCATGTAATAATAATATCCATAGATGGTTCACAAGTGAGATCTAGACTAATATATGATGTGATTTTTTCCATAAAATTGTGTATCCATGGGATTACATACATGTGAAAGATTTTACAAACAATAGAAATGGAACATGTAAATAGAACCAATAAAATTTGAACTAAAAAATTATAAATAGACTTAGTCATTATAATCATAATGTAAATTAGAAATAAACCATTAAGATTTAACCCTAATGGAATGGGTGAAAATAGAAGGAAAAATCCTAATGGGAAATAATAGATTTGAATAATGTTAAAAAATAAGTAGTTTCACCAATATTTTTTATCACTTTTCTTTAAACTAGGGAAAAGTTTACCTAATATGATAAACTACTATAATAAATTACACTACTATAAATATGCAATAAATTCTACAAACTAATTTTAAACTTTTACTAAATATGGAAATTTACCAAAAAAATGAAAGTGCAAATTAGATAAATATAATCTTAGTTGGAAGATTGAGATTCAGGTTGATTTTATATTTGAGACCAATTGAGGGACTATATTGATTGAGTGCAAACATAGAATAGGAGATGGGAGGGTTTTGGGATAATAAAACTATAACTAGATAGTAGTGGGGGGCACTATTGTCTAAAAAGGGTAGCCTTATCTGGAAAACAATAGGGATTTGATATTGTATGGATTTTTTGCATCTTCAACATTTATTATAAAGAATTTGTAGGATCTTCCAATCTGATGTGGGGACCACTATCTAATTATTTTTTACTCTTAAAACCTTATATACAAATCATGGAGTAAAAATAGGATAATAATTAATGTTTTGTTTAAACTCAACACCCCCTATGTTCAATGTTGCCTACATACCAATACTCCTAACATAGATCAAGCTTCATATAGTTCTCTCATGTTATGGTGGTGTGTGTGAAACTAGTGCAAATTTATATATGCTAGTGCAATATTGATGTAATTAAGTTTCTTAATCATGATTTTAAACCTTGGAGATGTATTCAAACTTTAGCTCAAGGATGTTAGGGCTATATGTAATCATAATTGAGAGAAATATGGAATTTTATCTCAATGTGTAATTAGAATACTTGTGTTTTTTAATGTCGAAACCTCTTGTGTGAAAAATGGTTTGAAATGTGCTTTTAAATTAGTATTTTTTAACTTTCTTCATATGGGGCTTCCTAAAATTGTAGGATGACCCTTATACAACTTTTTAGTTTTATAAAATAGTCATTAATTAGCAAGACACTATTATTAGAAGAAAACAATAGTGAGGCACACTATTGTCTAAGTAGGGATCTCTTATTGTAAGGTTATAAAATGATAAGATGAAGGTATGAATCAATTTGAACATGATTCTATGCTTTTAATAAAATTAGATACAAGCATTCTGGAAGGATTTGGGTTACTTGAAGGAGTGAGTCATCACACAAAAAGTGAATGAAATGATCAAAATAACCTAGAATAGGTCATGAGCTAAGTATGTCAAAAGAGAGGTGTCGAGTGCATTATTTTAGATTAAATGTTAATTTATGTGTTCAAAATATTAAGTAGTTGATAGCGACAAGCTTAACACATGTGACTTAAAAACATAAACAAGGTCCTAATCCACCATTATCTCACACTTGCATACTATCTACAAGTACCTAAGTTTATATTTCAAACTTTTTAAATATAATGCATATATATCTATAGACCTTAAGTTTAATCCACTTGCACAAAAGTTAGTTTCATTAGTTTTAGTTAGTATCACTAGTTAATATTGACCCAATTTGGTCATAACTAACCCTCTCCTAACAATGACAAATATTTCAAATTAAAAATTTCTTTAAGGTCAGACCATCTTTCTATCATGTCAATGGCATGAGAAATTTTCTAATTAAACTTGTATATAAACAAATCAAGGTCTCATTCAAAAGGAACTTGGCACTTATTTGGTACACATCTATACACTATTTAACATTGAGAAAATATTCCGTATTCTTCCCAAATTGTGAATATATCACTAGGAAGAGTCACAAGCCATGTATTAGGTATACCAAAAATTATTCAAATCAATCATTTTCAAGTATCAAATATAAATCATTAGTTGCATTCATATAATGAAAGAGCTCATTTTCATAGCCGCACTAGGTAGGAGAGCTACTTAGAGCTTGATTTCTTTCCTCAGAGTATCAGATATGTAGGTTACGATCAATCATAAAACATGGGTGATTGGGGTCAACTCAACCCATTACACTTTTTTGATTTTGGAAATATTTTATCCCTTATGAACACACCTAAGGTTTCAAACAAAAAGAGACTAATTTTTGGATTTGTATGCATCAATAGGGCTAAGGATATAACATACATAGAATACAAAGGCATGTAAAGGTGACCAAATGGTCACAGTACCTCATTTATACATAGGGAAGTATCAACAAAAATAGGTCAATATCAATTGATGATATTAACCTAGATAGATAGAACCTCCCCTGCACAAATAGAAGTATAATTCTTGAACTAAAAAAAACACAACATACTTTTAGCTGATTTCCACTTGTGTAATATAGTCACAATAAAATAATAAAACAAAAATTATAAGTAATCATTTATTTATTTTCATATTCCACTTTAAAAATAATTTCAATAATTTTTATTATTTTATGTTCGAATGTATGCTTGAATGCCTTACCTATCAATCTAAATTCACACACTAGTTTTTGTAGTCACTATTTTATGGATTATATAGCACCTAATTTTTATATACTTAAAAAAATCATGCCTTGGTTATTCCTCTTAGTTATAAACCTTTTCCATTCTCCAAAGTCTCTTATTTTCACTATCTTATGCCCCTTGGCCTATCTCTTAGTCTGACTAGTCTTATGTTGATGACCCAAACCTTCTATCTTATCCAGAATGCTTAAAACCTGCTCATTTTTCACCTCAACAAGTTTTGATTCTATACCTACATTCATGTTCCCTCAACACTAGAATCCAAGATAGACACCTGTATCAATGTAAATATCCTACTTTGAAGCAAGTGTCTAGTGCCCTAAATTCATCTAATTTGAAAATGAAATGTATCCTAATGTTTGGCCTAAGTGCTTTAATGTGAGATACTTCTATAAAGGGATTGTTATAAATAAAAAATCAACCCTCATTCATTCCTCACCTAAAATACACATGGAAAATACCTAAGGAAACTTATCAAAGAATTCACTCCAGCATTTGATAAATCAATGTTTCTTTATTTCCTCCTATTTCCATATTAGTCATAAAGACAACACATACACAAGTTTGAAGTATTGAACGAGTAACATAAGAGCTATGTTTTCCAAGTTACAATATGGGTCATTATTTTAATTATTTTCCACATATTAGATGATTCGCACATAATCCACCATGTAGGAGATAGCTACATAAATCTAAGGCCCTATTTAGAGTATTGTCTAAGTAGTCAACACTCATTAATAGAGGGGTCATTAGGGTCAACTTGACACCATGTTACTAGTGAGACTTAGAATGTCATTTTTTTTAACTCATATATCACACTCATCCTTCTTGTTTATCATGTTTCTAAGCTACTTTCCCCTAAAGTTTCTATTCTTAAACAACCATAATCTTACAAATAAAATTATATTCTCATAATATTTGAATAGTTATAACTTTGTCTTAAAATAAATTATATAATATTTATCTTCTACTATATGATGTTTTTATCTATAATGTGTTTTAAATATGTTTTAAACCAATAGGTATATAACATAAACCATCCTGTAGCAAAAGGGATCTCATCACGTGAACACATCATGTAGCCACTACATAACCAAAGCCATGGAGGAATAGAATTTGATTCCTAATTTAAATAACATGTATAAATGATAATAACCTCCATGGATTGTAACAATGATTTGGTTAAATACTGAAATAACTTTTTTGGTCTTAAGGCAGTATTACAATATTCACATGAATGATGACCTTAGTAGAAGGAACCAATTTCTATTATCCTGTAGCTGGATGTTTCTTAGTTTTGAATGTATATTATTTTGTATAAAAAAATATCCCCTATTGTATAAATAGGTAATATCAAGTTTGAGAGGGTAGTAGAGATTAATTAGAGAAATATATCAGAAGTACATTTTTTAAGACAACTGTTATTATAATTTCCCTATAACAATTCCTTGCTACATTTTGATTCATATGAACAATCATTTATGAGTCTATTTCATTTTTTTAAGAGGAATTATTTAAGCTATATTTGGAAGGAGTAAGGTCCCCATTTATAAGTCTTGTAGAAACAATCCAACCCATTAAATAACTAAGCATGTTATTTAGTTTATTTATGTGTTGCGTGTTTTATTTTTGAATTATGTGATTTTTAGTCTTGAATAAAATTGTTTTCAGGAATCTTATAAAGATAAAATAGTGTAATAAATTAATTAAAAATATTGTATCCATGAATTCTAGCATTCAATTTATTTCATGGTTTTAGCATCTTAGATTACAATTAACAGAAGGTCAAATTAGAAGATTGAGTGTGCACATATAGTGACATCATCCTATCAAGTTTACATTCTTGAGTCAAAAATTAAATTAAAGTAGAAGATATAGGTATATGGTTACTCTCTTTATTAATTTTAATCAAGAGAATTATATTTGATTTTGAATCTACTACTAGTCATTTTTAAAAATCATTGCCAAGGAAGGGTGTCACACACTTATAATCTTCAATCTTGATAGTGTTTGTTTCTAGATGTTTATTGTTTTTTATTTCTATAGATTATTATTCTTTAGAATAAATATTTACCAATTTTATTGTTTAAATTTCCCTTTTTTACAAGTATAATAATGGAAATTTAAAAAAAAAACTCATATTACTAACCTTATGCAGGCATGGTGGGCAAAAAAAATTTAAAAATAAGAAAAGAAAAAGTGGTTAACGTACATGAAAAGAAAAGAAAATTATATAAGAGGATTTTCCCCTAATTCATCAACTATTACTATAAGATCACAAATTCATCCTATAATAGACAAATAACACAAACAAATTCTTGAGGATCACTCAAAGCTATCAATAAAAGAGGTAGAAAAAGAGGAAATTTTTGTTAGATTGGTAGCACAAGTTGGAGACAATAAAGAGTTTCACACCCCTATAATGTAGTCACATATACCACCCTTGATAATTTAAAACCTATCACCTCATACTTAGGAATCTAAAGTTCACTTTCCCCTGTCACCCAATTTTTTTATGAAGGAAGCATTCAAGGTTATTCTTGCTCCTAAAAGGAATACCAGAACAATAAAATATTCCAATTTAGAAAGATGACTTACTAACACAAAATTTTAATTTTTATAAACCTCTACAACATCCTCATTATATAAAAATCCATATATTCCTAAATAAAAGATAAATTCTCCATATTCTACACCCCAAGAAATAGAAGAATTGATCAAAAAATTTAGAGGTGGGTGGAAATAACATCCAGTCTACTAAAACAAAGAGTATTCATGGATGATCCTCAATAAGGAAACACTACCAATGAGTCCACTAAATTTGAGTTTCCTATCCTCACTCCTAAAAAAAAATTCACCTATGAAGAATATTCCTCACTCCACCCTCCCTACCTTTAGGGTAAAAGCATCTAAAGAAATAGACACATTTATTTTTGAGTTCAACATCTTATGCCACAACTATGATTATAATCAAGACACTCAGAAACTCAAACTATTTCCACTAACACTCAAATATACAACACTTAGGTGGCTCATGGAACTTGGAAATGATGCCATTTATACTTGGGAATAAATGAAGGAGAGGTTTCAGATGGAATACTAAGACTATTATGAAGGAAAAAAGTATAGGAGAAATGACATATTTAGAATGACGGAAGCTGATGATGAGTCATTAGAAGAATATATGGAGAGATTTTTATTCATCTTAAAAAATTATAAATAGACTTTAATATATAAATAATAGTACAAGTTGATATTCCTAAAATAAATTAGAGATTATTCTCTAGAGGTACTATATTTAATGTTTGGTGGTGATGTTTTCACACTATCCTCTAATGAACTAATAGTTATATGTACAAACTACTCCAGATAAACCATGAACAAAAATAGGGGTAGAACCCTCCTTATAACATCTAAAATAAGACTATCTAAAGGTAAAGTTAACAACCTACTAGAGGACCTGAAGCTGGACATTATTAGTCACCTAGCTACTCAGCTTGATAAATTGCATACATGGAGAAAGCAAGAAGAAATTGAAAGATCCTGAGCTACCTATTTCCGTAAATGCAAAAAAAATAAGGTGTATTTCACATGAAATTTTTTGAAAGATTAGGTAGCTAGCATAAATTAGGAGAATCCTGAAATAGTGGAGCTACATGCCATAGGAGGAGATGAGAATCAAGTGTTTTACATGTCTTAACATAAACCATGGGTGTAAAGATCAAGTATGCCATCAAACTCTATGTTTTTAAATTCTCAATTCTCAAATAATCCTTAATATGGTTCTTAGATGAATATACCCAACCAAAATTGGCCCCAAAAAAATTGGAAACTACCCTAGAATCAGTTATGGAAGAAATAAAATGCACAAAAAACTCAACCTAAGCAATTTTAAAACTAGCAATAGATCTTTCCCTTGAATCCATGATAATAATAATGGAGAGGTAATCAAGGCTTTCCTCAATAAATACAATAATCAAAATAATAGGCCTTAATACCAAACATTCAACATCCTATTAGACTCACTCAATTACCCACCTAGCCTATCCCTAACCCTACCAATAAGTTGGTTCAACCAACATAATCCACTAAAATAATGCAATATCCAACATACACCTTGGTTATCAATCAAGTCCAACTTCACTCAGGATGTGTTCTTCCATAACCCACCTCACCCATAGTCATATAATATTTTGAAGAACCTGATCCACTCCATAGTAATCCACAACCACCCATGGCCAATCCTAATCCAAGTCCACCAAAAAACCGAAAAGAATCTGATAATCCTCCTCTTCTGAAGAGATTGAAAATATCACATTCTAAAGTAGAGCCCAAATTTGATATCTTAGGACAAATCAAGAATGTTTGCATAAAAATCCCACTCTTTCAAGCAATAAAAGATGTTCCTATCTATAATAAGGTTGTTAGAGAGCTATGTTTGAAAAAATTATGAAAAAAGAAGAAAGATCATAAATCATTCCATGTTATTAGCCAATTAGTAGATATTATATTATGAAACATAGTTCCCCCAAAATATTCTAATCACATAAGTATTGTAGTTAATGTTAGCATCCATGGCTATCTCATCTCTAATACTTTAATTGACTTGGGTTCAGACATCAACATGATGACCATGGAGACCATCCAACAACTAAAATTGATAGATCTCTATCCAAAACCCACTATCTTCTAGATGGTTGATAGGTCAATTGTTAAGCTGGAGGGGATTGTTGAAGACTTTGTTATCACTATAGACTCATAGAAATATGTAATAGACTTTATTATCCTATAAATAAAAAGTAACTTGGGAGGTTATCCTCTCATCCTTGGCCACTCATGGTTGGCCATCACTGATGATTTTATTAGTTTTAGGTTAGAAAAAATTTTAATTTCCAATATAAATGACATTAATAAACTAGTTCTTTATCCACCATCCCAACCTTCCTAGAATGACGGGCCAAAACCTTAGATTTATGACTTTGAAGAATCTATCTTCTTGTAAACTCCCTGCACAATATACTAAAGTCTAGATTTTTAGGCACAAAAAGAAGACATTTTCCTTATTATTATCCTATAAAACACCTATTGATAGGATCCTATAGCCATAAACATGTTGGACTATACACCATTCCCCCTTCAAAATACTTTTCCTAAAATGATCTTAATGAAACTATAAGGTAAATTTGGACATTTTATCAATTGATTCCCCATCAATGTAGTTATGCTCCCTTAATAACCAATGTAGAAACCATGCTCTATTTAAAAAATCAAGTAGACATTCTACCAAATAAACCTCTCAACAGTAGCACCTCCTTAACACCCCATCAAGAAAGCCAATTACTCTCAATGTTAAGAAAGAACACAACAAAATTTGTTTGGGACTACCATGACATGATAAAAATACCCATATATTTATGCATGCACCATATTTACATTAAATAATAATGCAAACTTATTTGCCAACCCCAACAATGAATGAATTCTATAGTTAAAGACATTGTCAAAACTAAGTTACAAAAACTTTTGGATGCAATATTTGTTTATCTTATTTCAAAGAGCTAGTAGGCATCTCCCTTAGTTATTATACCTAAGAAATGGGGCAAATGGTGTACTTTTGTTGATTACTGAGAGTTGAATGCTTCTACCAGGAAGGATCACTTTCCCCTTCCATTTATTGATCAAGTTTTAGATACATTAGTAGGGAAAAAGTATTTTTCCTTCTTAGATGGCTATAGTGGTTGTAATCAAATATGAATTGATCCAAAAGACCAAGATAAAACCACTTTTATTTTCCTTTTGGGAACCTATGCCAATGTTATCTTATCATTTGGTCTTTGCAATGCCCCAACT
The DNA here is from genome assembly GCA_037957365.1 of Torreya grandis. Lineage (NCBI taxonomy): Eukaryota > Viridiplantae > Streptophyta > Pinopsida > Cupressales > Taxaceae > Torreya > Torreya grandis. Next base: position 3,805,140 of record JARHVA010000679.1, read on the forward strand.
ACTTTTTAAAGGGCTATTTTGAGCATTTTTTTAATCTCTCCCATGAATATGTTGAAATTTACATGGATGATTTCACTATCTAGCGATACACATTTGAAGAAACTCTTACCAACCTAGAAAAAATTATTCAATGCTGTCAGGACTACCAATTATCTTTGAGTGATGAAAAGTGTTATGCATTTATTACTGAAGGGATTGTGTTGGGGCATCACATCTTCCCTACTAGAATTCAAGTTGACCCAAAAAAGATAAGTATCATTAAGGATATACCCACACCAAAGAAGCATAAATATTTTAGAAGGTTTTTAAGACATGATAGTTGTTATAGATGATTCATTAAGGACTTTAGTAAAATTTCCTCCCCATTGTTTGGATTGCTTACTAAGGATGCTAAATTTACTTGGACTAATGATTGTTGAACTACCTTTCTGCAAGTCAAAGACCTTATCATAAAAACTCCTATTCTAAGATTGTCTGATTGGAATAAACCTTTTCACATCCACATAGATGCATTTAACACCACTTTAGGAGCTATACTTGGCCAAAAAAATAAATATTTGAGTTTTGAAATCTATTTTATCAATAAGAATATTCATGGGGTTGAACTAAACTATACTATAATAGAGAAGTAATTTCTTGCCATCATCTATGACATCAAAAAAAATTGACACTAAATTATAGGTTACCAAGTATTCATCCACACAAACCATGCAATAATTAGGTATTTAATGAACAAACATGTTATAATCTTTAGAATAATTAGATGGTTGCTTTTGTTGTATGAATTTGATATTACCATTGTGGATAGACTAGGTAAGGATAATGTAGTATCATATTTTATATCTTAAAAAAAAAATGATGAACATAGTCTTATTGTTGATGATTCCTTTTCTAATGAGCATTTATTTTCAGTAACTATTCAATCTCCTTGGTTCATAGACATTGATAACTATCTTGTTGTATGTTCACTACCACAACATTTCTCACCTAGGTAAAAACAACATCTAATTCAAAAGAGAAGACATTATTCCTATATTTTAGGATATCTCTTTATCACTAGACCAAATTCATCTATGAGAAGATGTATATGAGAAGATGAATATTAAGACATTCTTAGAGCCTACCATGATGAACCTTGTGGGGGTCATTTTGTTGCTAAATGGACTATTATGAAATTACTTACAACCAAATATTATTGGCCTTGTTTTCATAAGGATGTCATGATGTATACTTGTAGATGGATCAATGTTAGCATATGGAAACCCACTCACTTTGATGAAATGCCATTACAACCACAACTAGTTCTAGAACCTTTTGAAAAATGAGGACTTGATTTTTTAGGTCTCATTAATCATAAATCCAATAACAAGGAATATATACTGATGTGCATTGACTATGTCAAAAAATAGGTTGAGATCAAGGCGCTAACACATGCTTGAGATGAGAAACTATCTGAGTTATTATTTAAATAAATATTCACCCACTATGGAGTATAAAGAGAAATAGTCATAAACCAAGGACCATAGTTCACATCAGACCTCACAACCACCTTGGTAAGAGAATATGAAATCAAACACAAAAATTCTAACCCTTACCATCCTTAGTCAAATGGTTAGGTATAAGTTACAAATAGATAATTAGAGAACATACTCACTAAGACTGTTAGCCTATATAGAAAGGATTGGTTAACTCATATTTTGGAATTAATTTGGTCTTATAGAATCACCTAGAAAACCACAATTGATTTCACTCCATATGAACTAGTTTATGGTAAGAATCTTGTTTTTTCCATTAAGTTTGAGCATAAAACATTAATGAAAACACTTAATTTGGGATTGGATATTTCCAAAGATTAATAAGATAAGATCATGCAGCTAAATGCACTTGATGAACTTAGAAAGGAAGTACTTCATCATATTGAAATATTTCAAAGACAATGCACAGGTTGGTATGATAGGAACATCAAGACTAAGAATTTCTTACTTGGTGACTGGATACTCCTTTTTTACTCTAAGGATCATAAAGGAAAGATTTAGTCCAGATGGCTTGGGCCTTATGAGATCTCACATGTTTTTGACAATGGAACTACAAAGCTCATGACCATTGACTCTATTTGGTTATGACTGCTTGTTAATGGCCACAATTTTAAGCTATATAAGTAACCATTTTATTAAGAAAATCTCACTTTCCAAATTCTTGAATAATAATATATGTCTCTTCTTCATGAAGTAAATAAACCTATTCTTGCATCCGAAGGGTATTTCTATCAACCCTTCTCTAATATTTTCCAATAGCAGTAAAGATTCTTGTAGCCAAGAACAAGCCATTCACAATGGCTTGGTTCAGACTAAATAAAATCTTACCTCCTAGGCTTCTACAATTCTAGTTGAAGTGGGATCCAAAAATCTAAAAAAATATATAGCAATAAAAAATTTTATTTTCATATGTTTTTTCTTGTAAATTCATTCTTTTGGAGTGGAAAAACACTTTCCTATTTTCTACAAGATGAAATTCTTACTACTATAGGATATTTTTATTACTACAAAACACTTCTTATTGTCATAGGAAACATTTCTCACTGTTGGATGAATTCTTATCACTCCATCATAAAGTGTAATTTTCACAAAGCATTTTTATTCCAATCAAAGGACAACACATGCTAGTACACCTCACATTTGCCACTTCAACTCATCATTCATGCATTAATGAAAGGTATTCATAAAAGTACTAAGGTATTATTTTTATATTTATTTCATGTCATAATTTTTAATTATTACTAAAATTATGGGTCTTAATGCTATTAAAATGCCACCATATCTTCTCTTTATCATGTCATCTTGAGATATCTTCTCTTTCATCAATTGACATGACTATTGAAGCACTACTGCCTCCACTCCTTGTCATTACCATGAGTCATTCATGTAGTCAGATGCATCCCTTGAGGGTAATTGAACATTTAAGTTGGGGGGATTTCTTATAATTTAAATGGATTATCTCACTCCTAAATCAAAATTTCAAACATTTTGCCCAAAGCTACAGAACCCTTGTTGCAAGAGCACAGACCCTATAACTAAAATTCCATCCTATAATATGGGAGTGGACTTGAATAAAAATGAGCCACTTGATATATCTCCTCTAAACAATAACCCAAAAATCTTGGTCTTATTTTAGAATGTAAGATGGGCCCAATATTTTTAAAGGAAACATGCTCTTGATCAAAGAATAGCAGAATAATTCACTGGCTCATTATATAACAACCTAGAAACAATGAGAGGAATGAAAATAAATTTAATTCAAACCTTCATCACTAGAGTAACTGGATTACCAAAAATAGGGTAATTATGGTAGGAAAAGTTTGATGTTGAGGTAAAAAGATGGAAATTCATTAGAGGAGATGAAATCTTGGAGACTACAAAATAGGGCACTACACGGTTATCATTACCAAGAAGATGGGTCATAACTACTATGTTAATATTTAGATATTTCACCTATGAAGAAGATATTCCATTTTGTATATAATTCACTTTAAATTCATGAATCATTTATGATATGGTATTGTGATAAATGTCCCTAACTTCTTACCTAACATGATCACAAAAATAGTAGAGGCATTTCAAAGAGGTAATCCCAATGTTCTATCTCATCATTATTTAATTTGGCTAATTTTTTAAGACTTCTTACAAAGGACTAGGCCCAATATAAGTTGGGAAGATTTTCTCCAAATACCTAGAAATGTAGAAAGTAATAGTGAATGAAATGAATAAGAATAAATATAAGTATAAGATGAAATGGAAATAGAAGCATAGATGATAGAAGAAAGCCTTCTTAAATCACCATAATTACCTACAAAAAAAAGACCTTCCTACAACACCACAAGAACCTGTAAATGAAAACCTTCTTGCAGCTCCATAAGAACTTATACAAGAAGATCTTTATATAGCTAGACAAGAACTTGTAGCAAGGAAAAATCTTGTAGAAGGAGATTCCACAAGAAAATAATCTAGAAGAAGAAGAAGAGGAAACTCGTTCTTCAAACTAACTCCAAATAATCTAAAGAATAAATTCTATCTTCCCATAAAAAGACTAGGGTCACATCTACTCCTCACATATCCCATAGATTACAAGAAAAGATGAAAGGTAGACCAAGAACTAAACCTTCTTCTATTATAGAAATTAATGAGGCATATAGAGAAAAATAAACTACTAGTAGTCATGAATCACTTGAGGCATTTAGTTTTGATAACCTAGAGACTAACAAGGAATAATTTTATCAAGAAAGCAAGAAGGAGACAGAGAAAGCAAAACATAGTCCTAAAAATTTATGAAAAAAACCAATGTAGAAAGAGGTAGAACAAATGGAGCAACCCGCCATACAAGTGGAATTTCCTACTTTAGAACAAGCCTTGTAGGAAACAAAGTGATTAAGGAAGAAGCTACATGATCAATTAGGAGGAGGACTATATGTGCTTGCTATGGTATCTTCTTAGTTATAACCCTCTATATAAAACCATCATGTAGCCATTATTTCACAACCTTTTTTATAAAAAAACAATAAGAAGACCTACAACTACCCAAGCTATCAAGTATAATTCCTCATCTACGATATCTTCTAAATTGATGAGATAGATAAATAGTCAGTATGAATTTTTTAGGGCATTAAAAAATGAGAATAATAAATTGAAAGAAGAGTTCAGGTTTAAAGAAGAAAAGATCTCTAACCTGTAGTAAAAAATTGAAGATTTGGCTAGTCTTACTCAAAATATCATTAACTATAGGCCTTTTGTAAGGGTATATTTAGTTTATCTTGAGGAACAATGGCATAAATTTAAGTTCATGAGAATTTATTGTGACATGCCTTGTGAAGTAATTGCTCCTCTCTCTTTCTTTCAATTATATAAAGAAAGCTCACATAAAGAATAAGCACAATTTTATGAGTTTTATTTTCATAACTATGTTATGCCTCATGGCAGGGAATGGAATCCTAACCTATATGTTGGAGATGTCCTTTTAAAGACATTTTCATCATATATTTTGAATGAGCATAGTAGAGGATGAGAGATGATTGAATATAGGAAAGAGGAAAGGGAAAGTCAATTGTTTATCAGAAGAGAGTCAGTTGCACCTGAGATTGTGTTGATAGAATGGGATAACATTATGCTGTAAAAGGAAGTCAGGGCCTGGTTTGCCAAAAATTATGATGTAACCCAAGATTTATACTTTGGTTTGAGAAATTTTATTGGACCTATATCAAAACAATCCTAAATAGAAATATGGAATGATCTCACTCCTGAGATGAAAAGGAAAGAGCCATATTTCCATTTTAATTTAAAGGTAGCATTTAATAGAGTCACAAGATATATTCTATTTGTAGGTGAAATGAGATCTCAACTATTGAGAATAAAATTCTAGCCCCCTCTATTTTTGTATTTTCTTTCTAGATTGGTAAAGATAAAACTCCATTAGATGAAGCCAAAGAGGTTAGAAACTAGTGACTATAAGAACAATGGCATGGATTTTATACTCGCCTATCAAGTGGTGATATGGAACCTATGGATTTTATAACTATTTTTGAAATTGAAATGAGAAAGCTTATTTATAGAGGATGAGTAAGGTCTTAAGTTGGAGGTTTTGATGAGCCTTCAAAATGTCATGTTTGTGTCCTCATCTTTCATGCTCATCCTTTTTATTTATCATGCTTCTGAGATACTTTCCCATAAAGTTTTTATCCTCAAACAACCATAATCTTGCAAATAGCATTATGTTATCATAATATTTGAATAGCAATAAATTTATCTTAAAATCAAGTATATAATAGTTATCTTCTAATATAATATGCTTGTTTATATAATGTGTTTTAAATATGTTTTCAATAAATAGGTATATAGCACAGACCATCATGCAGTAAAAGGGATCTCATCACCCAGACACATCCTACAACCATTGCATAACCAAAGCCATGGATAAATAAAATTTTATTCTAATTAAACTGATTCCAAAAAATGATAATAACTTTCATGTATCATAATAAGGATGTCGTTGAAGAATGAAACAACTTTGTTTATCCTAAGGTAGTATTACAAGATTCACATGAATAGTGACCTTAGTAGAAGGAACCAATTTCTATTATTCTATAGCCAAATATTCCTTAATTTGGAATGTATATTATTTTGTATAAAAAAATATACCATGTTAAATATATAGGTAATATTAGGGTTGAGAGATTAGTAGAGATTAATTAGAGAAATATATCAAAAGTACATTTTTTAAGATAATTGTTATTATGATTTCCCTACAGCAATTCTTTGTTTCATTTTGATTAATGTGAACAATCATTTATAAGTACATTTCATTGTTGTAAGAGGAAGGATTAAATCTAGAGTCAAAAAGAGGAAGGGCCCCTTTTGAAATTATTTTATCAACAACCCAATCCATTAAATAACTAAGCATGTTATTTAGTTTATTTATGTGTTGTGTGTTTTATTTATGAATTGTGTGATTTTTTGTCTTGCCTAAAATTGCTTCAAGGAATATTTCAAATAAAAAATATTGTAATCAATTAATTAACAATATTGTATCCATGTTTAATTCTAACATTCCATTTCTTACATGGTTTTAGCATCTTATATTATAATTAGTAGAAGGTCAAATTAGAAGATTGAGTGTGCACATATAGTGATGTCATCCTATCAAATTTACATCCCTAAGTTGATTATTAAATGAAATTAGAAGATATATGTCTATGGTAACTCTCATATTCATTTACATCAAGATAAGTATATTTGATTTTGAATCTACTGTTAGCTAGATCCCACTAACCTGTGTTTTCCCCAAGGTCACTATGAAGATGAATAACTAAGGTTTTATAATTTCATGAGGAGTGATAATACATGACCTAGATCTAAATACACCAAAATGAAGGTGAAGACAAACCTATAATCATTTATGTGGTTGCATATTTTTTTAGAAAGTATTTCATACATGATACCTAGGTAGGTTTAGATACTAGCATTGATGCAACAGTCCCAAGCTGACACTAGTGTTCAAGGATCTAAAATCACTCAGTCCATAATATGATTATTATTTTAGAATTGTCTTCTAGTATGATTCCTATCTATTTTATATCCATAGCTATGTCATTATCAAAATTAGATAAGTACATTACTTATTCATCATTTCAATATTTAGCATAGTTTAACTTACTATTTTTAGCATATCTCAATGTAATAATTTCATTATATGTTTATCTTAGTTTAACATCTAATTGACCTACTTTAAAGATAGTTTAACATCCTTGTGCCCTAGGATATCTCTACCTATTTAATCGTAGATTCTCCACAATTTACAATTTAGAGTTAAACATTTGGTAAAGCTAATAATTGAACATCTTTCTTACCTATGTGTACCATTTATGATAATTTTTTCCTAATTTATCCTAATATTTGTGCTCTTTATCTCTCTCACCATGAATGATATTGATTGCTTTGAGGACTATGATTATGAAACTCTCCACCTTTTTGTTAAGGAAGGGGTGAAAATTGATTACTCTTGTATTCTTCCAAGTGCTAAAGCCTCAAATATAAAATCTTTAAATGGTGGTATCTACCATCCCTCTAATCATGGATTTCAATATACACAAGGTGTAAAAACTTACCTTAGAATATTTACACAATTTAAATCAATGTGATGATGAATCCTATCAAGATTATAATAATCAATTAAAAAGTACATCATATAAGCTAGAATTTAGACCCTCATATTTGTAAATATGATTATTTTTAGTAGAGGGATTATTTCCCCATTAAAATAAATAACATTGCATAAACAATATGAATCATTTACACATTTATATATGGATGTGAATAGATATTATTCATTCATCATTATTCATCCAAAATACCTTAACATATTCCATTCTAAATATCAAAGTTTTATTCTACACACAAAGGATGGAGATAATTTTCCAAATGCACATTATGAACAAAAATGTGGAGTTCTTAATCTTTGCATGGGTGTTATATAAGGGTTAAGCAAAATGAGACCACTCCAAGGTCCACATCCTATGAAAAACCCCCATAGTGAATAATACAAAAATCATCCATGTCAAAAAGATTTAAAAATTGTAGTATTAATGGGTGGTGCTTATTGTTGGCATGACCATATTGATCTTACAAAATCAAAAACTACTTATAGTGAAAGATGTTTACAATAAATTGGCTTTGATTTAACAAACTTAAAAAACAAAGGAGGTTGGAAATTCTCCTTAGGTAACATAATAATAATAGTTGCTTGTGGTCCTAAAGTAATTTAAACATGGGTTTGGGTTATGTCTATGACATCTTCATATGCATTTACACTAGGAAATCTTTGGTTATACCAAATGGAATCAAAAATTGATCCAAATCATCAAGGTATCTCTTTTTCTGATTGAGGCAATTCTAAACATATTCCAAATGAGAGAATTACTTCTTCTAATACATATGTGAAACCTAAGGAGGAACATGTTAGGTACCTTTTAAAATTTATCAAATCATCATGTAAACAATGTAGAATATCCAACTTAAGGTTGTAGTACATCTATTACAGATGTACCTATGACCATCCATTGAATGACATCATAGGGTAGTCTCTTGAAATATTCTAAAAATACTAAAAATATAAAAAATTAAAAAATCTATAAAAAAAAATTGGCACCTACATGTTATATTGGTTCTTTGGCATCTATGTGTTAGTTTCATGTTGATGGATGGCATATTAGTTACTTATGCATACACATGTGTGTCACACTTATACTTGAGTTTGATACAAGTATACATAGATACATGATTTATTCCTATTTCAGATTTTGGGCCTTTTCTCTACTTGTGTCATATGGAAATTAGGTAAATACACCTCTATGATTATGATACTTCCAAGTTATATCAATCTATTGTCACTCTACATTATCATGTTTTGATATCATGTACATACTTACACATGCCTTTATCCTTGATTATATATTACAAAAGGTATTTTATATGTTATTCACTTGACTTTTTTTGCTAATACATTTGGTCTTTGGGCTACAATGGCATGTTTATGTTGGTATCTTATGTTTTCCTTTATGCACTTATTTGAGTATTTTTCCTTGCTATTGTCTTGTTTGTTTGAGCATTTGAATATGCTCATTTTTTTCCATCCCCCATGCATATGTATGATTTATTTGACATTTAAACATGTCATTAATTTTTGTATGGATATTTAAATATTTCATCCTTGATTTTATGGATATTTGACTAAGTCATGTCCCTTAAATTATGTAGTATTTGAACATGCCACTTGTTTGTGGTCTCCTTGGACCATTGTCTTTTAACTTTTTAAAATGCTCTTGTATGTTTTCTTTATTTAATTTTTGAGCTCATACTATTACTATTAAGACATTTCCATGATAGTTATCATGCATCTTAGGCCTTCATGTGATCACATTGTTTAATGCACTTCAATGATATATTTACTTATACATATCCTATATGCTACATGGTTATTTTCATAGATTATTAATTTGCCTTATCCTTTTAAGGTGAGGTAACTACTAGTTTCTATTCTTTCCTCAACTTAAAATGAGGCATATAATTATGTGTCATGTCATAGAGGCATGTTCTCTACATTTGGGATAGTTTTTAGATTCAGTGGGGGCATGATTTAGAAGCATGATCTCCACTCTCATTTAGTATTTAGTACTTATATCATTTTTTATATTTAGTGGGGACATGTCATATATTTATGGATTCCACACATTCATAATTTTTAAATTTAGTATGGGAATGCCATATATTCATGGAATCCACACATTTACACTTTTAGATTCAGTGGGGGCATGCTTTGGAAGCATGTTCTCAACATTTATTCAGTATTCAACACACCTAGATTCAGTAAGGGCATGTTTTTGAAACATGTCCTCCACATTAGTACTTAATTCATTTTTCAAACTTCTCTATATATAGTGGGAGCATCCTTTGGAATCACATTCTCCACACTCATACAGTTTTTGAATTAACCAAAGCACACAGTTATATAATTCAAATTCATAGTTGTGGTATAATTTTATACATTGGTACCATTATTATATAGAGTTTTAACATGATACATATCTAAGGTGCATATATTATTCAATGTTCACCAATAATGAAAAATTAAAATTAGATTTAGATTTCCAAACACTATCATCACCCTCTAAGATGTACTTCTATGGAATGTATTGAACTAGTCTACTATAGTAGTTATTTCACTTTTGGTATGGTTGAGGTCATTAAATCCCTCAATCTTGTCAAGTTTTTAAGTTGGAATTGATTGTATTATCCATCCTTATGAATTTTATAGTATGATTTAACTTTGATCACTCATGCTCACCATGTTATAATTATGATTAGGTTGCATAGTTTAGTTAATCTCAACTGCTGAGTGACAACTCACCTTTTCTTCAAGGTTGGAATCACATACCTTCAAATATATCTCTTTATATCCTTATATATATGCATTATACATATTTATATATGGTTTTCCTAGTATTAGTTTCAAATCCTTGGAATGATATATCTTTCAAATCAACTTGCCAATAGATAAGGCAGTTATATTGATACACAGGTGTACTCTTAAACCTTGCTCTTTTGATTTCAATAATTTAAAATACATTCAATTCCATATTATATGCACTGGGTATGTACTATAACATGATCTTGGTTTTAGTTCATTCGCCATCAAACCACTCAATTTGGACTCAATTAAAGGCAAGGTGTGTTATAATTACCCAGATACACATATTTTCCTTTAAAATAGAGATTTCATTACTAGATTAAAGGGGAAATGTAGAAAATATTTTATGGATTATATAAAACCTTAGTCATGTATACTTGAAAAACTTAGAACTTGGTTGTTCCTCTCAATTCTAGATCTTTATTTCTTTTTGAAGTCTCGTATCTACTTTATTTATTCCCCTTTTCCTATTTCTTGATATGACCAGTCATATGTTGATGAACCAAACCTTATATCTTACCCATAATGCTTAAAACTTGCTTGTCTTCCACCTTTACAAGTTCTAAGTTGTTACCTACTTTCTTATTCCCTAGACACTAGCATCTAAGATATACACCTACATTTATGCAAGTGTCATACCCTAACATAAGTTTTCATTGCCCTAAAGTCATCTATTTTAAAAATAAAACATATTCTAAATGTTCAACATAATTGATTTAATTTGATTTACTTCTCCAAAGGGATTGATATAAATATAATATTAACCCTAATTTATTCCTCACCTAACATACACCTACTAGTACCTAAGGCAACTTATCAAAGCATTCAATCAAGCAATTGATAAATCAAATCTTCCTTATTTCCTCATATTTCCATATCAATCATAAGGATAGCACATACAAAAGTTTGAATTACTAAAATAGCATCCCAAAAGCTATGTTTTTCAAGTTACAAGCTAGGTCACTATTGCAATTGCTTTGCACATATTACATGATTCAGATACAAGCCAACATATACGGGATAACTAAATTAGTCTAAGGCCCTATTTGGAGTATTATATATGTAGATAGTTCTCATTGATAGAGGAGTCATTGGGATTACCTAAACATCATGTGCTCACTAACCCATTTTTTATAGGGTCACTATGAAGATGAAGAACTATGGTTTTGTATTTTCATGAGGAGTGGCAATCCATGATGTGAAGGTGAATACAAAACCATAAGCATCCATGTGGTTGCATCCTTTTATATTACGTATTCTATATAAGGTAACTACATCAAGTTTATATGGTAGCATCGATGTAACTATCCCAAGCTAATGATAGTGTTTAAGGCTCTAGAAGAACCCAATCCAGAATTTGATTATTGTTCTAGAGTCATCTTCCAATCTACTTCCTACTTATTCTAGATCTAAAACTATGTCAACATCAAAACCAAGTACATTAATTCTTTGTCATTTACATATCTAACATAGTTATACTAAATATTTTTGGCTTATCTCAGCATGAGAAATTTAGTATATGTTTATTTGAGTTTAGGATCTAATTGGCCTACTTTAAATATAGTTTATCATTATTTTGCCTTAGGCTATCTCTACCCATTTAACTCAAGATTCCTTGCAATATATAATTTAGGGTTAAATAGTTTCTATCCTATTAAAGTTGTGAAACTAAATCAGGCTAAAATATGAGATTGTTATTATATGATACCCTTCACTAATATCATGTAATTTTCTTAATTTTATATTTATAATTAGATTAATCTATGTTTTAAGAATATATATACAAAAAATATATAATTGGTAAATATTTTTTTAATAAAGTTTGTATAATTAAATTAAATATAAAGCACCTTTAAAAAAAACTAATAATTTGCATGTGTTCATATTTTAACAAGTTCATAATCTAAGAAATGAAATCAATGTAATAGGTTGTAGATTTTACGAAGTAATGCACCTATAGAGTTTCTCGGTGCTATTTTTTTGGATATGTTGAGAGGATATAATTTTATTGACATGTGATGTTTAGAAAGGACATTTTAAATTAGTATTTTTTTTATTAATTATTTTTTTAATTAGTTTTATTGGTTTCTTTTGTTTTTATTGTTTGTGGTGGTTTTTATGAAAAAAGTGTCATTTTAATCTAATGAAGATTCATAATGGTCACATGAAAATGTGTGATCTAAATTGTAATGTAAGAAGGTCCATAAAAAATTGATAGTTTAAATCATGTTGTCTTGTTTGGTATTATTCTATAGAAATCATCATCCCCACAATTTATATAGGATGAATATGAGTCCATATCCTTAACACACTCACATACCAAGGTCTTTGGTTGGTATTTTATCTGCTCATCCTTGAAGTACATAAAACCTTCACCGCACTATTGGAAGGCATCCTTCATATGAGATGAAAGGATTTTTTTTATAAAACCATTATATTATTTCTAAAAAGGGTAAAAAAAATTGAATAAATAGATTTAAAATCTATTGACTTGAAAGACTTAGATATTTTCATAATAGATTGTAAGGTTTTATAATTATTGTGTATATTATTTTGTCACAACCCAATTTCTCTCTAAGATTAATTAAATTTTGATCCATGGATTTTAATGGTTATTATCTAATTAGATACTATTTGATTAAACTTTATTTCATATGTTGATTATGGGAAAATTATATGTTGCTTAATTTACATGATTGATTATCTATGGGCTGTTGTATTTTTATATTTTATACTTTATGATCAATGTTTGGTAGTTTATACAGTAGTATTTTAAGGATCACACACACACACACACACACACACACACACACACACACACACACACACACACACACACACACATGTGTGTGTGTGTGTATGTATATATGTATATGTATATATATATGTCTGTGTATATGTATATATATATATATATATATGTATGTATATATATATGTGTGTGTGTGTGTGTGTGTGTATGTATATATATGTATATATATATATATATGTGTGTGTGTGTGTGTGTGTGTGTGTGTGTATGTATATATATATTTATATACATACATATATACATACATAAATACATATATATATACATATACATATATACATACACACACACACAAATATATATATATATATATATATCAAGATAAATAGATTTATTATTGTGAGGTGGATGCAGGATAGATCCATCCCTTAGAGTGTCACAAAGGGAGGCATCATTGGAGAGGGTGGTGTAGATGGAGGTATTGGGGGACAATAGACGGAAAAACTAGAAAGCCCCACATACACCATAATAGATTAGCATGATTTATATTCATTTATTGAGTTATATAGTTGTAGTATGTATTTGATTCATGATATATATGATCTTATTTTATGTTAGATAATCATGTTATTTTGGTTTTGTGATTTCACTAATCTAGCTGTGTTATTACATTAATGGATGCTGATGTTATTGCTTTAATGAAGGAGTGAATCTATGTATATCTTATATGACTTACTACTATCTAGAATATATTTGTGCATATTTTAAACAATGCTTTGTTGGATTCATAGCTTTAGGTATTAGATGGATTATAATACTTTGCTTGATCACTTGTTTAATGATTGTCATACTTAGGAGATTATTGTTTTTTATAATGATTTTATATCCTAAATCAATATCAATAGTTTCATTTTTAAGAGATAAAATGAAACATCGTTATATTTAACTTAGTGATGACTAAATTTCAATTACTCATATAATTAACTAATGATTAGTTTGCATGATTAGGTGAAGTCATAATGTTAAATAATGTGTTTATGATTTATAATGATGGTTGTGATTAGTTTCATTAACATTGGAATATATAATATTGATAGACTTGTTGTTAAATTCAATAGTCTTTTAATAACGATAGGCTATATCCACATTATCATATGGACTTGTTACTATAGTCGATGACCTTGTTTTATTTTCAAACTAGTTGACATACATTTAAATTTCATAATATTTGATGCATGGATATTACTTGAGATAAATAAACATGCATTGTTTGAAGGGGATATTATAATTATTATTTCATATTATTTAATCATTCAAACTATAATTATTATTAGGTTTAAACTACCATTGAATTGAGAGAAAAGACATTATGTGAATTGGAGGTTTGCTACATGAGAAAATGGTGGCATACTATTAGTTTTGTTGTTTTATTCTTGACATGCATAGTTTTAGTCATTATAAGGATTAAAAATTGAAAGAAATTCATGTGATAAAAAAGGGCATGGAAGAGAATAAAAGAATGAGGAGAGAGGCATGTGAGAGAACAACATACAATGGTATAGTAGGTAGAAGAGAAAGAAGGAATTTTGAGTTAAGAAGA